>CM055315.2:88125971-88736338 GCA_029255685.2 Silene conica | reverse complement strand
AACCCCTAAACCCTAAACCCTAAACCCTAAACCCTAAACCCTAAACCCTAAACCCTAAACCCTAAACCCTAAACCCTAAACCCTAAACCCTAAACCCTAAACCCTAAACCCTAAACCCTAAACCCTAAACCCTAAACCCTAAACCCTAAACCCTAAACCCTAAACCCTAAACCCTAAACCCTAAACCCTAAACCCTAAACCCTAAACCCTAAACCCTAAACCCTAAACCCTAAACCCTAAACCCTAAACCCTAAACCCTAAACCCTAAACCCTAAACCCTAAACCCTAAACCCTAAACCCTAAACCCTAAACCCTAAACCCTAAACCCTAAACCCTAAACCCTAAACCCTAAACCCTAAACCCTAAACCCTAAACCCTAAACCCTAAACCCTAAACCCTAAACCCTAAACCCTAAACCCTAAACCCTAAACCCTAAACCCTAAACCCTAAACCCTAAACCCTAAACCCTAAACCCTAAACCCTAAACCCTAAACCCTAAACCCTAAACCCTAAACCCTAAACCCTAAACCCTAAACCCTAAAACCCTAAACCCTAAACCCTAAACCCTAAACCCTAAACCCTAAACCCTAAACCCTAAACCCTAAACCCTAAACCCTAAACCCTAAACCCTAAACCCTAAACCCTAAACCCTAAACCCTAAACCCTAAACCCTAAACCCTAAACCCTAAACCCTAAACCCTAAACCCTAAACCCTAAACCCTAAACCCTAAACCCTAAACCCTAAACCCTAAACCCTAAACCCTAAACCCTAAACCCTAAACCCTAAACCCTAAACCCTAAACCCTAAACCCTAAACCCTAAACCCTAAACCCTAAACCCTAAACCCTAAACCCTAAACCCTAAACCCTAAACCCTAAACCCTAAACCCTAAACCCTAAACCCTAAACCCTAAACCCTAAACCCTAAACCCTAAACCCTAAACCCTAAACCCTAAACCCTAAACCCTAAACCCTAAACCCTAAACCCTAAACCCTAAACCCTAAACCCTAAACCCTAAACCCTAAACCCTAAACCCTAAACCCTAAACCCTAAACCCTAAACCCTAAACCCTAAACCCTAAACCCTAAACCCTAAACCCTAAACCCTAAACCCTAAACCCTAAACCCTAAACCCTAAACCCTAAACCCTAAACCCTAAACCCTAAACCCTAAACCCTAAACCCTAAACCCTAAACCCTAAACCCTAAACCCTAAACCCTAAACCCTAAACCCTAAACCCTAAACCCTAAACCCTAAACCCTAAACCCTAAACCCTAAACCCTAAACCCTAAACCCTAAACCCTAAACCCTAAACCCTAAACCCTAAACCCTAAACCCTAAACCCTAAACCCTAAACCCTAAACCCTAAACCCTAAACCCTAAACCCTAAACCCTAAACCCTAAACCCTAAACCCTAAACCCTAAACCCTAAACCCTAAACCCTAAACCCTAAACCCTAAACCCTAAACCCTAAACCCTAAACCCTAAACCCTAAACCCTAAACCCTAAACCCTAAACCCTAAACCCTAAACCCTAAACCCTAAACCCTAAACCCTAAACCCTAAACCCTAAACCCTAAACCCTAAACCCTAAACCCTAAACCCTAAACCCTAAACCCTAAACCCTAAACCCTAAACCCTAAACCCTAAACCCTAAACCCTAAACCCTAAACCCTAAACCCTAAACCCTAAACCCTAAACCCTAAACCCTAAACCCTAAACCCTAAACCCTAAACCCTAAACCCTAAACCCTAAACCCTAAACCCTAAACCCTAAACCCTAAACCCTAAACCCTAAACCCTAAACCCTAAACCCTAAACCCTAAACCCTAAACCCTAAACCCTAAACCCTAAACCCTAAACCCTAAACCCTAAACCCTAAACCCTAAACCCTAAACCCTAAACCCTAAACCCTAAACCCTAAACCCTAAACCCTAAACCCTAAACCCTAAACCCTAAACCCTAAACCCTAAACCCTAAACCCTAAACCCTAAACCCTAAACCCTAAACCCTAAACCCTAAACCCTAAACCCTAAACCCTAAACCCTAAACCCTAAACCCTAAACCCTAAACCCTAAACCCTAAACCCTAAACCCTAAACCCTAAACCCTAAACCCTAAACCCTAAACCCTAAACCCTAAACCCTAAACCCTAAACCCTAAACCCTAAACCCTAAACCCTAAACCCTAAACCCTAAACCCTAAACCCTAAACCCTAAACCCTAAACCCTAAACCCTAAACCCTAAACCCTAAACCCTAAACCCTAAACCCTAAACCCTAAACCCTAAACCCTAAACCCTAAACCCTAAACCCTAAACCCTAAACCCTAAACCCTAAACCCTAAACCCTAAACCCTAAACCCTAAACCCTAAACCCTAAACCCTAAACCCTAAACCCTAAACCCTAAACCCTAAACCCTAAACCCTAAACCCTAAACCCTAAACCCTAAACCCTAAACCCTAAACCCTAAACCCTAAACCCTAAACCCTAAACCCTAAACCCTAAACCCTAAACCCTAAACCCTAAACCCTAAACCCTAAACCCTAAACCCTAAACCCTAAACCCTAAACCCTAAACCCTAAACCCTAAACCCTAAACCCTAAACCCTAAACCCTAAACCCTAAACCCTAAACCCTAAACCCTAAACCCTAAACCCTAAACCCTAAACCCTAAACCCTAAACCCTAAACCCTAAACCCTAAACCCTAAACCCTAAACCCTAAACCCTAAACCCTAAACCCTAAACCCTAAACCCTAAACCCTAAACCCTAAACCCTAAACCCTAAACCCTAAACCCTAAACCCTAAACCCTAAACCCTAAACCCTAAACCCTAAACCCTAAACCCTAAACCCTAAACCCTAAACCCTAAACCCTAAACCCTAAACCCTAAACCCTAAACCCTAAACCCTAAACCCTAAACCCTAAACCCTAAACCCTAAACCCTAAACCCTAAACCCTAAACCCTAAACCCTAAACCCTAAACCCTAAACCCTAAACCCTAAACCCTAAACCCTAAACCCTAAACCCTAAACCCTAAACCCTAAACCCTAAACCCTAAACCCTAAACCCTAAACCCTAAACCCTAAACCCTAAACCCTAAACCCTAAACCCTAAACCCTAAACCCTAAACCCTAAACCCTAAACCCTAAACCCTAAACCCTAAACCCTAAACCCTAAACCCTAAACCCTAAACCCTAAACCCTAAACCCTAAAACCCTAAAACCCTAAACCCTAAAACCCTAAAACCCTAAACCCTAAAACCCTAAAACCCTAAAACCCTAAAACCCTAAACCCTAAACCCTAAACCCTAAACCCTAAACCCTAAACCCTAAACCCTAAACCCTAAACCCTAAACCCTAAACCCTAAACCCTAAACCCTAAACCCTAAACCCTAAACCCTAAACCCTAAACCCTAAACCCTAAACCCTAAACCCTAAACCCTAAACCCCTAAAACCCTAAACCCTAAACCCTAAACCCTAAACCCTAAACCCTAAACCCTAAACCCTAAACCCTAAACCCTAAACCCTAAACCCTAAACCCTAAACCCTAAACCCTAAACCCTAAACCCTAAACCCTAAACCCTAAACCCTAAACCCTAAACCCTAAACCCTAAACCCTAAACCCTAAACCCTAAACCCTAAACCCTAAACCCTAAACCCTAAACCCTAAACCCTAAACCCTAAACCCTAAACCCTAAACCCTAAACCCTAAACCCTAAACCCTAAACCCTAAACCCTAAACCCTAAACCCTAAACCCTAAACCCTAAACCCTAAAACCCTAAAACCCTAAAACCCTAAAACCCTAAACCCTAAACCCTAAACCCTAAACCCTAAACCCTAAACCCTAAACCCTAAACCCTAAACCCTAAACCCTAAACCCCTAACCCCTAACCCCTAACCCCTAAACCCTAACCCCTAACCCCTAAACCCTAAACCCTAAACCCTAAACCCTAAACCCTAAACCCTAAACCCCTAAACCCCTAAACCCCTAAACCCCAAACCCTAAACCCTAAACCCTAAACCCTAAACCCTCAACCCTCAACCCTCAACCCTCAACCCTCAACCCTCAACCCTCCACCCTCGACCCTCGACCCTCGACCCTCGACCCTCGACCCTCGACCCTCGACCCTAGACCCTAGACCCTAGACCCTAGACCCTAGACCCTAGACCCTAAACCCTAGACCCTAGACCCTAAACCCTAAACCCTAAAACCCTAAACCCTACACCCTAAACCCTAAAACCCTAAACCCTAAACCCTAAACCCTAAAACCCTAAAACCCTAAACCCTAAACCCTAAACCCTAAACCCGAAACCTTAAACCCGAAACCCGAAACCCGAAAACCACCCGAAACCCGAAACCTGAAACCCGAAACCCGAAAACCACCCGAAACCCGAAACCCGAAACCCGAACCCCGAAACCCGAACCCCGAACCCGAACCCGAACCCGACCCCGATCCCGACCCCGACCCCGAACCCGACCCCGACCCCGACCCCGACCCCGAACCCCGAACCCGAACCCGAACCTAAACCCTAAACCCTAAACCCTAAACCCTAAACCCTTAACCCTAAACCCTTGACCCTAAAACCCAAAACCCTTGACCCTACAACCCTACAACCCTGAACCCTTAACCCTTAAACCCTACAACACTAAAACCCTACAATCCTAAAGACTAAACCCTACACCCTACAACCGCCTAACACCCTAAACCTAATTTTTGTTTTATTAATTACTTTTTATTTGTTTGAGAGGGATTTTTACGGGTAGTAGTAGAATGGATATTTGTTTGCTTTAGGGTAAAAGTAAGTGTGGCCGTATGGGACAACATGGCATTTTCTAAATTGGATAACAACAATCTAAAACTTGAAACGTAGAATTATTAAACACAAATTCTCGCGAAACTCAAAAGTCGAAACGCAAAATTCTCGCAAAACTTGAAATTCGAAACTCGAAACCCGAATCCCGAAACGCTGAAACTTTATCGAAACGTGAAACCTTAAACTAAACGTTTCGAAACCGGAAAAACCTTCTCAAAAAGTTAAACGTAACAAAAATATTGCCCTCGAAACGCCAATTCTACAAAAAACGCGAAATCCGAAACTCGGAATAAAAACGTTTCGAAACGTAAAAATTGTTCCCCAAAACGCAAAACCTACTAAAAAAGCGAAACGCGAAACTCGAGTTCGAGACGTTTCGAAACGCGAAACTTGAGTACGATACGTTTCGAAACGCAAAACCAGCCACGAAACGCGGAACTACGTTTCGAAACCGCGAAAACCTTCTCGAAACGTCAAACTTAACGAAACGTTTCGAAACGTGAATATTGCCCTCAAAACGCCAATTCTACTAAAAACGTGAAATTCGAAACTCGAAATAAAAACGTTTCGAAACGTAAAAGTTGTTCTCGAAACGCAAAACATACTAAAAAACGCAAAACGCGAAACTCGAGTTCGAAACGTTTCGAAACGCGAAACCAAACCACGAAACGCGAAACTCGAATATTTTCTCGGAGCAGAAAACCTATGTTAAATGTCATGTCTCTCTATTAAATTTTCTCCTCTAAAGTTTATCTCGATTATTTCCTTTATCTCATACTTATTAAATTAAAGAAATTCCATTAGAAAGACATTTGGCACCTGAGAGGAATGAATATAGATAAATAAAAAATAAATGATTAAGACGAAAGCATTTAGTATGGTAAGTTATGGATCTGTGAAAAAGGATGAAATTGGTAGTATAGTAATTAGTGCGTGATTGTTATAATAATTTTGAGTAATTAGTGGTAGTAGACGGTAGTAATTAGTAAAGTAAAGTTGAAAAAGAAGGAAACCTGGGTTTTTCAATTAGATTCGGCATCCTTGAACAGAAGATTCATCTTGATACGTTTAGTTTTATATAGACAGGAAACTCGAAACTCGAAACTCGAAACGTGAAACGTTAACCGAAACACAAAACGCGTTTCGAAGTTCTCAGTAGGAGTTGTGAAGATGGAGATGTGGTGGTGTGACGGTTGAATTTTGTAGTTAGCAATGGTGAATGAATGGTGATGATGGCGGTGAAAGCTGCTTAAACAAGTAAGAAGTAGCCGAGGTAATAAAAGGTAATGGTGGTGAATTTATTAATGGAGTTTGAGCATTTTGGTTAATTGTTAATTGATGTGATGATGGAGTTTATGGCAAAAAGAAAGAGGCAGAGGAGTGTGTTTGGTGAGCTGGGACTTGGGAGTGCTCCTCATTTTTCCTTTGTTTCGGTCTCATTTCGCTTTATTATTAGCTAATCTCGCTCCTCTTGTGACCTACAGAATAAAGTAACGTTTCAAAACGCGAATTTTCAGTGGTGCTCGAAACCGTTAGTGAAACGTTTCGAAACGTAGAAGTTGTTCCCGAAACGCGAACTTTCAATGAAACTCAAATCCGTTAAAGAAACGTTTTTATACGTTTCGAAACGCAAAAAATCTTAACGAAACGCTGTTACTTCCTTGAAACGCGAACCGCGAAGCTCGAATTTCGAAACGTGTCGAAACGCGAAAACTGCCCCCGAAACGCGAATCTCGAAAATTTTTCTCAAAAAACGAAACCCTTTCGCGAAACCCAAAACGCGGCTTTATATGTATATATGTGAGATTCGAGATATTATTTCTGTATGATTTGTTAGTTACGTGGTTAATTGATTCATTTAAATAGAGAGTAGCTTATAAAAACACAAATTGGTTTGGATGAAGTTGTAACATAGAGCACAAGGTAACCAAAGCTCGTGAGTCGAAGTCAAAATTGGCAGCAAGTTCATTTTAGCTGCGTATGAGAAAACCATTTTCTGGTCAATTGTTTTTAATTTAGGAATGGAGAATGACAAATAGTTAATTGGTGATTGGAAAAGTTGGAGAGATTAAAGAATTGGAAAAAGTTGAAGAAAGGATTCTAAGTTGGATGGTGATCTGATAGGTTTTTAGCAAATGGAGTGGGTATTTGGTAAGTAAATAATGGAGTGGTCTGGTTATGCATAGATATATAGTGATTTGCGAATGTAAACAATTGATCATGAACACATGAGGTGAATAATGTTCAGGTTTGTATTGATCAAAGCTTTTTTTTATGTATGTACATGTATGTCTATATATATACAAGTATGAAGCTAAAATATCTTGTATAAATGAGAAAATATCTGTAACAAACTTTCTAACAAATTCCTAACAACTTTTCTAACAACTATAAGTCTATAACAGATTGGATGACAGCCTGGATCCATCCAAGTCAGCAACGAGAGTCAGCGGCAACAGTAGTAGAGTAGCAATGAGCATTCAGTAGCAGCAACAATGATCAGGAATGAGAAGGACTAATATCAACATCCCCCCTTCAAGTTGGAATCAGGTGGAGCTTCCACAAGTCCCAACTTGGCAATCAGATAATGATGTTGCTGTACTCCTAGTGCTTTAGTTAGAACATCAGCAAGTTGTTGAGTAGTAGAAACATGAGATGTCTTGATCAAACCAGCAGTAGTTATTTACTCTCTTATGTAATGCCAATCCAAATTGATGTGTTTAGTTCTCTCATGAAAGACATGGTTTTCTGCTATATGTTGAGCAGATTTGTTATCACAATACAATGTAATAGGAGTTGGCACAATGATTTGTAACTCTTTGAGCAATGCAGTAAGCCATACTAATTCACTTGATGTCTGACTCATACTCCTATATTCAGATTTTGCACTAGATTTACTAACAGTGGCCTGCTTCTTTGTCTTCCATGAGACTAAAGACTTGCCAAGAAAAATGCAATACCCAGTTAGGGATCTTCTAGTACTCACACATGAGCCCCAATCTGCATCACAGTACCCATGATTCCAAGAAGAGCAAGTTCACTGTGAGCAGAATAAAATAGACCAGAATTTAATGTTCCTTTGAGATATCTGACCAAATATGAAGCAGCATTGAGATGAGGTTGTCTTGGTTCACTCAAGAACTGGCTCAATTGTTGCACACTATAGCTGATGTCTGGTCTGGTGAGTGTGAGGTATAATAGTCTGCCCACAATTCGTCTATAGACTTCAGGCTTCTCTAGTACCTTGCCCTCATCCACTGATAGTTTCTGTCCAGTAGGAAATGGAAATTTTGCTGGTTTTGCTTCAGTCATCTGAGAATCATGGAGTATGTCAACTATAAACTTCCTCTGATTCAATAAGATCCCAGATGCTGACCTTGCAACCTCAATACCAAGAAAGTATGTACCTTAATTCCCCCAAGTCCTTGATGGTAAAAGCCTTATGTAAAAGCTGCTTGATATTATTGATTTATGACTGATCACTTCCTGTGATCAGTAAATCATCAACATAAACAACAATGATAACAAAAGATGTGAAATGACCTTTTGTGAATAAGGAGTAATCTGACTTTGCTTGGATATAGCCATTCTGTGTAAGGAATTTGGACAACTCAAGGTTCCATTGTCTTGATGCTTGCTTAAGACCATACAAAGATCTCTTCAACAAACAAACATCATTTAGATTTCCTTTATTATAACCTTCTGGTTTCCTCATATACACCTCCTCCTCTAAGAAACCATGCAAGAAGGCATTGTTAATATCTAATTGACATAGTACCCAATTCTTGGCTGCAGCAATTGCTATAATACATCTCACAGTGGTAAACTTGGCTACTGGACTGAAGGTATGCTTGTAATCCTTACCTTCAATCTGACTATAACCCTTGGCTACTAGTCTAGCCTTATACCTCTCAATGGATCCATTGGGATTGAATTTGATCTTGTAAACCCATTTAGCCCCAATAGCTCTTTTTCCAGGTGGCAAAGGTGTAATTTCCCATGTGTGGTTTGCCTCTTAAGCACCAATTTCACTCTTCATTGCTTTCTGCCAATCAGGATTATCCTTAGCCTGATGATAAGTAGAAGACTCATATTGAGAACACACATTAAAACAGGTAGACTTATAGTTATCAGTATACCCATCTAAGTGCAGCATTGCACTCAAAGCAGTATGGTTATCTGAAGTGACAGGTATATCTGTGATAGATGGTGGTACACCTTTGCAATCAAAACCAGTCAGTTTTGTAGATAATTGCCTTAATCTGGTTTATTTTCTCATGTTGTCTGTTTGAACTTGATTATCAGCTGCTATATTATCACTGGTATCACCTGCTGTAGTGGTGGATTGACTAGTGGTTACAATGTTTTGTTCAGTAGTAATATGAGGTGTATTATAATTGTGATTGTTTGCTGTAATAGTAGACATATTATTTTCAGGAGTTCTATTATTTTCAGGAAACTGCTCCTCCTCTGAAGAAGAAGGAACATGTTGATTTGTGAACCTAGTCTGACCTTGTTGTGCAAGTTCAGGTGTGAGAAATGGAAAAACATTTTCCCTAAATACAACATCTCTACTGTAAATGATTTTATGACTGGCCAGATTATATAACCTGTAGCCTTTCTTTCCCATTGGATATCCAAGAAGGATACATCTGCTAGCCCTATCTTCAAATTTATCACCATCACGCTTTGCAGCATAGCAAAGACACCCTATCACCTTGAGATGTGTGTAATCCACAGGGGTGTTAAAAAGAAGTTCATGAGGTGTGCACCATTTCAAGACTGCAGTGGTAATAGGTTGATGATATGTGTTGCTGCCAGTATCATGTCTCCCCAAAACCTCTTTGGTAAACCAGCTTGATGTCTTAAAGCTCTAGCAACCTCCAAAAGATGCCTATGCTTTCTCTCCACTCGCCCATTTTGCTGAGGATTACCAGGGATAGATGTCTGATGTACTATCCCATTGGCAGCAAAAAGTACAGGACATCCCTCTTGAAGGATCTCAGTGCCATTATCTGACCTTATGGCTTTAACTTTGGTATTAAATTGGGTGTTAACATATGATAAGAAATGATCCATTGTTTAACACACTAAATCTTTATGTTTCAGGGCATAGTCCAAGTGACTCTACTATAATCATCCACAATGGTCAGGAAGTAAGATGCTCCATTTAAAGCCAAAACTCTATACCCTCCCCACAAATCAACATATATAAGATCCAAGGGAGCATGAGTAACAGAAGTACTCATGGGAAAAGGACTTTTGTGATGTTTGGCCATTAAACAAGTATCACAATGAAAACTGTTATCATTGAAAGCAACAGAAGGTAAACTTTTTACATGTTTCATGGTTGCCAAGGCACTATGGCCTAATCTAGCATGTAGTAAGTAGACATCAATAGATGCTACATGATTAGAAGAAGAACTAGTGCTAAACATAGCATGGTTACAATTTTGCTTATTATTCTTAGACAAGCTATGAAGATGATAAATGCCAGCAAGCTTCTGACCAGAACAAAGGATCTCATTAGTTGTACTGTCCTGAATAAAACACCCATGGTTATGAAAGTTAGCACATAATTCAGGTGTGTTCAGTAGTTTCCCTAGGGAAAGTAAATTGTGTCTGAAATCAGGAAGGTAAAGGACTTTGTGTAAGGTTAATCTGTCTGAAATATGCACATCACCAATAGAATGTACTGATTTGGTATGTCCATCAGGTAATATAACTGATAGAGGCTTAACTAAATGCTGAACATTGTGCAAATTAGTCAAGCTATATGTCATATGATCTGAAGCACCAGAATCAATGATCCAATTTGCATCAATTAAAACATGTTGAATGTGAGCACTGGCAGCAAGAAGAATACCTGGAGTGTGAGATGAAACACTGGCAGTAGCAGTGTTTTGACACTGCAGTTTAAAAACCTCCTTAGCTATAGCTTGTACTAAAGCAGTATTAATCATTGGTGATTCTTGAACATCCAGTGGGGTATCCATTTCATAGCCTTGCACTTCCTCAGCATTCCCTGCAAACCTTTTCACAGCATCAGGCTTTACAGAAGCATGTGTATCTGGTGTGTTTTTGTGCTGGACATGACAATTTTTCGCCTGCTCTCTCTTGTGCACCCAACAGAACTCAAGAGAATGACCATTCTTGTTACATCTGGTACAGTAATATACAGGTTTTTCACCAGCATCACCTAAACCATCATGTTTATCATACCTAACCTTCTTATTGTCACGTCTCCAAACGTTCTTAGCATATGCTTGATTAGCAGCCAAAGCAATGCTATCAGTATTCAGAACAGTATCAGCAGCATTAGTAATACTGATCTGAACTTCAGCTTGATGAATCTTCGCATAGACTTGATTGATATTAGGAAGAGGATGAAGTGCAAGAATCTGATTACGAATAGGATCATATTTCTTATGTAATCCCATAAGAAAATCCAGAATATGATGTGTGTTTTCTCTCTGCACAATCTTCTTCAAGAGATTACATGTACATGTGGCAATAGCACCACAATCACATTTAGGCAAGGGATCAAGAGATCTGATGTCTTCCCATCCTGAACGTAGTTTGGCATAGTATTTTGCTACAGTAAGATCAACTTGCTTGATTTGAGCAATATCTTGCCTGAGTTGATAAAGAAACGGGGCATTTGATTGATTAAAGCGCTCATTCAATTATTCCCACAGCTGTTTGCTAGAAGTGACATAAGAAAAGCTTTTAGCAATGTCTTCAGCGAGAGAAAACTGAATCCAACGCATAACAGTATAGTATGTTCTTATCCAGTCATGATATTTAGCATTATCAGCAGCAGGTTGAGGAAAAGATCCATTGATAAATCCAAGTTTATTTTTGGAAATCAGTGCAATCCGCATATTCCTGGACCAATGAAGAAAAACTTTGCCAGAGAATACCTGCAGAAGGAGCTGAAGAGTATTTTGATCTCCTGTGGTGAGATGAAGTGGATCTTTATAGACGGAAGAAGTAGCAGGAGTCACCATTGATGAATGCAGCGGAAAAATGATGAACAAATGTTTGTTTTGTTTTGTGTTTTTGTAAGAAGAAAAACAGGTTGCAGGAAAAAATTGCAAGAATTTGCAGAAAAAATTGGATGTTTGATCACAGGAATGATGATGAAATCAATCAATCAGGATCAATTGACGATGATACCATGTTAAATTGGATTTTAGTGATTTACGAATGTAAACAATTGATCAAATGATGAACACAGGAGGTAAATAATGTTCAGGTTTGTATTGATCAAAGCTTTTTTTTATGTATGTACATGTATGTCTATATATATATACAATTATGAAGCTAAAATATCTTGTATGAATGAGAAAATATCTGTAACAAACTTTCTAACAAACTCCTGACATCTTTTCTAACAACTATAACAGATTGGATGACAGCCTGGATCCATCCAAGTCAGCAACGAGAGTCGGCAGCAACAACAGCAGAGTAGCAATGAGCATTCAGTAGCAGCAGCAATGATCAGGAATGAGAAGGACTAATATGAACAATTGAACATAGTCTAATCACAAAATGCAAATTACAATTGCTGCAAAATAGAGTAAACATTAGCTCTTATTCTCCTAGGTGATTCGAATTGGGTTTATTTCTGGGCTGTCAAAGGTTGTTTCCATGTGGTTTTCAGTTCCGAGTAGGAGTTGTGAAGATGGAGACGTGGTGGTGTGACGGTTGAATTTTGTAGTTAGTAATGGTGATTGATAAATGAGATGTACGAAGGTATGGAGTAATGTAAATGAATGGCGATGATGGTGGCAGAGGACGAAACACAAAAAGTAGCAGAGGTGATAAATGGTAATGGTGGTGGATTTATTAATGGAGTTTGAGCATTTTGGTCAATTGTTAATTGATTTGATGATGGAGTTTATGGCAAAACGAAGGAGGCAGAGGAGTGTGTTTGGTGTGAGTTGGTCTTTCAACCGTGACTTTGCCTTTAAGTGCTCCTTCATTTTATTCCTTTGATTGAGTCTCATTCCGCTTTATTATTAGCTAATCTCGCTCCACTTCTGACCTATAAAATAAAATAATGAAAGCAGTATAAAATTTTAGAAAATAATATAGGTCGAGATAAATTAACATAATACTAATAGTATTCTATTTTATTCTAAAATATGTTAATAATTACTAGCTCGAGTTATTATTTTGATCGAATAAGGGACAAAACGTGGGTTAAAAATCGGTAAATTATCTTTTGCACTTTCTACTATATAAAGGCCCTAATTATGATAAATGAAAAAACTATTGTAAATGAAGTATGACCACTACATGAACGTATTTTGATTTACGCCTCCCTAAAGTCGTCAATTATGTTTAAGTTTCTCGGTTTAAGAAATTTTCAAATGAATGATATTGCAGTGTTTAATGTTTAATGTCGTAACAATGATAAATGAATAAACTATTGTAAATGGAGCACGTATTTTGATTTATAGTAAGTCTTGCTTGCGACGGGTTACTATTTGTGACGGATATTTTGTGAGATAAAATGGATATAGAATGAGTTAGTGGAGAAAGGGGACCACAGGAATAGTGTTGGGGAGAGAGAAAAAGTGGTTATTTTGTGAAAGAAAACGGTATCCGTCACAAGCTTGCGACGGATAGTGCCGTTGCAAATAAGAATTTGTGTTTGATTTATGCCTTTCGGAAGTCGTCATTTACGTTTAAGGTATCAGTTTTATGAAATTTTTAATTGTCCTTTTGCACTTTTTACTATACACTTGGTCCCTAAATCCAAATGTCGTGGGCCAGTATGGAGCAACATAAAAAGGGGAAAATAATCCAATAGTTATGTGACTTGGTTAGGGATACTCCTAAGTAAACATATACAACTCTTAGAATATTTGTCCAGTCACATTTTCTTTTCGCGTGAATTTTAAAATAAAACGGTTTTACAAGTAAAACAATATTTTATGTAAGAAAACTATACGCTTGTTGTTATTCATAAATGAGTGTTTTTTACATAATAGTACAATCTCATATTATGAGACCATATTACACATTAATTATTATTATTTTGAATAAGAAGATATAAATCAAAATACGTGCATGTAATGGTCATACAAATGCACAATATTTTTTTACTTTATCTTTATTAAGACGTTCATACAATAAAAACTTCAAAAATAGACATTTGAAAATTTTCGAAAACCGAGAGCTTAAACGTAAATGCCGACTTTCGGAAGATATAAATCAAAACTATTATAAATGGAGTATAATCTTTACATGCACGTATTTTGATTTATGCATTTTGGAAGTTGCCATTTGCGTTTAAGTTCTAGCTTTTAGTAAATTTTCATGTATTTTGATTTAAAACTTCCGAAAGTCAACATTTACGTCTAAGGTCTCGGTATTAGAAAATTTTCAAATGTCTAATTTTGAACTTTTTACTATATGAATGATTTAATATTGATAAATGAAGAAACTATTGTAAATGGACTATAACATTTAAATGCACATATTTTGATCAATGCCTTCCTAAAGTCGACATTTACGTTTAAGGTCTCGGTTTTAGCACATTTTCAAATGTCTATTGTGCTTATTAATGATACATGAAGAAACTATTGTAAATGGAGTATGACGTTTAAATGCACGTATTATGATGTATGCCTTTTAAAGGTCGGCATTTACATTTAAGGTTTCAGTTTTAGGAAACTTTCAAATTTTTAATTTTGCGGTTTTTTTACAATATGAATGTCTAATATTAATTTTGAGAACACGCAACCCGTATGAAAGGGGCTGCTCGCGTAGCAGTTTTCAAATGGTCACCACGAATTTGTAACTTACTCAATTCAAGATCTGAAATATGTTATGGAAACTAGAAAGATTTAATTTTACGAATATGTAAATAAATCAAAGGATATCATACAAATTTGGCGCAAAAAAAGAGCTACAAAACAAAGCAAAAACACAAAACTGGAAAAACGAGTTCCTGTTTTGGAGCGGTTGTCCTGTCTTGTTTGCTAGGATTTTGGGGAGTTTCTGAGTGTGTAGGTTATGATTAAGGGATGACTATTGATCATATTTTCTTATGGAGAGGGTATATGGGGTATTTATAGGGATAGAAGTAGGGTTGAAGAAGGTTACTTGTAAAAGGAGGTAACTGTGGACTTTACGGTATGTACTCGGTTTTGCTTGGTTATGGATCACTTTTGATTGTTTTTTTTAAGAGATTATGATAGATATTGAATTAGAAATATAATGGAATGTATTTAGATGAGAGTAGGACCTTGTATTGGAGAAAACGAGTTGGAGAAGGCCACGAAATCACAGCTCAAAACAGAGTGCATTGAAACCGTGAGCTTCTGCCTAGGCCTGTTTGATTACCGTCTTATATAAAGAAATCCATTTTATTTATTTGATTTGAGTTTATTTATATTTTTTCTCGTTTTATTAGAAATAAAATGAGATATTTTGTTCAATTTGAAAATGCGTTATTTGGAAAATCAAATTTAAAAGTTTTAAAAGCGAGTTTAAAACTCGTTTGATGAAGCGCTTTGGGGTACGTTTTTAGCTCAATTTTCAAACCCGTTTCTTCTACGAATCGGCACAAAATTCGAGTATGCTAACCCATCTATCCATGTAACCTACCCACCTAGGTTCAAAACCCCATAAATCCACCCAAAATCTCGTGTTAAACCCAACCAAAAACCGTGTTTTATAGCATTTGGTAGATATTATCTTTGGAAAAAGGATTCCTATGAAGTTTTATCTCCTACAAATTAGAGGAAATTGCTTATCAAGGTAGACTTAGGCCAATGAGACTTTCAATGAGTATTCCTAACTCTCTTATCAATTAAACACATAAAAAAAATATGCGTAATTTTAATTCATCAGAAGTACTAATTCACGGGAATTTGAGTTCCGACAAACAACCAGATGAGCTCTTAGTTCATCCTAGGAGTTAACATTAGACTGTTACTCATCAATTAAGGGAAAGGCTAGCTAAACAAGATAGAAAAGATCTGAAACTTCTGAAAAGATCATGAATAATAGATTTATCTAAAATTCAATAGTTTTAGCCTATGGGTAGAGTTATAGTGGCAGCCATGCATTAATATAACCGGAAGGACAAATCATTGTGAGACTGTTTTAGAGTTACCTCTTCATAGAACCATCTCCAAGTGTCAACTCGACCAAGGATCTCTCGTAAGGATGCAAGTATTTTTTGGTCGGGAAGTTCTCCGTATAAGTTCTGAGAGGAACTGTCAACTCCTGAAGAACAATGAAAAGAAATGGTCGTCAAACATATACGCATACGGTTACCTTAGAAGCAAAGACCAAGAGAGTAACAGATATTTACATTAGAAGCCTTACTTTCATTAGTGCGTCAAGTTGTTTAACACCCTTATTCCTCTCCCGCTTCGCAATATTGGCAATGCCTATCAAAGAAGCAAATAAGCACTTGCATACAGGAGCATGTAGCCATCTCAAGACAGAACTCAACCAAGTAGACCAAACTACAAGTAATTTTCTCTGAACTTTACTCTTACAATATTGTTTTTCCTCCCCTCTTTCTTCCTACTAAGAAGACTGAAAAATGTCTAAAAAAAACTTGAATAGTTTAAGGAAAGTAAAGAGAGAAATTGCCAATCTCCCATCTTGTAGACACAAAATGAACAATCCATCGAGCACCACTTTTGGTTGGTGGGGAATTTTAAGAGACTAGTTCGACTTAACGAGTATAGAGTATTTGGGAAATTGTACATATAAATAGCCATATTAAAATCTGACATAAGAAATCAACCTTTGACTCGTGTTTGTGCAGCCTGTTTTCGCCCCTTTTAAAAAACCCCAAACCTCACCTAGTTTGACCCAAACTCCCACCTACCCTTAGACCGCACTTCCATCTTTGAATAACCCACAACCACCATCTAAAGTAGCATAATAAACTCCTGAAAAACCATGCCCAAACAGGCCCAAGCAGCAGCTCACGGTTTCAATGTACTCTGTTTTGAGCTGTGATTTCGTGGCCTTCTTGGACTCGTTTTCTCCAATACAAAGTCCTACTCTTATCTAAGTTCATCCTATTATATTTAAAATTCAATAATCTATCATAATGTCATCCAAAAAACTCATCAAAAGTGATCCAAAACCAACCAAAATCGAGTACATATATACAAAACAGTCCATAGTTGCCTCCTTTTACAACTAAGCTACTTCAACTGTACTTCTATTCCTACAAGACACATATACCCTCACCATAAAAAAAGGTAAGAAATATTAATCCCTTAATCATAACCTACACACTCAGAACCTCCCTAAAACCCTAGCAAACAAGACACGACAACCGCTCCAAAACAGGAACTCCTTTTTCAATTTCGAGTTTCTACTTTGTTTTGTAGCTCGTTTTGCGTGCCAAATTTGTATTAGATCCTTTGACTTATTTACATATTCTTAAAATTCAATCTTTCTAGTTTTCATAACATCTTTCGGATCTTGAATTGAGCGAGAAACGAAGTTTTGGTGACCGTTTGAAAACCGCTACGCGAGCAGAATCCGAAACTCCCAATCCCGAAACCCGAAACCCGAAACGTTTCGAAACGCCGGTAATACGTTTCGAAACGTGAAAAGTTCTTTTGAAACGCGAAACTTCATCAAAACCCGAAACGCCAACCGCGAAACGCAATACGTTTCGAAACGCGAAAATTCTCCTCGAAACGCCAATCCATCTGCGAAACGCGAAACCTAAAACCGAAACTGGAAACGGCCCGAAACGTTTCGAAACGTAAAAAGTATGATCGAAACGCGAAACTTCCCCAATTAACTACGTAAAAAGTTAAAGATGTGGAGTGGAAATGCAGATTTGATATAGTACTCCACTACTCGTGTAAACAAACAAAATAATGGCCGGAGCTGGATGGTGCATGCTCTGTAAATACGGCGGTCGGAAAAGCTTGTATGCTTTCTCCGATTTGACGACTGATATCATAAACGTTTCGACCCCTCGGAAAACGGTTTCCAGACGGAGATCTCTCATGGGAAGAAGAAACACTCGTGTTTTAAGGTACGGAGTAATTATTTTAATTATATTTATTCTTGGATTAGTAGTTACTTTATTTTGATCATTTCAATTGAGCTGCATGAATGATGGAATTAATTAGTGAGAGAGTTTGCGCACTCACCAAACACTTGTGTAATTAATTGTTTTTGAAAAACAAGTTATACAAATGATTGGTATTTATGAATTAGTAAATTTGTTAGAGCGTTTGTGCAATTATAGATTATAGATATATGCCATGGTGAAATGCCAAGTAATTTCCTGGTTTCCTATCACCTTCCTGTTGCAGTATGGACGCCCGTGAAAAATCACAACATTTGATCTTGAAATCATCAAAGCAGAACAAGGTTCCAGTCTCCGTTATGATGCCCCTTGATTCCTTTGCCCTCGATACTCTTGGGACACCAAGGATTAAAAGGTCCATTCATTGCATTTTAACTCATATTACCAATGCATTTCCGAATCTGAATTATTTTCTGTTACAGACTTAAGGCCTTGACTGTATCTCTTAAAGCACTCAAGTTGGCTGGCGTCCATGGAATTGCTGTTGAGGTTTGGTGGGGAATTGTGGAGCGTACTTCTCCCCTTGCATATAACTGGTCATTGTATCAAGACCTCTTTAAATTGATAACTGACACAGGTCTCAAGTTGCACGTTGCATTATGTTTCCACTCCAATCTTCCCTTATCACCTCACCAAAAACCTTTTGTCAGCCTCCCACCGTGGATACAAAAGGTTGGTACTCCATTACCTCCTCGTCCCACCCATACACAACCACCAATATCATACTCCCCAAACCACCCCTTTAGTTTCTTATTTTACCTCTTTCTGTTTGGAATATAGTGGTTAGTTAAGAGAAGTAGTTAGTTACAATTCTGTTAGGATTCTGTTACGTCAGTTAGAATTCTGTTACAGATTCATGTATATAACAAACTCATTGTACATATTCATTAATTAACACACTCACTTTTATTTACTCTTTCTCTCACTGCAAATTCTCTCTAAACATTCTGTTACTTTGATCATCAATGGAGTTTGTTGTCACCATTGTTGATTGCTCATTCATGATTCCATGTCTTCACATGGTATCAGAGAGGGTTTAGATACCTGTCTCTTTTCGTAATTCTGCGAATTCTTTTCTTAATTGCGCATATCATTTCTAATTCTCACAAATTCAAAATTCCTAAAAATTAGGTTTAGCATTCAATTCTGATCAAATTCTGATCTCATTGTTGTTTCCTTCTGATCAATCAATTGATTTCATCCAAAAATCAATCACAATGCCAGAATCTACTGCGATTAATAACAATTCGTATGATGATCCTTTATTCCTCTCTACATCAGATTATCCTGGAATGAAGTTGCTTGAAACTGTCTTCAATGGACAAAATTATGCTCACTGGAGTAGAGGAATGCTTCTGGCACTTGAATCAAAGAATAAGCGAGGTTTTGTTGAAGGATCGGTGACGAAACCTGCTTCAAACTCATCAAAACTCAATATGTGGCTTAGGAGCGATTCCATGGTGCGATGCTGGATTGTCAACACAATTGCTCCAGGAATCAAAGAAGCCTACATATCTGCTAAATCTGCTGTTCTGTTATGGACAGAAATTCGGGAGAGATATGGTCAATCTAATGGACCTCTACTCTTCCAGTTAAAGAAGGAAATAAGAAATATTTCTCAGGAGAATGATTCAATTGTGGTGTATTACACTAATCTCAAGAGACGCTGGGATGATATTGATGAAATTGAGGCGTTTCCTGACTGTGATTGTGGAGCTCTTGATAAATGCACCTGTAATATCCTCAAGAAGATGTTGGAAGCAGCATCCAGGGAGAAATTGATTACATTCATGATGGGACTAAACAGTTTTTATGAGAATTTAAGAACTAACATCTTGTCTATGGATCCTTTGCCTAACATAAACAAGGCTTATTCTATTCTACAACAAGTAGAAAGCCAGAAGAATATATCTCAAATACTTCAACCTGGACAAGATGATAGTGCCTTAGCAGCTATGAAGTCTCAAGGAGCTAGAAATGGAGGAAATCAGGCTCCTTGGAATGTGTGGAAGAAAGACAATAACAAGAAAACCAAATACAATGAAAGGTGGTGTACGTCTTGCAACAAAGGAGGTCATATTGTTGACACATGCTTTGTACTTCATCCAGAACTTCGTACCAGGTTATTTAGCCAGAAAGGCTGCTGCAAATCAGAAGGATAATTCTCAGAATCAAAATCAGAGATTTGCTGCGAATGCTATGGATATGCAAGATGATCCTCTTGAACCAGACAAAGGAGATTGTGGCAGGGGACATGAACAACCAAAGGTGGATCCAGCATTGGTAAATGCTATATATCAGCAAGTTATGCAAGCTATCTCAAATAATCAAGACAATGGAATGCAATACTCTTCTGCATCTGTCAATTTTGCAGGTATAATCCTGGCCACAAATGCTATTTCAAACTCCTTTTGTTTTAATCAAGTAGAGTGGATACTTGACACTGGTGCTACAGACCACATGACATCCCAAAAGCATTTATTCACAAGTCTAAGTCTCATGTCAAAACCTATATTGATAGGACTTCCTGATGGAACCACCAAACTTGTTAGTCATTCTGGTGATATTAGTCTGCATTCAGGAGTTATGTTGTCAGGAGTATTATTTGTGCCAGATTTTAGATACAATCTGTTGTCCATTGGGAAGTTATCTGTTCATTCTGGCATGACAGCCTTTTTTGACGACACTAAGTGTGTTATACAGGCCCTGGATAAGAGGATTGTGGCTGTGTGTCCAAAAGAAGGAGGTCTGTACAAATTCAAACAGTCTCCTTCGTGTTTAGAGAATGCTGCTGTCATCACTAATAGTAGTTCTGTCAGTAGTCTTTTATGTTCTGCTAATGACAGATGTAACAGTCATAGCAAAGTGGATTTGTTTCATGCTCGTCTTGGTCATACATCAGTTGTAAAAATGAAGCATATTCCAGAAATGAATAATTTGAATTTGAAGGATTACAATTGTGAAACATGTATCTCTGCCAAGATTCACAAGTTATCTTTTGACAGAGATACCTCTAGAGCAGTCAAATCCTTTGATTTGATTCATATTGACCTATGGGGGCCATATAGGATAGCTACCATTACTGGAGCTCACTATTTTCTGACCATAGTAGATGATAATACTCGGGTCACTTGGACTTTTCTTTTGAAAACCAAGGAGTTTGTTTCAACTGTCATTGATAATTTCTTTTCTCAAGTAACAAACCAATATAACACCACTGTAAAAGTAGTGAGGAGTGATAATGGAACTGAAGTGGTTCAAGAAGTCTGTTCTAAGTTGTTTGCCAATAAAGGGATATTGCATCAACGAAGCATACCTGGTGTACCCCAACAGAATGGGAGGGTTGAACGAAAACATAGGCATCTAGTTGAAACAGCTAGAGCTATAAGGTTGTATGCTGGTTTATCTAAGAAGTTTTGGGGAGAGTGTCTTCTTGCAGCCACTCATATTATTAACAAACTGCCATCAGTTGTTCTGGGATGGCAGACACCTTATGAGGTTTTGCTAAAGAAAAAACCACAGTATGATGAGTTAAGGGTTTTGGGCTGTTTGTGCTTTGCTTTAATATCATCCAGACAAAGGGATAAGTTTGATCCAAAGGCTAGAAGGTGTGTATTTGTTGGCTATCCTTTTGGTCAAAAAGGATACAAATTATATGACATGGATGAGCATAAGATCATAGTGAGTACAGATGTGGTCTTTAATGAGACTGTTTTTCCTTATAGGAATGCTATTCCTCTCACTGTCACTGAGTTACCTCACATTCCAGAATTTCCTGGTGAAAGCCATCTTAGGCCACCCACTGAGGAAACTCAAAATGGTATACCTGAAACCATTCCTGCAGTCACTAGTAATCAGCCCAATATTGATCCCACACCACCTGGTACTCAAAATAGTACTGAACCATCTGGTGCTTCATTAGAGCCCTCCAGAAAATCAAGTAGGGTCAGCAAACCACCAAGCAACCTTCAGAATTTTGTCTGTCCAACTCTGAAGGCTGCTCCTTCATCTGCATTTTCTGTATTTGATGTCAACACATATCCCAATGAACTCAGAGCTTCTCTGAATAATGTCCTCTCTGTACATGAACCATCCACATACAAACAGGCCAGTTGTGATCCTCAATGGATAAAAGCAATGCAGTTAGAATTAGATGCTCTAGAGGCAAATGGAACATGGGATCTTGTTCAATTACCAAATGGCTTCAAGGCTATTGGTTCAAAGTGGGTGTTTAAGATTAAACACAAATCAGATGGTACTATTGAACGGTATAAGGCTAGGTTAGTAGCTAAAGGTTACAACCAAATTGAAGGGAAAGATTTCAAACACACTTTCTCTCCTGTTGCTAAGTTTACAACAGTCAGAGTCTTGTTAGCTATTGCTGCTGCCAAGGGTTGGGAAATCAAGCAATTGGACATTAACAATGCATTTCTACATGGTTTCTTAGAAGAAGAAGTTTATATGCAACCTCCTGAGGGCTTTACCAAGGCATCAAATGGTCAAGTCTGTAGACTCAAAAGGTCTTTATATGGACTTAAACAAGCCTCTCGTCAATGGAACTTAGAATTGTCTAAGCTTCTCATTTCTCAAGGTTTTTCCCAATCCAAGTCAGATTACTCCCTATTTCTCAGACAACAACAAGACTCATTCACTGCTGTACTGGTCTATGTTGATGATTTGTTGATAACAGGATCAAATACTTCTTATACTGCTCACTTAAAGGGAGTCCTTGATTCAGCATTCACAATCGAGGATTTAGGGGATATCAGATATTTTCTTGGTCTCGAGGTAACAAGATCAAGTGAGGGTATACTTTTAAATCAAAGAAAATATGTTACAGACCTTCTTCATGATGCTGGCATGACTAATTGCAAATTTGCTCCTTTCCCTCTACCTAGAGGTCTTAAGCTTTCCACTGATGAAGGCATTCTGCTCACAGAACCAGAGGTATACTTGAAGCTTGTAGGAAAACTACTCTATCTAAACCTCACTAGACCTGATTTGGCTTATTCTGTTCAACATTTGAGCCAGTTCCTTAGTGCTCCTAGAGAGCCTCATTTACAAGCTGTGAATCATGTTCTCAAGTACCTTCAAGGCACACGAGATGCAGCTCTTTTTTATCCAGCAGATAATCACCTAACTCTCACAAGCTATTGTGATGCGGATTGGGGTGCTTGTCAGTTTAGTTGCAGGTCCATCACGGGTCAGTGCACTTTCCTTGGCAAATCACTGGTTTCTTGGAAGACAAAGAAGCAGAAGACAGTCTCCAAGTCATCTGCTGAATCAGAGTATAGGGCCATGTCCTATACTGCAGGAGAAATAGTATGGTTGCAGAATTTACTTCGTGATTTTGGAGTACAAGTTGCTCTTCCTATACAGTTGTTTTGTGATAATAAGTCTGCCCAACATATAGCAGCTAACCCAGTATTCCATGAACGCACCAAACACCTCAACATCGATTGTCATTATGTTCGTGAGAAGGTGCAGGAAGGAATCATAGCAACTACTCATGTGAAGTCCAATATGCAACTAGCTGATTTGTTAACTAAACCACTAGGCAATCAGCAACATTTTTTTTCTTGCCTCCAAGTTGGGTTTACTATTTGACCCTCATCTAGCAAACCCACCTTGAGGGGGGATGTGGAATATAGTGGTTAGTTAAGAGAAGTAGTTAGTTACAATTCTGTTAGGATTCTGTTACGTCAGTTAGAATTCTGTTACAGATTCATGTATATAACAAACTCATTGTACATATTCATTAATTAACACACTCACTTTTATTTACTCTTTCTCTCACTGCAAATTCTCTCTAAACATTCTGTTACTTTGATCATCAATGAAGTTTGTTGTCACCATTGTTGATTGCTCATTCATGATTCCATGTCTTCACATTCTGGTTAGTTTATTTGTGCCAGTTCATGTTAGTGAACTTGAACAATTCTGGCACTCAGTTATGGCGTTTTTTTAGTTTTGACTGTCGTTACCTTTTTCTTCTGCGTTTCGAATCATTATTTCACCCTTTTCACTCATTTCTTTTACTTTGTCAAAGATCACAACAACTCAGAGTTGTGCTGTCATTAAAATTTTCCAGTATATTAAATGAGATGAAGTCCATATCTTTGATCTTCTGCAGATTGGTGTTAGCAATCCGGATATATATTACCAAGACCAATATGGGGATTCTTGTGATGATTATCTTACACTTGGAGTAGATGAAATTCCGTTATTCTATGGCCGTACTGCCATCCAGTGCTATGAAGACTTCATCTTCAGTTTTCTAGACGAGTTTGGTACGTTAGTTGGTTATGCAATTGAAGAAATAAGTGTTGGCCTTGGTCCCGATGGTGAACTTAGGTAATCTTTTGTACTCGTCGTTTCTGTAAGTATCAGTGCATCCTGATTGGCTTAGCTAACATGATATTTACATGTAGATATCCTGCTCATCGATATGCAGATGGTAGATGGAAATTTCCTGGAATTGGTGAATTCCAATGCTATGATAAAAACATGTAAGGAATACGTTTGTCTGTGAAAAGTCTATTTGTTTGCTTGCCAAGAGGGTAACTCACAGTGGGGAGAAAAAGGCCCTCAGGATGCTGGCTGTTACAACAGTTTTCCATCCGGAACTCTTTTCTTTGAAGGTGGTGAAAAAAGTTTCCTTTCTGATTACGGAGATTTCTTCCTTGTATGTTTACTTCTCCTCGACAATCATTCTGCTTTCATATATCTGTATATTTTTTTGTCCTATTCTATATTTCTATGTTTGTATGTAGCCTTATAGGTATGGAGTAGCTGGATAGGGTTTAAAGAAAGATCAGTTGATTTGGTCTTTTAAGCTATAATATTATACTCCGTATAATTTATCTGAGATGGCTAGGATTGAGCTTTGAAGTGATATAGAGTAGAGCTCTGTGATTGTGGTTTTCGTTTCTTAAAATAAATATCAAGATACTGTAAAAATAAATTGAAGATAAAATATATTGAAACATGAGTACGCAGTAGTAATCAAGTAGTTAATACGAGTATAAAACCTTAAACCATAGCCATATTACCAAAGTGCTGTCAGTCACCAATAAGGTTCTGATTGCATTAAATGTCATAAACTGTTATGCAGAATGATGGTGGTAACGTTTTTATAGGAATGGTATAGTGGGAAGTTGATCCTCCATGCAGATGCTATTCTCGGAAAAGCAGCAGATTTGTTGAAGAAGTATCAACGTGATGATCAAACATCTGTGCTGCTTGTGGCAAAGATTGGTGAAGTATATTGGTGGTACAAGACAGTATCACATGCTGCTGAACTTACAGCTGGCTATTACAACACTGCTCAGAGAGATGGATATGATCCCTTAGCTTTAATGCTTTTTCGTCATAGGGCAGCTCTACAGGCGTCGTAAGTCTCTTAAACCTTTTTTTTAGTTCACAGTGGCCTACATTACATATCTCCTCTCTTTTTCTGCATACATAAGATGGACTTATAAATAGCACAGGAACTTTTCCATTACACATTTTCACAGCGCCTCAGGGACTCTCTGATCATAAGGTGGGTAAGGGGGTTCGGATGTGTTAAAAGAGTGGAAATTTTGTTAGATAATTGCACCGTCTATCGGCCTACTAATAGTCAGTTTTGCTCCTTCAATGTACTTTTGAAGTTCGCCAGATCTATCACTTGAATTTTAATAAAACCGTAGTAATATGCTTATAATCTGTTAGTGTAACTACCTATTGACTCACGCGCTTACTGTTTTACTGTTGCCTTTGAATACTTTGAATATACCAATTCTGATTCTCATGCTTACGAGTTCTTAAAGATTTCAAATTTGTCGTTAGGTGCTTAGAAATGAAGGACAGTGAGACACCATCAGCATATTGTTGCAGTCCAGAAGGCTTGCTCCAACAGGTCTGAATGAAATACTGTTTTATTAATTCATCTTTTGACAACTGTTCTATCTGCTTCTGTATTGCTATTTCCCACCCCTCCTTAAGCCTTTAGCGTGTTCATTCTGCTCAATCTCTATGCGTCATGACAGGAAACGGGAGTCACTCTGTTTCCTGATCTGTCTACCTTCTACATTTTCTCTTGATCCCATATAAATCAGCTACCATGCAGATTTCTACTCAATTATATACCCTAAAATATATTAGAATTGAAGCACAAACATGTTGAAAAAGTGAGCACATCACTTGCATATTTGGTGAGATGCTGTGGTCTTCAGATAATGTTGCTCGCGGAATGTCAACAATTTACATTTTTTTAAATAAGGTTAAGAAGAAAGAGGTTTTGAAGGAGATCAATAAGAAAGGAGCTACGATGTGAGGAAGACAGTAGTCACACATCTATAAGATGCATAATCATAAAATAAAGGGTGCTGAAGGTGAAGAAACATGCAGACTGTTAATCACCTCATGCTTATGCGTAGAATATAGCCCTTTTTGTCTTTACTTCTTCGCACAAAGGCTCATTTCCGGGTTAAGTCATTTATTCATGTTTTAGCAATACATATCTTGAGTTTCTCCTCTCTTTTCGTGCAATCTCTTGGCATGATCTTTTTCGCCTTTATTCTGCCATCTAGGTACCATTATTTTATCTCCTTTTTTTTCCCTTTCCGATGGTGCTCATCTAGCAATGCGCCACTCTTGAAGGTTTGAATATTGAAACTTCTCTGTTGTTTAGTACTTCTAATTCATTACTCGTTGGCTTTAGAAATGACTGGAATAAGTAAAATGGTTTTATTAAAAGTCTCTGCGCTTGTGTGTATTGTGAACTAGCAGCCGGTCAGTGCAGTTACCAACAGAATTTTCAATATGGGTCATCTAAAAACAATCTCTTCCTGTTTTCAGCACGTGTGAAGTTGTGTACCATGACCTCCTGTATCCTGCCATAAGCTGGAGACTTTGAGGCACTATTGTTAACCATTTCTCTCTTTTTAGCTTCATGAAGTTTGTGGAAAGTTTTCGGAGTGTCCAACTGTACACTCTCGATATTCTGTGAGTTATGGTTAATCGTTGCTAGCAAGGCTGCTTCCATTTTGATATTTTATGTGGTTTCTACAGTGGTAACTATATCGATGTATACATTAGTTTATTTGTTGCTTTTCATGTTCATTGTAGAACAAGTTTTTTTGCACCTCTTCACACATTGTACACGAGCAGCTTAACCTTCTATTCCGTGAGTTACATGACCCGTAATGGCCAATATTTGCTTTTCTCATTTGGATGCAGCTTCACACCGTGTCAAAGAGAAGGACTATAGTTTTAACTGGGAGAAATTCCAATGAACGTTTTGGCCAGGTGAATATCCTTGTTTCTGAATGAGCTCTTGATTATATTTTGTTGTGATTATCACCTCAAGATAATACTTTCACAGGAGAGTTGGTTCTGTTTGATAATTTTTTCTGCGTGGAGTCTTCGAGAGTGAAAACATTGTTTTGTGACTTGACACTGTGAATTATTCCTAGAATTGTAGTTCATCTTGACACTGTGAATTATTCCTAGAATTGTAGATGATGAACTATGATAATTGGGAAAGATTAAAATTAAGAAAATTTAGAAGACTTAATTGTGTTCTTGTATGCGACATATCATTGGTTTTCAATAATCAAGTTACCGTCATAGTTCTGTCTATGGACAACAAGTGTCCATTTTTCTTTGGCGACGAGGCAGGGGCGGATGCAGGAATTAGTAATTTGGAATTTGGGTCTGCAAATTATTTTAACCATAATTGTGATATTACTTTGCGTTTATTTACGTACTATTGTACTAACATGACTAAATTTCTAGCGGTCGGTTGATGTAGTTGTAGGGCGGATCTCGTATTATTTTACTGGTCTGTGCTTGTTTAATGCATCGTTTTAACCTCACTAGTTATTGGATTGACTCTGCTTAGAGTTGTTTTTGCAGTTTTGTTATACCGTTTTAATAGCAATTAGCGGATCTGTGTAGGATTACAGTAGTGTTATTGTAGTTCACAGCTCGTATTTTTGGATTGGGTTGTGATAGTTTAATGCGTGGTTTAATGGTGGAGATTGTGAGGACTTTAGTAGGAGAGTTGATTGACCATGTCTAGAGTTGTTTTTGCAGGCTTGTTGTTCTGTTTGAGTAGCAATTAACGAAACTAGTTTGTGTGTAAGTTGTTAGATTATCAAATAGGAAAATGGAATAGCAGTTGGCGAAGTTTACTAGCTTTCACTTCAGATAAATCCTTGAGTTAGATTGGTAGTTAAGTGCTGTTTGTATGTATTCTTTCGAGGATTAGTCTATCTTTCATGGTATAATTTTGTTTTCATGTTGAATTTGGGTGTTATATGTGTAGGGTTAAATTGTCATATTGATGTATTATATACTAGTGTCAATTAGTAACTACATGCTGTGTTTTTGTATCCCCTTTCACATTTGCAATGCTCTTCACAGGCTACTTGCCAATGCTTTGGACTCTACATTTCATAAGGGTGACGCCATTGCTATTGACATGCCAATGTAAATGTTGTCATCATATACTTAGCTGTCATACTTTCCAGCCGGATTGTTGTATCGATTGCTGATAGCTTTGCTGCACCCTAAATAGCTGCTCGTTTGCGTATTTCACAGGCAAAGGCTATCTTCACTCAGGTTATCCCTTATCCTCTCTTCTTTTCCAGCTCTCCCTTTTCGTCTATGCCTTTTTTACTCATGAAAATGGACATACTTATATGTCAAACACAATCTCATTCACTCAGATTAAGAAATCTATTGCCACCAATAATCAGGTGAAGACAAAGCAGCAAAGCTCCGTCTCATAGATTCGTGATTGTATCTACTATCTAAGGTTGTTCGTCAATGCCGACCTCTCTCTCTGGATTAATTACTTAATTATTGATGCATAAAAATGTGCTGTGGGTTTTATTTCATTCGCGGCAATACAATACAGTTATACAGTTGTACTGTTAATGACTTAATGCAATACGGAGTACAATACAGTTGAAGACCAATAGTGTCTGTGTTTAATGAGAATTCGTGACCTCATTTCATAAGTTCAAAGATATTCAATTCTAAAATAATTTGGTTAAAAAAAGTTTTAACTCTTTTATTTTTAAAATAGTCAATTATTACCTCATTTTGTTTATACAGAACAGTCACATGTAAAAAAATCATTTTGTAACAGAGTCAATTCTAAATATTTTATCGTGAAGTGATCCTACCCGTTTTATCGGTCGAAGCGCATTTATATCCTCTGTTTTAGGTGCATTATAACGGGAAAACCTTATGCCTTAAAACGCCCATAATCACCCTCTGGTATCGAACATATTCAGAAACTTGGTCTTCCGAGAACGTATGCACAAGGATGCTGCATTTATTGCCTGCAAGGTACAGAAGTCCTGACTCGTTGAACACCATCTGGAATCATAAGCGTTCGTAGTCCAAGTAGTTTGAATTTGAAGAGTCGAAAAGCGGGAAGTTCCTGCTTATTGTGAACAGTGAACTCGAATGCAAATCTGCCATCGAATTATTCTGTCCTGAATATGGAGCAATAAAAGTGTCAGTTGGCTCGTCAAAGCTTCACTAAAGTACATCAGAATGTTGTGTTGAAAGCACAAGGTTGCCAGTGTCTAGAAAAGCAGCTTGGCCAGTGGTCCTTCCAAATAACGTGGCCTTTTACAACTCATGGCCTCTTCGACCAGAAAGTATTAAGCTTCTGTCATCATGTGTGTTTCTTATTAATTTTTACCCGAGTTAATATTGTTTTACTGATTAATGATCCTTGAGTTTTCTTTTAATGTTTTTTAGCTGTAGATTTCAGTGTGTGAAGTGAAATGTTACAACTTCTTGTAGTTCAATACTAAATAGATTTTTCATGATTGAACGAAGACAATGAACAGATCCCAGAAGACTAGCAGTTTAAGAGGTTGCAGTGTTTCGTAAATATCGATCAGTTTCTTTGCAACTATATCGTAAAACAATACCAGTTGATGTTATAGTCGAGTGAAGATGAAGGCAATTAACTGGTAAGTGTGTTAACTGTCACAATTATGTATCTTGGACACTTCGCTTCCATCTTGACATCCCATCGCTTCCATCTTGACATCCCATCGCTTCAAGAACTCACATCTCGAATTGGAGCCTTGATCATTTCTTGTTCAGCTTTTCGGCTTTTGCCTAGACAAGAAAGACAGAATTTTAATATACGAGTTTGTACCGTATGGGAGCCTTGATCATTTCTTGTGTGGTATGTTTCGACCCCGAACCCAAGATTTAATAGAGTCGTGACTTATCTACGTGGTATTCGAGGACCAAATGTTAAGTTTTCGCTGCTTATGCACCTCTGCAATTGGATTAAGATCCGACTTTTGTAGCTTGATACACTATTTACCGGAAAAGCTAAGATCTGTGACCTTTTGTAGATTCAGCTGAGAAGGGAGGAGGGAGGCCTGGAGTGGAGCAAGCGCCGTCAAATCATAGGAGGCATTGCACAAGGACTGGTTTACCTACATGAGCACTCTCGGATTAAAATCATTCACCCATGTAACCTACATTTTTAGCTCAATTTTCAAGCCCGTTTCTTCTACAAATTGGCAGAAACTTCGACTATTCTAACTCATCTACCCATGTAACCTACCCACCCAGGTTCAAACCCCCATAAACCCACCCAAAATCTCGTCTTAAACAGCCCAACCAAAAACCGTGTTTTAAAGCCGTTGACTCGTGTTTGTGCAGCCTGTTTTCGACCCCTTTAAACAACCCCAAGCCTCACCTTGTTTCAATGTACTCTGTTTTGAGTTGTGATTTCGTGGCCTTCTTGGACTCGTTTTCTCCAATGCAAAGTCCTACTTTCATCTAAGTTCATCCTATTATCATAATCTCATCAAAAAACTCATCAAAAGTAATCCATAACCAACCACAATCGAGTACATACAAAACAGTTCACGGTTGCCTCCTTTTGCAACTAAGCTACTTCAACCGTACCTCTATCCCTACAAACACACATATACCCTTACCATAATAAAAATTGGAAGAGTTCGATCATTAAAATCCATGACTTGATTCACGATGTTGCCCAAAAGGTAGCAGGAAAGAGTGTTGCGGCAGTAAGCTCTATCCAAAGCAATTCAGGAGATGAAGCTCATCACTTATTTCACATAGGAAGTAAATGTGAAGGAAGTGTTTTCTTGAGGTGTAGGATCCGCTCTTATGTTTGTGATGAGTTGGAGATCAACTTTCCGGTGGCTAAATTGGTAGAAAATTGGAAGTTTCTTAGGACATTAGATATGCATTACTTAGGCATCCAAACTTTACCAAATTCGATTGGTAAGCTACTGCATTTAAGGTATCTAGATTTATCCTGGAATATATATCTGAGGGCTCTTCCTGATTCGGTTACCAAGTTGTATAATCTGCAAACCTTAGATCTAAGGAGTTGCCAAAGTTTGAAAGAGTTGCTGAAGGATTTGGCCAAATTGACAAATTTGAGGCACTTGGATATATCTGATTGTTTAATCTTGACACACATGCCTTCAGGCCTAGACAAATTGAGTTGCCTGTGTGTTCTTACCCGCTTTGTTGTGGATAAAGGAAGTTCCATTGGGGAGCTAGAAAATATACTAGCATCGAATAACCTAAGAGAAAGCTTTGAAATTCAAACCACTCATGACATCATGGGTATTGTGGAATGTAGGGGAGGATATTTGAGAAGCATGAGCCATCTTGAGGCATTAGACATGTATTTGTATCATGACGCTGCCCATGAAAATTTGCTCGAAAAATTCGAGCCACCTCCCTCTTTAAAGAGATTTGAATTGTCTGATTATAAAGGAGACGCACTTTCATCAAGGTGGCGGGGAATTTTAGGAGACCAATTCGACTTTAACGAGTATAGAGTATTTATGAAATTGTACATATGAACAACCATATTATGACATAAGAAATCAACCTTGGCACAAAGAGCAGCACGCTCTTTTGAAACAGAAGAAACCTTCTTCCGCAGGTTATTTACCTTCCACAAAACCTGCAAAATAATCAAGGGCAAAATGTAAACATACATACGACTAATCAAAGCCGAAAGTTCTAACTAACAAATCATAATGCATGAAATTGGAGAAATAGAAGATCGGCAATTGGCTTAATGATTAGCGTATAGTATACCTTCACTGCTTAAAGGCAAAACAGTAAATGCCACAAGGTCATCACATTTTGGTGGTTTTGCAGATGCTTATCATTTATGTAAGATCTTTCATAACATTCAAAAACCTAAATGAGCTTATGAAAGCTTCTTTACAGTGAACATTGAAGATAAGCCATCAGCAAATGTCCCCGACAGATAACATTGATAACATTGACAACACAGATGCAGCCAACTAATTCTTAACTAATTCTTGCCACCAATGCTCTGCAACGAGTTATTTGGCCACAATCAACATTAACCGTAGTAGCATTATCTCAGACTTAAGCCAATCATATGGGCCTACCATTTTTTTGGTCTCCAAAAGTTTCTTCCTTCAGTTGTCACGTGCTACTGATAGTCATCGGCATCATCCTCCCTTAGTAGTTGTTTAGTTGCCATCAATTTCTTAGATATAGAAAACTATTGAGTTTTTTGGTAGATATTATCTTTGGAAAAAAGATTCCTATACAAATTAGAGGAAATTGCTTATCAAGGAAGACTTAGGCCAATGAGACTTTCAACACTCTCTTATCAATTACATCAAAAAAATATGCGTAATTTTAATTCATCAGAAGTACTAATTCATGGGAATTTGAGTTCCGACAAACAACCAGATGAGCTCTTAGTTCATCCTAGGAGTTAACATTAGACTATTACTCATCAATTAAGGGAAAGGCTAGCTAAACAAGATAGAAAAGATCTGGAACTTCTGAAAAGATCTGAAAGCTTCTGAAAAGATCATGAATAGTAGATTTATCTAAAATTCAATAGTTTTAGCCTATGGGTAGAGTTATAGTGGCAGCCATGCATTAATATAACCGGAAGGACAAATCATTGTGAGACTGTTTTAGAGTTACCTCTTCATAGAACTATCTCCAAGTGTCAACTCGACCAGGGATCTCTCGTAAGGATGCAAGTATTTTTTGGTCGGGAAGTTCTCCGTATAAGTTCTGAGAGGAACTGTCAACTCCTGAAGAACAATGAAAAAAAATGGTTGTCAAACATATACGCATACGGCTACCTTAGAAGCAAAGACCAAGAGAGTAACAGATATTTACATTAGAAGCCTTACTTTCATTAGCGCATCAAGTTGTTTTGTACCCTTATTCCTATCCCGCTTCGCAATATTGGCAATGCCTATCAAAGAAGCAAATAAGCACTTGCATACAGGAGCATGTAGCCATCTCAAGACAGAACTCAACCAAGTAGACCAAACTACAAGTAATTTTCTCTGAACCTTACTCTTACAATATTGTTTTTCCTCCCCTCTTTCTTCCTACTAAGAAAGACTGGAAAATGTCTAAAAAAAAACTTGAATAGTTTAAGGAAAGTAAAGAGAGAAATTGCCTATCTCCCATCTTGTAGACACAAAATGAACCATCCATCGAGCACCACTTTTGGTTGGTGGGGACTTTTAAGAGACTAATTCGACTTAACGAGTATAGAGTATTTGGGAAATTGTACATATAAATAGCCATATTAAAATCTGACATAGGAAATCAACCTTTGACTCGTGTTTGTGCAGCCTGTTTTCGCCCCTTTTAAAAAAACCCCAAACCTCACCTAGTTTGGCCTAAACTCCCACCTACCCTTAGACCGCACTTCCATCTTTGAATAACCCAAACCACCATCTAAAGTAGCATAATAAACTCCTGAAAAACCATGCCCAAACAGGCCAAGCAGCAGCTCACGGTTTCAATGTACTCTGTTTTGAGCTGTGATTTCGTGGCCTTCTTGGACTCGTTTTCTCCAATACAAAGTCCTGCTCTTATCTAAGTTCATCCTATTATATTTAAAATTCAATAATCTATCATAATGTCATCCAAAAAACTCATCAAAAGTGATCCAAAACCAACCAAAATCGAGTACATATATACAAAACAGTCCATAGTTGCCTCCTTTTACAACTAAGCTACTTCAACTGTACTTCTATTCCTACAAAACACATATACCCTCACCATAATAAAAGGTAAGAAATATTAATCCCTTAATCATAACCTACACACTCAGAACCTCCCTAAAACCCTAGCAGACAAGACACGACAACCGCTCCAAAACAGGAACTCCTTTTTCAATTTCGAGTTTCTACTTTGTTTTGTAGCTCGTTTTGCCTGCCAAGTTTGTATTAGATCCTTTGAATTATTTACATATTCTTAAAATTCAATCTTTCTAGTTTTCATAACATCTTCGGATCTTGAATTGAGCGAGAAACGAAGTTTTGGTGACCGTTTGAAAACCGCTACGCGAGCAGAATACGAAACTCCCAATCCCGAAACCCGAAACCCGAAACGTTTCGAAACGCCTGCAATAAGTTTCGAAACGTGGAAAGTTCTTTCGAAACGCGAAACTTCATCGAAACCCGAAACGCGAACCGCGAAAAGCAAAACGTTTCGAAACGCGACAATTCTCCTCGAAACGCCAATCCATCTACGAAACGCGAAACCTAAAACCGAAACTGGAAACGGACGAAACGTTTCGAAACGTAAAACGTATGATCGAAACGCGAAACTTCCCCAATTAACTACGTAAAAAGTTAAAGATGTGGAGTGGAAATGCAGATTTGATATAGTACTCCACTACTCCGTGTAGACAAACAAAATAATGGCCGGAGCTGGATGGTGCATGCTCTGTAAATACGGCGGTCGGAAAAGCTTGTATGCTTTCTCCTATTTGACGACTGATATCATAAACGTTTCGATCCCTCGGAAAACGGTTTCCAGACGGAGATCTCTCATGGGAAGAAGAAACACTCGTGTTTTTAGGTAAGGAGTAATTATTTTAATTATATTTATTCTTGGATTAGTAGTTACTTTATTTTGATCATTTCAATTGAGCTGCATGAATGATGGAATTAATTAGTGAGAGAGTTTGCGCACTCACCAAACACTTGTGTAATTAATTGTTTTTGAAAAACAAGTTATACAAATGATTGGTATTTATGAATTAGTAAATTTGTTAGAGCGTTTGTGCAATTATAGATTATAGATATATGCCATGGTGAAATGCCAAGTAATTTCCTGGTTTCCTATCACCTTCCTGTTGCAGTATGGACGCCCGTGAAAAATCACAACATTTGATCTTGAAATCATCAAAGCAGAACAAGGTTCCAGTCTTCGTTATGATGCCCCTTGATTCCTTTGCCTTCGATACTCTTGGGACACCAAGGATTAAAAGGTCCATTCATTGCATTTTAACTCATATTACCAATGCATTTCCGAATCTGAATTATTTTCTGTTACAGACTTAAGGCCTTGACTGTATCTCTTAAAGCACTCAAGTTGGCTGGCGTCCATGGAATTGCTGTTGAGGTTTGGTGGGGAATTGTGGAGCGTACTTCTCCCCTTGCATATAACTGGTCATTGTATCAAGACCTCTTTAAATTGATAACTGACACAGGTCTCAAGTTGCACGTTGCATTATGTTTCCACTCCAATCTTCCCTTATCACCTCACCAAAAACCTTTTGTCAGCCTCCCACCGTGGATACAAAAGGTTGGTACTCCATTACCTCGTCCCACCCATACACAACCACCAATATCATACTCCCCAAACCACCCCTTTAGTTTCTTATTTTACCTCTTTCTGGTTAGTTTATTTGTGCCAGTTCATGTTAGTGAACTTGAACAATTCTGGCACTCAGTTATGGCGTTTTTTTAGTTTTGACTGTCGTTACCTTTTTCTTCTGCGTTTCGAATCATTATTACACCCTTTTCACTCATTTCTTTTACTTTGTCAAAGATCACAACAACTCAGAGTTGTGCTGTCATTAAAATTTTCCAGTATATTAAATGAGATGAAGTCCATATCTTTGATCTTCTGCAGATTGGTGTTAGCAATCCGGATATATATTACCAAGACCAATATGGGGATTCTTGTGATGATTATCTTACACTTGGAGTAGATGAAATTCCGTTATTCTATGGCCGTACTGCCATCCAGTGCTATGAAGACTTCATCTTCAGTTTTCTAGACGAGTTTGGTACGTTAGTTGGTTATGCAATTGAAGAAATAAGTGTTGGCCTTGGTCCCGATGGTGAACTTAGGTAATCTTTTGTACTCGTCGTTTCTGTAAGTATCAGTGCATCCTGATTGGCTTAGCTAACATGATATTTACATGTAGATATCCTGCTCATCGATATGCAGATGGTAGATGGAAATTTCCTGGAATTGGTGAATTCCAATGCTATGATAAATACATGTAAGGAATACTTTTGTCTGTGAAAAGTCTATTTGTTTACGGTAAAGAAGTTTCTAAATAATTTTTTTCTGCAGGATGGACGATCTAAGGATGGCCGCTTGCCAAGAGGGTAACTCACAGTGGGGAGAAAAAGGCCCTCAGGATGCTGGCTGTTACAACAGTTTTCCATCCGGAACTCTTTTCTTTGAAGGTGGTGAAAAAAGTTTCCTTTCTGATTACGGAGATTTCTTCCTTGTATGTTTACTTCTCCTCGACAATCATTCTGCTTTCATATATCTGTATATTTTTTTGTCCTATTCTATATTTCTATGTTTGTATGTAGCCTTATAGGTATGGAGTAGCTGGATAGGGTTTAAAGAAAGATCAGTTGATTTGGTCTTTTAAGCTATAATATTATACTCCGTATAATTTATCTGAGATGGCTAGGATTGAGCTTTGAAGTGATATAGAGTAGAGCTCTGTGATTGTGGTTTTCGTTTCTTAAAATAAATATCAAGATACTGTAAAAATAAATTGAAGATAAAATATATTGAAACATGAGTACGCAGTAGTAATCAAGTAGTTAATACGAGTATAAAACCTTAAACCATAGCCATATTACCAAAGTGCTGTCAGTCACCAATAAGGTTCTGATTGCATTAAATGTCATAAACTGTTATGCAGAATGATGGTGGTAACGTTTTTATAGGAATGGTATAGTGGGAAGTTGATCCTCCATGCAGATGCTATTCTCGGAAAAGCAGCAGATTTGTTGAAGAAGTATCAACGTGATGATCAAACATCTGTGCTGCTTGTGGCAAAGATTGGTGAAGTATATTGGTGGTACAAGACAGTATCACATGCTGCTGAACTTACAGCTGGCTATTACAACACTGCTCAGAGAGATGGATATGATCCCTTAGCTTTAATGCTTTTTCGTCATAGGGCAGCTCTACAGGCGTCGTAAGTCTCTTAAACCTTTTTTTTAGTTCACAGTGGCCTACATTACATATCTCCTCTCTTTTTCTGCATACATAAGATGGACTTATAAATAGCACAGGAACTTTTCCATTACACATTTTCACAGCGCCTCAGGGACTCTCTGATCATAAGGTGGGTAAGGGGGTTCGGATGTGTTAAAAGAGTGGAAATTTTGTTAGATAATTGCACCGTCTATCGGCCTACTAATAGTCAGTTTTGCTCCTTCAATGTACTTTTGAAGTTCGCCAGATCTATCACTTGAATTTTAATAAAACCGTAGTAATATGCTTATAATCTGTTAGTGTAACTACCTATTGACTCACGCGCTTACTGTTTTACTGTTGCCTTTGAATACTTTGAATATACCAATTCTGATTCTCATGCTTACGAGTTCTTAAAGATTTCAAATTTGTCGTTAGGTGCTTAGAAATGAAGGACAGTGAGACACCATCAGCATATTGTTGCAGTCCAGAAGGCTTGCTCCAACAGGTCTGAATGAAATACTGTTTTATTAATTCATCTTTTGACAACTGTTCTATCTGCTTCTGTATTGCTATTTCCCACCCCTCCTTAAGCCTTTAGCGTGTTCATTCTGCTCAATCTCTATGCGTCATGACAGGAAACGGGAGTCACTCTGTTTCCTGATCTGTCTACCTTCTACATTTTCTCTTGATCCCATATAAATCAGCTACCATGCAGATTTCTACTCAATTATATACCCTAAAATATATTAGAATTGAAGCACAAACATGTTGAAAAAGTGAGCACATCACTTGCATATTTGGTGAGATGCTGTGGTCTTCAGATAATGTTGCTCGCGGAATGTCAACAATTTACATTTTTTTAAATAAGGTTAAGAAGAAAGAGGTTTTGAAGGAGATCAATAAGAAAGGAGCTACGATGTGAGGAAGACAGTAGTCACACATCTATAAGATGCATAATCATAAAATAAAGGGTGCTGAAGGTGAAGAAACATGCAGACTGTTAATCACCTCATGCTTATGCGTAGAATATAGCCCTTTTTGTCTTTACTTCTTCGCACAAAGGCTCATTTCCGGGTTAAGTCATTTATTCATGTTTTAGCAATACATATCTTGAGTTTCTCCTCTCTTTTCGTGCAATCTCTTGGCATGATCTTTTTCGCCTTTATTCTGCCATCTAGGTACCATTATTTTATCTCCTTTTTTCCCCTTTCCGATGGTGCTCATCTAGCAATGCGCCACTCTTGAAGGTTTGAATATTGAAACTTCTCTGTTGTTTAGTACTTCTAATTCATTACTCGTTGGCTTTAGAAATGACTGGAATAAGTAAAATGGTTTTATTAAAAGTCTCTGCGCTTGTGTGTATTGTGAACTAGCAGCCGGTCAGTGCAGTTACCAACAGAATTTTCAATATGGGTCATCTAAAAACAATCTCTTCCTGTTTTCAGCACGTGTGAAGTTGTTTACCATGACCTCCTGTATCCTGCCATAAGCTGGAGACTTTGAGGCACTATTGTTAACCATTTGTCTCTTTTTAGCTTCATGAAGTTTGTGGAAAGTTTTCGGAGTATCCAACTGTACACTCTCGATATTCTAAGGCTGCTTCCATTTTGTTATTTTATGTGGTTTCTACAGTGGTAACTATATCGATGTATACATTAGTTTATTTGTTGCTTTTCATGTTCATTGTAGAACAAGTTTTTTTGCACCTCTTCACACATCGTACACGAGCAGCTTAACCTTCTATTCCCCGAGTTACATGACCCGTAATGGCCAATATTTGCTTTTCTCATTTGGATGCAGCTTCACACCGTGTCAAAGAGAAGGACTATAGTTTTAACTGGGAGAAATTCCAATGAACGTTTTGACCAGGTGAATATCCTTGTTTCTGAATGAGCTCTTGATTATATTTTGTTGTGATTATCACCTCAAGATAATACTCACAGGAGAGTTGGTTCTGTTTGATGATTTTTTCTGCGTGGAGTCTTCGAGAGTGAAAACATTGTTTTGTGACTTGACACTGAATTATTCCTAGAATTGTAGATGATGAACTACGATAATTGGGAAAGATTAAAATTAAGAAAATTTAGAAGACTTAATTTCTTGTATGCAACATATCATTGGTTTTCAATAATCAAGTTACCGTCATAGTTCTGTCTAGTGACAAGTGTCCATTTTTCTTTGGGGACGAGGCAAGGGCGGATGCAGGAATTTGGAATTTCGGTTTGCAAATTATTTTAACCATAATTGGGAATTGTACTTGGTTCTATAAACTATATACGCTTCACTTACCACCATACCAATATCATTACCTTGCAAATAAAGGTTACTAATTTATACATATAATTAAATATTTTGGGTTGCGTGATGGTATTTAAATCCGCCATAGGGACGGGAGTGGGGTTTATATTATGCTCCCTGCAACCATTTATATCGTCACCTTTTGTCTTTTGCTTGTCAACTTTGACTTCTATCTTCTCACAATATAGATAGTTGCTAATATATAACTTTTCTTTCAAAAGATAACATGAAAATAGTTGATTTTATATAAAAAAAATGTCAAAATAACATTGAGTGCTTATATTATATTTGGAGGGATTTATGGTCAAAGTTTATCATCAAAGTAGAAAACGGACAATGTAAGTTTGATGTAGTAAGGAATTTCGTTTATACATATGGGGATCTCAATAATAAGGGTTACTAACTTATACATATGGGGACCTCAATAATAAAGGGAATAATAAAGGGTTTACTGACTATATATGAAAATGTGGCGCCCTATGAGTATCCTTTTTTTGTGGTATATACTTATATTCAGTGCTTCAAGTCTTCAACTAATACACGTCTCGCTCTTTCCTAGGTGATAAAGTCAAAACATACGTGATAAACTTTAAAAAGAACGGTGTTTCTAACGTAGAGTTTGAATTGAGAAAGAATCAAAGGAATATTTCACTTAATATGGCATATGGAAAAAATGAGTTGATACTTACAAATCTCATGTTATATTCTTTGATTTTTCTTAATTTAGACTCTTAATCTGTGCCCTTAGTGCTCACGTTAGAAAAATCGTAAAAAAATGAGCAACCATTCTTAGTTGCCAGATTAAAAAGGTCAAATCGAGTTGAAAATGGCAGTAATGGAACACACTCAGTTGGTTTTGCCTAATAACTATCATGATTTCTTTCGCATTTTGGTCACCTTCTGAACACACAATTAAATTGTTGGAAGACATCTCGGTTAGATGTTGAAATGTTATTCTTGTATGATAGTAACAACTAATCAAAGAAAATGGCTCATTAACGTTGTTGTGCTACTTTTTATTGTGAATTAGCAGTTTTAGGATGCAATTCTTGAAGCAATTTTTATTACGGGTCTTACGGAAACAGCTTTCTTTTCCTTTTTTTTTTTTTTTTTTTTCTTTTTTTTTTTTCTTTCTTCTGTAGGCTGGATTGCAGCAAATACAAGCCAATTGTTACAGGCCAGAGGCAGATGCTGTGAGATCATTCACCTACTTCAGATTAAGTGGCAACATTTTCATGGCTGAAAATTGGAGCAACTTTGTTCCTTTTGTGAGAAGCATGAATGTTGATCGGTGATGCGTCTATACCAACACTATACCTTTGTTAAAAGAATTGAAAGGAGTCACTTGACTGCCCTGTAGTTTTTAAAAGGCAGGGTGTTCTGAAAGCTGTTCAAACACTGATTATTACAGCTTACGTTTTCTTCACTCGTTTTTAATGTACATAGCTCATTAGCTCCTATAGTCATTAGAGTAGCAGCAGGTTGTAATTTGTTGCTTAGGTTGTACTTCGTTCAAGCTTAGTAGACCAACCTTTTTTGTCCAGAATGAAGCATCTATCTATTGAATGTAAAAAGACATCAAGCGAGCATCGTGTTACCACCCTATAAGGTCATTTTATTTACTCTTAACAGTGTATAACATCTTGATTTTCAGGTATTGTACATTTGTACTGCAGATGTTTAATTATCTCATTTTGTTGGACTAAGCCTCAGTGACAAGTTTGTTATCTGTCTTTTCTCGAAGAAGCTAGTGTAACATGTGAATACGTGACAAGGGTGTTTCAGGAGTCAGGACATGTGGCATCTCAGTATGATAATGTCGACTAGATTATTAATTGTTCTGTTCCCTCTGTTGTAGCAAAATCAATAATCTTGGCTTAACCATTTCCATGTTGCACTTACCTACCGCTATATGGATCAAGAAGAGCTGAGCATATGATAAATGGAAATAACAATGGATAGAAAAACCATTTAGATATACACAAAGACGGACACTTTTCACCGTGAAGTGAAGATGGATATTGCTCTTCTCACATCATGTCAGTTGCAGTATTCATGATACTCTATTTCCTCTCACTTGTCTTTCCACTTGCTTTATTATGAGAGAAGTGTATTTAATATCCGTCTTTAATATTATCCGTCACAAGCTAAATCTCGCACATCATTTTACTCAATCCTACACATTTTTGCACCCTTCTTCCGAATGTATCCTTGTTATTTCTCACCCCACCAAAAGTGAAGAGAGAAACAAAAGAAATTAAAACCCCAAAAAATCAATCGGTTTCACTGACACCTCCTGCTCCGGCATTCTCCCCCCACTCTCCAGCGCCGACGACAACCCCTCCACCCCCAGATGCCGACTGAAGAAAGAGTTACAGACTGATATTAGTTGGTATTACAGACTGAAACTCTCCTCCTATGTTAAACTCTGAGTACTAACCGCACCTTTTTCTTACCGACCACTGCAATCAGTCGGTAATTTACTGACTAGTGACTTTCAATCGGTAAATTATATTGCCAAGTGCCAACCATATTTTTTTGTAAGTTTAAAAAATAGGTCGCTAATATCGTTTACAGATCGATTTTTATTATTGCAGACCATTTTTCCAGTCGATAAGCGACCCGCTTCTTATAGTGACACAACCAGTCGACTCCGCCACTGCCGTATCTTAGGACCCACCTCCTCTAGTACAATCTGGGTACAATTAATCAATTAATTGTGGTGGATTAACAAACAAATAAAGTCTAGAATAACCGTTACATGCACTGTCCCACCCATTTCTTTATAGTATGTACTTGTTTCCCATTAAAATACAACTGACGCGCCCATTTTCCATCCGTTTAAACTCCATTTTCTTTCTTCTCCAACAAAACTTTGATCATCATACTTGAACAAATTCATATCCATTATCCAAATAAGAATATGAATATGAATATGAATTCATCATCAAGAACCCATCTTTTACCTATAATTATAATCTTTCTTGTTTCAATCTTTACTACTTCAGCCACCAACATCAAATTCCATTACACATCAATCAACCCAAGAAACTTCACATTCTTGGGAGATTCATATCTGAGGAATGGTGTTGCTGGTCTAACAAGAGAAGTCACTGTTCCTACAACCAGTTCTGGTTCAATCATATACAACACTCCCATTCTCTTCTTTGATTCTGACTCTAATATTACTTCTTCTTTCTCAACTAATTTCTCCTTTATCATCTCCAATTTGAATCCTAATGCTTCTGGTGACGGCTTCGCCTTCTTTCTCTCTTCTAACAATAACACCCTTGGCAGCCCAGGTGGTTACTTAGGCCTTGTCAATTCCTCTGACTTGACCCAGAATCGCTTTCTTGCTCTCGAGTTTGATACCAAACTCGATGCCCACTTCCAGGATCCCAATGATAACCATGTTGGCTTCGATGTAAACAGCTTGATCTCCATTCGGACTGCCACTTTAGGCTTGAAAGGGATTGACTTGAGAAATGGATCTTTGACTTATGTGTGGATTGATTACAAGAATGAGGATAAGATTCTAAAGGTGTTTATGAATTACTCTACTCCCAAGCCTAATAAATCTGTTTTAGACCTCCAACTTGATCTTTCTGAATATCTCAAAGACTTTATGTATGTGGGGTTTTCAGGTTCTACTGAGGGGAGTACTGAGCTTCATCTCATTCAGAGTTTCGGTTTCGAAACACATGGGTTTATGCCTCTGAGACCTCATTTCAGGACTCATAATGTGTCTGATACTTCTGTAATTCTGACTCCACCAGTCTTGAAATCGAGGTCGAAGAATCATTGGAAGAGGATTGGTTTCGGACTTGGGGTTGCTGGCTTGGGATTATTTTGCATTCTTGTCATTGTCTTTGGTTACACTTCTGTCAATAAGAGGAAGGAGATGAAGAAACAGAAGAGTTTCAAGGCAGAAATGGTGACTGGGCCTAGGCAGTTTTCCTACAGAGAGCTTAAAATAGCAACTAAGGATTTTCATCACAGTAGAATTCTTGGACATGGTGCCTTTGGGACTGTTTATAAGGCACTTTTCACCACTTCTGGAAATGTTGCTGCTGTCAAAAGATCAAAACATACGCATGATGGTAAAACTGAATTTCTAGCCGAGTTATCGATTATTGCTTGTTTAAGGCACAAAAATTTGGTTCAGCTCCAAGGTTGGTGTGCTGAAAAGGGTGAATTGTTGCTAGTTTATGACTTTATGTCAAATGGTAGCCTTGATAATGTGCTATATTCCGAGACCCAAATAGACCAAAACCCACTACCATGGCCTCAAAGATACAACATTACAGTAGGGTTGGCCTCAGTCCTCACATATTTACACCAGGAGTGTGAACAACAAGTCATACATAGAGATATCAAAACCAGCAATGTGATGCTTGATGCTAATTTCAACCCAAAACTGGGGGATTTCGGGCTGGCTAGGCTAATGGACCATGACAAAAGTCCTGTTTCAACTCTGACAGCGGGGACAATGGGGTACCTGGCACCAGAGTATTTACAATATGGGAAGGCCACTGAGAAGACTGATGTGTTCAGCTACGGAGTGGTGGTCCTTGAGGTGGCTTGCGGAAGGCGGCCCATTGAAAGGGAAACAGAAGACCAAAAGATGGTAAACTTGGTGGACTGGGCATGGGGGTTGCATTCTCAAGGGAAGCTGTTACATTGTGCTGATGATAAGCTCAAGGGGGAGTTTAATGAGAATGAAATGAAGAAGCTTCTGTTAGTTGGGCTAAGTTGTGTGAATCCCGACTGTTCAAAGAGGCCTAACATGAGAAGGGTACTTCAGATACTGAACAATGAGGTGAGCCCTGTTGTTGTGCCATTATTGAAGCCAACTATGATCTTCTCAAATAGCCTTCCCCTTAGCATAGAGGACATTGTTTCTGATGATGAGGATAGTCCAGGTTCCGATGACCTGTTTCAGATTACAGTTGAGCCAAGTCATAACTTGAAAGAAATATGTTAAGGTCTTGAGCCATCCAAGATAACAGTTGTACAGTGTGTGTGTGTAGCTATAAAACAATAATCAGCTGGGTTCAAGGTTTTTCTTGAATAGTTTTTTGATTTGATGATTAGTAGTCCAATCCTGCGGTGTTTTTGTCATTAGATGTTGTTGTAGAAGATGTTGATATTAAGTATTCAGAAAAGTGAATTGATGTACCATATTGTTTGTAAGAAACGAATGACGACTTATAAACCTCAACGGACTCCTTTATGTATGTTGTGGATAGGTTTATTAGGTAGTTGTCGTCTTGTCACTTTGATTCAAAGTGAATTGCAGGTACCAGGCATTTTAAGTACTAAAAGCCTCGACGAGACGACAACTATCTAATGAGAGCAAACCCCCAAGAATAGATAGAAGACGCAGTAAGTTATTAAGCTACATAGACCAAAGAGGTGTTACGGAGGTTTTTGAGAAAGTGGTTGTGCCAGAAGTTGTCGAACTCTCCAAGCGGAATACAACTCAGTTTGGGCTGTATGGTATTTGAATTTTGAAGGGTAGAGTAGACATCTAGAAAAAGTATTGGTTTAATAAATAAAATTAATAGTACGGACTACGGAGCATGGATAGAATTAATTAGGACGGAAATAGGAAGTAATCAAGTAAGATGCTGTAGGCTACGTAGATAGGCTGTTGTCCAGGCAGTGCATCAAGCTCCCTCTCGTCTCCCATAAAAACACACACACGCATACCTAAAGTGAATGAATCAAATGAATGAAGGAATGAATTTATGAATGAGAAAAATGATGAAGGACATTAGGAAGGTGGTCAATGGCGTATCCTTAATCGTTAACGAATTAGGAAACCAACCATCGTCTTCTTCTTCTTCCGATTTTCTCCATTCCATCGTTAAGAATACCGCCTCCTTTTTCGGACTTACCAGAGGTCATGTCCACCATTTTCAACCTCCCAATTCTTACAATAATAATAATTTTAACAATAACGATCCCATACCTACTCCTCACAATCCTCCGTCCTCCGATTCCCCAATTGTTTACTTCAATGCCCAAGATCTTCCATCTTCCTCCTCCGATTCCCCCGTTGTTTATATCAATCCCCAAGATCCTCCATCCCCGTCTCCAATTGTTACTTCTGAAATTGCTGCTGTTCCATTCAAGAGACGCAGGCCTAGGGAGAGAAAGGTTCCTTCCAATCGCTTCTCCAGAGCTTTTGGGTTAGATTTTCTAATTCTATTACTTTTATTCAAATAATAATAACAATATACATTTATGAATTCCATTTAAATATTAAATATAAATCATTTGTATGTGTAGGTTTGCTAGTTTAGGAGCTGGTCTTGCTTGGGGTGCTGCCCAGGAATCTACCAAAAGGCTTATGTTTGGCACTAACAACTCTACCTCCTCCTCCTCCTCCGCCTTTCTCTCCGACAATAATGCTGAGCGTTTAGCACTTGCTCTTTGTCGGATGCGTGGGGCCGCTTTGAAAATCGGACAGATGTTAAGTATACAGGATGAATCTCTCGTACCTGCTCCGGTACCTATAACTAACTAACTAACTAACTCTCTCGTCTTCCTTATCATCATTTTATTATATTCTTCTTATCCTTCATTTGTTGCAGCTTCTGGCAGCTTTAGAGATTGTTCGTCAAGGTGCCGATGTCATGCCAAGGACCCAAATTAATAAAGTTCTTGATGCTGAGTTAGGTCCTAACTGGTCTACTAAGCTCACCAGTTTTAATTATCAACCAATGGCAGCTGCTAGTATAGGCCAGGTATGCCTAACCGATCATCCTCATACAAAACACTTCTCGTCTCGTCTCCCAATTATCTTCACTTTGCTCCTCATTCTCATTGTCTCTCAATTTCCACCATTTAAGCTTTTTTTGCCAGTTGTGGACTTGCTCTACTCTGTACTGTAAAACCCTATCCCTTGTCTATAATCTCTATTCAATATTGCTCCTCATTTCCGCTTATTTGTTCCAGTGAGAAATTTTAGATGGGTTAGTTAGTCTACTTATGTTTGCTCTACTTCTATATTGTACTCCGTAGTATGTTTTCAACTTCTGGGATGTCTATCTCTCGTATTAGGACTCTTTTGGACAAGATACATGTAAGATTAAGCATCTTTTCATTCTTTCCTTATTTTTATTTAATTCTCTTGGAATAAAATGGCCACCTCTATAGTCTATAGCTTATTGCTCCGCCCATGCCATGCTGTCCATCTCCTGTAGCTTCTATCATCTTTCAGGATCATTCTTATGAAACCTACCTGTTAAGTCTTATGCCTCTCACCAGTCCTCATTCCTGATTTTTTATTTATATCTTTTACTAGTTTGAACTGCCTTTTCATATATTAAAAGGCAATCAAGTACATTATTTTGTTGCAATCTTTAGGTGCATGAAGCTGTCATACGAGATGGTATGCATGTAGCAGTAAAGATCCAGTATCCAGGAGTAGCAGATAGTATTGAGAGTGATATTGATAATTTGAAGATGTTGGACGATACACTCGGCCTGGTCCCTAAGGGTCTTTATCTTGATCGAGTTGTCGAGGTACATAACACATCTACTGACCTTTCTTTGAATATTTGGCCTGGTTCCAAATTTGGAATATTCTTGTCCTTCTGTAGGTACACTATTGTTCAATAAACATTTTTCCACTCGAGAAAATACTTTTCTGATTACAAAATGATAATTGGACATTTGATCAGAAGTTGGAAGATGGAACCGAATATATTTTGTTCAAGGCAGTGAATGCACTATGAAGTATAATATCATGATTTGTTCTCTGCTTTTGCATTTACACTCGGTACATTATTCACAGTATCACAGACAAAATATTAGAATGCTGTTTTGTAATGCAAAATTGAGTCGTTTACTCTGTGCTCAGACTTATCACATTCCAACATCCTTTCTAATATCACCAAAAGTAACTGGCAAATGTTGTCGGCGTTTTATGCATGCCACTTTAATACAGGCTGCTACAGCATAGGATTATAGCTGTTAACTTATAACTGATTGAATTCTTAAATTTCCTAGGTTGCTAAAGAGGAGTTATCGCGTGAGTGTGACTATGAGCTTGAAGCAAGGAACCAAACACTGTTTAGGAAGCTATTCTCAGACAAAAGTGGCTTTTACGTGCCTTTGGTTGTGGAAGAGTTATCCAGTAAAAGAGTTCTGACAACAGAGCTTGTTCCTGGTATTGCTATTTTCTTGAAGCATAATATTTGAATTTAAACTAAGCACTGGAAAGTGATCTTAGTTTAAACAAACACACCCTAGGCACACTTACACAATGATGTGAACAACTATGCTAGTTCCATCTCTTTTAATTCTAGTTTTTCATTTTGCTCTTCCCTTTACACCATTATATACCTTGCATATTGACCCTCTGAAATAATCCTAAAAGGGTAATGTTGCTTAATATCTTATTTTTAAAACCTTTTTTCTATTTCGAAAAAAGAGTGTGCCTCGTGTGCATGAGGCGCAAATTTCGCTTTACGCCCTAGAGCTTGTCACCTGGGACCCTTGTTGCCTTGATGCGCCTTTTAAGAGTAAGAAAGTGCTATTGACAAAGTACCACGATATCGTTACCCAAAATCCTTTCCTCCCTTTAATGATAACAATACTAATTCATTGTTTTAGTTTGCTCTCTCAATCCTTAAATAGTAATCTCTCCATCTCCTTTCATTGTCCCCTTTCCCTTCAAATTTTACCCCAGCATTATTTTCCCGTTTCTAAAATTGGTAAGGAAAAAAGATGAGCGTCCAATATTACCCCTAGATAATGAACTACCACCATTTCCACCTCAACAATATTGTCTCAACTCTCTTTACTTCAAGGGGTACTGTAGGTAGTTCATCACGTTCCCTTAAATCCTCCCGGAATAGAAAGGGGGGTAACAAAAGGGGGGTCGTGGGGGTAGATCGGATGTCAAGTTAGTGTTCAATCAAAGTCTTAAACTCCGAAAAGTAAGGATATATGGGGTCGTTTTGCATAATATATGTTGTCAGGTTCCTGATAATGTGTTTATGTACGACGGATCAAACTATGTGCTCTCTTCTTGTTTCTCCCTCTCTTGCAATCCAGTCTCTCCCTTCTCCTGATACATCATGCAATTGAAAGAAAGACTTTTCAGTCTATTCCTTGAACACGTCATAAATTGACAATACTCTTTTGTCAACCATACAAAGAAAGAGTTGAAACTGTGTCATGTGTCTGTTTCAAGAAAATGCTAGGTAAAGAGTTTTTTATATTCTAAAGTTAAGGATATATTTTGTGGGAGAAATACTGTTTTCTTGACAGTTTTTTATTGCTAGGATTATTTGTGTACTCGTTTCTTTTTTGTATTAAAAATTACAATTTCATCCCAAAAAACAGCTTTGCATGTACGTATATTGGCAGCTTTAGACTTGCACTCAGGCCAACAACCTATTTCTTTTTTTCTTTTTGATGTTTCCAAGATTAGAGAATACAAGTTTATGCGTGCTATATTAAACCAGAAGCTTAATCCTTTCCGTGGGACACATGTATCTCATGAAATGTGATGCTTATCACCATCGTATTGTATCTTAATATTGTGTTCAAGGGTCTTATCTAATTTCATCAAGTTACAGGAATCCCCGTTGATAAAGTTGCTTCGCTGGATCAAGAGACTCGTAATTATGTTGGGAAGAAGTTGCTGGAGCTTACTTTGATGGAACTGTTTGTCTTCCGCTTCATGCAGGCATGTTGCAGTCATTTATTTATTTTTTATCTGTCACTCTCGAAGGTTCAAGTGCTGTTTTTATGCATTGCTCTCACGTTGAGATGGGCAAAAGGATCTACTGGTAAAGCAAGTTTTTTGGTGGAGAGAATACACTCACTCACTTTTCTTCCTCCTGTACCTTCTTGTAAACAATCTCCTCTCTGAAATTATTTTTTCATTTTGCTCTTGCAGACTGACCCTAATTGGAGTAATTACTTGTTTGATGAACCAACAAGAATGATTAATCTCATTGACTTTGGAGCTGCACGGGATTTTCCCAAAACCTTCGTTGATGACTACCTGAGAATGGTAAATTTTATCTGTTTGTAGTTCTTATCCCCCTGACTACAACCAAAAAGAGATAATTTACTTCAAAACGAAACTCTCATATAGATATTTTGGTGTCTTATATATAATGTGAAAATCCACGGATTTTGGAAATTGAAACTTCTTAACTTCTAATGCTTGTAGTTAACATGTTAATACTGTTAGGTCGTTGCCTGCGCCAATTGTGACAGAGATGCAGTCATCGAGATGTCCCATAGACTTGGCTTCATATCGGGAATGGAGTCGGACATAATGTTGGATGCCCACGTTCAAGCTGGCTTTGTAGTGGGGATGCCTTTCTCAAAACCTGGTGGGTATGACTTTCGATCCACAAATATTACACAGAGCCTCTCTAATTTAGGGGCCACAATGCTTAAACACCGTTTGACTCCTCCACCTGCTGAGGCTTACAGTCTTCACCGCAAACTTTCGGGTGCATTTTTGGCTTGTATAAAGCTTGGTGCTATTGTGCCTTGTCGAGAATTGTTGTTTGAAGTATTTGAGCGTTACAATTTTGGAGAGGAAAATAATCAAATATCAAAGAGCACAGTGTAGGAAGGAATTGTCTAAAATTTACGTTCCTAGATAGGATTTTCTCATTCTCACAATTGGACGCGAGAATTCTGTATCTTTTTTTCATATAGTTCTAATAATCATTGTATCCTATTTAAAATAGTTCAAAGGTTTTTGTTCCAAAAACTTTATCCTAGAGAATAAATGTTGACATCAGTTTTTCTTTTTGCAACGTAAATTGTGCGTACTTGGTTTTCCTTCGACCTTCATTGCAGTATGGCCTTAAATAGAATAAAGGTGTATTTAGTCGCGTGAATGATCGCCAAACACATTGGCTGATTTACTTAATATGGAGAGTTATCTTAAGGACATGGCTGCTACACTACATCCCGGTTTAAAGGAAAGATTGGATTTAGAAAATCTCGGGCAGAAGATTGGAAGCCAGTATATATAATGTTCTTCATTCACTGCAGTGCTTACAAGTGATTACAAGCTGATATAATTCACTTCCCAAGTGAGTATTCAGTTTTCAAAGTTTAGGTCATTAATCTAGTTTGCTTATTCACTTCTTGAATAATTTGAATTTTTACAGCTGCCAAAACAAAACTTCTTGAATAATGATCGTCTGCAGATCTCATGTTCTTCGTACAGTGAGATGATTCAAGCACAAAAGCATTGATATAAAAGGAGTAGGTCTTTACACACACCGTATCCATGAAATTAATACAGAGTAGAATATAACCTAAGCTACAATATTCATGTCCAAAGGATTGTCGTTAGAAAAACAGCTCCCTACTAAAACCTTTTGCCAACCTTCAAGTACAAATCTGTGATGTCGTCCAGTCTCCGAAAGACCAGAGCTGGTTGAATCCTATGAAATATTAGATGATCCATGCCAAGTTTAGTACTCCATTGTACCTTCAGCTCATCTACTGAGACCAACTTCAAATTCAGGCTCGGGCCCAGCTCAATGAAACTTTTAGCAACTTCTCTTGAATTTTTATGTCTGATGGCCCACATTATCACTGTCGAACAAGACGTGCAGAAAAAGCTCCATCCATAGAGTGCTTCACTGGACACGAGCGGAAGAACCCTTCTTTTGTTATAAAGTCCGTTGGCACATATTTGTGAACGGGATCTATTTGGAATTCCTGTAATGGCCAACAATGAATCAATATTTGAGAAAAAGGCCAGAAAGAATGTATACTAGATGGATACTAAATACTTTAGTAGATATATTAAGAACAAGGCTGGAAAGAATCAATATTAAGGCAATGTATACTATATAGATACTGCTAATAATTAGGCAATAACACAGCTTTTACCGGATGTCTTAGAAGAAATGCAGCAATCCTCTCTTCGTTCTCTTCGTGATCAATTGAACAGGTACTGTACACAAGCACACCATTTGTTTCAACTAGCCTGCAGATGTATTAGCACACAAAGAAAAGGTCACATACATAACTAAGATTAATTGAAGAATTGAAATCCAGGGAAAGAAGACAATTTCTACAGAAACTTATGTGAGACTGTCTCATGGAATTGAAGACTCCCTGAAACTTTGAAGTAATTATTAAAAGGAAAATGAGTTAGCAGTTAGCACCACCAAGTGCTGCCCAATCTCGGCGCCACTCTCTCACATGCAATAAGCGGGGGACCCTAATAATAGTGGGTTTATCATATGCAATAAGTGAGGACCCCAAAAATAAGGAGTGCATGTAAGAGGGTGGCGCCGAGATTGGGCGTTACTGAGTGGCGCCCTATCATTATCTTATTTAAAATATAATTCAGAAGCAAAGATAGCTCTTGATCTCACTTGCAAGCAGCATCCAAAAGATCATCCTGCAGTGTCTTGAGCTCTTCCAAATCCTCCAATCTTCTATTCCAGCGCAAATCCGACCTCTTCATCAATTATAAGTGCGAAGTTAAGGCTTCTAGATAAACATGGCAATTTACATAAGGTGAAAACCTACTTTAGAGAGTACACCCAGTCCGGAACATGGAGCATCCAGTAAAACTTTGTCAAACTTGGACTCGCTGCTGTTCTGATATGAATAAAATACAAGTTTGAAATAAGAAGAGGCAGTAAATAAATAATGAGAGAACTGAAGACAGTACAGCACGTTTCCATAACTTACTGAAAAAGTACGAAGATCAGCATGGACACAAGTGATCAGGTTATCAAGATTCTGCAGCTCAGCAGTCTCCTTGAGGATTCGGAGCCGGCCTTTATTTATGTCAACAGCGGATATCATACCTGAAAAGTATTACAGGAGTATTAGAATAAGATAAAGCAGAACTCCTAACTCCTAAGTAGTTAATCAAAAAGGAAGCAAAGCATTTGCCAGTAGTCCTGAAACACCTTGGCCATTTAAACAAGATGCCATGAAGAGTGTCTTCCCACCCGGAGCTGCACAACAATCAATGATGCAATCACCAGGCTGTGGATCAAGAACAGAAACAGCGAGACCTGGAGTAGAAGTAATAATGTGTTAGTTAACTTGTCATCAAAAGAAAAAGAAGTCTGGAACAAGAGTAGCAGACATAATAATTTTGTATCCTTGTCTGAGATCTTATTGTTAAAAACCACGCCAGAGGTGAAGGTGCACATTTCATGTAGACTTGGCGCAGTGGTTTTAAACCAAGTCTGAGACGTCGTCTCCATGAAAACAATGACGTCAGGGTTGTGTTGATATCAATTTCCGAACATGTAGAAAGAGGAAATGTGCAGGACAAGAATCAATGGTGAAGTGGTCATTCTGCGGATCAAAAACCCCTCGGGTTCGCCTGAGCACACAAACTAATTAATAGCCCTTTCTAGGTGCGCCATCATTCCCCGGTTAACCGCCTATAATGGAACTGAGATCTGCTTACCTGCACTCTCATCCTGAACTGAGCATAGACCTTCCCGTAGAAATCCCGTTTGTAACACAGTCTGTGACATGAGAAGACAACCGATGAACATGTAGAACAAGGCCAATACGATAATAAGTTCAGAAAGAAAACCTCAGGAAAAAAGCCAAGCAGAGCCAACACAGCACCTGCATACCACTTCTAATGCAGATAAAATTATCCAAATGCACGGATGGTTCATATGAAACCTGAAGAAAATGTGCAGTGATGAGGTTAGAATTCAAGCAAAACGCTCATTACAGCACCAAAAGCAAGTAGTTACTCACTTTCAAAATATCAAGCTTCTTAATGAGGTCATTTCGAGTAAATCCTTTCGCAATATTTGCCCTGGACCAAGAAAGCAGAATTAAGCAACAGAAATTTAAGCAGCATCATGCAACAGCATTGAACCAAATTACTCCAGAAATTATACTCCCTCCCTTCAAATTTAAACACCAGGGGTCCACCGTTTTTGTGAGAGAGATTATGAACTTGTACGGTGTTTGGATTTGAAGAGAGGGTACAACTAAACATTAGAACCTCAACAGTCTACCTCAAACTAAAACAAGGATTAGCATTATTCCAAATCATTAGTTTGATGGCTGCTTCTTGCCCAAGATACTTCGTCCACCTTCTGACCATCCACTAGCAGAGCCGAAGGATTAAAACAGGACAAGTCAGCATTAAAATTGGTGAATACCTTCAAAACATGCTTTGATTGGTTATTTTTTCTCGCATACAATTTATAGGTATGTGTCTGGATTGACAATTTCTCTTTTTCTTCATCGAGCATCGCCCTAAACAATTAAGTAGCACAAAATCATCATACTCAGTTCAAACTCACAACTGGATGGGAATAAGTTGTAGCTAAAGCACGTGCTTGTGTGCGGTCATCACCTCCCAACTGGGGCAAAGGAAGTGAGTTAGTTTCCTGTAACCAAGAGTGACTTTGGTGAACAATAAGTGATGAGAATGTTTCAAAATAAAACATTAGGAGTATAGACAACATGAGTTTTGTTGCGCTTGCCAAATAAAATTATTACTCCGAAGAGAGGGGAAAAAAAGCAAATTTTAAGGACGAATAAGAGTTAAACCTTTAGGAAAACTAGCTTTCGGAGTATGCCGTTCACCATATTCCCTGCACCTGGTCTTAATGCATACTTGGCAAGATTAACATTCTGTAGTCATAACCCAAAATAAGTACAAGTCTGACATGCCATAGTAAATAACAATAGGGAATTAATTGATTTCTACGGCTCTTTACCTTCCTGAATATACATATTAGTATCTCTCCACTATCGACACTAGGACAAATACAAAAGTGCATGCAAGTCAAAAAGAAAACTATAAAAGCAGGAAAAGGAACCTAGCTGAACTAGTAATACCCTGAACATGGGGAGTAGAAGGTACAGTCGTCCTAAGTCCTAAATGTGAGTAAGTTTCATATAGGAAAAGGTAGTTCCTCTCAAATAATTTGGCATGCATTGCTTGAGACATATAGAATGAGTGAAGACAGAGGTTAGAAGCTTACCTCATCAACAACAGCATATGCCGGCATATCCAGTTTAACAATTTCATAGAATCCAATCCTAAGGATCTGGAGAAGAAATTAGAATGGGTAAAGGATGACGTTCCATGAAGAAGTATTGTAACTTAATATTTTTCTGTAAGGGAACAATACATTTTATATTTAACAGAGGTGTCAAAAGATAATATAGTGATATAGTAGGCACCTGTAGGAGAAGAGGTTCCATATTGGTAAAGGTGTTGTGATCATGGCATAAAGAGTGAATGAGGTAATCCAGGTATTTTCTCCAACGAATTGTACCACCAACAATTTTTGTGACCTATACAATGTAAACAGTAAACATACAAGATAGAACAACATAAGAGCGAAAGAAGAGACATTGAATGAAGGGAAAGGGAAAGGGAAAGGGAAAGGGAAAGGGAAAGGGAAGGCGTGCATGTTTGTTGGTAGATAAGCTTAAAAGGAAGTAGTAGAAATGAGACCAATCTGAGATCTCGGTGATCTAAGTCCCTGGTGCGAAATCCGAGAGTCCTTTCAGCATAAGCCATCTCATTAATACCGGAACCCTTTCCCTTGTCATTAAGCAAATCAGCAAAGGCACCCCCGTATTCTATTCGCATCAACCTTACAGCAGCAACTAGACATGAAAATTGAAATCATTGTTTATAAGAAAAACACTAGTCTGATCTATAGCAATGACAAGTAGAGTAACAAATAGAAAATGAAAGCTTCAGCAATTCCAAAATGTTACCAATTACTTACCATCTTGGTCATTGGTATGTGTTATTTTAATCAAAGGTAAACAAATGATTACAATTCAAAAATACCAATGACTCCGTAGTAGAAAGTAGAAAGTAGAAACTAGAAAAGAAGAAGAAAAGTATACCAGCTCTATGTGGTGAAACCAGTGAATTCAGGTTCTGGGTTTTTTGAGGTGGAGAATTGGGATAGTGTGCGTTGGTAATGAATGTTTTTGAGTAAAACAATCTGGGTGTTTGGAACATGACAAAGGAGGAAGTAGAAGAAGAAGAAGATGAACAACAAGCTTCCATTACAGTTCCTGCTTTTGTTTATCTTCCTATAATCCTATTCCTTCTAATCTTCTATTTTGGGCTATCTATCCATTAACTCCAACGTTTTTCCATAGACTTTCATACTACGGAGTTTTTAGTTTTTGTTTTTTTTTAATTCAATTTTATTAACTTTGCTTAAGAAGATAAGAAGGTAGGAAGCTACTTCATTTCTACAAATTACCATTAACCAATTAAATCATTTTTTTTATTGTTCTCTGGTTGGATTTGGAGCTTTTTTATATGTCTACTGACTAATATCAATATTTTTGGTTTCCAATCATTCATCATTCATTTCCTATTATATTACCACTACATGATCAAATACATTAATAACAACACTTGAAAGCTATCTAATAATTTAGTATAATTCAGTTCACTACAATTGTATAGACGACGTTTTTGCCACAATTCTAACTCGAGATTGACAATTACACTGAAAGCAATGTGATACATAAGTATAAACCAGCCCCTATCAATTTTGACACTTTCTCATCCATCCCATGTTACATTGTTACTCATTAGGCAATTTGGGATAATCGGCAGGGAGAGGCATTACACAATTTTCGCCATTGAAATAGACTCGTTTTGGAAATGCCCAACCCGCATCAAAAGTAAAGGTCCCTCGTACTTTTCGTAGTAGCATCTCGTTTTGCACATTGCCATTTTCTCCGGATTGCATCAACACGTCATTGAAGGTTTGTATACCCCAAAACATTCCAGTGTCATCTGAAAAGCGATCCTATAATTTAGAAAAATGGCCGTAATAACAAATAACATAACAGGGAGCTACTTGTGGCTTGTGCTACTAAAACTTAAACTTGGCATCAACTATTTAGGAAAAAATTGCTTACTGATAGGACGATCCCTAATAATTGGCTTGTAATTGAAGCTAAAAGACTCCACCAAATGGCTAAGATTAGGATGCTCAATAGCCAAATTCCAAGAAGTGTAATTCCTGTGCAAATTTAGGTTCATGATTGTAATTTTGACTCTCCAATACTCTTTGTAGCTCTGCTTAATGTGCCAATGAACATGAATTGGACACATGTGAGCAGTGCAATTCACTAAAGGCGGAGGTGCATAATCTGGGTCTTTTGATTTTGGCAACGCTGGAAGAGCCTGTCCTTTCCTGTATTTATTTATTTATTAGTGTAATCAGTTTTATAAACGAGATCATAGTTCAAAGAATGCATACTAGACACATTAATCATTATGGATGGGGATGGGGATGTGGATGGTGATGGCGATGGTGAAAAGAAAAAGAAATTACATGACACATGATAAGCCAGGTTGACCTTGGCAGCCACATGTACACTTGGGGCATAACGTTATCGTCTCACTGTAAAATGCAGATAACGAGACACAACACGTTGGGGCAGGCGATGCTCGAAACTGGGAATAACTACAAATCACCCTGTATGTACCTGCAATTAGCATTCCACAATTATTCAATATATTATCATGTCTCTCATCCATCCCAATATAATTCAAGCTAAGGAATTATTTGGCGTGCAACTTACGAAGCGCTTGCCTCCAACGACGTCCCCCGTCCTCGGGAATTTTAGTAGGAGGGACAACTTCCTGAGCTTCTCCACAGGTATATCCAGGTGTAGCAAACTTGAAATTAGTAGGCATTGTAAAATTAGAGTCTCCACTAGAAGAAGAAGAAGAAGAAGAAGAAGAAGTGTAGCCAACACTGATCTGAAAATGGGAGATACTTTTAGACATGTCTTGTGCCATAGAAGTAAGTACACCACCTCTGCAGCAATTGGCTGCCTGTTTAGTAAGAGGAGTTTTTGGCTGAAGGTCGATGATGACGGGATTCTTAAGGCAGCAATGAGGAGGGGGTGTGCCTAATGACTTGTTACAAGACCCTTGCTCCTTCGCCTCTGCTCCTTGCATGTTCCATATCACTTCATTTTCCTGCCATTCCCAACTTAAACTCCACCCTGGCGGCCACTCTATGTGTCTATATTGCTGATAATTGTATATTGTTATGTCTGCCTGCATGCATTTTTGTACACATAAACAATGTCGAAATTAACAACTTTTTTATTCATATTACCATTTTAGATGAAAATTTTAAAACTATATCAACGTAAATCCGTCATAATTTATGACGTGAAACAAAAGGGCAAATGGGAGAGGCAATCAGGAGGGCAAGTGGGAAAGGATGTGAGAGGTCACAAGCAAGATGGACTGTTTTTTTATTCGTATTACCATTTTAAACGAAAACTTTAAAACTATATCAACGTAAATCTTATCAAGGTAGACATACAATTGTGACAATGAAAAAGCGACAATTTTAAGATCTAGACCCTGCATTTTGACTATAGATTTTAATAGATCAGTCTCCAAAACTGATTTTTTTGGAAAAATCAACACCTCGATAAAGAAATTACCCTGTATTTAACATGTTCACTTAATTTTGCCATTAAATTAAGTGCGTTTGATAAAGTATTTTCAGACTTTTTTCTTAAAATTTAAATCTTTCTATTTGTTTTAGTGCCTCCGAAATATTCAGTAAAAACAAAATGCAAGATGTAATAAGAAGAGCATTAATGCTAAAGAAACATGAATTTGATCAAAAAGTTTAGTGACTTACGTTATACGTACTAGAGTCTTCTTGCATCACATCCCACTGAATTGTTACGTTTCCACTGATATCAAGCGGGTCATACGCATCTGCATCACCTTAAAATTAAGATTAGTTTAAAAACATTTAACCATTAATTCCCCAAAAACTTGTCCCATTTCATATATGTATATATATATATACACTAATAACTCGTGCGTTATAAAAAAAACCCCATTTTTGACATGAGAGAATATGATTATGTAACAAATATTGTAAATTATGAAAATGATTCAAACTCACCAATTATGTGACATGACAGAATTGTGAAGAAGATGAATAGACATATAGCCTTCACCCTTAAATCTCTCAGTAACCCCAACATAGAGTCACAAATGTAAAACAAATAAACTCACTAATATGAATGATGATACCAATTCAATGCTTTGAAATTTTATGGGTTTTACTTTAATGTTTTGTTTGGTGTGTATTGAAAGTGATGAATAAAATAAAATGATTAATGATAAAATGGGGGGTTTTATGAAGATTTATGATCCCTCTTTAATTTGGGGGTTTTAAAATGTAAATACAAATGAAATTAATAACTCTATACAAAGGTGTCTTTATAAAAAATTTGAGTTAATATATATAGGTGGATAGTGAGGTGAATGTATCACTTATTTTCATGCGTATAAATGTAAAAGTAGTCACCTACAAATTTACAATAGTCGGTAAATTCATATAGGTGACATTTACGAAAAGGATTTAAAATATGTCAACATTATATTCGATTTTATGACCCCTCATACTTGTAAGAAAATTAACGCGTATACTAATTTCACCGAGTTTATAAAGAATATTTATATCATTGGGTCATAATTGGCTGTATATGACAGCTGTCCAAAATTTGTTTCCTTTTTATCCTTTTGATTTGTATAATTGTCAATTACCATAGATGCAAAATTGTAAGTACTCGTATAACATTGCATCTAAGTACATCGTATTTAGTGATTTGGAATATTGTTGTTCAGAACATACGAAGTGTTTGCAATAAGTATTTCATTCTAAAAGCATATAACTGGTTAAATAATCCTTTTTATAAATTTGATTATGATGAAATGTATCGAATATTTTAAGCATCATAGTTTTCTTTTAGTTGGTTATTGCAAGATCGGTATACGCTGATATGTTTACAATTCTATAGTAATTTATGCAACTCATTTGTGGATAACAATAAAGGTTCATACGTTTTTATACAATTCAAGCTTGAGATCTTTGCATTTGGTATAATTGTCTTATTTTAAAAATTTGCATATTATTCTTACTGAGAACTAAAAAAAATGTTTTTTTCTAACACTCTTAGCCTCTTAGGCTCTCTTCTTTATACTTTTTAGAGCTGAACTGAACTAAATGAAACTGAACTGAACTGAGTTAAACTGAATTTAAACGAGCTGAACAGAACTTGACTAAACTGAACTGAATGAAGCTGAAATTAATAGAACTTAATGAAGTTTAATTAAATTGAAATAACTAACTAATTAATAATAATAATATTAAGTTAGTTTAATTAATAAAATTTTGCGGTTTTAAAACAATTAATAATAATAATAATAATAATAAAAATACGTTATTAATAATTTCATTCGGATGCATAAAATTGGTATACCAGTTATACAGCAACATCAAAGTACTCAAGGAAAAACAGATTTAAACATGCATGGATGATAAAGAACGAAAGAATAGGGTGTGTTATTAGTGCCTAGAATGACCACGACAACGAAGCACATCAAGATGATATGGAAGTCAATAACGAAACAACATATATAATGTCTTATGTGTTAATGATATCTATCTTTTCAAAATTATGATTTTCGACTGTGTTAACAAATATTACTATTTGAATCAGGGACGAATTAGCTAGGATAAAATTAAGACCAGGGCCGATTTTTTTTTGTCGATTTATAATTAATTTATCGACTCATCGTAAATGTTAACGCCAGTGGAATAGCATTGTCGATAACTAATACAGTAATACTCCATAAAAAACGAGTATCTATTTTCAAAATTACATTAAAATTGTGGTTGCTAGGCGTCGAACACGCAACCTTTCACAGGATAATTTATATCTTACACTCCATAAACCACTATGTCATAACCATTTACTAATTATTATATAACACATTTACTAATTGATCATCAAAACTCAAAAGTCACCCCGAGCCATGGCCCGCTTGGCCCAGGAGTAGCTTCCTCATTGACAAGTACTTTTTTTCTACTCTCCTATGTTTCACTGATACTACTACTAATAATAATAACAATAATATTTAATGATTAATAATAAAAAAAAATATATACAATAATAATAATAATAATAATAAAAATAAACAACAACAACAATAATAATAATAATTAATAATTAATTATAACAAATCGAAAATAATAATAATAATAGTAGTAAATAATAATAATAATAATAATAATAATAATAATAATAATAATAGGGTTTAACTTAATGAAGCTGAACTGAACTGAACTGAACTGTACTGAATTATATGAAGCTGAACTGAACTGAATGAAGCTGAGCTGAGCTAAACTGAAACGAGTTAAAAATAAGGCAGAAAGAACATGGCCTTATAGGGTGTTTGATTGACTACTTTAAAATGGAATGGATTGAGTTTATTCAATGTTTGGTCGGGTGATTTTGGAATGGAGTTAGATACCCAATGAATTCTAACTCCTTAGAGTCTCATAACCACCCTCTCTATTCGATTCAAACTCCATTTCTATATTTATATTTATGGTGAACCTAACAAGGTTAGGAAAGTATGAATTTAGAATTCATACCACCATACTATCAAATAGACATGATCATGAGTCGGACTGGGCCGGGTTTGAGTCGGGTTGGCTCGTGCTAAATAAACAACTCAAATAGTTGGGTCGGGCCGTGTCTGGAAGGTGGGCCATATTTTTTGGCCCAATTCCATAATTGCTCGGGCTGTAATGGGTCTCGGGCCAAAATGGCACAAAACGAGCCAAAATAATACAATACGAAACAATCAACAAAATGGATGTGAACAAACTATTAGCAACGAAGTAAAATTTTCAAATCATAGGTGTTTGACTTCTACTATTTTGGCCAGGAGAACAATACCATAGTAACATACATAACTCATGAGTTGACAAAAAGTTATTAGTACACTAACTAATTAAAGTTGTACGATAAAAATATTCGTAAAGTTGATAATTCAATGCATTAGTGATATTAGATTATTAGTGTCAATTTGATACACGATTCCAACTTCGCGCTTTTTGTTTTAAAAAAAATCGGGTCAGATCGGGCCAAAAATCGGGCCTTTAGGTTGGTCCAAAGCCGTCCCTATATTTATATTGAGCTTTTTTCTTGGCAGGGCCACGGGATTTTTGGGCCGAGCTATCAGACCCAAACCCGAGAAAAAATCGAGTTGGACCAAGTCTGGCCATCGGACCTGAGCCATGTGATCAGTTGTACGCATGTACCATCAAACTTTATTTCATATCATTCGGTTCAACAAACTACCCTTATTCTTGAACTTGTTAAAAGAGAGATAATCGAATATGATGGAAAAATAATAAGAAAAGGGTAAGAAGAGAAAAAAGTATTAATGTCTAAATATTGCCCAACATTTATAACTTTAAGGGTGTGTTTGGATAACAAATTGGGAGGGAAAGGAAGGGGAGGGGAATGGAGGGAAGGGAAAGGGAAAGAAGAGAAAGGGAGGGGGAATGAAGATGGGTTGTTTGGATAGTTTTTCTTCCAAATCTTGCCAACAATGGAGAGATTATAATTTGGTCTAATGGAGAGAAATTGAATCCTCCCATTTCCCTCCCCTTCCATTTCCTTCCTTCCATATATTGTAACCAAACAATGAAAATTGAATCCCTCCCTTTCCCTCCCCTCCCCTTCCCTCCATTTCTCTCAATCCAAACATACCCTAAGTATCACCTCTCCGCTTCAAGATTATCGTCTCGGCTTTGTATTATTTTAGGGGGAAATACACTTTTTCTAATTTTTGTTAAATACTCTGAAAATATGAACTGAAGCGAGTAGTAGCGTAAGAAGCAAGGCATGAAAAAGAAAATGGATGAAGTAATGTTTATAAGAAAATAGAGATATATGAGTATTTTGCAATCCTAAAACCATATATATATCCCGTAGACCTGTAGCATACATTCATACAAAGTTGTATATACAACTCCCATGATTTTCACATACAAAACCAAGTAAACCCTCCTATATAAGGCTACAACTTAGTCCGTTCAAGACTTGAAATCATTTGAGTCTCTAGTCAGAAGTCAGAACTCAGAACTCAGAAGAAGTAGCCGAATGAAGATACAAAGTTTAAGGTATGGTGTTAAACATAATTGGAAAATATGGGGGTGAATTAGTAATACAAAAAGAATGGATATTTGGTTGCAAATTGCAATTGCATTCCTTAAAAAAGCAACAGCAGTTAGTCATTGCATTTGCGAGGATGAGGCAGAGGTCTGCAAAGAGGAAGTAGAGAGGGTAGGATTAGAAGAAGAGGAGGAGGAGAACTTGTTAGCCAAATCGGATAAATTAGAGCCGACAGAGTGGCCACGTCGCATGTTTGGCTTGGTAGGGGCATGTCTATGGAGCCTGCAGCGAAAGGAGCCGACATGTGTAGTTGGAGAACAAAGGCAATTGGAGCGGCTGCTGGAAGACTTCTTAAGTGGGCTCGACGGTGGTGACGTCGTCATTGTCATTGTGGGTCGCATTTGAGATGATAGCTTTTGTGCTGCTGCATCACCATCATCTCCTCCATCCATGTTTTGTAATGATATCTTCCGCCTCATCGCCTTTTGTTCCTCCCGTTTATCATCCATTGAAACTCTTACTCTGTTTACCCTATTTGTTAGTACATCATCATAACATAACAAATTAACAATGTAATCTATCTAATTACAAAATACATAAAAACACAGGAATATAAATACACCTTGAATTGCAGTGGTGGAAGCAGAGAGTGCGAGGAGAGGAATTGGGTTGTAGAAAAAGAGGCTGGCGATGATGATGATGATGATGAATTGTTGACAAATTGTGAAGCCTCTTGATGTTTTGGTGTAAAAAGGAGGAGAGATGGGACAAAACTCCAAGAAGAAGAGGGAACAACACCAAGGTAAATAAAAATAATGTTCCCCCCATTCTTCTTGCTTCTTCCTTCTTCCCTTGCCTTCCGATCCCAACCACCAAATTCCCTTCTAACTATATATTCTTTTTATTTTTAACATATTCATGTTTGTGGTTTTTTCCTAATTTTACACCTTCTTTATCTTTCTCATTTTTTCTAATTTTAGGACTTTTTGTAATTGTGTCTTCCATTATTTCAGCCTCATATTCATATATAACCTAAAACATCCTCACAATTTCAAATAAGTTAGATCATATTCAAAATTTGTAACAACCAAATTCAAATATTTTTATTGTTCGCCAAGGTTATGGTTGTTCTACTAGTGTTCGTATAGTCGCGGAGCCATGATCTCAACTCTTTATAATGAACAACTTTGTCTCATCTCATTTTCGCACATTAGATATACAAACACATTGTATATTTATTATTTTATTTCATAGGTTCATGTGTGAAGGTAAAAGTAGCGTAAGATAAAAGATTGGACACTATATGGGACAGGGGAACCTCCCTGCTCAAGATGTGTTTCCCTGAGCTATAGATAGGGGAAATTAGGCAATGTCACCATGACTATTTACAACTTCTCTTCCACCTGTAACTTAAATTTCAAGGCCTCTTTTTAAACAGGAAAAGTAGCGCTCCAAACCCTGATTAATACCTCGGTCCTTACAAATGACCCATCACATTCAAAAGAATAAAGATCCTCTCCTTTCAGAATGTAATGTATCAATAATATGATGTTTCTACAAAGCTAATAAGATAACAAAACCGGCTACAAAACATTTGAAACAAAAATGTTCAAAACACCCAAATCAATTCTCTCCCCCTCCCTTCTAAGAAGTAAGAAGAGGTCGAGTCAGTGGAACTTTTTATTAGACGAAAACAGCACAGTTTCATTTCTGCGTCTTGTATATTTTGCCAAAAATGACTTGAGAACATCTTGCACTGATTTGCTTGGATGCCCTTTAATAGAGTTTACTATCTTCTCATAACTCTGTTTCTCAAACTCTGTAAAAGCACCCTGCAAATTTATAACAAGAAAGCTCAAAAAACAGATATATAGTAACCCTTTGATATATAAGATAGTAAACACTATCCTGATCCTACGAAGCTTAAATCATCATAACAGGGTGGCCAGGTAATAGTCACCAACTTTGATACCAGGTTAAATTCATGAGAAGGCTTTGAGCAACACCCACAAAGAAGAGAGGTTGTCTATTTCATAAGCCTAATGAGGTTTCATCCTAAAACTAATTGGTGATGGTAGTACACCTCCGTGGTTTATAAAGTCCACCTCATTTTGTGGATATGGCACGGTAATGTGTGAAACTCAAATTAGTGAGAAGCTACAAAAACAGACGTGGAGGACCTTGTTTATGTCGGGAAAAGGCCACCTCTACTGACTTTTTAAGTTTATATATAAAAACCAGTATTAAAATTCTCACACGTCTCCCTTGACTCAACGATAGAGTAATTAATATTTCAAATCTCCATCAAACCTTGACACCCTTTATTTTTTTCGTTCCAAGGTTTGCCACTGCTTGCCACCTAAGATACAAATGCAAGTGTGCCTGAGAAAGGAGATAGCCTGGAGATCAAGGTGATGATAAAGCTCTTTCATTTTTGTCACACAGGATGCATCTTGCTTCCCGTAGTTTTCCTGAAATACGACCAATTATACCTAATGAAAGTTCATGGGACCTAGAAAGCCATCAAAATCAAACGTACTGGCGTAAAGACGCGTAGAATTGCAGGCCTAACTTACATGTAAAACTTTTTTTTGTTCATCGTTACATAGTTCCAGAACTTTGACAACCAACCAAGAGCACTTAAAATATTCTATGTCAGTTCTGATTTGAAGATCAAAAGATGTTCATGTGATGATATATAGATACTAAAGCTGTAAAAACCTCTCGCGAAAGCGGAAATATAAACACATAAAAGTACTAAAAATGCAGCGGAATTTAAACTTTTTAAAATAAACTAAACAACATGCGAGAAGTCTTAAACCGAAACAGAAACTGAACTGGAATAAAACCGAAATAGATAAGTAACAGTTCTAAGTACTGAAATGAAATATATACACAGCCTGGGATGGAACATCCCTACAGGCACCAAAACAAAGTATTAAAACTACGAGTCCAGCTAAACGATAAATAAGGGTAAGTCATGATGATAGGATCATCGCTCGCTAGCTCTCGTGAACCCCGATCTCCAATCCTGCATGTACCTACATACATGAAAACATGTACGCCACAATCAGTGGGGAGTGACTAGAGTTCTCCTAGCCACCTTTTGTGACAACATGTAACACATAAAACAATACAGAATACTCCAACATATAACAACATGTGAAGCATACACAACTCATCATCTGATCTCTTACTATCATGCGATTATCATGCACGGCTCTCAACCAACTTCATAAACAAATAGGAAGGAGAGCCGGTTTCCCTACTGGTTACCCAGTCGGGGGGTCTTTCAATCCAACTATTTATGAAACCGAACAAGAGTCATCCAACGCCTTGGATGATTTAACCTCAATTAAATAAACATCAATAACTCGACATGCATATCTGACACTGTAACATCATCTAGGCAAGCAGATAAACATCCATAACTCATCATGCATATCTGACACTGTACCATCATCTAGGCAAGTAGATAAACATCCATAACACTAGCAACGGGTCCAGAGGTGAACTTAACACATATCCCATTACTACACTATGTCGGGTCCAGAGGTGAACTTAACACATATCCCAACATCTAATCAAGTAAAGGGTCCAGAGGTGAACTTAACACATATCCCTAAACTTACAATCATGAAAAGGGTCCAGAGGTGAACTTAACACATATTCCTAATCATCCAAAAGCAAAGGGTCCAGAGGTGAACTTAACACATATCCCAATGCTACAAACATGTATTGGGTCCAGAGGTGAACTTAACACATATCCCAATACGCAGTCACCGCACAACGGGTCCAGAGGTGAACTTAACACATATCCCGTGTACGACAACCGATCACGTGTCAGGTCCAGAGGTGAACTTAACACATATCCTGACACGCCCAAGCAAAACACGTAACGGGTCCAGAGGTGAGCTTAACACATATCTTGTCACGCGACATATAAACACGTAGTGGGTCCAGAGGTGAACTTAACACATATCCCACCACGCGACAACCATTGTAACCACTGATCATCCAAAGGTAGAAACTAACCTATAGTTCTAACTTCTTAAATTCTAATCGACACTTAATTGATCCCGGGAACTAAAACGAGGGAGAGCCGGTTTCCCTTTCGGTTACCCGACCGGGGGGTCTCTATCCTCACTCCGTTCCCGAACCCAATATAGTGTTGCCCGTACACCGGGGACCTCAAATATATGTCACAGGTATACAAAACGAGTTTCAAGTTAAACCGATTAACCGTTTGAAAGTTACACGCGAAAACAACTCAAAACAGCCATCAGGGATCCCCAGCCGGTCGGCAGGCAGCCGGTCGGCCGGCTGGTGGTCCCTCAGCCTTCGCCTTTCTTTTCAAAACTGAGAACATCACAAAGGACTCCCAGCCGGTCGGCAGGCAGCCGGTCGGCCGGCTGGGACTCCAATTCCTAGCCTTCTCTAATTCGCAAACCACCCCTTATGCACTCCCAGCCGGCTGGCAGGCGGCCGGTCTGCCGGCTGGGCTCCCATCCTATCTATGTTTTCGCAAAACATACACAACACACAATGACTACCAGCCGGTCGGCAGGCAGCCGGTCGGCCGGCTGGCAATCCAAGGCCATTTTTCCAAAATTACGAAAAAACACAAATATGCCCTCCCAGCCGGTCGACCGGCGGCCGGTCGGTCGACCGGCTCAGAGAGCCTGATACGAAAATCGTAAATTTTAGCCTTCAACAAACTCAATCAATCGACACCAAAACTTGCACAACGATTCATGTGATGTTTACACAACAATATCGAATGCCAAATACCACTAATCTATCAGCAAGTAAGTCCCATAACAATCCTCAAATGAATTTAACAAGTATCCGTCGCAAAATGAGAAAAACTGAAAATATACTTGAAGCATGTAACAATCAATTCAAGCATGAATTTTTCACCACAATATCACCCTAAACATGTTACTAAGTTCTTTAACATTATATTTCAACAAAAATCAGAAACCAAACCAAAATCACAACAAATATGCTAATATACACATAAAGGCCGAGTTTCTCATTATCGTCACCTCTCAAGCTTATCCGGCTAAAGATCTTCCTCGAGTATGAAGCTATCAATGTCCGGGTTGTCAAATCCTTCGCCTGAAAACACAGAAAACCGGTTTAAGAACACAAAAACGGAATTTGTACAAAACAGGCCAGATTTTCGAAATGGAGAAATGAGAAACCGAAGTGATAGATGACTTGGAAATTGAACGAGGATTCCGAAAATGTACTTACTTTCTCGATTTGAAGAACGGATGATGAAGAAAAGCATGAAAAGGAGAGAATAAAAATGGAGGTTTTGAAGGAATGATGTTTACAGTGAAAGGAGTTGTGAGGAAGATGAAATATGACAACTTAAGGGTTTTTAGGGGTTTATGTAATTGCCCTTTCCGTATTTAAATAAAATGGGTCGGACTTGAACGGATATTTATCATTCGAGTTTAAGTTCACCAAGTAGTATTCGTCTTAAGGACTTAAGGTTCTTAAGACGGATCTCACTAATTAAATTAAAATCTTTCGAGATAAATTATTAGATTATTATTTTATTACTTAAAATAATTTAAAACGCCTAAATTAGATGTTACGAAAATACGGGATGTTACAAAAGCAACTTGACAGATTAACTCAATAATGCAAGAGAGAAGATTTGTTTTTTACCTTCCCGATAAATTCATGGTCGATCTCCAGAACAATCAAGATAGTCATCCTATACAGAAAGGAAAAAAACTAACAAAATAAATATTTGAAGTTAATGAGAAATAGAATGTAGAAAACACTATACAAGATCAGTCTATCACGAGAGTAGAGTTGAACTTTTAATTTTGAAACCCACGATATGTATATGTTCTCTCAAACTAGCAAACCGAAACAAGCATGTGTCTTATATAACTTACCTGTACTTGGAAATATACTCCATGTCAATAAGAATGTTTTTAACATCAATATGGTCTTCAAGTTCTTCACCTCACATGAGTAAAGCATGATACCGTCGGTTAGTACAAAAAATAAATACCTAAGTACTACTAACAGAAGTCAGCGGTAAGTATAGTCGATCTCCACAGGGAGGCTAGGTTGCTATTTATCTGTTTAATTTGGTTTGTCTCGGTCACAATTGGGGATTTGTTTGTGTTTGACTAAAAACTGCGAGATTAAAAGAGAGAGAAATAAAAGGGAAGAGATAACAAAGGGAAAGGGAACTAGGATTGTCGGGTCACCAATGAATGTCGGATAATTGCAGCTAAGGTCACAGATCGATCACTTGTATCAGTTTAAGGGGTATTGAATACGTCATTTCGGTCCTCTATTCGCCCTAAACACTACTAACTTAACTTTTCCCCTCATTAGAGTGTCCTAATGTTCAGTGCAGGTCTTACCCATTCCAATCTTCCGATCTAGGTCAAGGCATACCAAATCAACTAGTTAATTGCGTCGACTCAAGCGGATAATTGCTATTAAATGTAACGATTAACAACAAAGACATAATTCTAGCAACAGATCTGTGAAACCTAATTAACAATTATCATCAATTCATCGATTCCCCTAAATCCTAGCGAAAGTTCTAGCTATGCATAATTAAAGACAAAGCAAAAGGGATAGAGGAAAAGATAACAAGAAACATCATAAAATTACTAATTGCGGATCAAAGCCCAGTAACCACGATCTACTCGATTGAGGACAAACTCCTCTCGATCGAAAAGATTTCCTTAGATAACTCCTCGATCGAGTAAAGCAAGGACTCGGTCAAGGTCTTCCCATATTGCTATAACTTGATCGAGCAAAGCAAGGTCTCGATCGAGCAAATAAGCTCTCGATCGAACAGAAAAAGTACTCGATCGAGTACTTCTCAGCGCGTAATTTCTGCTTCGCGCACTAAATTTCAAACGGCTGTCATTTCTTCGTTACTCGTGCGAATCAAGCGATTTTTCGGCGTTGGAAAGCTAAGAGGATAAGCTTTCATATCCAATTAGAATCACCTGATTATATGTTGTATAACTCGAGATATGGTTGTCCAAAGTAGGCACTAGCAAATTGAAGTTATTCCTTTGCTCGATAGACTTCCATTACTTCTACGCGCATCTCAAGATGGTAGTAACAAGCTCTGACTCAAGTCTTCTCCTAAATGCATGCATAGGGACATGTTTTAGGCTTGATTATGATCTTCTCCGGCTCATATCTGCAAATAACACAAGACAAAGCAAAGTAGACTATTCGGGGGACATTTTTAGTAAAACACTACGAAATAAGCATGAAAATGCGTGCTAATATGGCCTCAAAAAGTCTATATAAAATGCACGCATCAAACTTTCTCAAACCAAAGACCAAACATTTGCTTGTCCTCAAGCAAACTCATGCAACTAATTAAGACTAAATAGAGAGGAGTAAATACATGGAAAAACTGAAAAACCGTCGACTCAAACCATTTAATGCACATGAATCACTACTAATAGCTCAATAACTAAGCGAACGAATTTATGCATATTTCAAATAAATGTTGAACTTTCGATCTTGCAAGACTTTCATAATTGGACTCTCCCGGATCACTTTTTCTCTCAACAAAGTAAAGGTTAAGCAAATTATATGTAAGAGAGAAAGAAGTAAAAGTCGTTCACCTTGACTTCGACCGACATAATCGTGCATGCAATTTAGTATGATAAATAATTCTAGCTACCGTGCACATACATTCCAACCATTTAGGGTCCATAACATGCCGAATACTTGCAAAGTTTGGATAAGTGGGACTATGGGTAAGAAGAGGCAAAACGATATGGGAATGAGAGGGAAAGTAGCCAAGCTAACATCCTAATCAAACCGAATAAAACATCAACTTCTAACTCACTGAATTAAGCTCAAATGCCTTAACGGTTAGACAATCAACTCACTAATCCCAAAATAAAACTCCTCATAAAATATGAATTGCAACATAGGAGAAAAATTCCAATTTCTATTTTTTTCTTTTATTTTCTTTCTGCCGTTTTCTTTTTATTTTTATTTTTTTTCTTTTCTGATTTTTTTCCTCATTTTTCTTTTTGATTGATTTTTCGGCAATTTTTCAATTCTTTTTTTCCATCCACTTCTTTATTTACCAACTTCATACATTAAGAATCGAGCCAACATTGATACAAAGAAACGAATACCAGCAAAAGGTACGCTTAGTTTATGAATTGTAGCTAAAGGGTCAACTGGCAATTTTTTTGCTAATGTGAAGTTAATGGGTAAAATGAATAAAAGGGATTTTGCAAGCATTCTCCAAACACGCGATACCATCCACAAACCCGAATGTATGCAGACAATAAGCAATTAAATTGCATACTTGTGCAAATTAGTATTACACGACATGTAGGGAGTAAGTACTCACAATCCTAAATGATCCGGTCATAAATGACACCCGTTAAAAGCTCTAAACCTCAGAAAGATATTGTAGTTTGCCAAAATTTTCAGTCAAGTCTACTAGTTCAACAGAAACAAAATCTGAGAAATTGCTATGCATTTGCTAAAAGACGTGAAACACTGCAAGGCTTAAGCATAAAGACAATTTTCAGCAATGAAACACTTCAATCCGACTCAGCCTAATATGCAAAAGTAAACGTGATTTTTAAAAAAAAAGAAAATTATGGGATTTTTTCATTTTTTGAAATAAAACAACAATGCATACAAAAATTGAAACGTGCAAACAGAAATGCAGTAAAAACAATATGCAGACACGGATATGGATACAAACTTGTACGTACTACACTCGTGACCAACTTAGGCCCACCCACCTGGAAAGGTCACAAACTCAACACATACAATAATTATTCATTTATTCAAACCCACGCGGCAAACATTAGCAGCCTAGCAGGACATGCCACTGATGCCAGCTACCACTCTACTATAAAACCCGTTTGTTTCCCTCCCTGCTAGACTGATGATTACTCGTTATTCATTAATATTAAAAAAGGACTACTCAACTTTGCTTGCTAACAAGTAATAAAAACCTCTCTTCAATAATAACGTTTAAGTTATCAAGCATACGCAATTAAGAAAATTTCTAGTATACTCATGGTGAACTGGTTGATCACTTGGTCGGTGAATTTAACTAGTTCGGTCCATGATTGTGAACATTGCTACTGATGGGGTTAAGGTTGTATTTGGTCACATATAAGAATTTGCATAAATTCTTACAAATTTGATCGATATTTAAATTCTAGATTTATTAGCGCCGACAAACATGATATATGTGAATAATCCATGGCGGACCCACGTCAACGTGGGGACCTATGGGCCACGTGCCCCTTTTAAAAAAATTAAAAAATAAAAAGGGATATTCTACCGTGTACCCCGTACTTTTCGGTTTTCTATATTGTACCCCGATTTTATAATTTTTATGGTATACGCTTAAACTTCTTACTTATTCTCCATAATGATCTACTCAAATCTCCATTAACTTTATCACTACAAAAGTCGAAATTTGACATTTATTTTGACTCATGAATATGGTATCATCATTCTATATAGAAAGTATCACAAATAATTTTAAATAAGCATAAGTTTCTATTAAAAACATATGTTATGAATCATGAAATAATGACATCAATTTGATGAAATTGAGTTAGATTTGTATACTATTTGATTGATTAATGATAATCGGCGAACTAATAAGTAAATGAGTAGGTTGTCGAGTAATTAAAATTTGAAAAACTCGAAGATATTGTAGAATATCACAAAATAAAATTCGAAAAAAATCCCGAAAAGTAAAACCAAATAACCTTAGACAGTTACGCGATACATCCATACACCATACTCCTTCAACTTCAATCAAACTTATCACCTGCCGCCATCCACCCGACGGCAGCCACCCGACGGCCGCCACTACGCCACCACACCATCAGTATTGTCAACAGGTATCCTTATGTCCTTGTTTGTTTAAGTTCCTAATTTAATCTATAACCCTAACAAGTTTTAAACCCGTGCAAAAAATGCACGGGTCGTAATAACAGACGTTATCATCAAATACATAAACATATAAAATGAGTGTGATTAAATGTTCAATGTTGTGATAATATAAATATAAATAAATCGATAACTAAAGATTCGACGTACATATAATTTAACTTGTTAATCATTATCATTCGATGCAAAGTATGTTAAAGTGTATAACTAATCTGGAAGGTAACAGATACACGAAAATGCAGAGGCTGATTTTTTAAATTATTTCGTACGATATTCAAAATACTCACACATTTCATTAGTTTTCAACTTTATAACTCAGATAGGACTTATGGGAGATCTTAAGTAAGACGGTCTTAAACGAGAACGCGTGAGAACTTAAAGCCCAATCCAGAATAATTTTTGTTTTTTAAAAAAGGGCTTTCAAGGTCTAAATGATCGAGTATGAAGAAAATTAACTCTTAATAATTCACTGATCGGTTAGTCTCCATTAATACCGACGTATTTCGTTTTAACATTAAAGCGTGTCAAATATTATATCACTTGACGATATAAGATAAACATTTGCATTTTTACACGTCTTATGCTTTTGTTTTATTCTAGTAATTACTTATTTGCCTTAAATTTAAGACATATACGCTCGTTTTAATTAAAAAATTGTGTTCACTAAGAGGTCGTCCTTATCCAAAATCTTTAATGTAGAATAATGGGATCATTATGTTTGCTACGTCACTTAATTAGTGAATAATCAAAGTTTAGGCCAAACGATCCAAATCGACAATCTCTTAACGCATTCTATTTATTTAACATATCTTAAAAATAACCACGATGAACCCTCGATGAGGCAATATTCTTTTTCACTCAGCCTCTCAACTTCCTAAACTCACTTACCTTTGGCAATTGATTCGATGAAAAACAATTTTTTCTCACTCTAATTATCACTTGCGTTTATATTATCTATTCCTTTCACTCTATTTTAACTTAATTTTCCCCAAATTTTAAGCTAGTTATTGTTAATATCTATAAAGTATTCCTCCGTACTTGATTTTAAAATAATTTTTTACTATGTTCAGATTTATGAATATTGTTAGGTAAAATAGTTATATTTTTTTGTTGTATTTTAATTTAGTTTTTGTAAAAGAAAAAAAACATTTTTTTAGATTTAGAATTTGTTGTGAGTATATATATATATTTTCAAATCTACCTCATTATTTTTTTAATATCAGTAACGACTAACGAATGATGTTTTTATTGATTTTTATAATTATATTCAATTTGTAATTTTTTTATTTCTTTGTAATTATTCAATTTGTAATTTTTTTTGTATGTTTATATTGTGTTGATAATATTTAGGAAATGATTATAGGGGTTAGGAATCTTAGGATATGTGTTATGGGAAGAATGAAATAAAAAAAAAGAAAGATCAAAGAATTAAATCCCATGGGAGAACGTGGGTTTCAGAGAAAAAAAATTTCATGCCTAAAAATAAGGAGCCAATAGAAACTCTTTAATTTTTATCCCTTTTATAGTAAAGGGATTTGTAAACCCTTATTGCCAAAAACGATTTTATTTGTGTGAATCCCTATTTCAGTATTCTTAATTTGATTTCTTTGTAAATCCTCAATTTATAGAATATACAACCCTAATTTTAATTAATCATTTACATTATAAATCACAAGTTAAAATTCCCTAATTTTGAGATGGGTTTTAATTGAATTGATATATGTTATAAGTTGGATTGTTATGTGTTATGTCATTGATTATTGATAGCCTAACTAGCTCGTTGGTGTTGCCATTGTATTGGCAAGCCGCCATAGGGTTGTTATAGAATTGAACCCAGACGAACTCGAAAACTCCGATTTGAGAGATTAACAAGTCAAGTCGAGTAAACGCTGGCTCGACTCGAAAAGCTCGCGACCGGCTCGAGCGGTTGTGATTATATAAGTTATTGCTCATATTTTTTTAAAATATGCTCATATTTTTTTAAAATATGCTCATATTTTATAAATATTTTTATCATAATTATATTTGTGTATCATACATATATATAAGTGTCTTGTTGATTTGTCAAATATTTTTAGATAAAACCTTCAATCCTTGTTATTGAAAATATCGGAAGAAAAAAAAGATTAACAATCTTATCGTAAGCTTTATAATGAACACATTTTTCTCAAACCCGGTTAAACTCGAGATCAGCTCGAGCTCGAATTTTGGTTATTAAGCACAAGCCGAGCTAGGCTCGGCTAGGCCAGGTTCGGACTCGCTCGGCTCGTTAACATCCCTTATACCCCCAGTCGCGCTTCTGCTTTCTTCCTGGTCTAGAACAAACTTCCACATCTCTTTTCGTTAAAATCACCCAATTCTTAGGGTTTCACTCAATTTTCCATCGGCCATTTCTAGTATTCCTCCAATTCAAGGTAAATTATCTGCCATCTTGTTCATCACGCACCCTTTTTTTGGCTTCTGTTGTTGTTTCCAATTGATTATTTCTTAGGAATTCCAATACGATTAAACTGCGAATAATTTCATTATGATTATATGTATCTCGTCAATCGTTTTTGGTTGCAGTTGGCATCAAAAGGGCTTCCTTCCAAACCCTAATTTCGTCCCATCAATTTCCCAACCCCACCCCCCTCACATCCCCAGGTATCTCTTCGTATCTCTTAATTACTTTATTTCGCTTTCCCTCTTCTTGAATCTGTGTATATTAATTAACTCGAAAAACAGCAAAACTCTCAACTTGTGATTTCTTTTATTGTTCTCTTATTGTAATACTATTAATTGGTGGCAGATACTTCATCAGTGAAAAAGAATGACGACTGCAGCTCGACCAACTTGGGCACCAGCTAAAGGTGGAAATGAGCAAGGTGGTACACGGATTTTCGGTCCGTCTCAAAAGTATTCTTCCAGGGATCTTGCGGCTCATACATCTTTAAAGCCCAGGTAATGCTATTCTAATAACATGTATGCTCCTCTTTCCACTCATTCTTTTCTTGTTTTCTCATACTCAAATGCTTGCATAGTAAATGCGTAAACTTATTTCAACCCCAAAATATTTTAACCAAATAAAATCTAATTGTCAACACAATTGATTTCACAAAAAAGTCACTGCAAAGAGAAATCAGTATCTTAACTTTTAAGGACAAGTTATGCACTGACTTGTAAGGTGGAATAATGCACGAGTCTCACGTTGCTCTAGAGGGCGTTGATGGTTGATGCTGTGTACTTCAATAGGAAACGAAAGGATTTGGTTTAGAGAGAACTGACTGATGAGTAAGGATAAATAAATCACTGTTCATTTCTTTACTAGGTGTTTAGTCTTACGCACTCCATCCCACTTTTATTTTTCGCATGTCCCCTCAAAATTTATACAAATTCTCATTGAAGACAGGCACTATTCGTCACAAGCAAGTTGAAGACTGATAGTGCTCCTCTCATATAATGCAAGTGGCAAGTGATAGTATCCATAAGATGCTCCATTTCCTTCCACTTGCATGTCCACTTGCTTTATTGTGAGAGTAAAATATAATATCCGTCACAAGTAAGACTCTTTGCAAAATTTATCCCAAAATTTTTATCCCCTTTCTATATTTAGCAAGTATTTACACTATAAATCAACTCGTTTTGCCATCTTACTAGCTTTTTATGAATCCATCCAAAATAGAAAGTGGTACAATATAAATGGGATGGAGGGAGTACTTTTTATCTTGGCCAGACTTCTGTTTATCTGGGGGAATGGTTTAAGGTACACTAACATCATATTTTCAGATACTCTCCGTTTTTCTTTTATGCTGTAGCATTTGTTACATCATTTGCATAAGTCCACCTATGGAGCGTTAATGACAATTATTGGGAAACTGGGATATGAAAAAAAATACTGTATAAAAAGACTGCAATCAGTGGCCTGAAAAAAGGGTGAAGGTAGATATGATATCCTCAAGCACTTGATCTGTCAAATATGAGTACAAAAGTAGTTTGTATTGTATGATGGTTTAGAAACAGTTGCAACACTTGGATAGTTGGATATATGCATGACAAAAAAGCGCGATGGCCATAATGTTCGATGAGGCACCAGCTAAAATGCCTTGAGATACCTTACTTCGCTCCTTGGTTATTCAGCACTCTCCATTTTTATTTTTATTTTTCATATTGAGTTCTTTATTGTACCAGTCCCTTTTCACTTGTATACTTAGTTTTTTATTCAATTACACATTTAACCTTCTTTAACATCCAAAAAAGCTGCACTGTTGCATAAATTCTACTTTTGAAAGTACAAATCTGTTTGCAAAAAATAAATAAAAATAAAATAGCGTGTATGCCCAGAGTGCATGAGACTTGCAGCATCACCCTGTGTCTTTTAGAATGTATTCTTCCTTATGTGGCAGTCTGTGGCAATACAGATTATCGCTTGGCATTGTGGTTTCTTAAGACTTCTGGTGTTGCTGCATGCTCCCACTTGACTGTTTCTTATTTGCTTAAAATATCTGCAATAAAAATAAGTCCACATTCTTGACATGTAGGTGACTTAGTCACTAGGATCCTTAACTCTGGAAAAATAATTCAATTGAACGGCATCTAGTATTAGTTATATACGAGTATCATTTGAAGGAGAAACATAAATCTGTAATTTTCCTAGAGCTAGCATTCTCACTTCTGGGTAGTTTCTTCTATAATTATGGAGTTACAGGGTACATGGTTAATAGTTATGGACCAATTTTGCTTGGCTAGAAGTCATTCAGCCAGTTACGCTTACAGAAGACTAGTCGACTAGATTCAGGCTGATTTTGGCTAATTTGGATCAGGAGTCATGTGTGTCTTTTGGTGGTTGTGGTTTTCTTATTTTACCAACCATGATATTTTTAAATCATGCGAAGCCGAGGTTTCCATTTCACTGGAGTCAAAGACTCATTATTCATTGGTTCAGGGTTCACTAAACTGGATATGATCCTTTTTAATTGTCAAGTAGCAGTCATCACTCATTCGATTTACTTTCCGGTGCAGTTTTCATACTGGGTCATTCGAAAACAGTATTTTTTTTGTTGCTAGCACTGTAGAGCTGCAATGCTGCATACATCTGAACCTTCCCCCCACCCCCTTACCAATTACCATGCAATCTACAGGAAGCCGAATCGGAGGTCAAACCTGGGGTTTGGGATAGACTGGATGTAAACTTGGTGCAATGAACAATTAAGATTACGAAGAAATCTTCAATTTTCTTATTTGTTGTGGTACGGTTTTAAAAATCAGTGCATCGCGGATATTTTCTCTGGCTGCTAACGTTTACATTGCTGTTCAGGAAGGATGGCCAGGAGACACAAGATGAACTGCGGAAGAAGGATTTCCGTGCTGAACTCGAGGAGCGGGAACGTAAACATTTTGGTTCGAAAGGGAAATCCTTTAGCGGTAAGTATAACTGAATGTTAACAGCTTGTGGTATTTATTTTTGTGCTTAGTTATTGGTTTAGACCATTGTGCTGCTTGAATTCTAGTTCAGGCTCCTTTTCCCGCTCTTAAAGTATGTTGTGTTTATTTTGCAGAGGACAGAGATCGTAGAAAGGGTGGCCCATTTCTCTTAGAAGGTTTGTCCAGATCCCTTTTATTTTTAGGTGAGGGTGGTGTGGATATACAGTTAAAATAACTATAAAGTTGAGGTGAACTTTTTATCTTATATACAGGATCAAAACGGGATGCTGATTTCATTCCGAAAAATGTAGATGCTGATGATTCTGATGTGGATGTAAAAAGCGATGACGAAAGGTAGTTACATAGTTAATAAAAATTTTCCCCCACTTTTACCATAACAGTCAAGAGAGGGATACGGCACATGAAAACCTTCTCAAAGCTTTGCAATCCCACTCTCTCCAATTCACTATTTTGTCATTAATCGAAGGAATTGATTGGTGATCTCTATCTATTCTGCACATAGAGTTCTAGGTTCTGTTGCCCTCGTACTAGAACTAGAAACTTCAAAATTTTACTTTGTGAGTGTATACCGAAATTTACATATCCTGTCCCCGTCCCTTACTACTTAGAGTGCTTGCAACATAGCTGGAATCATAGTTGTTTCTGGAAGTAGGTTTGAGGTTGATATCTCTCCTTCATATCTGCTATTGCTCATTATTATGCGCTATCTACTTACTTTTGCTAAGTATTTACTTACGTCTTATCTAATTTTTCTGTTTAGTGATGATGATGACGATGACGATGACGAGGATGACACAGAAGCTCTTTTAGCTGAGCTTGAACAGATAAAGAGGGAAAAGGCTGAAGAGATGGCACGCAAGGTAAATTTTGATGAAACCCTTTCTTGTAGTTTGGTTGCGGTATAACTAGATTTGATCCTCGTCAATTATTTTTTTATGTGGTAATGGTTTTATCACATTCAATAAATGCAGGAAAGACAACAACAAGAAGAAGAACTGAAAACCAAGGAAGCAGAACTTATTAGAGGAAACCCACTGCTTAATATTAATAATCCCACCAACTTCAACGTCAAAAGAAGGTTAGCTCGTTGATAATATATTTTGCTGAAACCATCTGACCCCCACATAGAGGTTGTTTTCTTTCAAAAAGGAATTGCAAAGAATGAGGTCGTGAGAACAAAATAGGTAGTAGAAATTTTGAATGAGTGGTATGAGTTTCTTTCCCGACAAATACTTTTATTCAAGGCAAGGCGTGATAAACTATCTCAACAGTAATGGTTTTTTTTTTCCTTTTCTCCAAGTGAAAGCACTAGTTTCGTATTTACAAGTTTGTCCTTGTACGTGGTGCAGGTGGGATGATGATGTTGTATTCAAGAACCAAGCTCGTGGTGAGACAAAGCTAGCGAAACGATTTATCAATGACACGATTCGTAGTGATTTCCACCGGAAATTTCTACAGAAATACATGAAGTAGAGTGGTATATAATCCTTTTGGGGAAAGGAGAAAGAAAAAAAAGATACTGAAAAATGTAATGAAACTTCCCTTATTTCTGTGGGATGAAAGTGTTGGACAAAATCCTTTTTAACATATAGTTGCCTGATTCTGAACCTCTGCAAATGAATGTGCATTAGGTTGTCTTCTATTGGTGTGTGTCGTATTGTAATTTGACTAGTGGTGTGCTTGCTGGTTATAATTTGTCGAATTTGGTTTTACTTTACCCCACTTTAGTATAGTTCTTATTAGCAGATTAGTTTATCGGTATAGTAACTTTACTTTTAGGCCTTGTTTGGATGGAGTAAATCGGAGGGAAATAGGTGAAGATGAGTTTCATTGTTTGGTTATAAGTATTTGTCGGGAATACTAGTGTACTATGTGTCTACGTCTATCCCGTTTTTACTCGTTTTGATATTTGATACTCAGTTTTGGTCAACACTGATCATTAGAAGGAGCAAGTGTGCATCGTCCTGCATTCGCTCCACTTGGAGTGGGCAAGGCTCTTGTGGGTACGATTATAAGAAATAGTACCTGCCATGAGTGTTGGGTGAAGGGTGGATTCTGTATCATTTGACATCAAAACGAGTGCATAGAAGTATAATACAGGGGATTGGAGGGCCAATGAGTAAGCACTAAGCAGGCAGGAACGTTTTTAGAATTTTATTTGCTGCTGTGGGTAATGGCCTTAATGGCTATGGTTTTGAGAATCGAGGATGCGGAGCAGGCCGTACAACTCGTACAAGTATGAGTTCTAATTGGCTCCACGGTCCCCTCTACCCTCTAGCAGACAAAACTTTCTAAAACGATCATCTTTAAATACACTCCATATATTGTAGAAGAACCGCTCACTGACTCACATAAGTCACATATACATCTGCTTTCATTATACTTAAATTATTACAATTATAAAAATAAAATAGATTTTTTAACCAAGTCACCAAAAAACGCTTCAATAAAATATACAAAATAAACTTGAAAGTTCAAAGCCTCGCCAATCTTTTCCAATCATGACAAATGATTTTATACAGCTTTGACCCAAATCGCAATAACAATCAACCCGTAAGAATTATGAACAGGACAGTCTACAGAAGCCTCAAATGCGCTGCCAAGAGTAGCTGGGATATCAGTAATGTCCAGCAACATGATTCGAGATTGCTATATACACAAGACTGTCACTTGCACCCACGGTTAAAGCACTTTCGAACACAACCATAAAACTGGAATGTAGGCATTGTGCTACAGGTAGAGGTCAACCGAGTAGAATAAGATTTTACTTGTTCTTTTCCTTGGGCTCATTCAGAACAAATTCAGTATATAAGTCCTTTAAAGCGATCACAACAGTCGTAATCAGAGGTCCCATTATTGCTCCCTGAATAACACGAGAAAAGTTCCAGACAGTAATATCAGTGACCATGCTCACAAAGAAATGCAATAATGAAAGATCGTACAACTCTTATGGGCATCATTGTATCTCATTATTGTGCACCGACAATCAAGTCACCTGGTATGTCAAAACTTCGGCATTCCAAATGATATCTGTCGCTGGAAGTAAAATCCCAAGTCCTAATTTGGATGAAGGGATAAGAGAGAAAGAGGGGCGAGGGGCGAAGGGAAAGGGAACATCTCATATGTTGGAAACCAGAAAGACAAGGAGAAGAGGTAAAAGGGAAGCAATCATAGTAGCACATGGTCATTCTACCCACCACTAAATGAAGATTTCAATTTCTTGAGGGTAATTGTACGGGAGGGAAAAAAACCAATGAAAGTAGAGGTGCTCTATAGAGAGGAAGGCGATGAAGATAGGCTAACAACTACACTGTTGCAGAGGTAACAGTTACCTCCCTCCCTTTTTCATCTATCAACGGAAAGAAAAACAAAAACCCCACTCATCTTTGCTATTGCTTCCTCCGTATCCCCCTATCCCAAGGATTGTGATATGCTCAAATATGCCAAAAGCCCCTTATGCAGCATGTTATGTATTTGTGATATAAAGATGTGACTTGCATATATAAATAGTAACGGAGCAATTGATCGGGAACAACCAAACAACAGTATAAACCATAAACAAAATTGCAGTAGCGGACTACCTCCAATGCAGACGGGAACAATGTCATTCCACCAATAATGCTAAGCCCAGTAAGGTATGCACTGTGACCCGGTATATCTTCCAGGATTTCGGATGCTCCGTATTCCAAGAGCACTAAATGAATTACTGATAAACATATGGCCAATATATATTTACCCTCTAAAAGAAGCTGTACAGCTGCTGGAATTGTTGCCAAACAAGTTGGAAAAAGTGGCAATAAGGGGCTAATGAATGCAAGCAGTGTTGACATGTACACGAAATGAATTGAAAATAGCCTAAAAAGAAGCCAAGTCAAACAACCCTGTACAAATGCAACTTCTGCGGTGGCAAGCATAACACCAGAGATCGCCTTGTCAATGACTTCGACACATCGGGTTCGTGTAGCAGTCGAAATAGGAAGCAAGTGCATCACCTGATCCGTGACCCCTCCAGAGTCCGATGTTATAAGATAATACAAAACCCAAAAGAACACCATGGATTGTGATATGAAGTTAATAAAGCCAGCTGCTCCTGAAAGAATTGAGCCAACAATTGTGAACATAAACTTAGCGCCTCCGCCAAGAACAGACTTACTGCTTGAAAACACACGCTGGCCAACATCAAGTCCTTGTATAGCAAACCCTTTAACCTTCTCAACCAAATCAACTCTGCTAGAAATCAGCTCCCTGACAATGTCATCGAGATCGGTATAGATGTCCCCCCATGCCCTGTCCTTAAACTTTGCCCTCAAACTAATAAGCTTCTCAGTATAAGGGGAAGGAGACATTAAATCAGTGGAATGCATAGATTCATTAGCTGGCTTGATAACAAAATGCTTTATCCCAGTGACAAACTCTGTCATATTATACTGCATTGCCAATCCATCAATCTGGTCGGAAACAGTATCATAAATCTTAGTGCTGTACTTATCAACCATCCCAGGCACATCATTATCATCCATCCATTTTTTAATCCCCATTTTCTCAGCATAATTATTCTCCTCCACATGGGACTTCAATGCAAACACAGCATCCCTACCCTCGACACCAATCTTATACGAGAAGAACATAACGCAAGCCAAAAACCCGACAATCATGACAACTATCAATCCCACAGCAACCAGTGTCTCCAACCTCTTCAATATCCCCCTTGTTAAAAAGGCGGTCATCCTGCTCCTCCTAAAGCTGTGACTTCTGAAATTGGAAACAGTTTCCATAGTAGAGTCGACAGTATTGGCACCGAACATAAACCCAAAAGCCAAGATAACAACCGCCCCAAACAAGCCAAATCTCTCATAAACAAGAACAAATACACTAAATGATAACAACCAACGCAACAGCTTGGAAAACCCAGTTCTAGTCTTCTTCCTCTTGATCATTTTGTTGCCTACACATTGCAATGAAAAATTGAATATTTGGAGTCGAAAGTATGAAACTTGATGAAGGTATTCTATTAAGTAGAGTAGAGATGCAGCCCCTAGAATTAGGGATCATCTTTAAATTAAAAGGTAAGGTAAAGAAATGATTGAGACGGAAATGCAAAAGTATGCATGATAGGATGAGGATTATTACCAGTAGGGTTGCGACGAAGAAGAAGCCTGAAAAGAAGGGCTTTAATATCAACAATGGTGCCAACAAAAACACGGAAAACGGAAACAGGGATAGCAAGCATGGTCTCGGTGAGGCCCAACTGAAGAGGGTGTGACCAAAAGGAAACGAGGGTTTGTTGGATCCCACGCAGAGGAATGGAGCACAAGACAGCCCATTGAAGAGGACGGAGGTAGGCTTCAAGGAGCCTGAAAACGCCGTAAACAGTTAGGATTGTGAAGAGGAGGAAAGCGTGGGCCATAGCTATGTACATGGCTAGTCGAACTTGAGGGTCGGTGGAGAGCGATGATGATGATGAGGAGGGTGGTGGAAGGGCGTCTGATGGTGGCGCGTCAGGTGGTGGTGCGTGGGTGGGTTTGCGTACGGAAGCTGATCGGAACATTTCGTGCCAAGGTGGGGTGGAGGTTGACGAAGTTTGTTCTGGGTCTGAGTATGGGACAAGGTCCATTTCTGTTAAATATTATTATTTACTCCTCCTTTCTCTTTCTCTCTCTCTCTCTCTCTCATGTAGATGTAGTCGTCGTCTTCATCATTTTCATCTGTTCATCTCCATTATTGTGTTACTTTGGATTCAATTATTCCTTCTCTTATCTTTATTTAATGACCCAACTTACGTTATAGGGTCGCTTTACTAATATCTCATAATTCTCATCATCTCAGGTCTCCAACCAATTTTCACCATTATTTATCCATTGGGTCTCTTGAAAGACGTCTTTTAATAAAAAATTTAAGAGACTATTATTTTTATTTTTTAATTAATTATTTTTATTCTACTCGCTTTCTTTTAACCTAATAAGACATCACATATAATTTGTTTAGTAGTGAGGATGTTTTAGTATCATATTTAAGACGGATATATCACATAATTATACATTTCACGTGAATTAGGGAAAAAAATCGTTGGTTCGAATGTGGTCATGTGAGAGGTGGTTTTCATAGCAATTTTCACTTACCTATAGGCTAGGTAAGCGCAACTTCTTCTACAATAGATAGATTGATAAATTGAAGTTTTAATTGGGATTTTGGGCAAACAAACAACACATTAATTAACAACTCGCGCGTTTTGAAAAGGATAACTAACCTCTTCCAATTACCAATTTACCATCATCTTAGAGCAACAGCAATAGTAGAACTCTATATAAAGTTCTTCAGATGCCACATCAAATTACACCAATTCCAATTTTTAAAAACTTTTGTTCACAATAGAAGAACTTTATATAAAGTTCTTAGGTGGAAAAAAATAATAAAATAAATAATGTTAAATGGGTTTTCACATCCTACAAAGCTATATTAATTGGTTGTTCATTTTCCAATAGTTAAGAACTTGGTTCTTATTTTAGAACTTAGTTCTTAAAAATAAGAACAAACCTTTAAATGCAATAGAAGAACTATACAAATAAAGTTATTGGTAACAACCCCTATGCTAAGAACTAGTATTGCTATTGCTCTTAGGTCCTGTTCTTTTGGACTGAAACTTAACTTAACTGAACTGAACTGAACTTATAGGATCTGAACTGAACTTAACTGAACTGAACTTATAGGAACTGAACTTAACTGAACTTATAGGAACTGAACTGAACTGAACTGAACTTATAGGAACTGAACTGAACTTATAGGAACTGAACTGAACTTATAGGAACTGAACTGAACTGAACTGAACTTATAGGATCTGAACTGAACTTAACTTATAGAATCTGAACTGCACTCATAAAATCCGAACTTAATTAACTTTATTTTAATTTAGGTTAACTATTATTATTATTATTGTTATTGTTGTTGTTGTTATTATTATTATTATTATTATTATTATTATTATTATTATTATCCAATAGATGACATTGATAAAAAATTAGTCTGAAACACAAGGTAGTTTAAAATATTTTCAACTTTATATATAATGGTTTGTTCATAATTCATACATTATACTACAATTATATTAGATAAAAATAATTCACTATTACAATTTTCTCTAACCATTTATTTTCTCTAACAATGGTGATAAAGAAACTGATTAATGGGAGAGTGACAATTGGTGAGGGTGAGGGCGTCGTATGATGAGTTGTTGTTTTTTGGCATTAATGAGGATGATAGTTTGACATTAATTAGAGAGTAAAAGACGGGTAAATTATTAATGAGTTGTTTTTTTTATAGATGATGTGTATCGAATAATTAAAGAAAATGTTTGTATCGGTTGTTAAAAATAATACTCCGTATATAACTTTTCTTAATTGAGTTTATATGAACTAAACTTATAGGAACTGAACTGAACTGAACTGAACTGAACTTATAGGAACTGAACTGAACTTATAGGAACTGAACTGAACTGAACTTATAGGATCTGAACTGAACTGAACTTATAGGAACTGAACTGAACTGAACTGAACTTATAGGAACTGAACTGAACTTATAGGATATGAAGCGAACTTAAGTTAAGTGACTTGAAGTCCAAAAGAACAGGGCTTTATAACCTTCACGGTGATCAACCCTAAGTCCTACTTCTAACCCATTAGCTTTGACATTCGTCTTCTTCAACTACCATCAAACCCTCTTTTAACTTAATAAATTAGTAATTTTCACGTCATAAAAAGTTTTTGCAATCAATTCCCTCAAAACTCATCTATGAATAATAAATATGTTTGCTCAAGATCCCGTGCGAACTTTCTTACTCTGCGAACCATACGAACCAACGTAAAAAAAAAAAAAAAAAAATTAATTTTTTTTTCCTATTGCTGTGGTTCGTACGGTTGCACGAGATCATGATCCTATATATATATATATATATATATATATATATATATATATATATATATATATATTATAGAGGCGGCAATCATTGACACGACCCGAATACACGACACGAACCCGACACGAAATTAGCGGGTTCGGGTCAAGTTGTTTCAACCCGTTTACGTAATTGGGTTGACACGAACACGACTCGAACTTATATGGGTCGGGTTCGGGTTGGGGTCTTGCGACACGAACCCGACACGAATAACCCATTAATTTAAATAGGTTATGATATATCCATCTAAATGGGTTATAATCGGGTTATGTTATTTTGAATTTGAAATAAAATATGAAGATTGTCTATTCTTGCTGTAACTTTTAATTTTGAATGCATTATATTTATATGGGTTGGATGGGTTAAACGGGTTTAATGGGTCGAAATTGATCTGTTAAAACTTAAATGGGTTATACAAGTCGGGTTGGGTTATTGTAAAAATAAATGGGTTGGGTTAGGGTTGATGCATGTGACCCGTTTATCTAATTGGGTCGGGTTAGGGTTGAGGGGGTCATGACCCATTTAATGGTGACACGAACACGAACCCGACACGACCCGACCTGTTTGCCAGGTCTATATATATATATATATATATATATATCTATGATCCGGTGAGAACCACCTTACAATGAAAACCGGTGAGAACTCTTCCTTACGGAGTTTTTTTCTAAAAATTAATGACATAATTGGATTCGGCATAGAATTTTATAGCCAGAGAACATATTTCTTGGTCTAGAAAATAAATACTAGTGGCGGAAAAATGATAGGTGCGAAAAAATAGATAGTAGGTGCATGCAAATAAATAAAACGTATCCCACCTTGATTTCCGTCACTAGTATTTATTTTCTAGACCAAGAAATATGTTCTCTAGCTATAAAATGTCATGCCGAATCCAAATATGTCATTAATTTTTTCTAAAAAAATCCGTAAGGTAGAGTTCTCACAAAGTTCTCATTGTAAGGTGGTTCTCACCGGATCTCAAGTCTTTATATATATATATATATATATATATATATATATATATATATATATATGGGACAACTTCATTATCCCAAATACTTTTACTCTCTCGCGGATAACGAAAACTTGAAAGTTGGGAGGATTCTGCAATTTTTCCATCCTAAATCGTGGGCTTACATGAAGGTTCACCCCCTCTTCACGCAAATTTCTACATTGTCGATAACTCCCCATGAACTTCCTTCACGGGAAGCAGTATTTTCTCTTTTCTCCTTCGCCCACATTATACAATTGTGGACATTGGTCCACTAGTAATTTGGTTAATTTTGATGAAGATGTAGTTGATTTTCACAAGGTCAAGTAATCTAATATGTCATAAGATAAGATTTTCGATCACTTTATGGAGGTTTGCAAAGTTTCATCGACTCAATGTGCCTTTTTTATCAAATAACCCCTTGCCATGCCAATGTCATTTTTTTTCTCAGTTGTTAGTCTGTGAAGACGCATTCAATTAGAGCATGTACCTATTTTTTGCAGGTTTATGGGAACAAGAGCCTTAAAGATGGTTTCGGCCTTTGGGTTCTAAGAGAAAAAATTGGAGGGCTTAATCCAATTTCACATCTCCCCCGTTTAAAAAGCTTTGAGTTTGTGTTTATGTTAATTATGCTTTTTCACATACGAATTTTACTCTTTCACATACATCTTTTACAATTTTATCCTTGTTATTTTCCCTCACTTGAATTAATTTTTTTCTCCTTTCACTCTCTCCCTTTCAACATCAACACCAACGCCGCTCTACCGGACATCGTAATATCATTTGAATCTTTAAAAAGCGTCTACTTTGTAAGGTATCTCTCACTTGGTAATGTTTCTAAGGAGGGAAAGTGCAAGTAAGTTATCTACAAAGTCTGTGTGCGGGAAAGCTATTTGTGAGATTCTGATGTCACCCCCATAATCAACCCAAAAGTCTAGTTTTTTTAATATGGAAGTTTAAGTAAAGAGAGGCAGACCGACGTCCAAAACGACATGCAATAAAAGAGCTATTGCCAGAGGAAGGCAGTTGCTTCCTCAAACCATGTTGTTGGCGATTCACGGGGATCTCCGCACGAAATAATAAAAAGCTAAAAAACTTTTTTAAAAAAAATTAATTAGTTTACTAATCGAAGATTTAGGGTCCATTGTTTTAAGTTTTTGGATCAATTTGATTAGATTTGAGAGAAAAATGTTGATATTAGGGTATGGAGGTGGGTAACTTGATTAAGTTTAAAAAGGGTATAACATGGAAAATTAATGAAAAAATGTGTGTGATATGTGAAAAAGTAATTCCGTTGTAATATTAGTTATGGTAGTTTGTGTTTGTAGTGGTTTATGGCCCCCCTCTCTACCGACCCAGTTTGATTTGTAAGAGGTTTGTTTGTACTCGAATATTATGTAGTATAAAAATAGTATACCTTTGTCTGAAAATAAAATCCGAGGAGGTCATATTTCAATCACACAACAATTAAGGTTGTCTTGGTGAAATAATGCTTTTTTTTTTTTGAATCACAATGAAATACTCAAGTACTGACTGAAATCACCTACTTCTTCCTACCCAAATTCATTGGTAACCTTTACTTTTTTTAAGGTCAAATTAAACTTAAAAACCTGTGACGGTAATTTTCGAAAAAATCGTGAAACTTTGAGGGATGAAACAAATATAATTGGATTTGCAATGAAAAAGCCTATTACGAAATATATTTTTTTGTTCGAAAAAGTATATAAATAAAGAAAACTATGGTCAAAGTGTTGCATCAAAGACGAGTAAATTTATTTACTCGTGGCTTAATCACCTATATAGTCAACTCGGGTTATGTCTGGTATTTGACAAATTAACAATAGTAGACGCGAACTATAAAAAGAGATTTTAAATGACAAATTAAGTCAGCACGTTTGACTAATCTACTTCAATCGATAGATTTAATTAAAAGTGCGTGGTAATTAGGATATCAAGCTGGAATAAAAAACGAATGCCGGTGTAAAAACAATTACAAACATGAAACACCTATATCATTACTTGAAATGCATTTATTTTAGAGTATACGGATGTCAATTCATTATTAAATCGATTATTGTAGTTACATTTTGTTGGGTGGAGCAATATATTGTAAAATTGTAATCGATGTCAAAGTGTACCATCACAATATCATTTAAAAGACCTAAATCTGCTAAAAACTAAAAATAACCTAATTTAATGTTTATGAAACGTTCCCAAGATTTCACCATTTAAAAAAAACTAGATAAAGAAAAAAATCACAAAATAATAAATAAATAGAGTGAGATAAAGTGGATAGAAGAAACTTATCGCTAGAGCTGATCGTTTGCGGGCTAGGACCGGACGCGGGCCGGGCCTAAGCTATAAAAATGCGTCCGGCGGGCTTAATTTTCATGTCCGAGCCCGCTATAGCGGGCCTATTACCCATGTCCATATCCCCCCATTAATAATTGACGGGCTGCCCGCGGGCTTATGGAACTTAAAAATTAAAACCTAAGTAGCTGAAAGTTCATAAATAAATCTAATAATAAAATGATAAGGAGGCGTAAATGTGGTAGGAAGTTTAAAAGTATCAAACTCTAGAAAGTTGATACTTGTTACTTGGAAATACGAAGGAATTCTAGAAATTTAGAGTCTTAGACGTAGGAAATAGGATAGAATATGAGGGGATTTTCACTTCCTTTTCTAGTGTTACTAATTTATTATATTATCTTATTAGTTTATTGTCATTTTATATGAGAATTGGAAATAAAAAGTAAGAATAAAAGTATTAGCGGGCTTAGCGGGCTGCCCATGAACATATTTGTTTAGTCCGTACCCGTCCGTTAAAATAGCGGGCCAACTTTAGCTTGTCCGTTACCCATTTTTTACGATATTTTACGAGTCCAAGCCCGCTTCAATAGCGGGCTGGACGGGCCGGGCTGGACGGGTTGGCCCGGAGATGATCAGCTCTACTTATCGCCTTTCTGGTTTCAAAAGTAATTATTTATTAACCATTTAGAAATAAAATAAGAGCGTAACATTTATGGGGCGGTCTTTTTTTAAGGCAATTATACCCGTTTTAAATATAAAAGGCGAGTCAAATATTATGTTAGGTAGAATAAAAAATTGGCATTTCCTATTTTTTAGTATTTGGTTTATGAATTGGATAATTGGTGCTGGTTTGAAAGTAATTGGGGTTATAGTGTCCACGTGGACACTTTTCGTTTTTTCCCGATTTTAAGCAAAGCCGCTGAGGTTATCAGCGGCTTCACTCAGTGGTTTTTTTTTAAAACGTAAACATTTCAGGGGGTTTGGAAGGTGGGGAAGAAAGGAGGAAGAGGGAAGCCGCCCAAGACCTTAGCGGCTTTGCCGAAAAAATTACAAAAAAAAATAAAGCAAAGGAGAAGCCGTTGATCTTCCCAGCGGCATTAGTGGTTATTTGAGGAGTTCCAGTAAATCGCTTAAATAAAGCTAGAGTATACAGACATTTATATACACTATTTATCAAGCGCTTAAATATGCGGGATTGCTGCCAGTTTCTTCTTTGTAAATTCTTCTTAATATCACCACTTTTTCTTATAATTCTAATTCCTCAAACTGAACTTACATAAGACAGGGATGGTTAATGCTCCCACTTCAGGCTCTTTCCCTCGGGGAGATCTTCGTCGCACCCTGAATCTATTTTTGTGTGGGATCCTACGATCTTGCTGCTAGCGCCAGTTTTCGTTTTAAAAGCTAGTTCTTCTTACTACCTACACCTCCTGTAAGTGAAATATCTTTGTGCTAATAAAAGACATTATCGTATAGAAGCAGTTGTTCATAGTAAATAGAAAGCTCGGATATATAGATAATAGGGTGACCCTTTCTTATACTAATGTCCATGCTCTCACTTATGTTTTGGATCTTGCTTATGATTTGGATCATACTATGTGAGATTCTAGCAAGTAGATCTATCGTGAAGTCGTTTGGGAGCAGTTTCGGGGTCCATCAATGAGAGGGCGTTAATCTTACATAAACATTAAATGGCCGAACCCTCTGTTTACCCCTATCAATTTGATTAAGACAATCACTAATGCCGCTGGGAAGATCAACGGCTTCTCCTTTGCTTTATTTTTTTTTTTAAAATTTTTTTCGGCAAAGCCGCTAAGGTCTTGGGCGGCTTCCCTCTTCCTCCTTTCTTCCCCACCTTCCAAACCTCTAGAAAGTTTACGTTTAAAAAAAAAAAAACCCACTGAGTGAAGCCGCTGATAACCTCAGCGGCTTTGCTTAAAATCTGGAAAAAGAACGAAAAGTGTCCACGTGGACACTATAACCCCAATTACTTTCAAACCAACACCAATTACCCAATTAATTTCGTAAATAACACCATTTTACCAAAAAAATCATGTTTATGATTTTAATTTGTAGGACGGATATAATTGAGAAAGAAATGAAAAAAAGGGAGTATATTATACAGACAGCCGTAAAAATGAGCTGAGCAAAGAAATAGCCCTCAAACTTAAAAGCCTCATTTTGCAACCTCTCCTCCTCTTCCCCTCCTCCTCTCTCTCTCTCTCTCTCTCTCTCTCTCTCTCTCTCTCTGTGAGCTGCTCAGAAAACAACAACAACAACAATATTATTATCAAGGCAGCAGATTTAATCACACAAAAATGAGCAATAGCTATAGCAATGGTGTTTCTTCTTCAGCTTCTAGGGTTTCGATCCCTAACAGTATGAAAAAAACTATCCTAAACATCAAAGAGATCGCTAAAAACCATAGCCAAGATGACATCTATGCTATGCTTAAGGAGTGTTCTATGGATCCTAATGAAACTGTTCAACGCCTCCTTCATCTCGGTTCTCTCTTTTTTCCTTTCTTTTCACTTTCATTTTTACCCTTTTTTTTGTGTGTGTTTTGGGGGTTTTCTTGACTTGATGAACTTTATTCTACTTTATGTGTTTTTTCGATTTGGGTTTCTCCTACTTTCCTGTATTTCTCAACTCTGTTGTTTAAAGTCATGATTTTTATTCATCTTCAACTTATAAGGGTATATCTTGTTATCTACATTGTTTGCTCGATTCGTCTACTCCTTCCCTCCCTCCTAATCATTTGTTTACCTTTTCTATTCATTCTGACTAGTATTTAATCAAATTTAAACAAATGATTGAGACTGAGGGTGTATTAATTCGTCTAGTTGCAGAATATGTTGTTTTCCTTGTCGTTTTTTTTTTGTTTTCAGTACGGGGTTATTTTGCTTTGTGTCCCCTTCCACGTTGAAAAGTTCTAGTGCCGCAATTACAAATGTCTGAAAGATGAGATATTTCATGTGCGTATCCACTCATTTGTTGAACATACTTGTTTTGTGCTTCTGCAGATACATTTCACCAGGTTAAAAGTAAGCGCGGCAAGAAAAATGAGGTATTTTGCATATGATTTGTCCCAAAACCTTTTAGGATTGTATTCACTGTAACTCTAATGGTGTCAAGGCATGTGTGTTCCACCCGATTGTGCGTGTGAAGCAACATTTTTTCCGTTGTTTCAATAACGATCTCGGTTGATCTTGGCTTATAGTTCTGCGACAGCTCAATTAGTCGATATTGTTGTCAGGCAAACTGATGTAGTTTAGATTCTAACAAATTAAATTCTACCCTTGATCTGCTAAACTGAATTTATTGTTAAGGATGATTAAAATTGTGACTACGCAGAAAAGAACTAGCTCTTCAAACTGTTAGGAAAAATAATTGTAAATCAAAGCAAGTAGTGTAATTAAAGGCTGAAATAAACTAAATTGATCATGATGGAGTACCTGAATTTTTTTCTCATGAAGTAGGTTATATTTGATTGCAGATTTCTATTGGATGTATTCATGTTTTTGTTTTTATGTTCTGTTGATGCTGCTTTGGCATTTTACTCCAACTCTTAGGAGTACTATTACTGTTTTGTCGCAGGTTGTGAAGAGCAGACCAGGTGAAGATTCTAGGTGGAAACCTAATCATCACGTGCGAGGGCCTAGGAGTGCTCGAGTTAACACTTCTTCTCAGTATAGCTCTAACGGTAATTCTTAACTTTTTATAACCTAGTGCCGTTAAAATCTGTCCTGTTTTATAAATTCTTTTTAACTTGAAATCGAAATTTCTTTGAAGTATTGACTGTGGCTCTTACAAAACTTTCCGGTATTATTCATTGACTGTAACTCCATCAACCGAGCTCACTGAGTGATTTTATATACCTTTTTTGCTCTTAGATATGATCCACTGTGATTATAAGCATATTCACCTCTCTATCTTTTTTGGGTTTTGTTGATCAAGTCCCTGTATTGCTATTTCTAAACTTTTGATTAACATGTCGGCCTTTGTTATTCCTACCTTATACAAAGTTCCTCGCTGAACATAAATAAAATACTATTCATTTAATTTGTAGTTTCCACACAACAACATCAGAGCCTTAGTCCCAAAATGATTTTGGGGTCGGTTGACATGAATCATCCTTTGGAACCGCCATGGGTGAACTCCCATCTTAACAAGCGAAAATAAAGAAAGAAATGGAAAAAATGAAGTGGAGTGAAACAAAATATGAAGGGAAAGGGGTTTATAGATTTTAAATCGGACTAATTACATATATAAAAACCTAAAAACTAAATCAAGCATAAAGCTTAAAATGATTTTGAAAAACGAAGTAAAACTTAATATAAAAAGTTTTTGGGAAAAAAGGTGTAACAAGTCCAAAAAGAACAAAAAATATTAAGAAAACTTAAATAAAAACATCAAATGCTAAAAGTCCACATGTATCATATCCCTCCATAGTGCCCTCTCCATCACCATCCCCTCCTGAAGCCCCAGGAAGCTCATATCGTGCTCAATCACTCTTCTCCATGTCTGTTTGGATCTCCCTCTACCCCTAGCAACATTTTCTGCGCCCCAGATCTCCAACCTCCAACCTCCAACCTCCAACCTCCTAATCAGTGCGTCCATAGGTCTCCTTCTCACATGGCCAAACCATCTTAGTCGGTTTTCCATCATATTGTCCTCTATTATTGGGGCCACTTTTACGTTCTCCCCAATCGCCTCATTCCTTAACCGGTCTTTCCTTGTATGGCCGCACATCCACCTCAACATACGCATCTCCGCCACACTCATCTTTAGAATGTGACACTGTTTCACGGCCCAACTCTCGGTCCGTAAAGTAAGCCGCAGGCCTAATCGTCGTACGATAAAATTTCCCCTTTAATCTTTGGGACATACCTTTATCACACAAAAACCCCGTAGCACTTTTCCATTTCATCCTTCCCGCTTTAATTCTGTGAGCCACTTCTCCGTCTAACTCCCAATCTTTTTGGATAATAGATTCGAGATATCTAAAGGAATCTCAACAACATTTCCATCGAAAATAATGCTCCCCACCTTCGTCGATCTCGGCTCCGCAAATTGACACCTCACATACTCGGTCTTACTCCTACTTAGCCTAAACGCACGAGTCTCCAAAGTATGCCTCCATAATTCCAACTTTCTCTCCACCCCCTCTTTCGTCTCATCAATTAAATTGAATTCTTATGCTTTACGTTCCATTGTTTTTAATTGATAAGATATTCCATACAAAAGGGTTCCATAATTAAATTGGTACACCAGTACAATCATATATTGTTGTGTTTCATTCTTTATTTTTTGTTTTATTTTCTGTGTTATTTCTTTTGTCCCTTCTGTTACGTCTTCATAGTGGAGTATCTTCATAGTGGAGTAAGCAATGCTGTTTCGTAGGCAAGAATCATGCATCTTGATTATGACACCGACTAATTCACCATGTATTATCCTTAACGCTTCATTCTTTGGCATCTCGTGAACACTTGCCGTTATTCTATGATAGTAGAAGTTGGCCATTAGTTCACAACTTCACATATCTTGTTGATCTTGATTGTCGCTTGTTACTAATATTTACGTGCTTTCCGGTTTTAGATACTGGAGGTCGGTTGAGTAACTCCACTAGGAAAGAAAATGGAGGGGAAGAAGTTAGAGAAAAAGGTTTGAGGAACCCACCTGCTCCTGTTGTAAAGAAAGTAGATACTGTTCAGCCACATCACGTGGAGAAGTAAGTGTCTTCTTGCTTATAGTGATATATGATAATCAAGCAAATAGAAGGATAAGTTCAATGTACATCAACAACAACAATGTATGTTAATGACTTCCGCAAATAGTGGGGTAGGAGACCGGGAGGGGATTGGATGATGCATGTGTACCCGTAGCAAACAGAGAAAAGCAGTTTATGGACGGCTCTGGATGAAATGCGTCAAGAATTGCATTGAATGAATGCCACTTCACAATAAACATATGGGCAACCAAATAGTCATTTGTTTTTTGCCATCATGGTTCAAAATCAGTGAATAGTGAGTCTTTGACTACTCTAGGATTTGGATAAGTTCAGCGAGGATTTTCTTACTGCTTAACTGATAATTTATTTTACTACAGTTTGAATATAGTTTATGTCTGTATGACTTCTCTGCAGACCATTGCCTGATCCGATGAACGCGCTAGTAACGATGCCGAATGGTAATCTAGGTGGTGGGCGTGATTTCAATCCCGATCGTAAAGATACCACAGCCATAGGTGCTAGTTTTGAAAGTGTATTAACTAGAACACCCAGGGCTAGTGCCGAACATGTTCCCTCTGCTTCAGATCCCGTGGTACTACTCTTGGATGATTCCTTGATTCCTATGGTAGTTGGTGGCACTAAACAGGAAGCAAGTGCTCAAGGACCTGTTGATTCTGGTCTGGGTAGGACTGATTCTACAAGCAATAGTCATCCGAATCAATCTGACTCTCGAAATGTGGATAAATCTCCAACATCCCCATCAATGGTTCAGACAGAAGTTTACAAACCTGAAAATGTTTCGAGAGACTTACCTGCGACTGAGAATGATCACGGTACTGACAGAATTTCTGTTGTTAAGCCTTCCTCACCTTGGGGTGTTGGCCCACTGCAAGGTAATTGCAGTTTCAGTAATTTTTTAGTGTATTATATTACTGACTTCTCTTGTCTGATTATATTGAGATCAGATAGTTAGAAACTGCTGTCTGCTGCTGTGTGACATATGGTGCTCTGTGTCTTGCATGTGAACTTTATGTTGTTCAAAACTTCAAACCATGTTGAATCTAGGCTACAACACTAATAACAACTGAGCTACCAGGGTTTTAAAGGGTTACTTTGACCGTGTTTTAATGTGGTGTTGACTGTTGACCTCATTTGCGGCGCAACAACCGAGATTAGACATGGCTCCAAATTAAAATTTCAAGTCTCAAACCAAGATTTAGTTCCTAGGTGGAAACAGTTAAGTAATCCAGTGGGATATGTATATACGTGCTTTGGGTTCTGAATCAAAACTTTCTTGATTTTGGCTCCCTAGTGTATGGCACCATAGATTTCCTTCTCAAGCTACTATGGAGATCAAGATCAACGTCATGTGATTTAGGTGTTTATACTTTGGTAAACCCGGTCCGTGTTATGGTAGTTTTTCGAAAGCCAATGTTGTGATTGATTTGAAGATAGCAACTTATAATCTCTTTGATTATAAAAATAATCATGTCAAAATTAATGGAGCTGTACATAATAGACAATAGACAGTGGACAAGAAGTGCTCTTTGATAAAAAAATATTCGTGTCTAGCTCCTAACTAGGAAACCTTATAGTTTACCAGACAACCACCTTTACCTGTTATAACTGCTGAGTTTGATTTTTACTGGATTTTTTTGTCCTTTGTGTGTTAGGCCACAGGTAGTTAATGAAATGTTATATTGAACTCCTAAATAGTTTTGTTATGGGTTTGTCTAAATATGATTTTCAAATGGACTAGTAGTAGCTGTGTAATGGTTTTGCTTGAAAAAGATTCGTATTGTAAATAATTCAAAAAATTTCAGGTGTGGAGGACGGAAACTCAAAACTAGTAAAGATGAGATTCTATCAGGGCCAACATGTCATCATTCCTGATCACATTCAGGTCCCAGATGCTGTTAAGAATGCGTTAAGTTTTGGTAGCATTAATGCAAGTTTTGGAGTTAAAGAAAACCATCTAAAAAATGAAGACATCGAGAACTTACACTCTACTACGGATGTAGCTCCTGGCGAAGCTATGGAAAACTTTTCTTTATGGTCAGTGAATGTTAGCATAGTTTTCTTTCTGACCTTGCGCTGCTGGCCAACTTTCTTTTCTGATTTTGTTTTGAGTAGTTTATTTTGAAAAATATCTTGGCTTTCTTAATATGTTGGTATAGCTATGGTATTGTCTCAAATTTGATTGACGACATGAAATGAGTATTTCTTAGTTAAAGATTACTCTGATAAACAAGACCTTTACGAAAATGAAAGGGAAGTGATTTGGCATATGTGATAGATGTTATAACTATCCCTGTAGTGTCTCTCGTAAGTTGAAATTGAAATTAAGCTATTGGATTCATGGTATTGTCAGCCACAACAGCGCATTTCGACCAGATTTTCAAGATTTTAAACGCTGTGATTGAGGCAGTATTAGCCACATTTATAGCCGCATTTGTAGCAAAACAATCAAGTTAGGCCGTGAACCCTTGACTACCAATTCGGAGATCAAGTCTCAGATTCAGAGTTAATATTAGACTTACAAATTGTCGTGGCAACGAGGCATGTTCATGGCTCTTCGCATCTGCAAGTCATGTGAATGTTGTAGAGTTTCATTTGTCTTTATGTGTATAATATTGATTGACAGCATTGTGCTCATTTTTTTTGGTTTGCCCTAATGCTTCTGTGCATCTGTGGTTCCATGTGCTTGAAAGCTACATTATGATCGTCTGGTTATCTCATCTCTTCCCTTTTTCTATGAGGGGCTGCTTGTGCATTACTCTTGATCTGGATTCCTGAGTCTGTTGCTTTATGGAAATTATGTGCAGTGATAAAGATGCAGCATGTCCTGCAATGCAAGCAGAGCACACAGATAATAAACAGCCCCAAGCAGATTTGCCTGATGAAAATCGTCCCATGGATAGCCAAGTTCCCTCTTTTGATAATAATCATGGTCAGCCGAAAGACGGTAGTTTGCCTGCTGTGGGCCCACCCTTTCCAGTCATTCAAACTACTCCTAACTATAGCTTTGGTTTCATGCCTCCCATGCTCGCGAATACCCTTTTGCAACCTGAACGATTTGAGTCTCAAGCTCCCCTCTCAAGTTCGCTGGTATGTTTTAGTGGGGGTAACTTACATCAATTTTCAAGCTTTTTTGATCCCGTTTCTTTCCGTCTTTTAGCTCTTCTATTTTACTTTTAAAAGGATTTACTTTGAAGGCCTTTCTTAGTGACGGAAGACTTAGCATCATATATTCTTATTACTTGATTTTGGCCGTGACTTAAATTTAGTCTGGCAGTTACAGACTTGCATGCATCGGGTTTTGGGTCTTTGGAGAGTAATGTATGTTTGATACTAACATGCCCTCTATTTGTCGAACTATGAAATGTATAGAAAACATGTCACTTGGTTTGCCGACAAGCCCTCATTCTGTCACACGTATTATATATCGTATTTTGTCTGGAAAACCTGTCACTTGGGTTGCTCTGTAGTACCATGGGTTATGGATGGCTTGAATTTATAGGATATTGTATATCGTATTTTGTGGGATATAAAAGCAGTATGCTTTTTATGAATGTGTATAACATAAGTTCTAGCTAGGACTAATTAGTAATATGCGGAGCCGCATTCACCTATGCTCGTTGTTCTCTTCCTTCCTCTTCTTTTCAAGTTTTCCTTCCCTTTCTGTCCCTTCTCTGAAGCTCTACCTGTCTCTCTCTACCTTCAGTTTCTTTCTGAGCTCTTCTGAGTTCTGAGTATACTATAATGAGATTCCCACCTTGGATATCAAGTGGAAGTAATCATAATACATCATGTGACGGTGTTTATATAAAAGACGCAGTTCACTTGTGCTTTCTGAAATGTGTGTACTTTAAGATGATATTGCGTAGCCTATCAAATAAAATGTTCCCTGCTTCGTAGCTTAAAAAACTTGGAAGGAGAAAGTCTGACCCTTTTTTGTCTATCCCTCTTAGTTAATTTATCTCCAGATTTTTCTTCACATTGACCCTTGGTCCATGAATTTGTAGTATATATTTTTAAAGTAGCTGATGAAATTTGACTTCTTTGTAATTGTTTGCGACCAAGTACCTCCAAGTCTTCTGTTACAAGTTTATGGTTTCAATATTTACTCTTTACCTGTTTTTTCCTAATATAAAAAAACAATTAGATCATTAAGCCTAAAGACCTTAGCCTTGATTGCTTTGGTCAGGTCCTTTGCATATTCGAAAATATAGGCTCCACATGATGAAAGTCCCTTAAATTTCCGGCTCATAGAGTCATACTCCCATATCTAATTAGATACCCTTCCGAGATCAGACACAATTCCACTTAAAAAGTAAATGGATTGGAGCGCTTTGTTTCTCACAAGTGACATTTTTAAATTTCCATCAAACTTTTGTATGTGATTTAAATGGATCAGCTGTTTGACCAATTACATAAGAACTTCAAAATTTTAGATCACAGTAGTTGTGTGGCTGTGTGGTCCTTGTCCCCAAGCCTTTTTCTGGATGAACTATTCTGGAGGGAATGGAAAGGGAGGGGTGCAATGTTGATTAGATAGTAAGCTGGGTCGGAGGGAAGCGAAGTGGGGAGGGAAATGGAGTGATTAATTTTCTTTCCTATAAGTCAAATCCTTTCAAAACACGGAAAGATGATTCTCTCCCTTCCCTTTCCGTCCTCAACTTGTCATTAAACAAAGGGTAACAGTTAAACTTAGTTATAGTCATAACCTGCCTAGCTATGTATTTTAGCTCATTTAACTGTTTGATCCTGAGTTATGAGTCTTATGACTTATTATTGTAAATTGCAGAGTGAAGGTTCGCCAACAGTTTCTTCTCCATCATTACCGCCGCCTCTAACACAGTCTACTGGTGTAGGGCAGGCCTCTGTGACTCCACAGCAAGTTCCCTTATTTCGCCAACCCTATCCTCCTATTCATATTCCTTACGGCCACTACTTGTCTCCTTTTTATGTGCCACCCAATATGCATCAATATTATGGCCACACTGCATTCCCCCCTCCTCCCCCAACTAGCAATGTGTTTCTACCTCCACCCTCCTCTACAGCAGCAACAAAAACTACTTCTGCACATTATAAACCAGGAGTCAATGCTGGAAATCAAGCTCCTAATGGAGTGCCAGCTGGTTATGGGGTCTACAACTCTTCTCAGACAGCTATGACATCTGGAATTCCGAGCACAAGTGGAGATCTTATGCCTACTGTTTCTAAGGACAACTATATATACTCGGGGCAGCAGGTTGGTCTTCCTATTTCTCTTGTATATCAAGTTTTGTTTCTTTTAATAGCAGAAGTTATATTGTTTTGTTGAACTGCTATGCTCTTTAGTTAAGTGTTTACTAAGTTTGACTATGATTGTTTTGACTTTGAGCATTTAATGTGGTAGAGTTCTCCAGGGGACACTTGATAACACTTCAATGTTTGAAAAGGGTTCAAAGCTCTATTTTCAGAGCATTGGTCACAGCTTACGAGCTACCAGTCTTTTATAAGCGAGTCCATGTCTGTGGTCTAAAGTAGTGTGTCAAGAAGTCTTAAAATAACTCAAGTTAGAGTTGAAAAGAGTGCAGCGCAGTGCTATATCGACATGTGATGTGTGGCAAAAGTAGTTTTCATGTAACACAACTAATGGTTGGACTGGCTAGATTTGGTGGGCGCATTTATTATTTCTTCACTAATCTCAATTGATCCTCTTTATTTGTCTTATTGTTCCTCATCACTTGTTGATATAAGTTTCTTATATTACTGCTTGGTTAATCAATTATTTTCTATTCTTGAATACGTTTTTCTGACTTCTTCACCATGTCTCATTTAATTAGGTGCTTCATGCTATATTGTAAGTCAAGAAATGGTTTATGAATACAGTACTTTATTGTCGGAAATGGATCTGTATTGTTGATTTGCTAGAGCTAGATTACTAAACATGTCATATCTCAAGAATGAGGCCTTTGACGCTGTGCAATTAAACTCCTCGTCACCAAAAAAAAATAAAGTTTCAGGTGACGTGCAATTGAGCCGAATTGAAAATTTTCTAGCAGATCAACAGCCAGAAATACGTGACGTGGCACTGGAAAATTCTGTTCGTCTTTTATGTCAAAATTATTTGTTGCCTTGTGTATTTTATCCCTCTTCAATCTGACTGCGAACTACAATTACCGATTATCTTGATCCTCTATGTCTTCTCTCAAACATTTTGATCCTCTCCCAATGCATAGCTCATATGCCTGCCTCAACATCTCTCCTCTCTAAAGCATAGAACCTATACTCATCTTTTTAAAAGCTTAACTACTTGCTTTTGTCAGCTGAAGCTACTCATGGGCTAAAGCCTAGAACCTATAAATTTTAGCAAACCTACAAGATGTACTGTAGAGTGCGCCTTTAGAGAAGTGAAGTATTGAGAATAAAGTTTGTCATGGTGACGGGAAAGAAATAAAAGTATGAGGTGGCAAAATCCATATTTTTTAATAAAGAAATGTATATTTAAAAAAGAAATTACGTAAATCATTTTCTCCAGTGAGCAGTAGACAGTAAATTGCCAATTAGGTTTGATTTCACAAGAAGTAAAACTTTTGGGGTTAATTTGCTTCAATTGATAGTTGCGGGGTGGTTTAACTGCACATAGTGTCGGTTTTGGGGCTATTTACTATGCTGCCCTTGTTGACACAAGGGCGGTAAGGTTGCATACGTGCATTTTGCTAATCTTCATGATAAATTTAGACGACCCCTGGGATCTTGAGCTGTGTACTTGAAGCTTCATCAAGATTCCGGGGTTAGGAAATCGCACGCCATATTGTTTTTTCATAATAAAGCTAAATATATGTAATATTCGTACAATGATCTGACACAAGACTAACGCTTGTGGTTTTGTACTGTTTTTGTTTCAGAGTGAAGGTTCAACTGTCTGGCTTCCTACACCAGGCAGGGACCAAGCTAGCTTCCCACTGAACTCATTCTTGAGCCACTTTCCTCCACAAGGACATCAAGGCCCCTTTGCTATTTATCACACCCTGCAACCTATGCCCACTTTAGCACCCGGTCTTCCACTTCTCCAGCAGTCTCAACCAGTGATTGGAGCAGTCGACACAGTGGTGCCACCTTCCAACGGTTATCAGCCACACATCAATTGGAACATGTAGTTTTAGGGTCAGGCATTTAAAGCACAACTATACTTGGTACATTGACTAGAGTCACCAATACCGTTGAAACCTTCAGAGAAGAGAGCCTAGCCTATACTCCGGCCTGCTTGATCAGAGTGTAAATATCAAACATGTGGCCATGAATTTGAAACAAGATAGGTAAGTAGTTTTTGTCGTAACAAGCCCATTCATATACAATCCTTTAAGCATAGTATAGTAGTTAGCGGCTTCCATTTTTTCTCTTCAATATTTTGTGGGGGTTAGAGGATAATAGGATTTTAAACAAGTATGAGTTGGTAGCTTTACTTTTAGGAGAAAAACTCGCCTATGTATTGAACTTCGGTGAATCATAATGTTTGTAATTGGTAGTGGGAAGTGGGAACCCAGGTAACTTTTATTTGATCATGGTGCCAAGATGTTCTTTGCACAACATTCTTGCCTCTTCCCCCCTCGCGTAGATTTCTTTTCTCATCAACTAAGGCCGAAGGCAAGGGCTAATAGGCCGATTACATGTCCCAAATGACGTCTTATTTCCCCATCTCTGAGGTCGTTACATTAAATGTCGTATTTGAAATAGACAATAAGTTTTATGTTTTATTCTATATTATTTTGTGAAAAATACAAGCATCCAATATTTATTATAGGATATAATGAGTCTATAGACAAAAAATTGGAAAAAAAATATTTCGTGTTAAAAAATGATCAAGAATAGCCCATGCTAAATGTTATTAACCACGTTTTATAGGCTGACATGGTTTTGGGATAAACATTTGTGAGAAACTACCTTACATTTATGTCCATTTGTGAACAACTACCTTACTTTTATTTTTTTTGTTAAAAACTACCTTTTATTTTAATTTTTTGTTAAAAACTACCTAAAAAAAGTTTTGAGGCCAATTTTTATTTATTATTGGTTTCACATGTGTGATTTCTCTAAATTTTCATTCTTATTTTGTGGTTAAACTTGATATCCAAGCTTATACTTCTTATCTAAAGTTCTAAACGAAAGGGAATTCTTGCCATTAGCTTCAATTTCTTTCTTTAAGCATGTGGAATAATTGTTCCGGATGATGAACATGGGCTAAATCGTATGAACTCTATGCTATTCGTGAATAAGAATGAAAATTTAGAGAACTCACACGTGTGAAATCCAACTCATAAATAGAAATTGGCCTCAAAACTTCTTTTTAGGTAGTTTTTAACAAAAAATTAAAATAAAAGGTAGTTTTTGACAAAAAAATAAAAGTAAGGTAGTTGTTCACAAATGGACATAAAAGTAAGGTAGTTTCTCACAAATTATCCATAAAAAAATCTAGAAATTCCTACCGTATTACCTTGATACCATATAAAAATGAATCAAGACGTTAAAATGGACATACGATTTATAATAAACACATTTAGAGACCTTAACACAACTTTAAAGTTTTTTTTATTGAAATATATAAAATAAGTTTTATACTTTATTGTATATTGTTTTTTGAAAAATACGATTATCCAATATCGAATATAAGATATAATAAGTCTATAGAAAAAGATCGGAAAAAAAATCTTTCATGATCGAAAGTAACCAAAAATAGCCGATTTTGAAAGTTATCTACGTTTTTTAGGCCGACATGATTTTGCAATAACACCATGTACCTTAATACTATAAAAAAATGACAAAAGGTGTTAAAATAAAGATACGATTTATTTGACACATTTTGAGGTCCTAACATAAATTTAAAGGTCGTATTTGAATAGACAAAACAAGTTTTATTCTTTGTTCTATATTGTTTTGTGAAAAATTCGAGTATACTATTTTTATTGTAGGATATAATGTGTTTATAGACAAGGATTCAAAAAAATCTTTCGGGTTCTAAATTGAACAAAAATAACCGATTTTAAAAGTTAAGACACATTTAGATATCCTAACATTACCTTAAAGCTCGTCTTTGAAATAGACAAATAAGTTTTATACTTTATTCTATTTTATTTTGTTAAAAATCTAAGCATCTAATATTTATTATAGGATATAATGAAGCTATAGATAAGGATTCAGGAAAAAAAATCTTTTGGGTTCGAAGTGACCAAAAATAGACGACCGACAAGAACCCAGGATAAAAATCCTCGAAATTCGCACCATATTACCCTAATAACATATAAAAATGACAAAAGATGATAAAATTAACATACGGTTTAAAAAAGACACATTAGAGTCCTAACATTATTTTAAAGCTCGTGTTTGAAATAGACAAAATAAGTTTTATTCTTTATTCTATGTTGTTTTGTGAAAAATCTAAGTATCCAATATAGATTATAGGATATAATGAGGCTATTGACATGAATTCAGGAAAAAAAATGACCAAAAATATAGCCGATTTTGAAGGTTATTATCCACGTTTTTTTTAGACCGACAAAGACCCAGGATGAAAATTCAAGAAATTTGAACCAAAGTACCTTAATACCATATAAAAATGCCTCTAGTTGTCAAAATTAGCATACGGTTTAAAATAGGCACATATACACACCTTAACATAACTTTAAAGCTCGTGTTTGAAATAGACAAAATAAGTTTTATACTTTATTTTACGTTGTTTTGTGAAATATCCAAGCACCCAATATTTATTCTAAGATATAATCAGGCTATATACGAGGATTCAGAAAAAAAATTCTTTTGGGTTAAAAATGACCAAAAATAGCCGATTTTTAAGGTTATTATCCACGTTTTTTAGACCGACAAGGGCCCGGGATGAAAATTCTCGAAATTCGCACCATATTCCTTTAATACCATATATAAATGACTCAAGTTGCTAAAAAGTCATGAAATTTGGACCATAGTACCTTAGTAACATATAAAAACGACTCAATGTGATAAAATAGACAAACGGTTTAAAATAGACACATTTAGAGATCCGAACATTATTTTAAAGGTCTTGTATAAAATAGACAAAATATGTTTTACACTTTATTATTTGTTGTTTTGAGAAAAATTTGTCCATCCAATATTAATTATAGCATATAATGAGTCGATAAAAATGGATTCAGAAGAAAAAAATTCGAGATTTGAAATGACCAAAAATAGCCAATTTTGAAGTTAATATCCACGTTTTTTAGGCCTTTAAAGTTTCGAAATAAAAAGTCATGAAATTCGTACCATAATACCTTAGTAACATATAAAAAAGACTCAATGTGTTAAAATAGACAAACCGTTTAAAATAGACACATTTAGAGGTCCGAACATTATTTTAAGGGTCTTGTATAAAATAGACAAAATATGTTTTACACTTTATTATTTGTTGTTTTGTGAGAAATTTATGCATCCAATAAATAATCATAGCATATAAAGAGTCTATAAAATTGGATTCAGAGGAAAAAAAAAAATTTGAGATCTGAAATGACCGAAAATAGCCAACTTGGAAGGTTATTATCCACGTTTTTTAGGCCTTTAAGGTCCCGAAAAAAAAAGTCATGAAATTCGGAGCATAGTACCTTAGTAGCATATAAAAATGACTTAATGTGTAAAAAAAGACAAACGGTTTAAAATAGACACATTTAGAGGTCCGAACATTATTTTAAAAGTCATGTATAAAATAGACAAAATATGTTTTATAATTTATTAATTGTTGTTTTTAGAAAAATTTATGCCTCCAATATTAATTATAGCATATAATGAGTATTTAAAAAAAGATTCTGAAGAAAAAAAATTCAGGATCTAAAATAACCAAAAATAGTCGATTTTGAAGGTTATATTTCCCACGTTTTTTAGGCTTTTAAGGTCCCGGAATAAAAAGTCATGAAATTCGTACCATAGTATCTTAGTAGCATATAAAAATGACAAAATGTGTTAAAATAGACAATCGGTTTAAAATAGACACAATTAGAGGTCCGAACATTATTTTTAAGGTCCTGTATAAAATAGACAAAATATGTTTCATACTTTATTATTCGTTGTTTTAAGAAAGATTTATGAATCCAATATTAATTATAGCATATAATGAATATTTAAAAAATGATTCAGAAGAAAAAAAATTCGGGAACTGAAATAACCAAAAATAGCCGATTTTGAAGGTTATTATCCACGTTTTTTTGGCTTTTAAGGTCTCGGAATAAAAACTCATGAAATTTGTACCATAGTACCTTAGTAGAAAATAAAAATGACTCAATGTGTTAAAATAGACAATCGGTTTAAAATAGACACATTTAGAGATCCGAACATTATTTTAAAGGTCCTGCATAAAATATGTTTTATACTTTATTATTTATTGTTTTGAGAAAAATTTATACATCCAATATTAATTATAGCATATAATGAGTATTTAAAAAAACATTCTGAAGAAAAAAAAATCGGGATCTGAAATAACCAAAAATAGCCGATTTTGAAGGTTATTATCCACGTTTTTTAGGCTTTTAAGGTCCCGAAATAAAAAGTCATGAAATTCGTACCATAGTACCTTAGTAGCATATAAAAATGACTCAATGTGTTAAAATAGACAAACGGTTTAAAATAGACACATTTAGAGGTCCGAACATTATTTTAAAGGTCCTGCATAAAATAGACAAAATATGTTTATTTGTTTTTTTGAGAAAAATTTATGCATCCATTATTAATTATAGCATATAATGAGTATTTAAAAAAACATTCTGAAGAAAAAAAATTCGGGATCTGAAATAACCAAAAATAGTCGATTTTGAAGGTTATTTATTATCCGCGTTTTTTAGGCTTTTAAGGTCCCGGAATAAAAAGTCATGAAATTCGTACCATAGTACCTTAGTAGCATATAAAAATTACTCAATGTGTTAAAATAGACAAACGGTTTAAAATAGACACATTTAGAGGTCCGAACATTATTTTAAAGGTCCTACATAAAATAGACAAAATATGTTTTATACTTTATTATTTGTTGTTTTGAGAAAAATTTATGCGTCCAATATTAATTATAGCATATAATGAGTATTTAAAAAAAAATTCTGAAGAAAAAAAATTCGGGATCTGAAATAACCAAAAATAGCCGATTTTGAAGGTTATTATCCACGTTTTTTAGGCTTTTAAGGTCCCGGAATAAAAAGTCATGAAATTCGTACCATAATACCTTAGTAGCATATAAAAATGACTCAATTTGTTAAAATAGACAAACGGTTTAAAATAGACACATTTAGAGTTCCGAACATTATTTTAAAGGTCCTGCATAAAATAGACAAAATATGTTTTATACTTTATTATTTGTTGTTTTGAGAAAAATTTATGCATCCATTATTAATTATAGCATATAATGAGTATTTAAGAAAACATTCTGAAGAAAAAAAATTCGGGATCTGAAATAACCAAAAATAGTCGATTTTGAAGGTTATTATCCACGTTTTTTAGGCTTTTAAGGTCCCGAGATAAAAAGTCATGAAATTCCTACCATAGTACCTTAGTAGCATATAAAAATGACTCAATGTGTTAAAATAGACAAACGGTTTAAAATAGACACATTTAGATGTCCGAACATTATTTTAAAGGTCTTACATAAAATAGACAAAATATGTTTTATACTTTATTATTTGTTGTTTTGAGAAAAATTTATGCGTCCAATATTAATTATAGCATATAATGAGTATTTAAAAAAACATTCTGAAGAAAAAAAAAATTCGGGATCTGAAATAACCAAAAATAGCCGATTTTGCAGGTTATTATCCACGTTTTTTCGGCTTTTAAGGTCCCAGAATAAAAACTCATGAAATTTGTACCATAGTACCTTAGTAGAAAATAAAAATGACTCAATGTGTTAAAATAGACAATCGGTTTAAAATAGACACATTTAGAGGTCCGAACATTATTTTAAAGGTCCTGCATAAAATAGACAAAATATGTTTTATACTTTATTATTTGTTGTTTTGAGAAAAATTTATACATCCAATATTAATTATAGCATATAATGAGTATTTAAAAAAACATTTTGAAGAAAAAAAAATTCGGGATCTGAAATAACCAAAAATAGCCGATTTTGAAGGTTATTATTCACGTTTTTTGGGCTTCTAAGGTCCCGGAATAAAAAGTCATGAAATTCGTACCATAGTACCTTAGTAGCATATAAAAATGACTCAATGTGTTAAAATAGACAAACGTTTTAAAATAGACACATTTAGAGGTCGGAACATTATTTTAAAGGTCCTGCATATAATAGATAAAATATGTTTTATACTTTATTATTTGTTGTTTTGAGAAACATTTATGCATCCATTATTAATTATAGCATATAATGAGTATTTAAAAAACCTTCTGAAGAAAAAAAAATTCGGGATCTGAAATAACCAAAAATAGTCGATTTTGAAGGTTATTATCCACGTTTTTTAGGCTTTTAAGGTCCCGAGATAAAAAGTCATGAAATTCCTACCATAGTACCTTAGTAGCATATAAAAATGACTCAATGTGTTAAAATAGACAAACGGTTTAAAATAGACACATTTAGATGTCCGAACATTATTTTAAAGGTCTTACATAAAATAGACAAAATATGTTTTATACTTTATTATTTGTTGTTTTGAGAAAAATTTATGCGTCCAATATTAATTATAGCATATAATGAGTATTTAAAAAAACATTCTGAAGAAAAAAAATTCGGGATCTGAAATAACCAAAAATAGTCGATTTTGAAGGTTATTATCCACGTTTTTTAGGCTTTTAAGGTCCCGGAATAAAAAGTCATGAAATTCGTACCATAATACCTTAGTAGCATATAAAAATGACTCAATGTGTTAAAATAGACAAACGGTTTAAAGTAGACACATTTAGAGGTCCGAACATTATTTTAAAGGTCGTGCATAAAATAGACAAAATATGTTTTATACTTTATTATTTGTTGTTTTGAGAAAAATTTATGCATCAATTATTAATTATAGCATATAATGAGTATTTAAGAAAACATTCTGAAGAAAAAAAATTCGGGATCTGAAATAACCAAAAATAGTCGATTTTGAAGGTTAATTATTATCCACGTTTTTTAGGCTTCTAAGGTCCCGGAATAAAAAGTCATGAAATTCCTACCATAGTACCTTAGTAGCATTTAAAAATGACTCAATGTGTTAAAATAGACAATCGGTTTAAAATAGACACATTTAGAGGTCCGAACATTATTTTAAAGGTCCTGCATAAAATAGACAAAATATGTTTTATACTTTATTATTTGTTGTTTTGAGAAAAATTTATGCATCCAATATTAATTATAGCATATAATGAGTATTTAAAAAAACATTCTGAAGAAAAAAAAAATTCGTGATCTGAAATAACCAAAAATAGCCGATTTTGAAGGTTATTATCCACGTTTTTTCGGCTTTTAAGGTCCCTGAATAAAAACTCATGAAATTTGTACCATAGTAACTTAGTAGAAAATAAAAATGACTCAATGTGTTAAAATAGACAATCGGTTTAAAATAGACACATTTAGAGGTCCGAACATTATTTTAAAGGTCCTACATAAAATAGACAAAATATGGTTTATACTTTATTATTTGTTGTTTTGAGAAAAATTTATACATCCAATATTAATTATAGCATATTATGAGTATTTAAAAAAACATTTTGAAGAAAAAAAAATTCGGGATCTGAAATAACCAAAAATAGCCGATTTTGAAGGTTATTTATTATTCACGTTTTTTGGACTTCTAAGGTCCCGGAATAAAAAGTCATGAAATTCCTACCATAGTTCCTTAGTAGCATATAAAAATGACTCAATGTGTTAAAATAGACAATCGGTTTAAAATAGACACATTTAGAGGTCCGAACATTATTTTAAAGGTCCTGCATAAAATAGACAAAATATGTTTTATACTTTATTATTTGTTGTTTTGAGAAAAATTTATGCATCTAATATTAATTATAGCATATAATGAGTATTTAAAAAAACATTCTGAAGACAAAAAAATTCCGGATCTGAAATAACCAAAAATAGCCGATTTTGAAGGTTATTATCCACGTTTTTTCGGCTTTTAAGGTCCCGGAATAAAAAGTCATGAAATTTGTACCATAGTAACTTAGTAGAAAATAAAAATGACTCAATGTGTTAAAATAGACAATCGGTTTAAAATAGACACATTTAGAGGTCCGAACATTATTTTAAAGGTCCTACATAAAATAGACAAAATATGGTTTATACTTTATTATTTGTTGTTTTGAGAAAAATTTATGCGTCCAATATTAATTATAGCATATAATGAGTATTTAAAAAACATTCTGAAGAAAAAAAATTCGAGATCTGAAATAACCAATTTTGAAGGTTATTATCCACGTTTTTTAGGCTTTTAAGGTCCCGGAATAAAAAGTCATGAAATTCGTACCATAATACCTTAGTAGCATATAAAAATGACTCAATGTGTTAAAATAGACAAACGGTTTAAAGTAGACACATTTAGAGGTCCGAACATTATTTTAAAGGTCGTGCATAAAATAGACAAAATATGTTTTATACTTTATTATTTGTTGTTTTGAGAAAAATTTATGCATCCATTATTAATTATAGCATATAATGAGTATTTAAGAAAACATTCTGAAGAAAAAAAATTCGGGATCTGAAATAACCAAAAATAGTCGATTTTGAAGGTTAATTATTATCCACGTTTTTTAGGTTTTTAAGGTCCCGAGATAAAAAGTCATGAAATTCCTACCATAGTACCTTAGTAGCATATAAAAATGACTCAATGTGTTAAAATAGACAAACGGTTTAAAATAGACACATTTAGATGTCCGAACATTATTTTAAAGGTCTTACATAAAATAGACAAAATATGTTTTATACTTTATTATTTGTTGTTTTGAGAAAAATTTATGCGTCCAATATTAATTATAGCATATAATGAGTATTTAAAAAAACATTTTGAAGAAAAAAAAAATTGGGATCTGAAATAACCAAAAATAGCCGATTTTGAAGGTTATTATTCACGTTTTTTGGGCTTCTAAGGTCCCGGAATAAAAAGTCATGAAATTCGTACCATAATACCTTAGTAGCATATAAAAATGACTCAATGTGTTAAAATAGACAAACGGTTTAAAATAGACACATTTAGAGGTCCGAACATTATTTTAAAGGTCCTGCATATAATAGATAAAATATGTTTTATACTTTATTATTTGTTGTTTTGAGAAACATTTATGCATCCATTATTAATTATAGCATATAATGAGTATTTAAAAAACATTCTGGAAAAAAAAAAAAAATTCGGGATCTGAAATAACCAAAAATAGTCGATTTTGAAGGTTATTATCCACGTTTTTTAGGCTTTTAAGGTCCCGAGATAAAAAGTCATGAAATTCCTACCATAGTTCCTTAGTAGCATATAAAAATGACTCAATGTGTTAAAATAGACAAACGGTTTAAAATAGACACATTTAGATGTCCGAACATTATTTTAAAGGTCTTACATAAAATAGACAAAATATGTTTTATACTTTATTATTTGTTGTTTTGAGAAAAATTTATGCGTCCAATATTAATTATAGCATATAATGAGTATTTAAAAAAACATTCTGAAGAAAAAAAATTCGGGATCTGAAATAACCAAAAATAGTCGATTTTGAAGGTTATTATCCACGTTTTTTAGGCTTTTAAGGTCCCGGAATAAAAAGTCATGAAATTCGTACCATAATATCTTAGTAGCATATAAAAATGACTCAATGTGTTAAAATAGACAAACGGTTTAAAGTAGACACATTTAGAGGTCCGAACATTATTTTAAAGGTCGTGCATAAAATAGACAAAATATGTTTTATACTTTATTATTTGTTGTTTTGAGAAACATTTATGCATCCAATATTAATTATTGCATATAAAGAGTATTTAAAAAACATTCTGAAGAAAAAAATATTCGGGATCTGAAATAACCAAAAATAGCCGATTTTGAAGGTTATTATCCACGTTTTTTAGGCTTCTAAGGTCCCGGAATAAAAAGTCATGAAATTCCTACCATAGTACCTTAGTAGCATATAAAAATGACTCAAAGTGTTAAAATAGACAATCGGTTTAAAATAGACACATTTAGAGGTCCGAACATTATTTTAAAGGTCCTGCATAAAATAGACAAAACATGTTTTATACTTTATTATTTGTTGTTTTGAGAAAAATTTATGCATCCAATATTAATTATAGCATATAATTAATGAGTATTTAAAAAAACATTCAGAAGAAAAAAAATTCGGGATCTGAAATAACCAAAAATAGCCGATTTTGAAGGTTATTATCCACGTTTTTTAGGCTTTTAAGGTCCCGAAATAAAAAGTCATGAAATTCGTACCATAATATCTTAGTAGCATATAAAAATGACTCAATGTGTTAAAATAGACAAACGGTTTAAAGTAGACACATTTAGAGGTCCGAACATTGATTTAAAGGTCGTGCATAAAATAGACAAAATATGTTTTATACTTTATTATTTGTTGTTTTGAGAAAAATTTATGCATCCATTATTAATTATAGCATATAATGAGTATTTAAGAAAACATTCTGAAGAAAAAAAATTCGAGATCTGAAATAACCAAAAATAGTCGATTTTGAAGGTTATTATCCACGTTTTTTAGGCTTTTAAGGTCCCGAGATAAAAAGTCATGAAATTCCTACCATAGTACCTTAGTAGCATATAAAAATGACTCAATGTGTTAAAATAGACAAACGGTTTAAAATAGACACATTTAGAGGTCCGAACATTATTTTAAAGGTCCTGCATATAATAGATAAAATATGTTTTATACTTTATTATTTGTTGTTTTGAGAAACATTTATGCATCCAATATTAATTATAGCATATAAAGAGTATTTAAAAAACATTCTGAAGAAAAAAATATTCGGGATCTGAAATAACCAAAAATAGCCGATTTTGAAGGTTATTATCCACGTTTTTTAGGCTTCTAAGGTCCCGGAATAAAAAGTCATGAAATTCCTACCATAGTACCTTAGTAGCATATAAAAATGACTCAATGTGTTAAAATAGACAATCGGTTTAAAATAGACACATTTAGAGGTCCGAACATTATTTTAAAGGTCCTGCATAAAATAGACAAAACATGTTTTATACTATATTATTTGTTGTTTTGAGAAAAATTTATGCATCCAATATTAATTATAGCATATAATTAATGAGTATTTAAAAAAACAATCAGAAGAAAAAAAATTCGGGATCTGAAATAACCAAAAATAGCCGATTTTGAAGGTTATTATCCACGTTTTTTCGGCTTTTAAGGTCCCGAAATAAAAACTCATGAAATTTGTACCATAGTAGCTTAGTAGAAAATAAAAATGACTCAATGTGTTAAAATAGACAATCGGTTTAAAATAGACACATTTAGAGGTCCGAACATTATTTTAAAGGTCCTGCATAAAATAGATAAAATATGTTTTATACTTTATTATTTGTTGTTTTGAGAAAAATTTATGCACCCAATATTAATTATAGCATATAATGAGTATTTAAAAAACATTCTGAAGAAAAAAAAAATTCGGGATCTGAAATAACCAAAAATAGCCGATTTTGAAGGTTATTATCCACGTTTTTTAGGCTTCTAAGGTCCCGGAATAAAAAGTCATGAAATTCCTACGATAGTACCTTAGTAGCATATAAAAATGACTCAATGTGTTAAAATAGACAAACGGTTTAAAAGTGACACATTTAGAGGTCCGAACATTATTTTAAAGGTCCCGCATAAAATAGACAAAATATGTTTTATACTTTATTATTTGTTGTTTTGAGACAAATTTATGCATCCAATATTAATTATAGCATATAATGAGTATTTAAAAAAACATTCTGAAGAAAAAAAAAATTCGGGATCTGAAATAACCAAAAATAGCCGATTTTGAAGGTTAATCCACGTTTTTTTCGGCTTTTAAGGTCCCGGAATAAAAACTCATGAAATTTGTACCATAGTACCTTAGTAGAAAATAAAAATGACTCAATGTGTTAAAATAGACAATCGGTTTAAAATAGACACATTTAGAGGTCCGAACATTATTTTAAAGATCCTGCAAAAAATAGATAAAATATGTTTTATACTTTTATTATTTGTTGTTTTGAGAAAAATTTATGCATCCAATATTAATTATAGCATATAATGAGTATTTAAAAAAACATTTTGAAGAAAAAAAAATTCGGGATCTGAAATAACCAAAAATAGCCGATTTTGAAGGTTATTATTCACGTTTTTTGGGCTTCTAAGGTCCCGGAATAAAAAGTCATTAAATTCGTACCATAGTTCCTTAGTAGCATATAAAAATGACTAAATGTGTTAAAATAGACAAACGATTTAAAATAGACACATTTAGAGGTCCGAACATTATTTTAAAGGTCCTGCATAAAATAGATAAAATATGTTTTATACTTTATTATTTGTTGTTTTGAAAAAAATTTATGCATCCAATATTAATTATAGCATATAATGAGTATTTAAAAAAAACATTTTGAAGAAAAAAAAATTCGGGATCTGAGATAACCAAAAATAGCCGATTTTGAAGGTTATTATCCACGTTTTTTCGGCTTTTAAGGTCCCGGAATAAAACTCATGAAATTTGTACCATAGTACCTTAGTAGAAAATAAAAATGACTCAATGTGTTAAAATAGACAATCGGTTTAAAATAGACACATTTAGAGGTCCGAACATTATTTTAAAGGTCCTGCATAAAATAGACAAAATATGTTTTATACTTTATTATTTGTTGTTTTGAGAAACATTTATGCATCCAATATTAATTATAGCATATAATGAGTATTTAAAAAAACATTTTGAAGAAAAAAAAAACCGGGATCTGAAATAACCAAAAATAGCCGATTTTGAAGGTTATTATTCACGTTTTTAGGGCTTCTAAGGTCCCGGAATAAAAAGTCATGAAATTCGTACCATAGTTCCTTAGTAGCATATAAAAATGACTCAATGTGTTAAAATAGACAAACGGTTTAAAATAGACACATTTAGAGGTCCGAACATTATTTTAAAGGTCCTGCATATAATAGATAAAATATGTTTTATACTTTATTATTTGTTGTTTTGAGAAAAATTTATGCATCCAATATTAATTATAGCATATAATGAGTATTTAAAAAACATTCTGAACAAAAAAAAATTCGGGATCTGAAATAACCAAAAATAGCCGATTTTGAAGGTTATTTATTATTCACGTTTTTTGGGCTTCTAAGGTCCCGGAATAAAAAGTCATGAAATTCGTACCATAGTTCCTTAGTAGCATATAAAAATGACTCAATGTGTTAAAATAGACAAACGGTTTAAAATAGATACATTTAGAGGGCCGAACATTATTTTAAAAGTCCTGCATATAATAGATAAAATATGTTTTATACTTTATTATTTGTTGTTTTGAGAAAAATTTATGCATCCAATATTAATTATAGCATATAATGAGTATTTAAAAAACATTCTGAAGAAAAAAAAATTCGGGATCTGAAATAACCAAAAATAGCCGATTTTGAAGGTTATTATCCACGTTTTTTAGGCTTCTAAGGTCCCGGAATAAAAAGTCATGAAATTCCTACGATAGTACCTTAGTAGCATATAAAAATGACTCAATGTGTTAAAATAGACAAACGGTTTAAAAGTGACACATTTAGAGGTCCGAACATTATTTTAAAGGTCCCGCATAAAATAGACAAAATATGTTTTATACTTTATTATTTGTTGTTTTGAGACAAATTTATGCATCCAATATTAATTATAGCATATAATGAGTATTTAAAAAAACATTCTGAAGAAAAAAAAAATTCGGGATCTGAAATAACCAAAAATAGCCGATTTTGAAGGTTAATCCACGTTTTTTTCGGCTTTTAAGGTCCCGGAATAAAAACTCATGAAATTTGTACCATAGTACCTTAGTAGAAAATAAAAATGACTCAATGTGTTAAAATAGACAATCGGTTTAAAATAGACACATTTAGAGGTCCGAACATTATTTTAAAGATCCTGCAAAAAATAGATAAAATATGTTTTATACTTTTATTATTTGTTGTTTTGAGAAAAATTTATGCATCCAATATTAATTATAGCATATAATGAGTATTTAAAAAAACATTTTGAAGAAAAAAAAATTCGGGATCTGAAATAACCAAAAATAGCCGATTTTGAAGGTTATTATTCACGTTTTTTTGGGCTTCTAAGGTCCCGGAATAAAAAGTCATTAAATTCGTACCATAGTTCCTTAGTAGCATATAAAAATGACTAAATGTGTTAAAATAGACAAACGATTTAAAATAGACACATTTAGAGGTCCGAACATTATTTTAAAGGTCCTGCATAAAATAGATAAAATATGTTTTATACTTTATTATTTGTTGTTTTGAAAAAAATTTATGCATCCAATATTAATTATAGCATATAATGAGTATTTAAAAAAACATTTTGAAGAAAAAAAAATTCGGGATCTGAGATAACCAAAAATAGCCGATTTTGAAGGTTATTATCCACGTTTTTTCGGCTTTTAAGGTCCCGGAATAAAACTCATGAAATTTGTACCATAGTACCTTAGTAGAAAATAAAAATGACTCAATGTGTTAAAATAGACAATCGGTTTAAAATAGACACATTTAGAGGTCCGAACATTATTTTAAAGGTCCTGCATAAAATAGACAAAATATGTTTTATACTTTATTATTTGTTGTTTTGAGAAACATTTATGCATCCAATATTAATTATAGCATATAATGAGTATTTAAAAAAACATTTTGAAGAAAAAAAAAACCGGGATCTGAAATAACCAAAAATAGCCGATTTTGAAGGTTATTATTCACGTTTTTTGGGCTTCTAAGGTCCCGGAATAAAAAGTCATGAAATTCGTACCATAGTTCCTTAGTAGCATATAAAAATGACTCAATGTGTTAAAATAGACAAACGGTTTAAAATAGACACATTTAGAGGTCCGAACATTATTTTAAAGGTCCTGCATATAATAGATAAAATATGTTTTATACTTTATTATTTGTTGTTTTGAGAAAAATTTATGCATCCAATATTAATTATAGCATATAATGAGTATTTAAAAAACATTCTGAACAAAAAAAAATTCGGGATCTGAAATAACCAAAAATAGCCGATTTTGAAGGTTATTTATTATTCACGTTTTTTGGGCTTCTAAGGTCCCGGAATAAAAAGTCATGAAATTCGTACCATAGTTCCTTAGTAGCATATAAAAATGACTCAATGTGTTAAAATAGACAAACGGTTTAAAATAGATACATTTAGAGGGCCGAACATTATTTTAAAAGTCCTGCATATAATAGATAAAATATGTTTTATACTTTATTATTTGTTGTTTTGAGAAAAATTTATGCATCCAATATTAATTATAGCATATAATGAGTATTTAAAAAACATTCTGAAGAAAAAAAAAGTTCGGGATCTGAAATAACCAAAAATAGCCGATTTTGAAGTTTATTATCCACGTTTTTTAGGCTTCTAAGGTCCCGGAATAAAAAGTCATGAAATTCCTACCATAGTACCTTAGTAGCATTTAAAAATGACTCAATGTGTTAAAATAGACAATCGGTTTAAAATAGACACATTTAGAGGTCCGAACATTATTTTAAAGGTCCTGCATAAAATAGACAAAATATGTTTTATACTTTATTATTTGTTGTTTTGAGAAAAATTTATGCATCCAATATTAATTATAGCATATAATGAGTATTTAAAAAAACATTCTGAAGAAAAAAAAAATTCGTGATCTGAAATAACCAAAAATAGCCGATTTTGAAGGTTATTATCCACGTTTTTTCGGCTTTTAAGGTCCCTGAATAAAAACTCATGAAATTTGTACCATAGTAACTTAGTAGAAAATAAAAATGACTCAATGTGTTAAAATAGACAATCGGTTTAAAATAGACACATTTAGAGGTCCGAACATTATTTTAAAGGTCCTACATAAAATAGACAAAATATGGTTTATACTTTATTATTTGTTGTTTTGAGAAAAATTTATACATCCAATATTAATTATAGCATATTATGAGTATTTAAAAAAACATTTTGAAGAAAAAAAAATTCGGGATCTGAAATAACCAAAAATAGCCGATTTTGAAGGTTATTTATTATTCACGTTTTTTGGACTTCTAAGGTCCCGGAATAAAAAGTCATGAAATTCCTACCATAGTTCCTTAGTAGCATATAAAAATGACTCAATGTGTTAAAATAGACAATCGGTTTAAAATAGACACATTTAGAGGTCCGAACATTATTTTAAAGGTCCTGCATAAAATAGACAAAATATGTTTTATACTTTATTATTTGTTGTTTTGAGAAAAATTTATGCATCTAATATTAATTATAGCATATAATGAGTATTTAAAAAAACATTCTGAAGACAAAAAAATTCCGGATCTGAAATAACCAAAAATAGCCGATTTTGAAGGTTATTATCCACGTTTTTTCGGCTTTTAAGGTCCCGGAATAAAAACTCATGAAATTTGTACCATAGTAACTTAGTAGAAAATAAAAATGACTCAATGTGTTAAAATAGACAATCGGTTTAAAATAGACACATTTAGAGGTCCGAACATTATTTTAAAGGTCCTACATAAAATAGACAAAATATGGTTTATACTTTATTATTTGTTGTTTTGAGAAAAATTTATACATCCAATATTAATTATAGCATATAATGAGTATTTAAAAAAACATTTTGAAGAAAAAAAATTCGGGATCTGAAATAACCAAAAATAGCCGATTTTGAAGGTTATTTATTATTCACGTTTTTTGGGCTTCTAAGGTCCCGGAATAAAAAGTCATGAAATTCGTACCATAGTTCCTTAGTTGCATATAAAAATGACTCAATGTGTTAAAATAGACAAACGGTTTAAAATAGATACATTTAGAGGGCCGAACATTATTTTAAAAGTCCTGCATATAATAGATAAAATATGTTTTATACTTTATTATTTGTTGTTTTGAGAAAAATTTATGCATCCAATATTAATTATAGCATATAATGAGTATTTAAAAAACATTCTGAAGAAAGAAAAAGTTCGGGATCTGAAATAACCAAAAATAGCCGATTTTGAAGTTTATTATCCACGTTTTTTAGGCTTCTAAGGTCCCGGAATAAAAAGTCATGAAATTCCTACCATAGTACCTTACTAGCATTTAAAAATGACTCAATGTGTTAAAATAGACAATCGGTTTAAAATAGACACATTTAGAGGTCCGAACATTATTTTAAAGGTACTGCATAAAATAGACAAAATATGTTTTATACTTTATTATTTGTTGTTTTGAGAAAAATTTATGCATCCAATATTAATTATAGCATATAATGAGTATTTAAAAAAACATTCTGAAGAAAAAAAAAAATTCGGGATCTGAAATAACCAAAAATAGCCGATTTTGAAGGTTATTATCCACGTTTTTTCGGCTTTTAAGGTCCCTGAATAAAAACTCATGAAATTTGTACTATAGTAACTTAGTAGAAAATAAAAATGACTCAATGTGTTAAAATAGACAATCGGTTTAAAATAGACACATTTAGAGGTCCGAACATTATTTTAAAGGTCCTACATAAAATAGACAAAATATGGTTTATACTTTATTATTTGTTGTTTTGAGAAAAATTTATACATCCAATATTAATTATAGCATATTATGAGTATTTAAAAAAACATTTTGAAGAAAAAAAAATTCGGGATCTGAAATAACCAAAAATAGCCGATTTTGAAGGTTATTATTCACGTTTTTTGGACTTCTAAGGTCCCGGAATAAAAAGTCATGAAATTCCTACCATAGTTCCTTAGTAGCATATAAAAATGACTCAATGTGTTAAAATCGACAATCGGTTTAAAATAGACACATTTAGAGGTCCGAACATTATTTTAAAGGTCCTGCATAAAATAGACAAAATATGTTTTATACTTTATTATTTGTTGTTTTGAGAAAAATTTATGCATCTAATATTAATTATAGCATATAATGAGTATTTAAAAAAACATTCTGAAGACAAAAAAATTCCGGATCTGAAATAACCAAAAATAGCCGATTTTGAAGGTTATTATCCACGTTTTTTCGGCTTTTAAGGTCCCGGAATAAAAACTCATGAAATTTGTACCATAGTAACTTAGTAGAAAATAAAAATGACTCAATGTGTTAAAATAGACAATCGGTTTAAAATAGACACATTTAGAGGTCCGAACATTATTTTAAAGGTCCTACATAAAATAGACAAAATATGGTTTATACTTTATTATTTGTTGTTTTGAGAAAAATTTATACATCCAATATTAATTATAGCATATAATGAGTATTTAAAAAAACATTTTGAAGAAAAAAAATTCGGGATCTGAAATAACCAAAAATAGCCGATTTTGAAGGTTATTTATTATTCACGTTTTTTGGGCTTCTAAGGTCCCGGAATAAAAAGTCATGAAATTCGTACCATAGTTCCTTAGTTGCATATAAAAATGACTCAATGTGTTAAAATAGACAAACGGTTTAAAATAGATACATTTAGAGGGCCGAACATTATTTTAAAAGTCCTGCATATAATAGATAAAATATGTTTTATACTTTATTATTTGTTGTTTTGAGAAAAATTTATGCATTCAATATTAATTATAGCATATAATGAGTATTTAAAAAACATTCTGAAGAAAAAAAAAGTTCGGGATCTGAAATAACCAAAAATAGCCGATTTTGAAGGTTATTATTCACGTTTTTTGGACTTCTAAGGTCCCGGAATAAAAAGTCATGAAATTCCTACCATAGTTCCTTAGTAGCATATAAAAATGACTCAATGTGTTAAAATAGACAATCGGTTTAAAATAGACACATTTAGAGGTCCGAACATTATTTTAAAGGTCCTGCATAAAATAGACAAAATATGTTTTATACTTTATTATTTGTTGTTTTGAGAAAAATTTATGCATCTAATATTAATTATAGCATATAATGAGTATTTAAAAAAACATTCTGAAGACAAAAAAATTCCGGATCTGAAATAACCAAAAATAGCCGATTTTGAAGGTTATTATCCACGTTTTTTCGGCTTTTAAGGTCCCGGAATAAAAACTCATGAAATTTGTACCATAGTAACTTAGTAGAAAATAAAAATGACTCAATGTGTTAAAATAGACAATCGGTTTAAAATAGACACATTTAGAGGTCCGAACATTATTTTAAAGGTCCTACATAAAATAGACAAAAAATGGTTTATACTTTATTATTTGTTGTTTTGAGAAAAATTTATACATCCAATATTAATTATAGCATATAATGAGTATTTAAAAAAACATTTTGAAGAAAAAAAATTCGGGATCTGAAATAACCAAAAATAGCCGATTTTAAAGGTTATTTATTATTCACGTTTTTTGGGCTTCTAAGGTCCCGGAATAAAAAGTCATGAAATTCGTACCATAGTTCCTTAGTAGCATATAAAAATGACTCAATGTGTTAAAATAGACAAACGGTTTAAAATAGATACATTTAGAGGGCCGAACATTATTTTAAAAGTCCTGCATATAATAGATAAAATATGTTTTATACTTTATTATTTGTTGTTTTGAGAAAAATTTATGCATCCAATATTAATTATAGCATATAATGAGTATTTAAAAAACATTTTGAAGAAAAAAAAAGTTCGGGATCTGAAATAACCAAAAATAGCCGATTTTGAAGTTTATTATCCACGTTTTTTAGGCTTCTAAGGTCCCGGAATAAAAAGTCATGAAATTCCTACCATAGTACCTTAGTAGCATTTAAAAATGACTCAATGTGTTAAAATAGACAATCGGTTTAAAATAGACACATTTAGAGGTCCGAACATTATTTTAAAGGTCCTGCATAAAATAGACAAAATATGTTTTATACTTTATTATTTGTTGTTTTGAGAAAAATTTATGCATCCAATATTAATTATAGCATATAATGAGTATTTAAAAAAACATTCTGAAGAAAAAAAAAAATTCGGGATCTGAAATAACCAAAAATAGCCGATTTTGAAGGTTATTATCCACGTTTTTTCGGCTTTTAAGGTCCCGGAATAAAAACTCATGAAATTTGTACCATAGTAACTTAGTAGAAAATAAAAAAGACTCAATGTGTTAAAATAGACAATCGGTTTAAAATAGACACATCTAGAGGTCCGAACATTATTTTAAAGGTCCTACATAAAATAGACAAAATATGGTTTATACTTTATTATTTGTTGTTTTGAGAAAAATTTATACATCCAATATTAATTATAGCATATAATGAGTATTTAAAAAAACATTTTGAAGAAAAAAAATTCGGGATCTGAAATAACCAAAAATAGCCGATTTTGAAGGTTATTTATTATTCACGTTTTTTGGGCTTCTAAGGTCCCGGAATAAAAAGTCATGAAATTCGTACCATAGTTCCTTAGTAGCATATAAAAATGACTCAATGTGTTAAAATAGACAAACGGTTTAAAATAGATAAATTTAGAGGGCCGAACATTATTTTAAAAGTCCTGCATATAATAGATAAAATATGTTTTATACTTTATTATTTGTTGTTTTGAGAAAAATTTATGCATCCAATATTAATTATAGCATATAATGAGTATTTAAAAAACATTCTGAAGAAAAAAAAAGTTCGGGATCTGAAATAACCAAAAATAGCCGATTTTGAAGTTTATTATCCACGTTTTTTAGGCTTCTAAGGTCCCGGAATAAAAAGTCATGAAATTCCTACCATAGTACCTTAGTAGCATTTAAAAATGACTCAATGTGTTAAAATAGACAATCGGTTTAAAATAGACACATTTAGAGGTCCGAACATTATTTTAAAGGTCCTGCATAAAATAGACAAAATATGTTTTATACTTTATTATTTGTTGTTTTGAGAAAAATTTATGCATCCAATATTAATTATAGCATATAATGAGTATTTAAAAAAACATTCTGAAGAAAAAAAAAATTCGGGATCTGAAATAACCAAAAATAGCCGATTTTGAAGGTTATTATCCACGTTTTTTCGGCTTTTAAGGTCCCTGAATAAAAACTCATGAAATTTGTACCATAGTAACTTAGTAGAAAATAAAAAAGACTCAATGTGTTAAAATAGACAATCGGTTTAAAATAGACACATCTAGAGGTCCGAACATTATTTTAAAGGTCCTACATAAAATAGACAAAATATGGTTTATACTTTATTATTTGTTGTTTTGAGAAAAATTTATACATCCAATATTAATTATAGCATATAATGAGTATTTAAAAAAACATTTTGAAGAAAAAAAATTCGGGATCTGAAATAACCAAAAATAGCCGATTTTGAAGGTTATTTATTATTCACGTTTTTTGGGCTTCTAAGGTCCCGGAATAAAAAGTCATGAAATTCGTACCATAGTTCCTTAGTAGCATATAAAAATGACTCAATGTGTTAAAATAGACAAACGGTTTAAAATAGATACATTTAGAGGGCCGAACATTATTTTAAAAGTCCTGCATATAATAGATAAAATATGTTTTATACTTTATTATTTGTTGTTTTGAGAAAAATTTATGCATCCAATATTAATTATAGCATATAATGAGTATTTAAAAAACATTCTGAAGAAAAAAAAAGTTCGGGATCTGAAATAACCAAAAATAGCCGATTTTGAAGTTTATTATCCACGTTTTTTAGGCTTCTAAGGTCACGGAATAAAAAGTCATGAAATTCCTACCATATCATAGTACCTTAGTAGCATTTAAAAATGACTCAATGTGTTAAAATAGACAATCGGTTTAAAATAGACACATTTAGAGGTCCGAACATTATTTTAAAGGTCCTGCATAAAATAGACAAAATATGTTTTATACTTTATTATTTGTTGTTTTGAGAAAAATTTATGCATCCAATATTAATTATAGCATATAATGAGTATTTAAAAAAACATTCTGAAGAAAAAAAAAAATTCGGGATCTGAAATAACCAAAAATAGCCGATTTTGAAGGTTATTATCCACGTTTTTTCGGCTTTTAAGGTCCCTGAATAAAAACTCATGAAATTTGTACCATAGTAACTTAGTAGAAAATAAAAATGACTCAATGTGTTAAAATAGACAATCGGTTTAAAATAGACACATTTAGAGGTCCGAACATTATTTTAAAGGTCCTACATAAAATAGACAAAATATGGTTTATACTTTATTATTTGTTGTTTTGAGAAAAATTAATACATCCAATATTAATTATAGCATATTATGAGTATTTAAAAAAACATTTTGAAGAAAAAAAAATTCGGGATCTGAAATAACCAAAAATAGCCGATTTTGAAGGTTATTATTCACGTTTTTTGGACTTCTAAGGTCCCGGAATAAAAAGTCATGAAATTCCTACCATAGTTCCTTAGTAGCATATAAAAATGACTCAATGTGTTAAAATAGACAATCGGTTTAAAATAGATACATTTAGAGGTCCGAACATTATTTTAAAGGTCCTGCATAAAATAGACAAAATATGTTTTATACTTTATTATTTGTTGTTTTGAGAAAAATTTATGCATCTAATATTAATTATAGCATATAATGAGTATTTAAAAAAACATTCTGAAGACAAAAAAATTCCGGATCTGAAATAACCAAAAATAGCCGATTTTGAAGGTTATTATCCACGTTTTTTCGGCTTTTAAGGTCCCGGAATAAAAGCTCATGAAATTTGTACCATAGTAACTTAGTAGAAAATAAAAATGACTCAATGTGTTAAAATAGACAATCTGTTTAAAATAGACACATTTAGAGGTCCGAACATTATTTTAAAGGTCCTACATAAAATAGACAAAATATGGTTTATACTTTATTATTTGTTGTTTTGAGAAAAATTTATACATCCAATATTAATTATAGCATATAATGAGTATTTAAAAAAACATTTTGAAGAAAAAAAATTCGGGATCTGAAATAACCAAAAATAGCCGATTTTGAAGGTTATTTATTATTCACGTTTTTTGGGCTTCTAAGGTCCCGGAATAAAAAGTCATGAAATTCGTACCATAGTTCCTTAGTTGCATATAAAAATGACTCAATGTGTTAAAATAGACAAACGGTTTAAAATAGATACATTTAGAGGGCCGAACATTATTTTAAAAGTCCTGCATATAATAGATAAAATATGTTTTATACTTTATTATTTGTTGTTTTGAGAAAAATTTATGCATCCAATATTAATTATAGCATATAATGAGTATTTAAAAAACATTCTGAAGAAAAAAAAAGTTCGGGATCTGAAATAACCAAAAATAGCCGATTTTGAAGTTTATTATCCACGTTTTTTAGGCTTCTAAGGTCCCGGAATAAAAAGTCATGAAATTCCTACCATAGTACCTTAGTAGCATTTAAAAATGACTCAATGTGTTAAAATAGACAATCGGTTTAAAATAGACACATTTAGAGGTCCGAACATTATTTTAAAGGTCCTGCATAAAATAGACAAAATATGTTTTATACTTTATTATTTGTTGTTTTGAGAAAAATTTATACATCCAATATTAATTATAGCATATAATGAGTATTTAAAAAAACATTCTGAAGAAAAAAAAAATTCGGGATCTGAAATAACCAAAAATAGCCGATTTTGAAGGTTATTATCCACGTTTTTTCGGCTTTTAAGGTCCCGGAATAAAAACTCATGAAATTTGTACCATAGTAACTTAGTAGAAAATAAAAATGACTCAATGTGTTAAAATAGACAATCGGTTTAAAATAGACACATCTAGAGGTCCGAACATTATTTTAAAGGTCCTACATAAAATAGACAAAATATGGTTTATACTTTATTATTTGTTGTTTTGAGAAAAATTTATACATCCAATATTAATTATAGCATATAATGAGTGTTTAAAAAAACATTTTGAAGAAAAAAAATTCGGGATCTGAAATAACCAAAAATAGCCGATTTTGAAGGTTATTTATTATTCACGTTTTTTGGGCTTCTAAGGTCCCGGAATAAAAAGTCATGAAATTCGTACCATAGTTCCTTAGTTGCATATAAAAATGACTCAATGTGTTAAAATAGACAAACGGTTTAAAATAGATACATTTAGAGGGCCGAACATTATTTTAAAAGTCCTGCATATAATAGATAAAATATGTTTTATACTTTATTATTTGTTGTTTTGAGAAAAATTTATGCATCCAATATTAATTATAGCATATAATGAGTATTTAAAAAACATTCTGAAGAAAAAAAAAGTTCGGGATCTGAAATAACCAAAAATAGCCGATTTTAAAGTTTATTATCCACGTTTTTTAGGCTTCTAAGGTCCCGGAATAAAAAGTCATGAAATTCCTACCATAGTACCTTAGTAGCATTTAAAAATGACTCAATGTGTTAAAATAGACAATCGGTTTAAAATAGACACATTTAGAGGTCCGAACATTATTTTAAAGGTCCTGCATAAAATAGACAAAATATGTTTTATACTTTATTATTTGTTGTTTTGAGAAAAATTTATGCATCCAATATTAATTATAGCATATAATGAGTATTTAATAAAACATTCTGAAGAAAAAAAAAAAATTCGGGATCTGAAATAACCAAAAATAGCCGATTTTGAAGGTTATTATCCACGTTTTTTCGGCTTTTAAGGTCCCTGAATAAAAACTCATGAAATTTGTACCATAGTAACTTAGTAGAAAATAAAAATGACTCAATGTGTTAAAATAGACAATCGGTTTAAAATAGACACATTTAGAGGTCCGAACATTATTTTAAAGGTCCTACATAAAATAGACAAAATATGGTTTATACTTTATTATTTGTTGTTTTGAGAAAAATTTATACATCCAATATTAATTATAGCATATTATGAGTATTTAAAAAAACATTTTGAAGAAAAAAAAATTCGGGATCTGAAATAACCAAAAATAGCCGATTTTGAAGGTTATTATTCACGTTTTTTGGACTTCTAAGGTCCCGGAATAAAAAGTCATGAAATTCCTACCATAGTTCCTTAGTAGCATATAAAAATGACTCAATGTGTTAAAATAGACAATCGGTTTAAAATAGACACATTTAGAGGTCCGAACATTATTTTAAAGGTCCTGCATAAAATAGACAAAATATGTTTTATACTTTATTATTTGTTGTTTTGAGAAAAATTTATGCATCTAATATTAATTATAGCATATAATGAGTATTTAAAAAAACATTCTGAAGACAAAAAAATTCCGGATCTGAAATAACCAAAAATAGCCGATTTTGAAGGTTATTATCCACGTTTTTTCGGCTTTTAAGGTCCCGGAATAAAAACTCATGAAATTTGTACCATAGTAACTTAGTAGAAAATAAAAATGACTCAATGTGTTAAAATAGACAATCGGTTTAAAATAGACACATTTAGAGGTCCGAACATTATTTTAAAGGTCCTACATAAAATAGACAAAATATGGTTTATACTTTATTATTTGTTGTTTTGAGAAAAATTTATACATCCAATATTAATTATAGCATATAATGAGTATTTAAAAAAACATTTTGAAGAAAAAAAATTCGGGATCTGAAATAACCAAAAATAGCCGATTTTGAAGGTTATTTATTATTCACGTTTTTTGGGCTTCTAAGGTCCCGGAATAAAAAGTCATGAAATTCGTACCATAGTTCCTTAGTAGCATATAAAAATGACTCAATGTGTTAAAATAGACAAACGGTTTAAAATAGATACATTTAGAGGGCCGAACATTATTTTAAAAGTCCTGCATATAATAGATAAAATATGTTTTATACTTTATTATTTGTTGTTTTGAGAAAAATTTATGCATCCAATATTAATTATAGCATATAATGAGTATTTAAAAAACATTCTGAAGAAAAAAAAAGTTCGGGATCTGAAATAACCAAAAATAGCCGATTTTGAAGTTTATTATCCACGTTTTTTAGGCTTCTAAGGTCCCGGAATAAAAAGTCATGAAATTCCTACCATAGTACCTTAGTAGCATTTAAAAATGACTCAATGTGTTAAAATAGACAATCGGTTTAAAATAGACACATTTAGAGGTCCGAACATTATTTTAAAGGTCCTGCATAAAATAGACAAAATATGTTTTATACTTTATTATTTGTTGTTTTGAGAAAAATTTATGCATCCAATATTAATTATAGCATATAATGAGTATTTAAAAAAACATTCTGAAGAAAAAAAAAATTCGGGATCTGAAATAACCAAAAATAGCCGATTTTGAAGGTTATTATCCACGTTTTTTCGGCTTTTAAGGTCCCTGAATAAAAACTCATGAAATTTGTACCATAGTAACTTAGTAGAAAATAAAAATGACTCAATGTGTTAAAATAGACAATCGGTTTAAAATAGACACATTTAGAGGTCCGAACATTATTTTAAAGGTCCTACATAAAATAGACAAAATATGGTTTATACTTTATTATTTGTTGTTTTGAGAAAAATTAATACATCCAATATTAATTATAGCATATTATGAGTATTTAAAAAAACATTTTGAAGAAAAAAAAATTCGGGATCTGAAATAACCAAAAATAGCCGATTTTGAAGGTTATTATTCACGTTTTTTGGACTTCTAAGGTCCCGGAATAAAAAGTCATGAAATTCCTACCATAGTTCCTTAGTAGCATATAAAAATGACTCAATGTGTTAAAATAGACAATCGGTTTAAAATAGACACATTTAGAGGTCCGAACATTATTTTAAAGGTCCTGCATAAAATAGACAAAATATGTTTTATACTTTATTATTTGTTGTTTTGAGAAAAATTTATGCATCTAATATTAATTATAGCATATAATGAGTATTTAAAAAAACATTCTGAAGACAAAAAAATTCCGGATCTGAAATAACCAAAAATAGCCGATTTTGAAGGTTATTATCCACGTTTTTTCGGCTTTTAAGGTCCCGGAATAAAAGCTCATGAAATTTGTACCATAGTAACTTAGTAGAAAATAAAAATGACTCAATGTGTTAAAATAGACAATCTGTTTAAAATAGACACATTTAGAGGTCCGAACATTATTTTAAAGGTCCTACATAAAATAGACAAAATATGGTTTATACTTTATTATTTGTTGTTTTGAGAAAAATTTATACATCCAATATTAATTATAGCATATAATGAGTATTTAAAAAAACATTTTGAAGAAAAAAAATTCGGGATCTGAAATAACCAAAAATAGCCGATTTTGAAGGTTATTTATTATTCACGTTTTTTGGGCTTCTAAGGTCCCGGAATAAAAAGTCATGAAATTCGTACCATAGTTCCTTAGTTGCATATAAAAATGACTCAATGTGTTAAAATAGACAAACGGTTTAAAATAGATACATTTAGAGGGCCGAACATTATTTTAAAAGTCCTGCATATAATAGATAAAATATGTTTTATACTTTATTATTTGTTGTTTTGAGAAAAATTTATGCATCCAATATTAATTATAGCATATAATGAGTATTTAAAAAACATTCTGAAGAAAAAAAAAGTTCGGGATCTGAAATAACCAAAAATAGCCGATTTTGAAGTTTATTATCCACGTTTTTTAGGCTTCTAAGGTCCCGGAATAAAAAGTCATGAAATTCCTACCATAGTACCTTAGTAGCATTTAAAAATGACTCAATGTGTTAAAATAGACAATCGGTTTAAAATAGACACATTTAGAGGTCCGAACATTATTTTAAAGGTCCTGCATAAAATAGACAAAATATGTTTTATACTTTATTATTTGTTGTTTTGAGAAAAATTTATACATCCAATATTAATTATAGCATATAATGAGTATTTAAAAAAACATTCTGAAGAAAAAAAAAATTCGGGATCTGAAATAACCAAAAATAGCCGATTTTGAAGGTTATTATCCACGTTTTTTCGGCTTTTAAGGTCCCGGAATAAAAACGCATGAAATTTGTACCATAGTAACTTAGTAGAAAATAAAAATGACTCAATGTGTTAAAATAGACAATCGGTTTAAAATAGACACATTTAGAGGTCCGAACATTATTTTAAAGGTCCTGCATAAAATAGACAAAATATGTTTTATACTTTATTATTTGTTGTTTTGAGAAAAATTTATGCATCCAATATTAATTATAGCATATAATGAGTATTTAAAAAAACATTCTGAAGAAAAAAAAAATTCGGGATCTGAAATAACCAAAAATAGCCGATTTTGAAGGTTATTATCCACGTTTTTTCGGCTTTTAAGGTCCCTGAATAAAAACTCATGAAATTTGTACCATAGTAACTTAGTAGAAAATAAAAATGACTCAATGTGTTAAAATAGACAATCGGTTTAAAATAGACACATTTAGAGGTCCGAACATTATTTTAAAGGTCCTACATAAAATAGACAAAATATGGTTTATACTTTATTATTTGTTGTTTTGAGAAAAATTAATACATCCAATATTAATTATAGCATATTATGAGTATTTAAAAAAACATTTTGAAGAAAAAAAAATTCGGGATCTGAAATAACCAAAAATAGCCGATTTTGAAGGTTATTATTCACGTTTTTTGGACTTCTAAGGTCCCGGAATAAAAAGTCATGAAATTCCTACCATAGTTCCTTAGTAGCATATAAAAATGACTCAATGTGTTAAAATAGACAATCGGTTTAAAATAGACACATTTAGAGGTCCGAACATTATTTTAAAGGTCCTGCATAAAATAGACAAAATATGTTTTATACTTTATTATTTGTTGTTTTGAGAAAAATTTATGCATCTAATATTAATTATAGCATATAATGAGTATTTAAAAAAACATTCTGAAGACAAAAAAATTCCGGATCTGAAATAACCAAAAATAGCCGATTTTGAAGGTTATTATCCACGTTTTTTCGGCTTTTAAGGTCCCGGAATAAAAGCTCATGAAATTTGTACCATAGTAACTTAGTAGAAAATAAAAATGACTCAATGTGTTAAAATAGACAATCTGTTTAAAATAGACACATTTAGAGGTCCGAACATTATTTTAAAGGTCCTACATAAAATAGACAAAATATGGTTTATACTTTATTATTTGTTGTTTTGAGAAAAATTTATACATCCAATATTAATTATAGCATATAATGAGTATTTAAAAAAACATTTTGAAGAAAAAAAATTCGGGATCTGAAATAACCAAAAATAGCCGATTTTGAAGGTTATTTATTATTCACGTTTTTTGGGCTTCTAAGGTCCCGGAATAAAAAGTCATGAAATTCGTACCATAGTTCCTTAGTTGCATATAAAAATGACTCAATGTGTTAAAATAGACAAACGGTTTAAAATAGATACATTTAGAGGGCCGAACATTATTTTAAAAGTCCTGCATATAATAGATAAAATATGTTTTATACTTTATTATTTGTTGTTTTGAGAAAAATTTATGCATCCAATATTAATTATAGCATATAATGAGTATTTAAAAAACATTCTGAAGAAAAAAAAAGTTCGGGATCTGAAATAACCAAAAATAGCCGATTTTGAAGTTTATTATCCACGTTTTTTAGGCTTCTAAGGTCCCGGAATAAAAAGTCATGAAATTCCTACCATAGTACCTTAGTAGCATTTAAAAATGACTCAATGTGTTAAAATAGACAATCGGTTTAAAATAGACACATTTAGAGGTCCGAACATTATTTTAAAGGTCCTGCATAAAATAGACAAAATATGTTTTATACTTTATTATTTGTTGTTTTGAGAAAAATTTATACATCCAATATTAATTATAGCATATAATGAGTATTTAAAAAAACATTCTGAAGAAAAAAAAAATTCGGGATCTGAAATAACCAAAAATAGCCGATTTTGAAGGTTATTATCCACGTTTTTTCGGCTTTTAAGGTCCCGGAATAAAAACTCATGAAATTTGTACCATAGTAACTTAGTAGAAAATAAAAATGACTCAATGTGTTAAAATAGACAATCGGTTTAAAATAGACACATCTAGAGGTCCGAACATTATTTTAAAGGTCCTACATAAAATAGACAAAATATGGTTTATACTTTATTATTTGTTGTTTTGAGAAAAATTTATACATCCAATATTAATTATAGCATATAATGAGTATTTAAAAAAACATTTTGAAGAAAAAAAATTCGGGATCTGAAATAACCAAAAATAGCCGATTTTGAAGGTTATTTATTATTCACGTTTTTTGGGCTTCTAAGGTCCCGGAATAAAAAGTCATGAAATTCGTACCATAGTTCCTTAGTTGCATATAAAAATGACTCAATGTGTTAAAATAGACAAACGGTTTAAAATAGATACATTTAGAGGGCCGAACATTATTTTAAAAGTCCTGCATATAATAGATAAAATATGTTTTATACTTTATTATTTGTTGTTTTGAGAAAAATTTATGCATCCAATATTAATTATAGCATATAATGAGTATTTAAAAAACATTCTGAAGAAAAAAAAAGTTCGGGATCTGAAATAACCAAAAATAGCCGATTTTAAAGTTTATTATCCACGTTTTTTAGGCTTCTAAGGTCCCGGAATAAAAAGTCATGAAATTCCTACCATAGTACCTTAGTAGCATTTAAAAATGACTCAATGTGTTAAAATAGACAATCGGTTTAAAATAGACACATTTAGAGGTCCGAACATTATTTTAAAGGTCCTGCATAAAATAGACAAAATATGTTTTATACTTTATTATTTGTTGTTTTGAGAAAAATTTATGCATCCAATATTAATTATAGCATATAATGAGTATTTAATAAAACATTCTGAAGAAAAAAAAAAAATTCGGGATCTGAAATAACCAAAAATAGCCGATTTTGAAGGTTATTATCCACGTTTTTTCGGCTTTTAAGGTCCCTGAATAAAAACTCATGAAATTTGTACCATAGTAACTTAGTAGAAAATAAAAATGACTCAATGTGTTAAAATAGACAATCGGTTTAAAATAGACACATTTAGAGGTCCGAACATTATTTTAAAGGTCCTACATAAAATAGACAAAATATGGTTTATACTTTATTATTTGTTGTTTTGAGAAAAATTTATACATCCAATATTAATTATAGCATATTATGAGTATTTAAAAAAACATTTTGAAGAAAAAAAAATTCGGGATCTGAAATAACCAAAAATAGCCGATTTTGAAGGTTATTATTCACGTTTTTTGGACTTCTAAGGTCCCGGAATAAAAAGTCATGAAATTCCTACCATAGTTCCTTAGTAGCATATAAAAATGACTCAATGTGTTAAAATAGACAATCGGTTTAAAATAGACACATTTAGAGGTCCGAACATTATTTTAAAGGTCCTGCATAAAATAGACAAAATATGTTTTATACTTTATTATTTGTTGTTTTGAGAAAAATTTATGCATCTAATATTAATTATAGCATATAATGAGTATTTAAAAAAACATTCTGAAGACAAAAAAATTCCGGATCTGAAATAACCAAAAATAGCCGATTTTGAAGGTTATTATCCACGTTTTTTCGGCTTTTAAGGTCCCGGAATAAAAACTCATGAAATTTGTACCATAGTAACTTAGTAGAAAATAAAAATGACTCAATGTGTTAAAATAGACAATCGGTTTAAAATAGACACATTTAGAGGTCCGAACATTATTTTAAAGGTCCTACATAAAATAGACAAAATATGGTTTATACTTTATTATTTGTTGTTTTGAGAAAAATTTATACATCCAATATTAATTATAGCATATAATGAGTATTTAAAAAAACATTTTGAAGAAAAAAAATTCGGGATCTGAAATAACCAAAAATAGCCGATTTTGAAGGTTATTTATTATTCACGTTTTTTGGGCTTCTAAGGTCCCGGAATAAAAAGTCATGAAATTCGTACCATAGTTCCTTAGTAGCATATAAAAATGACTCAATGTGTTAAAATAGACAAACGGTTTAAAATAGATACATTTAGAGGGCCGAACATTATTTTAAAAGTCCTGCATATAATAGATAAAATATGTTTTATACTTTATTATTTGTTGTTTTGAGAAAAATTTATGCATCCAATATTAATTATAGCATATAATGAGTATTTAAAAAACATTCTGAAGAAAAAAAAAGTTCGGGATCTGAAATAACCAAAAATAGCCGATTTTGAAGTTTATTATCCACGTTTTTTAGGCTTCTAAGGTCCCGGAATAAAAAGTCATGAAATTCCTACCATAGTACCTTAGTAGCATTTAAAAATGACTCAATGTGTTAAAATAGACAATCGGTTTAAAATAGACACATTTAGAGGTCCGAACATTATTTTAAAGGTCCTGCATAAAATAGACAAAATATGTTTTATACTTTATTATTTGTTGTTTTGAGAAAAATTTATGCATCCAATATTAATTATAGCATATAATGAGTATTTAAAAAAACATTCTGAAGAAAAAAAAAATTCGGGATCTGAAATAACCAAAAATAGCCGATTTTGAAGGTTATTATCCACGTTTTTTCGGCTTTTAAGGTCCCGGAATAAAAACTCATGAAAGTTGTACCATAGTACCTTAGTAGAAAATAAAAATGACTCAATGTGTTAAAATAGACAATCGGTTTAAAATAGACACATTTAGAGGTCCGAACATTATTTTAAAGGTCCTGCATAAAATAGACCAAATATGTTTTATACTTTATTATTTGTTGTTTTGAGAAAAATTTATACATCCAATATTAATTATAGAATATAATGAGTATTTAAAAAAACATTTTGAAGAAAAAAAAATTCGGGATCTGAAATAACCAAAAATAGCCGATTTTGAAGGTTATTATCCACGTTTTTTAGGCTTCTAAGGTCCCGGAATAAAAAGTCATGAAATTTCTACCATAGTACCTTAGTAGCATATAAAAATGACTCAATGTGTTAAAATAGACAATCGGTTTAAAATAGACACATTTAGAGGTCCGAACATTATTTTAAAGGTCCTGCATAAAATAGACAAAATTTGTTTTATACTTTATTATTTGTTGTTTTGAGAAAAATTTATGCATCCAATATTAATTATAACATATAATGAGTATTTAAAAAAACATTCTGAAGACAAAAAAATTCGGGATCTGAAATAACCAAAAATAGCCGATTTTGAAGGTTATTATCCACGTTTTTTCGGCTTTTAAGGTCCCTGAATAAAAACTCATGAAATTTGTACCATAGTAACTTAGTAGAAAATAAAAATGACTCAATGTGTTAAAATAGACATCGGTTTAAAATAGACACATTTAGAGGTCCGAACATTATTTTAAAGGTCCTACATAAAATAGACAAAATATGGTTTATACTTTATTATTTGTTGTTTTGAGAAAAATTTATACATCCAATATTAATTATAGCATATTATGAGTATTTAAAAAAACATTTTGAAGAAAAAAAAATTCGGGATTCGAAATAACCAAAAATAGCCGATTTTGAAGGTTATTATTCACGTTTTTTGGGCTTCTAAGGTCCCGGAATAAAAAGTCATGAAATTCGTACCATAGTTCCTTAGTAGCATATAAAAATGACTCAATGTGTTAAAATAGACAATCGGTTTAAAATAGACACATTTAGAGGTCCGAACATTATTTTAAAGGTCCTGCATAAAATAGACAAAATATGTTTTATACTTTATTATTTGTTGTTTTGAGAAAAAATTTATGCATCTAATATTAATTATAGCATATAATGAGTATTTAAAAAAACATTCTGAAGACAAAAAAATTCGGGATCTGAAATAACCAAAAATAGCCGATTTTGAAGGTTATTATCCACGTTTTTTCGGCTTTTAAGGTCCCGGAATAAAAACTCATGAAATTTGTACCATAGTAACTTAGTAGAAAATAAAAATGACTCAATGTGTTAAAATAGACAATCGGTTTAAAATAGACACATTTAGAGGTCCGAACATTATTTTAAAGGTCCTACATAAAATAGACAAAATATGTTTTATACTTTATTATTTGTTGTTTTGAGAAAAATTTATGCATCCAATATTAATTATAGCATATAATGAGTATTTAAAAAAACATTCTGAAGAAGAAAAAAATTCGGGATCTGAAATAACCAAAAATAGCCGATTTTGATGGTTATTATCCACGTTTTTTCGGGTTCTAAGGTCCCGGAATAAAAACTCATGAAATTTGTACCATAGTAACTTAGTAGAAAATAAAAATGACTCAATTTGTTAAAATAGACAATCGGTTTAAAATAGACACATTTAGAGGTCCGAACATTATTTTAAAGGTCCTGCATAAAATAGAGAAAATATGTTTTATACTTTATTATTTGTTGTTTTGAGAAAAATTTATGCACCCAATATTAATTATAGCATATAATGAGTATTTAAAAAACATTCTGAAGAAAAAAAAAATTCGGGATCTGAAATAACCAAAAATAGCCGATTTTGAAGGTTATTATCCACGTTTTTTAGGCTTCTAAGGTCCCGGAATAAAAAGTCATGAAATTCCTACCATAGTACCTTAGTAGCATATAAAAATGACTCAATGTGTTAAAATAGACAAACGGTTTAAAAGTGACACATTTAGAGGTCCGAACATTATTTTAAAGTTCCTGTATAAAATAGACAAAATATGTTTTATACTTTATTATTTGTTGTTTTGAGACAAATTTATGCATCCAATATTAATTATAGCATATAATGAGTATTTAAAAAAACATTCTGAAGAAAAAAAAATTCGGGATCTGAAATAACCAAAAATAGCCAATTTTGAAGGTTATTAATCTACGTTTTTTCGGCTTTTAAGGTCCCGGAATAAAAACTCATGAAATTTGTACCATAGTACCTTAGTAGAAAATAAAAATGACTCAATGTGTTAAAATAGACAATCGGTTTAAAATAGACACATTTAGAGGTCCGAACATTATTTTAAAGGTCCTGCATAAAATAGATAAAATATGTTTTATACTTTATTATTTGTTGTTTTGAGAAAAATTTATGCATCCAATATTAATTATAGCATATAATGAGTATTTAAAAAAACATTTTGAAGAAAAAAAAATTCGGGATCTGAAATAACCAAAAATAGCCGATTTTGAAGGTTATTATTCACGTTTTTTGGGCTTCTAAGGTCCCGGAATAAAAAGTCATTAAATTCGTACCATAGTTCCTTAGTAGCATATAAAAATGACTAAATGTGTTAAAATAGACAAACGGTTTAAAATAGACACATTTAGAGGTCCGAACATTATTTTAATGGTCCTGCATAAAATAGCTAAAATATGTTTTATACTTTATTATTTGTTGTTTTGAAAAAAAATTATGCATCCAATATTAATTATAGCATATAATGAGTATTTAAAAAAACATTTTGAAGAAAAAAAAATTCGGGATCTGAAATAACCAAAAATAGCTGATTTTGAAGGTTATTTATTCACGTTTTTTGAGATTTTAAGGTCCCGGAATAAAAAATCATGAAATTCGTACCATAGTATCTTAGTAGCATATAAAAAGGACTCAATTTGTTAAAATAGACAAACGGTTTAAAATAGACACATTTAGAGGTCCGAACATTATTTTAAAGGTCCTGCATAAAATAGACAAAATATGTTTTATACTTTATTATTTGTTGTTTTGAGAAAAAATTATGCATCCAATATTAATTATAGCATATAATGAGTATTTAAAAAAACATTCTGAAGACAAAAAAATTCGGGATCTGAAATAACCACTAATAGCCGATTTTGAAGGTTATTATCCACGTTTTTTCGGCTTTTAATGTCCCGGAATAAAAACTCATGAAATTTGTACCATAGTATTTTAGTAGAAAATAAAAATGACTCAATGTGTTAAAATAGACAATCGGTTTAAAATAGACACATTTAGAGGTCCGAACATTATTTTAAAGGTCCTACATAAAATAGACAAAATATGTTTTATACTTTATAATTTGTTGTTTTGAGAAAAATTTATGTATCCAATATTAATTATAGCATATAATGAGTATTTAAAAAAACATTCTAAAGAAAAAAAAATTCGGGATCTGAAATAACCAAAAATAGCCGATTTTGAAGGTTATTATCCACGTTTTTTCGGCTTTTAAGGTCCCGGAATAAAAACACATGAAATTTGTACCATAGTACCTTAGAAGAAAATAAAAATGACTCAATGTGTTAAAATAGACAATCGGTTTAAAATAGACACATTTAGAGGTCCGAACATTATTTTAAAGGTCCTGCATAAAATAGATAAAATATGTTTTATACTTTATTATTTATTGTTTTGAGAAAAATTTATGCATCCAATATTAATTATAGCATATAATGAGTATTTAAAAAAACATTCTGAAGAAAAAAAAATTCGGGATCTGAAATAACCAAAAATAGCTGATTTTGAAGGTTATTTATTCACTTTTTTGGGATTTTAAGGTCCCGGAATAAAAAATCTGGGATTTTAAGGTCCCGGAATAAAAAATCATGAAATTCGTACCATAGTACCTTAGTAGCATATAAAAATGACTCAATGTGTTAAAATAGACAAACGGTTTAAAATAGACACATTTAGAGGTCCGAACATTATTGTAAAGGTCCTGCATAAAATAGAAAAAATATGTTTTATACTTTATTATTTGTTGTTTTGAGAAAAATTTATGCATCCAATATTAATTATAGCATATAATGAGTATTTAAAAAAACATTCTGAATAAAAAAAAATTAGGATCTGAAATAACCAAAAATTGCCGATTATGAAGTTTATTATCCACGTTTTTTAGGCTTCTAAGGTCCCGGAATAAAAAGTCATGAAATTCCTACCATAGTACCTTAGTAGCATATAAAAATGACTCAATGTGTCAAAATTGACAATCGGTTTAAAATAGACACATTTAGAGGTCCGAACATTATTTTAAAGTTCTGCATAAAATAGACAAAATATGTTTTTATACTTTATTATTTGTTGTTTTGAGAAAAATTTATGCATCCAATATTAATTATAGCATATAATGAGTATTTAAAAAAACATTCTGAAGAAAAAAAAAAATCGGGATCTGAAATAACCAAAAATAGCCGATTTTGAAGGTTATTATCCATGTTTTTTAGGCTTCTAAGGTCCCATAATAAAAAGTCATGAAATTCCTACCATAGCATCTTAGTAGCATATAAAAATGACTCAATGTGTTAAAATAGACAATCGGTTTAAAATAAACACATTTAGAGATCCGAACATTATTTTAAAGGTCCTGCATATAATAGATAAAATATGTTTTATACTTTATTATTTGTTGTTTTGAGAAAAAAAATTTATGCATCCAATATTAATAATAGCATATAATGAGTATTTAAAAAACATTCTGAAGAAAAAAAAATTCGGGATTTGAAATAACCAAAAATAGCCGATTTTGAAGGTTATTATCCACGTTTTTTAGGCTTCTAAGGTCCCGGAATAAAAAGTCATGAAATTCCTACCATAGTACCTTAGTAGCATATAAAAATGACTCAATGTGTTAAAATAGACAATCGGTTTAAAATAGACACATTTAGAGGTCCGAACATTATTTTAAAGTTTCTGCATAAAATAGACAAAATATGTTTTATACTTTATTATTTGTTGTTTTAAGAAAAATTTATGCATCCAGTATTAATTGTAGCATATAATGAGTATTTAAAAAAAAACATTCTGAAGAAAAAAAAATTCGGGTTCTGAAATAACCAAAAATAGCCGATTTTGAAGGTTATTATCCACGTTTTTTAGGCTTCTAAGGTCCCGGAATAAAAAGTCATGAAATTCCTACCATAGTACCTTAGTAGCATATAAAAATGACTCAATGTGTTAAAATAGACAATCGGTTTAAAATAGACACATTTTGAGGTCCGAACATTATTTTAAAGGTCCTGCATAAAATAGATAAAATATGTTTTATACTTTATTATTTGTTGTTTTGAGAAAAATTTATGCATCCAATATTAATTATAGCATATAATGAGTATTTAAAAAAACATTTTGAAGAAAAAAAAATTCGGGATCTGAAATAACCAAAAATAGCCGATTTTGAAGGTTATTATTCACGTTTTTTGGGATTCTAAGGTCCCGGAATAAAAAGTCATTAAATTCGTACCATAGTTCCTTAGTAGAAAATAAAAATGACTCAATGTGTTAAAATAGACAATCGGTTTAAAATAGACACATTTAGAGGTCCGAACATTATTTTAAAGGTCCTGCATAAAATAGATAAAATATGTTTTATACTTTATTATTTGTTGTTTTGAGAAAAATTTATGCATCCAATATTAATTATAGCATATAATGAGTAATTAAAAAAACATTCTGAAGAAAAAAAAAATTCGGGATCTGATATAACCAAAAATAGCCGATTTTGAAGGTTATTATCCACGTTTTTCGTCTTTTAAGGTCCCGGAATAAAAACTCATGAAATTTGTACCATAGTACCTTAGTAGAAAATAAAAATGACTCAATGTGTTAAAATACACAATCGGTTTAAAATAGACACATTTAGAGGTCCGAACATTATTTTAAAGGTTCTGCATAAAAAAAATAAAATATGTTTTACACTTTATTATTTGTTGTTTTGAGAAAAATTTATGCATCCAATATTAATTATAGCATATAATGAGTATTTAAAAAAACATTCTGAAGAAAAAAAAATTCGGGATCTGAAATAACCAAAAATAGCCGATTTTGAAGGTTATTATCCACGTTTTTTCGGCTTTTAAGGTCCCGGAATAAAAACTCATGAAATTTGTACCATAGTAACTTAGTAGAAAATAAAAATGACTCAATGTGTTAAAATAGACAATCGGTTTAAAATAGACACATTTAGAGGTCCGAACATTATTTTAAAGGTCCTGCATAAAATAGATAAAATATGTTTTATACTTTATTATTTGTTGTTTTAAGAAAAATTTATGCATCCAATATTAATTGTAGCATATAATGAGTATTTAAAAAAAAACATTCTGAAGAAAAAAAAATTCGGGTTCTGAAATAACCAAAAATAGCCGATTTTGATGGTTATTATCCACGTTTTTTAGGCTTCTAAGGTCCCGGAATAAAAAGTCATGAAATTCCTACCATAGTACCTTAGTAGCATATAAAAATGACTCAATGTGTTAAAATAGACAATCGGTTTAAAATAGACACATTTACAGGTCCGAACATTATTTTAAAGGTCCTGCATAAAATAGACAAAATATGTTTTATACTTTATTATTTGTTGTTTTGAGAAAAATTTATGCATCCAATATTAATTATAGCATATAATGAGTATTTAAAAAAACATTTTGAAGAAAAAAAAATTCGGGATCTGAAATAACCAAAAATAGCCGATTTTGAAGGTTATTATTCACGTTTTTTGGGCTTCTAAGGTCCCGGAATAAAAAGTCATTAAATTCGTACCATAGTTCCTTAGTAGCATATAAAAATGACTAAATGTGTTAAAATAGACAATCGGTTTAAAATAGACACATTTAGAGGTCCGAACATTATTTTAAAGGTCCTGCATAAAATAGATAAAATATGTTTTATACTTTATTATTTGTTGTTTTGAGAAAAATTTATGCATCCAATATTAATTATAGCATATAATGAGTATTTAAAAAACATTCTGAAAAAAAAAAAAATCGGGATCTGAAATAACCAAAAATAGCCGATTTTGAAGGTTATTATCCACGTTTTTTAGGCTTCTAAGGTCCCGGAATAAAAAGTCATGAAATTCCTACCATAGTACCTTAGTAACATATAAAAATGACTCAATGTGTTAAAATAGACAATCGGTTTAAAATAGACACATTTAGAGGTCCGAACATTATTTTAAAGGTCCTGCATAAAATAGACAAAATATGTTTTATACTTTATTATTTGTTGTTTTGAGAAAAATTTATGCATCCAATATTAATTATAGCATATAATGAGTAATTAAAAAAACATTCTGAAGAAAAAAAAATTTGGGATCTGATATAACCAAAAATAGCCGATTTTGAAGGTTATTATCCACGTTTTTCGTCTTTTAAGGTCCCGGAATAAAAACTCATGAAATTTGTACCATAGTACCTTAGTAGAAAATAAAAATGACTCAATGTGTTAAAATAGACAATCGGTTTAAAATAGACACATTTAGAGGTCCGAACATTATTTTAAAGGTCCTGCATAAAATAGATAAAATATGTTTTATACTTTATTATTTGTTGTTTTGAGAAAAATTTATGCATCCAATATTAATTATAGCATATAATGAGTATTTAAAAAAACATTTTGAAGAAAAAAAAATTCGGGATCTGAAATAACCAAAAATAGCCGATTTTGAAGGTTATTATTCACGTTTTTTGGGCTTCTAAGGTCCCGGAATAAAAAGTCATTAAATTCGTACCATAGTTCCTTAGTAGAAAATAAAAATGACTCAATGTGTTAAAATAGACAATCGGTTTAAAATAGACACATTTAGAGGTCCGAACATTATTTTAAAGGTCCTGCATAAAATAGACAAAATATGTTTTATACTTTATTATTTGTTGTTTTGAGAAAAATTTATGCATCCAATATTAATTATAGCATATAATGAGTAATTAAAAAAACATTCTGAAGAAAAAAAAATTCGGGATCTGATATAACCAAAAATAGCCGATTTTGAAGGTTATTATCCACGTTTTTCGTCTTTTAAGGTCCCGGAATAAAAACTCATGAAATTTGTACCATAGTACCTTAGTAGAAAATAAAAATGACTCAATGTGTTAAAATACACAATCGGTTTAAAATAGACACATTTAGAGGTCCGAACATTATTTTAAAGGTTCTGCATAAAAAAAATAAAATATGTTTTACACTTTATTATTTGTTGTTTTGAGAAAAATTTATGCATCCAATATTAATTATAGCATATAATGAGTTTTTAAAAAAACATTCTGAAGAAAAAAAAATTCGGGATCTGAAATAACCAAAAATAGGCGATTTTGAAGGTTATTATCCACGTTTTTTCGGCTTTTAAGGTCCCGGAATAAAAACTCATGAAATTTGTACCATAGTAACTTAGTAGAAAATAAAAATGACTCAATGTGTTAAAATAGACAATCGGTTTAAAATAGACACATTTAGAGGTCCGAACATTATTTTAAAGGTCCTGCAAAAAATAGATAAAATATGTTTTATACTTTATTATTTGTTGTTTTAAGAAAAATTTATGCATCCAATATTAATTGTAGCATATAATGAGTATTTAAAAAAAAACATTCTGAAGAAAAAAAAATTCGGGTTCTGAAATAACCAAAAATAGCCGATTTTGAAGGTTATTATCCACGTTTTTTAGGCTTCTAAGGTCCCGGAATAAAAAGTCATGAAATTCCTACCATAGTACCTTAGTAGCATATAAAAATGACTCAATGTGTTAAAATAGACAATCGGTTTAAAATAGACACATTTAGAGGTCCGAACATTATTTTAAAGGTCCTGCATAAAATAGACAAAATATGTTTTATACTTTATTATTTGTTGTTTTGAGAAAAATTTATGCATCCAATATTAATTATAGCATATAATGAGTATTTAAAAAAACATTTTGAAGAAAAAAAAATTCGGGATCTGAAATAACCAAAAATAGCCGATTTTGAAGGTTATTATTCACGTTTTTTGGGCTTCTAAGGTCCCGGAATAAAAAGTCATTAAATTCGTACCATAGTTCCTTAGTAGCATATAAAAATGACTAAATGTGTTAAAATAGACAATCGGTTTAAAATAGACACATTTAGAGGTCCGAACATTATTTTAAAGGTCCTGCATAAAATAGATAAAATATGTTTTATACTTTATTATTTGTTGTTTTTAGAAAAATTTATGCATCCAATATTAATTATAGCATATAATGAGTATTTAAAAAACATTCTGAAAAAAAAAAATTCGGGATCTGAAATAACCAAAAATAGCCGATTTTGAAGGTTATTATCCACGTTTTTTAGGCTTCTAAGGTCCCGGAATAAAAAGTCATGAAATTCCTACCATAGTACCTTAGTAGCATATAAAAATGACTCAATGTGTTAAAATAGACTATCGGTTTAAAATAGACACATTTAGAGGTCCGAACATTATTTTAAAGGTCCTGCATAAAATAGACAAAATATGTTTTATACTTTATTATTTGTTGTTTTGAGAAAAATTTATGCATCCAATATTAATTATAGCATATAATGAGTAATTAAAAAAACATTCTGAAGAAAAAAAAATTCGGGATCTGATATAACCAAAAATAGCCGATTTTGAAGGTTATTATCCACGTTTTTCGTCTTTTAAGGTCCCGGAATAAAAACTCATGAAATTTGTACCATAGTACCTTAGTAGAAAATAAAAATGACTCAATGTGTTAAAATAGACAATCGGTTTAAAATAGACACATTTAGAGGTCCGAACATTAATTTAAAGGTCCTGCATAAAATAGATAAAATATGTTTTATACTTTATTATTTGTTGTTTTGAGAAAAATTTATGCATCCCATATTAATTATAGCATATAATGAGTATTTAAAAAAACATTTTGAAGAAAAAAAAATTCGGGATCTGAAATAACCAAAAATAGCCGATTTTGAAGGTTATTATTCACGTTTTTTTGGGCTTCTAAGGTCCCGGAATAAAAAGTCATTAAATTCGTACCATAGTTTCTTAGTAGAAAATAAAAATGACTCAATGTGTTAAAATAGACAATCGGTTTAAAATAGACACATTTAGAGGTCCGAACATTATTTTAAAGGTCCTGCATAAAATAGACAAAATATGTTTTATACTTTATTATTTGTTGTTTTGAGAAAAATTTATGCATCCAATATTAATTATAGCATATAATGAGTAATTAAAAAAACATTCTGAAGAAAAAAAAATTCGGGATCTGATATAACCAAAAATAGCCGATTTTGAAGGTTATTATCCACGTTTTTCGTCTTTTAAGGTCCCGGAATAAAAACTCATGAAATTTGTACCATAGTACCTTAGTAGAAAATAAAAATGACTCAATGTGTTAAAATACACAATCGGTTTAAAATAGACACATTTAGAGGTCCGAACATTATTTTAAAGGTTCTGCATAAAAAAAATAAAATATGTTTTACACTTTATTATTTGTTGTTTTGAGAAAAATTTATGCATCCAATATTAATTATAGCATATAATGAGTATTTAAAAAAACATTCTGAAGAAAAAAAAATTCGGGATCTGAAATAACCAAAAATAGGCGATTTTGAAGGTTATTATCCACGTTTTTTCGGCTTTTAAGGTCCCGGAATAAAAACTCATGAAATTTGTACCATAGTAACTTAGTAGAAAATAAAAATGACTCAATGTGTTAAAATAGACAATCGGTTTAAAATAGACACATTTAGAGGTCCGAACATTATTTTAAAGGTCCTGCATAAAATAGATAAAATATGTTTTATACTTTATTATTTGTTGTTTTAAGAAAAATTTATGCATCCAATATTAATTGTAGCATATAATGAGTATTTAAAAAAAAACATTCTGAAGAAAAAAAAATTCGGGTTCTGAAATAAACAAAAATAGCCGATTTTGAAGGTTATTATCCACGTTTTTTAGGCTTCTAAGGTCCCGGAATAAAAAGTCATGAAATTCCTACCATAGTTCCTTAGTAGCATATAAAAATGACTCAATGTGTTAAAATAGACAATCGGTTTAAAATAGACACATTTAGAGGTCCGAACATTATTTTAAAGGTCCTGCATAAAATAGACAAAATATGTTTTATACTTTATTATTTGTTGTTTTGAGAAAAATTTATGCATCCAATATTAATTATAGCATATAATGAGTATTTAAAAAAACATTTTGAAGAAAAAAAAAATTCGGGATCTGAAATAACCAAAAATAGCCGATTTTGAAGGTTATTATTCACGTTTTTTGGGCTTCTAAGGTCCCGGAATAAAAAGTCATTAAATTCGTACCATAGTTCCTTAGTAGCATATAAAAATGACTAAATGTGTTAAAATAGACAATCGGTTTAAAATAGACACAATTAGAGGTCCGAACATTATTTTAAAGGTCCTGCATAAAATAGATAAAATATGTTTTATACTTTATTATTTGTTGTTTTGAGAAAAATTTATGCATCCAATATTAATTATAGCATATAATGAGTATTTAAAAAACATTCTGAAAAAAAAAAATTCGGGATCTGAAATAACCAAAAATAGCCGATTTTGAAGGTTATTATCCACGTTTTTTAGGCTTCTAAGGTCCCGGAATAAAAAGTCATGAAATTCCTACCATAGTACCTTAGTAGCATATAAAAATGACTCAATGTGTTAAAATAGACTATCGGTTTAAAATAGACACATTTAGAGGTCCGAACATTATTTTAAAGGTCCTGCATAAAATAGACAAAATATGTTTTATACTTTATTATTTGTTGTTTTGAGAAAAATTTATGCATCCAATATTAATTATAGCATATAATGAGTAATTAAAAAAACATTCTGAAGAAAAAAAAATTCGGGATCTGATATAACCAAAAATAGCCGATTTTGAAGGTTATTATCCACGTTTTTCGTCTTTTAAGGTCCCGGAATAAAAACTCATGAAATTTGTACCATAGTACCTTAGTAGAAAATAAAAATGACTCAATGTGTTAAAATAGACAATCGGTTTAAAATAGACACATTTAGAGGTCCGAACATTAATTTAAAGGTCCTGCATAAAATAGATAAAATATGTTTTATACTTTATTATTTGTTGTTTTGAGAAAAATTTATGCATCCCATATTAATTATAGCATATAATGAGTATTTAAAAAAACATTTTGAAGAAAAAAAAATTCGGGATCTGAAATAACCAAAAATAGCCGATTTTGAAGGTTATTATTCACGTTTTTTGGGCTTCTAAGGTCCCGGAATAAAAAGTCATTAAATTCGTACCATAGTTTCTTAGTAGAAAATAAAAATGACTCAATGTGTTAAAATAGACAATCGGTTTAAAATAGACACATTTAGAGGTCCGAACATTATTTTAAAGGTCCTGCATAAAATAGACAAAATATGTTTTATACTTTATTATTTGTTGTTTTGAGAAAAATTTATGCATCCAATATTAATTATAGCATATAATGAGTAATTAAAAAAACATTCTGAAGAAAAAAAAATTCGGGATCTGATATAACCAAAAATAGCCGATTTTGAAGGTTATTATCCACGTTTTTCGTCTTTTAAGGTCCCGGAATAAAAACTCATGAAATTTGTACCATAGTACCTTAGTAGAAAATAAAAATGACTCAATGTGTTAAAATACACAATCGGTTTAAAATAGACACATTTAGAGGTCCGAACATTATTTTAAAGGTTCTGCATAAAAAAAATAAAATATGTTTTACACTTTATTATTTGTTGTTTTGAGAAAAATTTATGCATCCAATATTAATTATAGCATATAATGAGTATTTAAAAAAACATTCTGAAGAAAAAAAAATTCGGGATCTGAAATAACCAAAAATAGGCGATTTTGAAGGTTATTATCCACGTTTTTTCGGCTTTTAAGGTCCCGGAATAAAAACTCATGAAATTTGTACCATAGTAACTTAGTAGAAAATAAAAATGACTCAATGTGTTAAAATAGACAATCGGTTTAAAATAGACACATTTAGAGGTCCGAACATTATTTTAAAGGTCCTGCATAAAATAGATAAAATATGTTTTATACTTTATTATTTGTTGTTTTAAGAAAAATTTATGCATCCAATATTAATTGTAGCATATAATGAGTATTTAAAAAAAAACATTCTGAAGAAAAAAAAATTCGGGTTCTGAAATAAACAAAAATAGCCGATTTTGAAGGTTATTATCCACGTTTTTTAGGCTTCTAAGGTCCCGGAATAAAAAGTCATGAAATTCCTACCATAGTTCCTTAGTAGCATATAAAAATGACTCAATGTGTTAAAATAGACAATCGGTTTAAAATAGACACATTTAGAGGTCCGAACATTATTTTAAAGGTCCTGCATAAAATAGACAAAATATGTTTTATACTTTATTATTTGTTGTTTTGAGAAAAATTTATGCATCCAATATTAATTATAGCATATAATGAGTATTTAAAAAAACATTTTGAAGAAAAAAAAATTCGGGATCTGAAATAACCAAAAATAGCCGATTTTGAAGGTTATTATTCACGTTTTTTGGGCTTCTAAGGTCCCGGAATAAAAAGTCATTAAATTCGTACCATAGTTCCTTAGTAGCATATAAAAATGACTAAATGTGTTAAAATAGACAATCGGTTTAAAATAGACACAATTAGAGGTCCGAACATTATTTTAAAGGTCCTGCATAAAATAGATAAAATATGTTTTATACTTTATTATTTGTTGTTTTGAGAAAAATTTATGCATCCAATATTAATTATAGCATATAATGAGTATTTAAAAAACATTCTGAAAAAAAAAAATTCGGGATCTGAAATAACCAAAAATAGCCGATTTTGAAGGTTATTATCCACGTTTTTTAGGCTTCTAAGGTCCCGGAATAAAAAGTCATGAAATTCCTACCATAGTACCTTAGTAGCATATAAAAATGACTCAATGTGTTAAAATAGACTATCGGTTTAAAATAGACACATTTAGAGGTCCGAACATTATTTTAAAGGTCCTGCATAAAATAGACAAAATATGTTTTATACTTTATTATTTGTTGTTTTGAGAAAAATTTATGCATCCAATATTAATTATAGCATATAATGAGTAATTAAAAAAACATTCTGAAGAAAAAAAAATTCGGGATCTGATATAACCAAAAATAGCCGATTTTGAAGGTTATTATCCACGTTTTTCGTCTTTTAAGGTCCCGGAATAAAAACTCATGAAATTTGTACCATAGTACCTTAGTAGAAAATAAAAATGACTCAATGTGTTAAAATAGACAATCGGTTTAAAATAGACACATTTAGAGGTCCGAACATTAATTTAAAGGTCCTGCATAAAATAGATAAAATATGTTTTATACTTTATTATTTGTTGTTTTGAGAAAAATTTATGCATCCCATATTAATTATAGCATATAATGAGTATTTAAAAAAACATTTTGAAGAAAAAAAAATTCGGGATCTGAAATAACCAAAAATAGCCGATTTTGAAGGTTATTATTCACGTTTTTTGGGCTTCTAAGGTCCCGGAATAAAAAGTCATTAAATTCGTACCATAGTTTCTTAGTAGAAAATAAAAATGACTCAATGTGTTAAAATAGACAATCGGTTTAAAATAGACACATTTAGAGGTCCGAACATTATTTTAAAGGTCCTGCATAAAATAGACAAAATATGTTTTATACTTTATTATTTGTTGTTTTGAGAAAAATTTATGCATCCAATATTAATTATAGCATATAATGAGTAATTAAAAAAACATTCTGAAGAAAAAAAAATTCGGGATCTGATATAACCAAAAATAGCCGATTTTGAAGGTTATTATCCACGTTTTTCGTCTTTTAAGGTCCCGGAATAAAAACTCATGAAATTTGTACCATAGTACCTTAGTAGAAAATAAAAATGACTCAATGTGTTAAAATACACAATCGGTTTAAAATAGACACATTTAGAGGTCCGAACATTATTTTAAAGGTTCTGCATAAAAAAAATAAAATATGTTTTACACTTTATTATTTGTTGTTTTGAGAAAAATTTATGCATCCAATATTAATTATAGCATATAATGAGTATTTAAAAAAACATTCTGAAGAAAAAAAAATTCGGGATCTGAAATAACCAAAAATAGGCGATTTTGAAGGTTATTATCCACGTTTTTTCGGCTTTTAAGGTCCCGGAATAAAAACTCATGAAATTTGTACCATAGTAACTTAGTAGAAAATAAAAATGACTCAATGTGTTAAAATAGACAATCGGTTTAAAATAGACACATTTAGAGGTCCGAACATTATTTTAAAGGTCCTGCATAAAATAGATAAAATATGTTTTATACTTTATTATTTGTTGTTTTAAGAAAAATTTATGCATCCAATATTAATTGTAGCATATAATGAGTATTTAAAAAAAAACATTCTGAAGAAAAAAAAATTCGGGTTCTGAAATAAACAAAAATAGCCGATTTTGAAGGTTATTATCCACGTTTTTTAGGCTTCTAAGGTCCCGGAATAAAAAGTCATGAAATTCCTACCATAGTTCCTTAGTAGCATATAAAAATGACTCAATGTGTTAAAATAGACAATCGGTTTAAAATAGACACATTTAGAGGTCCGAACATTATTTTAAAGGTCCTGCATAAAATAGACAAAATATGTTTTATACTTTATTATTTGTTGTTTTGAGAAAAATTTATGCATCCAATATTAATTATAGCATATAATGAGTATTTAAAAAAACATTTTGAAGAAAAAAAAATTCGGGATCTGAAATAACCAAAAATAGCCGATTTTGAAGGTTATTATTCACGTTTTTTGGGCTTCTAAGGTCCCGGAATAAAAAGTCATTAAATTCGTACCATAGTTCCTTAGTAGCATATAAAAATGACTAAATGTGTTAAAATAGACAATCGGTTTAAAATAGACACAATTAGAGGTCCGAACATTATTTTAAAGGTCCTGCATAAAATAGATAAAATATGTTTTATACTTTATTATTTGTTGTTTTGAGAAAAATTTATGCATCCAATATTAATTATAGCATATAATGAGTATTTAAAAAACATTCTGAAAAAAAAAAAATTCGGGATCTGAAATAACCAAAAATAGCCGATTTTGAAGGTTATTATCCACGTTTTTTAGGCTTCTAAGGTCCCGGAATAAAAAGTCATGAAATTCCTACCATAGTACCTTAGTAGCATATAAAAATGACTCAATGTGTTAAAATAGACAATCGGTTTAAAATAGACACATTTAGAGGTCCGAACATTATTTTAAAGGTCCTGCATAAAATAGACAAAATATGTTTTATACTTTATTATTTGTTGTTTTGAGAAAAATTTATGCATCCAATATTAATTATAGCATATAATGAGTAATTAAAAAAACATTCTGAAGAAAAAAAAATTCGGGATCTGATATAACCAAAAATAGCCGATTTTGAAGGTTATTATCCACGTTTTTCGTCTTTTAAGGTCCCGGAATAAAAACTCATGAAATTTGTACCATAGTACCTTAGTAGAAAATAAAAATGACTCAATGTGTTAAAATACACAATCGGTTTAAAATAGACACATTTAGAGGTCTTAACATTATTTTAAAGGTTCTGCATAAAAAAAAATAAAATATGTTTTACACTTTATTATTTGTTGTTTTGAGAAAAATTTATGCATCCAATATTAATTATAGCATATAATGAGTATTTAAAAAAACATTCTGAAGAAAAAAAAATTCGGGATCTGAAATAACCAGAAATAGCCGATTTTGAAGGTTATTATCCACGTTTTTTCGGCTTTTAAGGTCCCGGAATAAAAACTCATGAAATTTGTACCATAGTAACTTAGTAGAAAATAAAAATGACTCAATGTGTTAAAATAGACAATCGGTTTAAAATAGACACATTTAGAGGTCCGAACATTATTTTAAAGGTCCTGCATAAAATAGATAAAATATGTTTTATACTTTATTATTTGTTGTTTTAAGAAAAATTTATGCATCCAATATTAATTGTAGCATATAATGAGTATTTAAAAAAAAACATTCTGAAGAAAAAAAAATTCGGGTTCTGAAATAACCAAAAATAGCCGATTTTGAAGGTTATTATCCACGTTTTTTAGGCTTCTAAGGTCCCGGAATAAAAAGTCATGAAATTCCTACCATAGTACCTTAGTAGCATATAAAAATGACTCAATGTGTTAAAATAGACAATCGGTTTAAAATAGACACATTTAGAGGTCCGAACATTATTTTAAAGGTCCTGCATAAAATAGACAAAATATGTTTTATACTTTATTATTTGTTGTTTTGAGAAAAATTTATGCATCCAATATTAATTATAGCATATAATGAGTATTTAAAAAAACATTTTGAAGAAAAAAAAATTCGGGATCTGAAATAACCAAAAATAGCCGATTTTGAAGGTTATTATTCACGTTTTTTGGGCTTCTAAGGTCCCGGAATAAAAAGTCATTAAATTCGTACCATAGTTCCTTAGTAGCATATAAAAATGACTAAATGTGTTAAAATAGACAATCGGTTTAAAATAGACACATTTAGAGGTCCGAACATTATTTTAAAGGTCCTGCATAAAATAGATAAAATATGTTTTATACTTTATTATTTGTTGTTTTGAGAAAAATTTATGCATCCAATATTAATTATAGCATATAATGAGTATTTAAAAAACATTCTGAAAAAAAAAAAATTCGGGATCTGAAATAACCAAAAATAGCCGATTTTGAAGGTTATTATCCACGTTTTTTAGGCTTCTAAGGTCCCGGAATAAAAAGTCATGAAATTCCTACCATAGTACCTTAGTAGCATATAAAAATGACTCAATGTGTTAAAATAGACAATCGGTTTAAAATAGACACATTTAGAGGTCCGAACATTATTTTAAAGGTCCTGCATAAAATAGACAAAATATGTTTTATACTTTATTATTTGTTGTTTTGAGAAAAATTTATGCATCCAATATTAATTATAGCATATAATGAGTAATTAAAAAAACATTCTGAAGAAAAAAAAATTCGGGATCTGATATAACCAAAAATAGCCGATTTTGAAAGTTATTATCCACGTTTTTCGTCTTTTAAGGTCCCGGAATAAAAACTCATGAAATTTGTACCATAGTACCTTAGTAGAAAATAAAAATGACTCAATGTGTTAAAATAGACAATCGGTTTAAAATAGACACATTTAGAGGTCCGAACATTATTTTAAAGGTCCTGCATAAAATAGATAAAATATGTTTTATACTTTATTATTTGTTGTTTTGAGAAAAATTTATGCATCCAATATTAATTATAGCATATAATGAGTATTTAAAAAAACATTTTGAAGAAAAAAAAATTCGGGATCTGAAATAACCAAAAATAGCCGATTTTGAAGGTTATTATTCACGTTTTTTGGGCTTCTAAGGTCCCGTAATAAAAAGTCATTAAATTCGTACCATAGTTCCTTAGTAGAAAATAAAAATGAGTCAATGTGTTAAAATAGACAATCGGTTTAAAATAGACACATTTAGAGGTCCGAACATTATTTTAAAGGTCCTGCATAAAATAGACAAAATATGTTTTATACTTTATTATTTGTTGTTTTGAGAAAAATTTATGCATCCAATATTAATTATAGCATATAATGAGTAATTAAAAAAACATTCTGAAGAAAAAAAAATTCGGGATCTGATATAACCAAAAATAGCCGATTTTGAAGGTTATTATCCACGTTTTTCGTCTTTTAAGGTCCCGGAATAAAAACTCATGAAATTTGTACCATAGTACCTTAGTAGAAAATAAAAATGACTCAATGTGTTAAAATACACAATCGGTTTAAAATAGACACATTTAGAGGTCCGAACATTATTTTAAAGGTTCTGCATAAAAAAAATAAAATATGTTTTACACTTTATTATTTGTTGTTTTGAGAAAAATTTATGCATCCAATATTAATTATAGCATATAATGAGTATTTAAAAAAACATTCTGAAGAAAAAAAAATTCGGGATCTGAAATAACCAAAAATAGGCGATTTTGAAGGTTATTATCCACGTTTTTTCGGCTTTTAAGGTCCCGGAATAAAAACTCATGAAATTTGTACCATAGTAACTTAGTAGAAAATAAAAATGACTGAATGTGTTAAAATAGACAATCGGTTTAAAATAGACACATTTAGAGGTCCGAACATTATTTTAAAGGTCCTGCATAAAATAGATAAAATATGTTTTATACTTTATTATTTGTTGTTTTAAGAAAAATTTATGCATCCAATATTAATTGTAGCATATAATGAGTATTTAGAAAAAAACATTCTGAAGAAAAAAAAATTCGGGTTCTGAAATAACCAAAAATAGCCGATTTTGAAGGTTATTATCCACGTTTTTTAGGCTTCTAAGGTCCCGGAATAAAAAGTCATGAAATTCCTACCATAGTACCTTAGTAGCATATAAAAATGACTCAATGTGTTAAAATAGACAATCGGTTTAAAATAGACACATTTAGAGGTCCGAACATTATTTTAAAGGTCCTCCATAAAATAGACAAAATATGTTTTATACTTTATTATTTGTTGTTTTGAGAAAAATTTATGCATCCAATATTAATTATAGCATATAATGAGTATTTAAAAAAACATTTTGAAGAAAAAAAAATTCGGGATCTGAAATAACCAAAAATAGCCGATTTTGAAGGTTATTATTCACGTTTTTTGGGCTTCTAAGGTCCCGGAATAAAAAGTCATTAAATTCGTACCATAGTTCCTTAGTAGCATATAAAAATGACTAAATGTGTTAAAATAGACAATCGGTTTAAAATAGACACATTTAGAGGTCCGAACATTATTTTAAAGGTCCTGCATAAAATAGATAAAATATGTTTTATACTTTATTATTTGTTGTTTTGAGAAAAATTTATGCATCCAATATTAATTATAGCATATAATGAGTATTTAAAAAACATTCTGAAAAAAAAAAATTCGGGATCTGAAATAACCAAAAATAGCCGATTTTGAAGGTTATTATCCACGTTTTTTAGGCTTCTAAGGTCCCGGAATAAAAAGTCATGAAATTCCTACCATAGTACCTTAGTAGCATATAAAAATGACTCAATGTGTTAAAATAGACAATCGGTTTAAAAGAGACACATTTAGAGGTCCGAACATTATTTTAAAGGTCCTGCATAAAATAGACAAAATATGTTTTATACTTTATTATTTGTTGTTTTGAGAAAAATTTATGCATCCAATATTAATTATAGCATATAATGAGTAATTAAAAAAACATTCTGAAGAAAAAAAAATTCGGGATCTGATATAACCAAAAATAGCCGATTTTGAAGGTTATTATCCACGTTTTTCGTCTTCTAAGGTCCCGGAATAAAAACTCATGAAATTTGTACCATAGTACCTTAGTAGAAAATAAAAATGACTCAATGTGTTAAAATAGACAATCGGTTTAAAATAGACACATTTAGAGGTCCGAACATTATTTTAAAGGTCCTGCATAAAATAGATAAAATATGTTTTATACTTTATTATTTGTTGTTTTGAGAAAAATTTATGCATCCAATATTAATTATAGCATATAATGAGTATTTAAAAAAACATTTTGAAGAAAAAAAAATTCGGGATCTGAAATAACCAAAAATAGTCGATTTTGAAGGTTATTATTCACGTTTTTTGGGCTTCTAAGGTCCGGAATAAAAAGTCATTAAATTCGTACCATAGTTCCTTAGTAGAAAATAAAAATGACTCAATGTGTTAAAATAGACAATCGGTTTAAAATAGACACATTTAGAGGTCCGAACATTATTTTAAAGGTCCTGCATAAAATAGACAAAATATGTTTTATACTTTATTATTTGTTGTTTTGAGAAAAATTTATGCATCCAATATTAATTATAGCATATAATGAGCAATTAAAAAAACATTCTGAAGAAAAAAAAATTCGGGATCTGATATAACCAAAAATAGCCGATTTTGAAGGTTATTATCCACGTTTTTCGTCTTTTAAGGTCCCGGAATAAAAACTCATGAAATTTGTACCATAGTACCTTAGTAGAAAATAAAAATGACTCAATGTGTTAAAATACACAATCGGTTTAAAATAGACACATTTAGAGGTCCGAACATTATTTTAAAGGTTCTGCATTAAAAAAATAAAATATGTTTTACACTTTATTATTTGTTGTTTTGAGAAAAATTTATGCATCCAATATTAATTATAGCATATAATGAGTATTTAAAAAAACATTCTGAAGAAAAAAAAATTCGGGATCTGAAATAACCAAAAATAGGCGATTTTGAAGGTTATTATCCACGTTTTTTCGGCTTGTAAGGTCCCGGAATAAAAACTCATGAAATTTGTACCATAGTAACTTAGTAGAAAATAAAAATGACTCAATGTGTTAAAATAGACAATCGGTTTAAAATAGACACATTTAGAGGTCCGAACATTATTTTAAAGGTCCTGCATAAAATAGATAAAATATGTTTTATACTTTATTATTTGTTGTTTTAAGAAAAATTTATGCATCCAATATTAATTGTAGCATATAATGAGTATTTAAAAAAAAACATTCAGAAGAAAAAAAAATTCGGGTTCTGAAATAACCAAAAATAGCCGATTTTGAAGGTTATTATCCACGTTTTTTAGGCTTCTAAGGTCCCGGAATAAAAAGTCATGAAATTCCTACCATAGTACCTTAGTAGCATATAAAAATGACTCAATGTGTTAAAATAGACAATCGGTTTAAAATAGACACATTTAGAGGTCCGAACATTATTTTAAAGGTCCTGCATAAAATAGACAAAATATGTTTTATACTTTATTATTTGTTGTTTTGAGAAAAATTTATGCATCCAATATTAATTATAGCATATAATGAGTATTTAAAAAAACATTTTGAAGAAAAAAAAATTCGGGATCTGAAATAACCAAAAATAGCCGATTTTGAAGGTTATTATTCACGTTTTTTGGGCTTCTAAGGTCCCGGAATAAAAAGTCATTAAATTCGTACCATAGTTCCTTAGTAGCATATAAAAATGACTAAATGTGTTAAAATAGACAATCGGTTTAAAATAGACACATTTAGAGGTCCGAACATTATTTTAAAGGTCCTGCATAAAATAGATAAAATATGTTTTATACTTTATTATTTGTTGTTTTGAGAAAAATTTATGCATCCAATATTAATTATAGCATATAATGAGTATTTAAAAAACATTCTGAAAAAAAAAAAATTCGGGATCTGAAATAACCAAAAATAGCCGATTTTGAAAGTTATTATCCACGTTTTTTAGGCTTCTAAGGTCCCGGAATAAAAAGTCATGAAATTCCTACCATAGTACCTTAGTAGCATATAAAAATGACTCAATGTGTTAAAATAGACAATCGGTTTAAAATAGACACATTTAGAGGTCCGAACATTATTTTAAAGGTCCTGCATAAAATAGACAAAATATGTTTTATACTTTATTATTTGTTGTTTTGAGAAAAATTTATGCATCCAATATTAATTATAGCATATAATGAGTAATTAAAAAAACATTCTGAAGAAAAAAAAATTCGGGATCTGATATAACCAAAAATAGCCGATTTTGAAGGTTATTATCCACGTTTTTCGTCTTTTAAGGTCCCGGAATAAAAACTCATGAAATTTGTACCATAGTACCTTAGTAGAAAATAAAAATGACTCAATGTGTTAAAATAGACAATCGGTTTAAAATAGACACATTTAGAGGTCCGAACATTATTTTAAAGGTCCTGCATAAAATAGATAAAATATGTTTTATACTTTATTATTTGTTGTTTTGAGAAAAATTTATGCATCCAATATTAATTATAGCATATAATGAGTATTTAAAAAAACATTTTGAAGAAAAAAAAATTCGGGATCTGAAATAACCAAAAATAGTCGATTTTGAAGGTTATTATTCACGTTTTTTGGGCTTCTAAGGTCCCGGAATAAAAAGTCATTAAATTCGTACCATAGTTCGTTAGTAGAAAATAAAAATGACTCAATGTGTTAAAATAGACAATCGGTTTAAAATAGACACATTTAGAGGTCCGAACATTATTTTAAAGGTCCTGCATAAAATAGACAAAATATGTTTTATACTTTATTATTTGTTGTTTTGAGAAAAATTTATGCATCCAATATTAATTATAGCATATAATGAGTAATTAAAAAAACATTCTGAAGAAAAAAAAATTCGGGATCTGATATAACCAAAAATAGCCGATTTTGAAGGTTATTATCCACGTTTTTCGTCTTTTAAGGTCCCGGAATAAAAACTCATGAAATTTGTACCATAATACCTTAGTAGAAAATAAAAATGACTCAATGTGTTAAAATACACAATCGGTTTAAAATAGACACATTTAGAGGTCCGAACATTATTTTAAAGGTTCTGCATAAAAAAAATAAAATATGTTTTACACTTTATTATTTGTTGTTTTGAGAAAAATTTATGCATCCAATATTAATTATAGCATATAATGAGTATTTAAAAAAACATTCTGAAGAAAAAAAAATTCGGGATCTGAAATAACCAAAAATAGGCGATTTTGAAGGTTATTATCCACGTTTTTTCGGCTTTTAAGGTCCCGGAATAAAAACTCATGAAATTTGTACCATAGTAACTTAGTAGAAAATAAAAATGACTCAATGTGTTAAAATACACAATCGGTTTAAAATAGACACATTTAGAGGTCCGAACATTATTTTAAAGGACCTGCATAAAATAGATAAAATATGTTTTATACTTTATTATTTGTTGTTTTAAGAAAAATTTATGCATCCAATATTAATTGTAGCATATAATGAGTATTTAAAAAAAAACATTCTGAAGAAAAAAAAATTCGGGTTCTGAAATAACCAAAAATAGCCGATTTTGAAGGTTATTATCCACGTTTTTTAGGCTTCTAAGGTCCCGGAATAAAAAGTCATGAAATTCCTACCATAGTACCTTAGTAGCATATAAAAATGAACCAATGTGTTAAAATAGACAATCGGTTTAAAATAGACACATTTAGAGGTCCGAACATTATTTTAAAGGTCCTGCATAAAATAGACAAAATATGTTTTATACTTTATTATTTGTTGTTTTGAGAAAAATTTATGCATCCAATATTAATTATAGCATATAATGAGTATTTAAAAAAACATTTTGAAGAAAAAAAAATTCGGGATCTGAAATAACCAAAAATAGCCGATTTTGAAGGTTATTATTCACGTTTTTTGGGCTTCTAAGGTCCCGGAATAAAAAGTCATTAAATCCGTACCATAGTTCCTTAGTAGCATATAAAAATGACTAAATGTGTTAAAATAGACAATCGGTTTAAAATAGACACATTTAGAGGTCCGAACATTATTTTAAAGGTCCTGCATAAAATAGATAAAATATGTTTTATACTTTATTATTTGTTGTTTTGAGAAAAATTTATGCATCCAATATTAATTATAGCATATAATGATTATTTAAAAAAACATTTTGAAGAAAAAAAAATTCGGGATCTGAAATAACCAAAAATAGCCGATTTTGAAGGTTATTATTCACGTTTTTTGGGCTTCTAAGGTCCCGGAATAAAAAGTCATTAAATTCGTACCATAGTTCCTTAGTAGCATATAAAAATGACTAAATGTGTTAAAATAGACAATCGGTTTAAAATAGACACATTTAGAGGTCCGAACATTATTTTAAAGGTCCTGCATAAAATTGATAAAATATGTTTTATACTTTATTATTTGTTGTTTTGAGAAAAATTTATGCATCCAATATTAATTATAGCATATAATGAGTATTTAAAAAACATTCTGAAAAAAAAAAAATTCGGGATCTGAAATAACCAAAAATAGCCGATTTTGAAGGTTATTATCCACGTTTTTTAGGCTTCTAAGGTCCCGGAATAAAAAGTCATGAAATTCCTACCATAGTACCTTAGTAGCATATAAAAATGACTCAATGTGTTAAAATAGACAATCGGTTTAAAATAGACACATTTTGAGGTCCGAACATTATTTTAAAGGTCCTGCATAAAATAGACAAAATATGTTTTATACTTTATTATTTGTTGTTTTGAGAAAAATTTATGCATCCAATATTAATTATAGCATATAATGAGTAATTAAAAAAACATTCTGAAGAAAAAAAAATTCGGGATCTGATATAACCAAAAATAGCCGATTTTGAAGGTTATTATCCACGTTTTTCGTCTTTTAAGGTCCCGGAATAAAAACTCATGAAATTTGTACCATAGTACCTTAGTAGAAAATAAAAATGACTCAATGTGTTAAAATAGACAATCGGTTTAAAATAGACACATTTAGAGGTCCGAACATTATTTTAAAGGTCCTGCATAAAATAGATAAAATATGTTTTATACTTTATTATTTGTTGTTTTGAGAAAAATTTATGCATCCAATATTAATTATAGCATATAATGAGTATTTAAAAAAACATTTTGAAGAAAAAAAAATTCGGGATCTGAAATAACCAAAAATAGCCGATTTTGAAGGTTATTATTCACGTTTTTTGGGCTTCTAAGGTCCCGGAATAAAAAGTCATGAAATTCCTACCATAGTACCTTAGTAGCATATAAAAATGACTCAATGTGTTAAAATAGACAATCGGTTTAAAATAGACACATTTAGAGTTCCGAACATTATTTTAAAGTTTCTGCATAAAATAGACAAAATATGTTTTATACTTTATTATTTGTTGTTTTAAGAAAAATTTATGCATCCAATATTAATTGTAGCATATAATGAGTATTTAAAAAAAAAACATTCTGAAGAAAAAAAAATTCGGGTTCTGAAATAACCAAAAATAGCCGATTTTGAAGGTTATTATCCACGTTTTTTAGGCTTCTAAGGTCCCGGAATAAAAAGTCATGAAATTCCTACCATAGTACCTTAGTAGCATATAAAAATGACTCAATGTGTTAAAATAGACAATCGGTTTAAAATAGACACATTTAGAGGTCCGAACATTATTTTAAAGGTCCTGCATAAAATAGACAAAATATGTTTTATACTTTATTATTTGTTGTTTTGAGAAAGATTTATGTATCCAATATTAATTATAGCATATAATGAGTAATTAAAAAAACATTCTGAAGAAAAAAAAATTCGGGATCTGATATAACCAAAAATAGCCGATTTTGAAGGTTATTATCCACGTTTTTCGTCTTTTAAGGTCCCGGAATAAAAACTCATGAAATTTGTACCATAGTACCTTAGTAGAAAATAAAAATGACTCAATGTGTTAAAATACACAATCGGTTTAAAATAGACACATTTAGAGGTCCGAACATTATTTTAAAGGTTCTGCATAAAAAAAATAAAATATGTTTTACACTTTATTATTTGTTGTTTTGAGAAAAATTTATGCATCCAATATTAATTATAGCATATAATGAGTATTTAAAAAAACATTTTGAAGAAAAAAAAATTCGGGATCTGAAATAACCAAAAATAGCCGATTTTGAAGGTTATTATTCACGTTTTTTGGGCTTCTAAGGTCCCGGAATAAAAAGTCATTAAATCCGTACCATAGTTCCTTAGTAGCATATAAAAATGACTAAATGTGTTAAAATAGACAAACGGTTTAAAATAGACACATTTAGAGGTCCGAACATTATTTTAAAGGTCCTGCATAAAATAGCTAAAATATGTTTTATATTTTATTATTTGTTGTTTTGAAAAAAATTTATGCATCCAATATTAATTATAGCATATAATGAGTATTTAAAAAAACATTTTGAAGAAAAAAAAATTCGGGATCTGAAATAACCAAAAATAGCCGATTTTGAAGGTTATTATTCACGTTTTTTGGGCTTCTAAGGTCCCGGAATAAAAAGTCATTAAATTCGTACCATAGTTCCTTAGTAGCATATAAAAATGACTAAATGTGTTAAAATAGACAAACGGTTTAAAATAGACACATTTAGAGGTCCGAACATTATTTTAAAGGTCCTGCATAAAATAGCTAAAATATGTTTTATACTTTATTATTTGTTGTTTTGAAAAAAATTTATGCATCCAATATTAATTATAGCATATAATGAGTATTTAAGAAAACATTTTGAAGAAAAAAAAATTCGAGATCTGAAATAACCAAAAATAGCTGATTTTGAAGGTTATTTATTCACGTTTTTTGGGATTTTAAGGTCCCGGAATAAAAAATCATGAAATTCGTACCATAGTATCTTAGTAGCATATAAAAATGACTCAATGTGTTAAAATAGACAATCGGTTTAAAATAGACACATTTAGAGGTCCGAACATTATTTTAAAGTTTCTGCATAAAATAGACAAAATATGTTTTATACTTTATTATTTGTTGTTTTAAGAAAAATTTATGCATCCAATATTAATTGTAGCATATAATGAGTATTTAAAAAAAAACATTCTGAAGAAAAAAAAATTCGGGTTCTGAAATAACCAAAAATAGCCGATTTTGAAGGTTATTATCCACGTTTTTTAGGCTTCTAAGGTCCCGGAATAAAAAGTCATGAAATTCCTACCATAGTACCTTAGTAGCATATAAAAATGACTCAATGTGTTAAAATAGACAATCGGTTTAAAATAGACACATTTAGAGGTCCGAACATTATTTTAAAGGTGCTGCATAAAATAGACAAAATATGTTTTATACTTTATTATTTGTTGTTTTGAGAAAAATTTATGCATCCAATATTAATTATAGCATATAATGAGTATTTAAAAAAACATTTTGAAGGAAAAAAAATTCGGGATCTGAAATAACCAAAAATAGCCGATTTTGAAGGTTATTATTCACGTTTTTTGGGCTTCTAAGGTCCCGGAATAAAAAAGTCATTAAATTCGTACCATAGTTCCTTAGTAGCATATAAAAATGACTAAATGTGTTAAAATAGACAATCGGTTTAAAATAGACACATTTAGAGGTCCGAACATTATTTTAAAGGTCCTGCATAAAATAGATAAAATATGTTTTATACTTTATTATTTGTTGTTTTGAGAAAAATTTATGCATCCAATATTAATTATAGCATATAATGAGTATTTAAAAAACATTCTGAAAAAAAAAAAATTCGGGATCTGAAATAACCAAAAATTGCCGATTTTGAAGGTTATTATCCACGTTTTTTAGGCTTCTAAGGTCCCGGAATAAAAAGTCATGAAATTCCTACCATAGTACCTTAGTAGCATATAAAAATGACTCAATGTGTTCAAATAGACAATCGGTTTAAAATAGACACATTTAGAGGTCCGAACATTATTTTAAAGGTCCTGCATAAAATAGACAAAATATGTTTTATACTTTATTATTTGTTGTTTTGAGAAAAATTTATGCATCCAATATTAATTATAGCATATAATGAGTATTTAAAAAAACATTTTGAAGAAAAAAAAATTCGGGATCTGAAATAACCAAAAATAGCCGATTTTGAAGGTTATTATTCACGTTTTTTGGGCTTCTAAGGTCCCGGAATAAAAAAGTCATTAAATTCGTACCATTGTTCCTTAGTAGCATATAAAAATGACTAAATGTGTTAAAATAGACAATCGGTTTAAAATAGACACATTTAGAGGTCCGAACATTATTTTAAAGGTCCTGCATAAAATAGATAAAATATGTTTTATACTTTATTATTTGTTGTTTTGAGAAAAATTTATGCATCCAATATTAATTATAGCATATAATGAGTATTTAAAAAACATTCTGAAAAAAAAAAAATTCGGGATCTGAAATAACCAAAAATAGCCGATTTTGAAGGTTATTATCCACGTTTTTTAGGCTTCTAAGGTCCCGGAATAAAAAGTCATGAAATTCCTACCATAGTACCTTAGTAGCATATAAAAATGACTCAATGTGTTAAAATAGACAATCGGTTTAAAATAGACACATTTAGAGGTCCGAACATTATTTTAAAGGTCCTGCATAAAATAGACAAAATATGTTTTATACTTTATTATTTGTTGTTTTGAGAAAAATTTATGCATCCAATATTAATTATAGCATATAATGAGTATTTAAAAAACATTCTGAAAAAAAAAAAATTCGGGATCTGAAATAACCAAAAATAGCCGATTTTGAAGGTTATTATCCACGTTTTTTAGGCTTCTAAGGTCCCGGAATAAAAAGTCATGAAATTCCTACCATAGTACCTTAGTAGCATATAAAAATGACTCAATGTGTTAAAATAGACAATCGGTTTAAAATAGACACATTTAGAGGTCCAAACATTATTTTAAAGGTCCTGCATAAAATAGATAAAATATGTTTTATACTTTATTATTTGTTGTTTTGAGAAAAATTTATGCATCCAATATTAATTATAGCATATAATGAGTATTTAAAAAACATTCTGAAAAAAAAAAAATTCGGGATCTGAAATAACCAAAAATAGCCGATTTTGAAGGTTATTATCCACGTTTTTTAGGCTTCTAAGGTCCCGGAATAAAAAGTCATGAAATTCCTACCATAGTACCTTAGTAGCATATAAAAATGACTCAATGTGTTAAAATAGACAATCGGTTTAAAATAGACACATTTAGAGGTCCGAACATTATTTTAAAGGTCCTGCATAAAATAGACAAAATATGTTTTATACTTTATTATTTGTTGTTTTGAGAAAAATTTATGCATCCAATATTAATTATAGCATATAATGAGTATTTAAAAAACATTCTGAAAAAAAAAAAATTCGGGATCTGAAATAACCAAAAATAGCCGATTTTGAAGGTTATTATCCACGTTTTTTAGGCTTCTAAGGTCCCGGAATAAAAAGTCATGAAATTCCTACCATAGTACCTTAGTAGCATATAAAAATGACTCAATGTGTTAAAATAGACAATCGGTTTAAAATAGACACATTTAGAGGTCCGAACATTATTTTAAAGGTCCTGCATAAAATAGACAAAATATGTTTTATACTTTATTATTTGTTGTTTTGAGAAAAATTTATGCATCCAATATTAATTATAGCATATAATGAGTATTTAAAAAACATTCTGAAAAAAAAAAAATTCGGGATCTGAAATAACCAAAAATAGCCGATTTTGAAGGTTATTATCCACGTTTTTTAGGCTTCTAAGGTCCCGGAATAAAAAGTCATGAAATTCCTACCATAGTACCTTAGTAGCATATAAAAATGACTCAATGTGTTAAAATAGACAATCGGTTTAAAATAGACACATTTAGAGGTCCAAACATTATTTTAAAGGTCCTGCATAAAATAGACAAAATATGTTTTATACTTTATTATTTGTTGTTTTGATAAAAATTTATGCATCCAATATTAATTATAGCATATAATGAGTAATTAAAAAAACATTCTGAAGAAAAAAAAATTCGGGATCTGATATAACCAAAAATAGCCGATTTTGAAGGTTATTATCCACGTTTTTCGTCTTTTAAGGTCCCGGAATAAAAACTCATGAAATTTGTACCATAGTACCTTAGTAGAAAATAAAAATGACTCAATGTGTTAAAATAGACAATCGGTTTAAAATAGACACATTTAGAGGTCCGAACATTATTTTAAAGGTCCTGCATAAAATAGATAAAATATGTTTTATACTTTATTATTTGTTGTTTTGAGAAAAATTTATGCATCCAATATTAATTATAGCATATAATGAGTATTTAAAAAAACATTTTGAAGAAAAAAAAATTCGGGATCTGAAATAACCAAAAATAGCCGATTTTGAAGGTTATTATTCACGTTTTTTGGGCTTCTAAGGTCCCGGAATAAAAAGTCATGAAATTCGTACCATAGTACCTTAGTAGCATATAAAAATGACTCAATGTGTTAAAATAGACAAACGGTTTAAAATAGAGACATTTAGAGGTCCGAACATTATTGTAAAGGTCCTGCATAAAATAGACAAAATATGTTTTATACTTTATTATTTGTTGTTTTGAGAAAAATTTATGCATCCAATATTAATTATAGCATATAATGAGTATTTAAAAAAACATTCTGAATAAAAAAAAATTAGGATCTGAAATAACCAAAAATTGCCGATTTTGAAGGTTATTATCCATGTTTTTTAGGCTTCTAAGGTCCCGGAATAAAAAGTCATGAAATTCCTACCATAGTACATTAGTAGCATATAAAAATGACTCAATGTGTCAAAATAGACAATCGGTTTAAAATAGACACATTTAGAGGTCCGAACATTATTTTAAAGTTCCTGCATAAAATAGACAAAATATGTTTTATACTTTATTATTTGTTGTTTTGAGAAAAATTTATGCATCCAATATTAATTATAGCATATAATGAGTATTTAAAAAAACATTCTGAAGAAGAAAAAATTCGGGATCTGAAATAACCAAAAATAGCCGATTTTGAAGGTTATTATCCATGTTTTTTAGGCTTCTAAGGTCCCATAATAAAAAGTCATGAAATTCCTACCATAGTACCTTAGTAGCATATAAAAATGACTCAATGTGTTAAAATAGACAATCGGTTTAAAATAGACACATTTAGAGATCCGAACATTATTTTAAAGGTCCTGCATATAATAGATAAAATATGTTTTATACTTTATTATTTGTTGTTTTGAGAAAAAAATTTATGCATCCAATATTAATAATAGCATATAATGAGTATTTAAAAAACATTCTGAAGAAAAAAAAATTCGGGATTTGAAATAACCAAAAATAGCCGATTTTGAAGGTTATTATCCACGTTTTTTAGGCTTCTAATGTAACACCCCGGCCCAAACCTAGGACCGGAAATGTTAGCCACGGTAGCTCGCCAGGCTATGTACTGGCCCCACAGACCAACACGTGTCCTTTTCAGCACATTTTGTCCTCACTCATGCGCATCCCGGGAACCTTCCCAGGAGGTCACCCATCCTAAGACTACTCCCAGCCAAGCACGCTTAACTTTGGAGTTCTTTCGCATGGATAACCAGAAAAGAAAGTGCACTTTGTTGATATGAGTAGTACTTTCAATCCCTTTAAGCACTAGTCATATATAAGCCTATCAATGGACCTCTTCAAGGGGTTACCCCACCCGAATATCCTATTCGGTTCAATGGAGTATTACACACCCCCACTTGAAGAACGCAACGTCCTCGTTGCGCCTGGCAGCATCCGACCGCAGCCGAGCCAAACCAGGAATCCTCCCCCGCTTGGTTGGTGCCCCGGGTACTCCAGACCACAGGCGCTCACCAGACGGTCGCAGGGTTGCTCTGATACCAACTGTAAAACCCCTCGCGAAAGCGGAAATATAAACACATAAAAGTACCAAAATTGCAGCGGAATTAAAACTTTTTAGCAAACTAAACTAACATGCGAGAAGCTTTAAACTGAAACTGGAAACAGAACTGATATAAACAACAATAGATAAGTAGCAGTTCTAAGTACGGAAATGAAATATATACACAGCCTGGGATGACACATCCCTACAGGCACCAAAACGTAAACAACAAAAGTCTAAGAGTCTAGCTAAGCGTAAACGGGTAAGTCAACTGATGAAGGATCATCACTCGCTAGCTCTCCTGTAACCCCGATCTCCATCCCTGCATGTACCTACATACATGAAAACATGTACGCCACAATCAGTGGGGAGTGACTAGAGTTCTCCTAGCCACCTTTTGTGACAACACGTAACATATAAAACAATACAGAATACTCCAACATATATCAACATGTGAAGCATAAACAACTCATCATCTGATCTCTTACTATTAGGGATGGCAATGGATCCTGGATCCGGTCCAGATCCGTAAGACCCGACCCTGATGGACCGGATCTGGATCCTATTTTTTTAGACCCGTTGGATCCGGGTCGGATCTGGATCCACTACTTTTAAAACGGATCTGGATCTGGATCCTCCTACGCAGACCCTGAAGGATCCAGATCCGTTTCTGGACCCGTTTTTATAGTAAAAATATGAAGTTTTTCGTCTTAGTTATTTTGTTTCTTGAGTTGTGTTTGGATTACTTGGTCATAATAATTATTACTTGCAATATTTGGTTGAAAATAATTGTCACGCTACTAGCTACTTCCCCTTTTTATTGTATTTCGAAAAATAGATATCAATAGTGTTATGGCGCATGAGTTTTTTTTTTTTTTTATAATGTGGGGGTTAGAAACTTGGACCCGTAACGGACCCGGATCCGATCCGGATCCGTTGGATCTGGATCTGGATCTCACATATTTGGACCCGTTGGATCTGGATCGGATCTGGATCCAAGGTATACAATGCGGATCTGGATCTGGATCCTACTGGACCCGGTCCAGATCCGGTCCGTTGCCATCCCTACTTACTATCATGCGATTACCATGCACGACTCTCAACTAACTTCATAAACAGATAAGAAGGAGAGCCGGTTTCCCTACTGGTTACCCAGTCGGGGGGTCTTTCAATCTAATCATTTATGAAACCGAACTAAGAGTCATCCAATGCCTTGGATGATTTAACCACCAATCAAAACAACGATAACATACTATGCATATCTGACACTGTACCATCATCAAGGCAAGCAGATATAAACAGCAAGTACAAAGGTTCAGAGGCGACATCTTAACGCATAACCTAGGTACTAAATAATTCAGCAAGTATAAAGGTTCAGAGGCGACATCTTAACGCATAACCTAAACACCAAGTTCACAATATCAAGCAAGGACTCAGAGGCGAAAACTCAACGCATGGACCGGCTATCACTGAACATTAGACTCAGAGGCGAAAACTCAACGCATGTTCCCCTACCCCATTACAAGATACTAGACTCAGAGGCGAAAACTCAACGCATGTTCTAGCACCAAACACCTGCACTCCGGGTAAGGTATGACAACCTGACTGCCCCGTCGTGCAGTTGCTCTACTCGTCAGACTCAGAGGCCAGCTTAAGGCATGTCCTGACGCGATCACACATAAATGTCTGGACTCAGAGGCGAAAACTCAACGCATGTCCCAGACACGACAAACAGACATGTATGGAACTCAGAGGCGAAAACTCAACGCATGTTCCCATACACGACAAACAGTTCACGTATTAAGTTCAGAGGCCAGCTTAAGGCATAACTTAATACGCATCAAAACAATATCATTCAAGTCTATGAACTACTCTATAGTTCTACCTTTAACTTCTAATCAACACTTAATTGACCTCGAGAACTAAGATGAGGGAGAGCCGGTTTCCCTTTCGGTTGCCCGACCGGGGGGTCTCTATCCTTACCCTATTCCCGAACCCAATATAATGTTGCCCATCCTCCGGGGACCTCAAATACATGTCAAAGGTACACAAAACAAGTTTCAAGTAAAACCGATTAACCGTTTGAAAGTTACGATCAAATTACGAAAAACCTCAAAATAGCCTACAGGGGTCCCCAGCCGGTCGGCAGGCAGCCGGTCGGCCGGCTGGTGACCTCTCAGCCTTCCTTCTTTCTTTTCCAAAACGAGACAACACAAAGGGACTCCCAGCCGGTCGGCAGGCAGCCGGTCGGCCGGCTGGGAACCCATTCCCTTAGCTTTACAAACTCGCAAACCCACCCAAATGTACTCCCAGCCGGCTGGCAGGCGGCCGGTCTGCCGGCTGGGCTCCCCTTCTATCCTATGTACTTCGCATACACCCACAATACAACAATGACTACCAGCCGGTCGGCAGGCAGCCGGTCGGCCGGCTGGCAGTCCTAAGGCCAAATCTTAAAAATGCGAAAACACACAAGGATGCGCTCCCAGCCGGTCGACCGACGGCCGGTCGGTCGACCGGCTCAGAGAGCCTGTAACGAAAACACGATTTTCCAGCCAAGTTTAGAATTCCAAAATTCGACACCATAACTCTAACAAGGCTACAATCGGTGATTTCCCAACATTATCAAACACAAAATATCACTAATCTAACAGCACATAAGTCCCATAACAATCCTCAAACAATGTTATCAAGTATTCGTCTGAACTTTGAGAAAAACTGAAAATCACATATGAACACATAATAACATCTTTAGGTATGAATTCTCCACATATTCGACATCCTAAACATGATACTAAGTTCCTTAAACTTAATACTTGAACAAAAATCAGAATCAACAGAAGAAACACAACAAAAGTGCTAATATACACATAAAGGCCGAGTTTCTCATTATCGTCACCTTTCAAGCTTTCCGGCTAAAGATCTTCCTCCACAATGTAGCTATCGATGTCCGGGTTGTCCAATCCTTCACCCACAAACATGAAAAACGGGTTTAAGAACACAAAAACGGAATTTGTGTAAAACAGGCCAATTTTCGAAATGGAGGAATTGAGAAACGGAAGTGATAGATGGATTGGAAATTGAACAAGGATTCCGGAAATGTTATCGTTACCTCAATTTGATCGACGGATGATGAAGAATTCCTCAAAAAGAGATGAATAAAATGGAGGTTTTGTGAGGATTATGTTTTACAGTGAAATGAAATGAAGGGGATGCAATTGTGTCGATGGAAGGGTTTATGGGGAGTTTTATGGACTGTCCTTTCCGGGTCAATTAAACGGGTCGGACATTTGAACGGATATTTAAGATACGGGAACTTAACCTTGCCAAATTGTATTCGTCTTAAGGACTTGAGGTTCTTAAGACGGATCTTATCTATTAAATTAAAATCTTTCGAAATAACTTATTAAAATATTATTTTATTACATAAAATAATTTAAAAAGCTAAATTTAGATTTTACGAAAATACGGGATGTTACAATCACCCCAACTTCAAAAAGTTTCGTCCTCGAAACTCGAACGGACATAAATCTATATACTATACCTCAATCGAAAAGAGAAGGATGCGCGATACGCATCGATGCCTCAGTCTCCCACGTCTGCTCCTCAACATCGCCGCAACGCCAAAGGATCTTCACTAGCGGCACCACCTTGCTCCTAAGCTTCCTATCCTGACGGTCTAGGATCTTCACAGGACGCTCCTCGAAAGCAAGACTCGGCTCCAAGTTCTCGATCTCTCTAGGCAACACATGACTCGGGTCACTAATGTATCTGCGGAGCTGGGAAACATGAAAAACGCTATGAACCTTGCCCAAACTAGGAGGCAAGTCCAAACGGTAAGCGGCAGCACCAATCCTCTTCACGATCTCAAAAGGTCCAATATATTTAGGGCTCAACTTGCCCTTAACTCCAAACCTTTTGACGCCTTTCATCGGAGAAACTCTCAAGAAAACTCGATCACCCACCTCAAACTCTAAGGGTCTACGGCGAACATCAGCATAGGATTTCTGCCGGTCCTGTGCGGCCTTCATCCTACCTCTGATAAGCTGAACCTGATCAATAGTAACAGCTATCTGGTCCGGTCCTAGGTCACGAACGTCACTAGCCTGGTCCCAACAAATCGGACTACGGCACTTCCTACCATAAAGAGCCTCGTACGGAGCCATACCAATGGAAGCATGATAACTGTTGTTGTAAGAAAACTCTACCAACGGCAAACACTGCTCCCAAGAACTCTGAAAATCAAGGGCACAAGCACGGAGCAAATCCTCTAATGTCTGTATAGTCCTCTCGGACTGACCATCGGTCGCGGCATGAAAAGCAGTACTCATCAACAAACGGCTACCCATAGCCTCCTGCAAAGCCTTCCAGAACCTGGAACAAAACCTCGGATCACGATCTGAAACTATCTCCCTCGGGACACCATGATATCGGACTATCTCAGCAATATAAGCCCTAGCTAAACGATCCATATCCCATGTCTCTCTGATCGGCACGAATCTGGCGCACTTAGTTAGACGATCAACGATAACCCAAATCGCATCTTTGCCTCCCACGGTCTTAGGCAAAGCAGTAACAAAATCCATAGATATGCACTCCCACTTCCACTGAGGAACGGGAAGCGGCTGTAGCAAACCACCAGGTCTCCTATGCTCTATCTTGACTTGTTGACAAGTCAAGCACCTACTAACATAATCCAAGATCTCCTTCTTCATACCAGGCCACCAAAACATAAGCCTCAAATCCTTGTGCATCTTCTCTCCTCCTGGATGAACGGAGTACGGTGACAAATGAGCCTCATCAAGAACCTTCTTCCTCAAATCTGGCACATCCGGAACATACATCCTACCACGGAACCTAAGGAAATTATCAGCATCAATCACCAACTCAGGTGCAACACCACTCGAAATCTTAGCCTCAAACTTCTTGAAATCGGCATCCGAAGGCAAACTCTGGCGAATCTCCGAATATAAAGACGGCTCGGCAGTCATAGCAGCTAACCAATCGAAACCACTACCCACCATCTCTAACCTCAGCTTCCGGAACTCGGAACACAACTCATCGGGCAATACTCTCATGGCACTCAACGAGTGAGAAGTCTTGCGGCTAAGCGCATCTGCAACTACATTGGCCTTTCCCTCATGATATAACAACTCAATGTCGTAATCTTTCACCAACTCTAGCCAACGTCTCTGTCTCATGTTAAGGTCTTTCTGAGTAAAAATGTACTTAAGACTCTTGTGATCTGTGAAAATACGGCAATGAGATCCAATCAGGTAATGACGCCACATCTTCAAAGCATGAACAACTGCAGCCAACTCCAAATCATGTGTCGGATAGTTCACCTCATGAACTCTCAACTGTCTAGATGAATAGGCTATCACCTTACCACTCTGCATCAGTACGCATCCAAGCCCTAACATCGAAGCATCACAATACACATCAAAATCCACTCCGATCTCTGGCAAAGCTAACACGGGGGGGGGGAAGTCAATCTGGTCTTCAACTCCTGGAAAGAACTCTCACACTTGTCGGTCCACACAAATTTGGCTTCTTTCTTCAGCAACTGAGTCATCGGGCGAGCTAATCTAGAGAAATCCTCAACGAATCTATGATAATAACCAGCCAAACCCAAAAAGCTACGGATCTCTCCAACATCCTTGGGACTCTCCCAATCAACTACAGCCTCTATCTTTGCGGGATCTACCATCACACCCTCGCTGGATATCACATGTCCTAAAAAGGCAACCTTCGAGAGCCAAAATTCACACTTCGAAAACTTTGCGAACCATTTCTGTCTGCGCAGAATCCCTAGAATCAATCGAAGATGCTCAGCATGTTCCTCATCGGTCTTCGAATATATCAAGATGTCATCGATAAACACCACAACACAAGTGTCAAGATACTCACTAAAGGTACGGTTCATCTGATCCATAAAAATCGCCGGTGCATTAGTCAACCCAAATGGCATAACTACAAACTCAAAATGCCCATATCTGGTACGAAAAGCAGTCTTCGCAATATAGGCCTCTCTCACTGGAATCTGATGATAACCTGATCGAAGATCAATCTTAGAAAACCTCGAAGCACCTCTCAACTGATCAAACAAATCATCTATCCTAGGCAAAGGATATCGATTCTTCACGGTCACTCGGTTCAGCTCTCTATAGTCAATGCACAATCTCATGGAACCATCTTTCTTCTTAACGAACAAAACGGGAGCACCCCACGGAGAAGCACTAGGTCTAATGAAACCCTTCTCGATCATCTCTTCTAACTGTTGCTTCAACTCTTTCAACTCTGGCGGAGCCATACGGTAAGGAGCTTTAGAAATCGGTCCGGTACCTGGAACAAGCTCAATAGTAAACTCCACATCTCTCTCTGGCGGTATCCCTGGCAAGTCATCTAGGAACACATCTGGATACTCACGAACAATGGCTACATCTTCAAGCTTCGGTAGCGATGGTTTAGCAGCTGTAACAACACACAGGAAGGCTTGGCAACCTTTCCTAAGAAGATGAGAAGCTTTCATCGAAGAGATAACACGAACACCCGTTTGAGGGCGAGTTCCCCTATAGGAAACACGAACTCCTGAAGAACTCCTCAAGCAGATTTTCTGGTCGCGACACTCGAAGCGAGCATGGTATCGCGATAACCAATCCATACCGAGGATAATGTCAAACTCCTCGAGAGGAAATCTCAGTAAGTCCGCTGGAAATGTGGCTTGACCAATAATAATAGGAACATCCCTATGGGACGAAGAGCAGGAAAACACGTCTCCAGAAGGTAAGGAAATAGAAGTCTCCTCAACCAATGAAGACTCAAGAGCTAGACGGTCGGCGAACTGAGTCGATATAAATGACAAAGAAGCTCCAGTATCGAATAAAATAAGGCACTCAGCACCAAGAACAGAAAAGATACCGGCAATAATGTCTGGATGAGCCTCTGCCTCAGCCCTAGTCATCACGAAGATCTTCCCCTTCGGCTTTCCTCCTTTGGTCGCTGCAGCAGCAGTGGCAGCCTTGCCAAGAACAGTATCCTTCTCAGGACAGTCAAAGGATCTATGCCCATATCCATTACAAGTATAACACTTATAGGCATTCTTGAAGCAATCAAACCCTGGATGAAGCGGTTTACCACAACGGCGGCAAACAGTAGAAGCAGTGTCGGTGTGAAATGTGGTCTTAGCAACCGGAGCAGAGAACCTCTCAAAACGCTTCTTCTGAGAAGAAGGCGAAGAAGTAGAAGGAACAAATGGTCTCTTCCCCTGGTACACGGATCTCTGGTGAGGTGTCACACTAGAAGTAGCGGCACGAGTCTCAGCATCAATGGCACGAATAGAACTCTCGGCCCAAATAGCATCGTCATACACCTCCACAAAAGAAGTAGAGTCACGACGAACCATACTCTCAATCCTCGGCCCTAGCTTCCCTCGGTAGAAATACACTCTCTCAGCCTCATCACAAACAAATCTCGATGCAAAGTGAGCTAACTGGTTGAACTTGTCAGTAAACTCTTGAACGGTCATCTTGCCTTGCTTCAAATCCATAAATTCTTTCAACCTCTGCGATCTCAACTCCTTGGGGTAGAACCTCGCCTCGAGCCTGTCTTTGAAAGCCTCCCAATCGAACATCGGGTCAAGAATAGCGGTAGGTCCAGTCAATGCCCACCAACGGTCAGCCTCCAATGTCAGGAAGTGAGTGGCTAAACGCACTCTATCCTCCCTAACGACTGAGTACAAGGTGAAGCTCTTTTCCATCTCTCTGAACCACTCTGTGAGGGCTACTGGGTCAGCCTCGCCTCCATAGGTCCTAACATGGCTTCTGGACATCTGAGAGGCAATCCAGGAAAAGCTACCCGGACGATTAGTCTCGCCACCCGGCGGTGGAGGAGGTGGAACATTCTCTGCTTGCTGTCTCTGAGTCTCAAGCAAATGCTGAATTGCTTACAGTACGATGTTATCAGCAGCTCTAGGTCTCACCATCCTTTAAAAGAGAAAATAAGGATTAGCTTAGCAATTAGCAATCACAAATAGACTACAAAATAAGTCCTTAGATCTACCCATCTCTCATTCATTATTTATTTTATTTGGTCAAGTTAAGGTTGGGGTCACATGAGTGCGTCGGGAGCAATAATGCTCTGATACCAACTTGTAACACCCCGGCCCAAACCTAGGACCGGAAATGTTAGCCACGGTAGCTCGCCAGGCTATGTACTGGCCCCACAGACCAACACGTGTCCTTTTCAGCACATTTTGTCCTCACTCATGCGCATCCCGGGAACCTTCCCAGGAGGTCACCCATCCTAAGACTACTCCCAGCCAAGCACGCTTAACTTTGGAGTTCTTTCGCATGGATAACCAGAAAAGAAAGTGCACTTTGTTGATATGAGTAGTACTTTCAATCCCTTTAAGCACTAGTCATATAAGCCTATCAATGGACCTCTTCAAGGGGTTACCCCACCCGAATATCCTATTCGGTTCAATGGAGTATTACACACCCCCACTTGAAGAACGCAACGTCCTCGTTGCGCCTGGCAGCATCCGACCGCAGCCGAGCCAAACCAGGAATCCTCCCCCGCTTGGTTGGTGCCCCGGGTACTCCAGACCACAGGCGCTCACCAGACGGTCGCAGGGTTGCTCTGATACCACTTGTAACACCCCGGCCCAAACCTAGGACCGGAAATGTTAGCCACGGTAGCTCGCCAGGCTATGTACTGGCCCCACAGACCAACACGTGTCCTTTCCAGCACATTTTGTCCTCACTCATGCGCATCCCGGGAACCTTCCCAGGAGGTCACCCATCCTAAGACTACTCCTAGCCAAGCACGCTTAACTTTGGAGTTCTTTCGCATGGATAACCAGAAAAGAAAGTGCACTTTGTTGATATGAGTAGTACTTTCAATCCCTTTAAGCACTAGTCATATAAGTCTATCAATGGACCTCTTCAAGGGGTTACCCCACCCGAATATCCTATTCGGTTCAATGGAGTATTACATCTAAGGTCCCGGAATAAAAAGTCATGAAATTCCTACCATAGTACCTTAGTAGCATATAAAAATGACTCAATGTGTTAAAATAGACAATCGGTTTAAAATAGACACATTTAGAGGTCCGAACATTATTTTAAAGTTTCTGCATAAAATAGACAAAATATGTTTTATACTTTATTATTTGTTGTTTTAAGAAAAATTTATGCATCCAATATTAATTGTAGCATATAATGAGTATTTAAAAAAAAACATTCTGAAGAAAAAAAAATTCGGGTTCTGAAATAACCAAAAATAGCCGATTTTGAAGGTTAGTATCCACGTTTTTTAGGCTTCTAAGGTCCCGGAATAAAAAGTCATGAAATTCCTACCATAGGACCTTAGTAGCATATAAAAATGACTCAATGTGTTAAAATAGACAATCGGTTTAAAATAGACACATTTAGAGGTCCGAACATTATTTTAAAGGTCCTGCATAAAATAGACAAAATATGTTTTATACTTTATTATTTGTTGTTTTGAGAAAAATTTATGCATCCAATATTAATTATAGCATATAATGAGTAATTAAAAAAACATTCTGAAGAAAAAAAAATTCGGGATCTGATATAACCAAAAATAGCCGATTTTGAAGGTTATTATCCACGTTTTTTCGTCTTTTAAGGTCCCGGAATAAAAACTCATGAAATTTGTACCATAGTACCTTAGTAGAAAATAAAAATGACTCAATGTGTTAAAATACACAATCGGTTTAAAATAGACACATTTAGAGGTCCTAACATTATTTTAAAGGTTCTGCATAAAAAAGATAAAATATGTTTTACACTTTATTATTTGTTGTTTTGAGAAAAATTTATGCATCCAATATTAATTATAGCATATAATGAGTAATTAAAAAAACATTCTGAAGAAAAAAAAATTCGGGATCTGATATAACCAAAAATAGCCGATTTTGAAGGTTATTATCCACGTTTTTTCGTCTTTTAAGGTCCCGGAATAAAAACTCATGAAATTTGTACCATAGTACCTTAGTAGAAAATAAAAATGACTCAATGTGTTAAAATACACAATCGGTTTAAAATAGACACATTTAGAGGTCCGAACATTATTTTAAAGGTTCTGCATAAAAAAGATAAAATATGTTTTACACTTTATTATTTGTTGTTTTGAGAAAAATTTATGCATCCAATATTAATTATAGCATATAATGAGTATTTAAAAAAACATTCTGAAGAAAAAAAAAATTCGGGATCTGAAATAACCAAAAATAGCCGATTTTGAAGGTTATTATCCACGTTTTTTCGGCTTTTAAGGTCCCGGAATAAAAACTCATGAAATTTGTACCATAGTAACTTAGTAGAAAATAAAAATGACTCAATGTGTTAAAATAGACAATCGGTTTAAAATAGACACATTTAGAGGTCCGAACATTATTTTAAAGGTCATGCATAAAATAGATAAAATATGTTTTATACTTTATTATTTGTTGTTTTGAGAAAAATTTATGCATCCAACATTAATTATAGCATATAATGAGTATTTAAAAAACATTCTGAAAAAAAAAAATTCGGGATCTGAAATAACCAAAAATAGCCGATTTTGAAGGTTATTATCCACGTTTTTTAGGCTTCTAAGGTCCCGGAATAAAAAGTCATGAAATTCCTACCATAGTACCTTAGTAACATATAAAAATGACTCAATGTGTTAAAATAGACAATCGGTTTAAAATAGACACATTTAGAGGTCCGAACATTATTTTAAAGGTCCTGCATAAAATAGACAAAATATGTTTTATACTTTATTATTTGTTGTTTTGAGAAAAATTTATGCATCCAATATTAATTATAGCATATAATGAGTATTTAAAAAAACATTCTGAAGAAAAAAAAAATTCGGGATCTGAAATAACCAAAAATAGCCGATTTTGAATGTTATTATCCACGTTTTTTAGGCTTCTAAGGTCCCATAATAAAAAGTCATGAAATTCCTACCATAGTACCTTAGTAGCATATAAAAATGACTCAATGTGTTAAAAAAAGACAATCGGTTTAAAATAGACACATTTAGAGGTCCGAACATTATTTTAAAGGTCCTGCATAAAATAGACAAAATATGTTTAATACTTTATTATTTGTTGTTTTGAGAAAAATTTATGCATCCAATATTAATTATAGCATATAATGAGTATTTAAAAAAACATTCTGAAGAAAAAAAATCCGGGATCTGTAATAACAAAAAATAGCCGATTGTAAAGGTTATTATCCACGTTTTTTAGGCTTCTAAGTCCCGGAATAAATAGTCATGAAATTCGTATCATAGTACCTTAGTAGCATATAAAAATGACTCAATGTGTTAAAATAGACAAACGGTTTAAAATAGACACATTTAGAGGTTCGAACATTATTTTAAAGGCCCTGCATAAAATAGACAAAATATGTTTTATACTTTATTATTTGTTGTTTTGAGAAAATTTTATGCATCCAATATTAATTATAGCATATAATGAGTATTTAAAAAAAAAATCTGAAGAAAAAAAAATTCGGGATCTGAAATAACCAAAAATAGCCGATTTTGAAGGTTATTATTCACGTTTTTTGGGCTTTTAAGGTCCCGGAATAAAAGGTCATGAAATTCCTACCATAGTTCCTTAGTAGCATATAAAAATGACTCAATGTGTTAAAATAGACAAACGGTTTAAAATAGACACATTTAGAGGTCCGAACATTATTTTAAAGGTCCTGCATAAAATAGATAAAATATGTTTTATACTTTATTATTTGTTGTTTTGAGAAAAATTTATGCATCCAATATTAATTATAGCATATAATGAGTATTTAAAAAACATTCTGAAAAAAAAAATTCGGGATCTGAAATAACCAAAAATAGCCGATTTTGAAGGTTATTATCCACGTTTTTTAGGCTTCTAAGGTCCCGGAATAAAAAGTCATGAAATTCGTACCATAGTACCTTAGTAGCATATGAAAATGACTCAATGTGTTAAAATAGACAAACGGTTTAAAATATACACATTTAGAGGTCCGAACATTATTTTAAAGGTCCTGCATAAAATAGACAAAATATGTTTTATACTTTATTATTTGTTGTTTTGAGAAAAAATTATGCATCCAATATTAATTATAGCATATAATGAGTATTTAAAAAAACATTCTGAAGAAAAAAAATCCGGGATCTGAAATAACAAAAAATAGCCGATTTTAAAGGTTATTATCCACGTTTTTTAGGCTTCTAAGGTCCCGGAATAAAAAGTCATGAAATTCCTATCATAGTACCTTAGTAGCATATAAAAATGACTCAATGTGTTAAAATAGACAATCGGTTTAAAAGAGACACATTTAGAGGTCCGGACATTATTTTAAAGGTTATGCATAAAATAGACAAAATATGTTTTATACTTTATTATTTGTTGTTTTGAGAAAAATTTATGCATCCAATATTAATTATAACATATAATGAGTATTTAAAAAAACATTCTGAAGAAAAAAAAAGTCGGGATCTGAAATAACCAAAAATAGCTGATTTTGAAGGTTATTTATTCACGTTTTTTGGGCTTTTAAGGTCCCGGAATAAAAAGTCATGAAATTCGTACCATAGTAACTTAGTAGCATATAAAAATGACTCAATGTGTTAAAATAGACAAACGGTTTAAAATAGATACATTTACAGATCCGAACATTATTTTAAAGGTCCTGCATAAAATAGACAAAATATGTTTTATACTTTATTATTTGTTGTTTTGAGAAAAATTTATGCATCCAATATTAATTATAGCATATAATGAGTAATTAAAAAAACATTCTGAAGAAAAAAAAATTCGGGATCTGATATAACCAAAAATAGCCGATTTTGAAGATTATTATCCACGTTTTTTCGTCTTTTAAGGTCCCGGAATAAAAACTCATGAAATTTGTACCATAGTACCTTAGTAGAAAATAAAAATGACTCAATGTGTTAAAATACACAATCGGTTTAAAATAGACACATTTAGAGGTCCGAACATTATTTTAAAGGTTCTGCATAAAAAAGATAAAATATGTTTTACACTTTATTTTTTGTTGTTTTGAGAAAAATTTATGCATCCAATATTAATTATAGCATATAATGAGTATTTAAAAAAACATTCTGAAGAAAAAAAAAATTCGGGATCTGAAATAACCAAAAATAGCCGATTTTGAAGGTTATTATCCACGTTTTTTCGGCTTTTAAGGTCCCGGAATAAAAACTCATGAAATTTGTACCATAGTAACTTAGTAGAAAATAAAAATGACTCAATGTGTTAAAATAGACAATCGGTTTAAAATAGACACATTTAGAGGTCCGAACATTATTTTAAAGGTCATGCATAAAATAGATAAAATATGTTTTATACTTTATTATTTGTTGTTTTGAGAAAAATTTATGCATCCAACATTAATTATAGCATATAATGAGTATTTAAAAAACATTTTGAAAAAAAAAAAATTCGGGATCTGAAATAACCAAAAATAGCCGATTTTGAAGGTTATTATCCACGTTTTTTAGGCTTCTAAGGTCCCGGAATAAAAAGTCATGAAATTCCTACCATAGTACCTTAGTAACATATAAAAATGACTCAATGTGTTAAAATAGACAATCGGTTTAAAATAGACACATTTAGAGGTCCGAACATTATTTTAAAGGTCCTGCATAAAATAGACAAAATATGTTTTATACTTTATTATTTGTTGTTTTGAGAAAAATTTATGCATCCAATATTAATTATAGCATATAATGAGTATTTAAAAAAACATTCTGAAGAAAAAAAATTCGGGATCTGAAATAACCAAAAATAGCCGATTTTGAATGTTATTATCCACGTTTTTTAGGCTTCTAAGGTCCCATAATAAAAAGTCATGAAATTCCTACCATAGTACCTTAGTAGCATATAAAAATGACTCAATGTGTTAAAAAAAGACAATCGGTTTAAAATAGACACATTTAGAGGTCCGAACATTATTTTAAAGGTCCTGCATAAAATAGACAAAATATGTTTAATACTTTATTATTTGTTGTTTTGAGAAAAATTTATGCATCCAATATTAATTATAGCATATAATGAGTATTTAAAAAAACATTCTGAAGAAAAAAAATCCGGGATCTGTAATTACAAAAAATAGCCGATTTTAAAGGTTATTATCCACGTTTTTTAGGCTTCTAAGTCCCGGAATAAATAGTCATGAAATTCGTATCATAGTACCTTAGTAGCATATAAAAATGACTCAATGTGTTAAAATAGACAAACGGTTTAAAATAGACACATTTAGAGGTTCGAACATTATTTTAAAGGTCCTGCATAAAATAGACAAAATATGTTTTATACTTTATTATTTGTTGTTTTGAGAAAATTTTATGCATCCAATATTAATTATAGCATATAATGAGTATTTAAAAAAAAAATCTGAAGAAAAAAAAAATTCGAGATCTGAAATAACCAAAAATAGCCGATTTTGAAGATTATTATTCACGTTTTTTGGGCTTTTAAGGTCCCGGAATAAAACGTCATGAAATTCCTACCATAGTTCCTTAGTAGCATATAAAAATGACTCAATGTGTTAAAATAGACAAACGGTTTAAAATAGACACATTTAGAGGTCCGAACATTATTTTAAAGGTCCTGCATAAAATAGATAAAATATGTTTTATACTTTATTATTTGTTGTTTTGAGAAAAATTTATGCATCCAATATTAATTATAGCATATAATGAGTATTTAAAAAACATTCTGAAAAAAAAAATTCGGGATCTGAAATAACCAAAAATAGCCGATTTTGAAGGTTATTATCCACGTTTTTTAGGCTTCTAAGGTCCCGGAATAAAAAGTCATGAAATTCGTACCATAGTACCTTAGTAGCATATGAAAATGACTCAATGTGTTAAAATAGACAAACGGTTTAAAATATACACATTTAGAGGTTCGAACATTATTTTAAAGGTCCTGCATAAAATAGACAAAATATGTTTTATACTTTATTATTTGTTGTTTTGAGAAAAATTTATGCATCCAATATTAATTATAGCATATAATGGGTATTTAAAAAAACATTCTGAAGAAAAAAAAATTCGGGATCTGAAATAACCAAAATTAGCCGATTTTGAAGGTTATTATCCACGTTTTTTGTGCTTTTAAGGTCCCGGAATAAAAAGTCATGAAATTCCTACCATAGTTCCTTAGTAGCATATAAAAATGACTCAAGGTGTTAAAATAGAGAAACGGTTTAAAATAGATACATTTAGAGGTCCGAACATTATTTTAAAGGTCCTGCATAAAATAGAAAAAATATGTTTTATACTTTATTATTTGTTGTTTTGAGAAAAATTTATGCATCCAATATTAATTATAGCATATCATGAGTATTTAAAAAAACATTCTGAAGAAAAAAAATTCGGGATCTGAAATAACCAAAAGTAGCCGATTTTGAAGATTATTATCCACGTTTTTTAGGCTTCTAAGGTCCCGGAATAAAAAGTCATGAAATTCCTATCATAGTACCTTAGTAGCATATAAAAATGACTCAATGTGTTAAAATAGACAATCGGTTTAAAAGAGACACATTTAGAGGTCCGAACATTATTTTAAAGGTCCTGCATAAAATAGACAAAATATGTTTTATACTTTATTATTTGTTGTTTTGAGAAAAATTTATGCATCCAATATTAATTGTAGCATATAATGAGTATTTAAAAAAATATTCTGAAGAAGAAAAAAATTCGGGATCTGAAATAACCAAAAATAGCCGATTTTGAAGTTTATTATCCACGTTTTTTAGGCTTCTAAGATCCCGGAATAAAAAGTCAGGAAATTCCTACCATAGTACCTTAGTAGCATATAAAAATGACTCAATGTGTCAAAATAGACAATCGGTTTAAAATAGACACATTTAGAGGTCCGAACATTATTTTAAAGTTTTTGCATAAAACAGACAAAATATGTTTTATACTTTATTATTTGTTGTTTTGAGAAAAATTTATGCATCCAATATTAATTATAGCATATAATGAGTATTTAAAAAAACATTCTGAAGAAAAAAAATTCGGGATCTGAAATAACCAAAAATAGCCGATTTTGAAGGTTATTATCCACGTTTTTTAGGCTTCTAAGGTCCCATAATAAAAAGTCATGAAATTCCTACCATAGTACCTTATTAGCATATAAAAAAGACTCAATGTGTTAAAATAGACAAACGGTTTAAAATAGACACATTTAGAGGTCCGAACATTATTTTAAAGGTCCTGCATAAAATTGATAAAATATGTTTTATACTTTATTATTTGTTGTTTTGAGAAAAATTTATGCATCCAATATTAATTATAGCATATAATGTGTATTTACAAAAACATTCTGAAGAAAAAACAATTCGGGATCTGAAATAACCAAAAATAGTCGATTTTTAAGGTTATTATCAGCGTTTTTTCGGCTTTTAAGGTCCCGGAATAAAAAGTCATGAAATTCCTACCATAGTACCTTAGTAGCATATAAAAATGACTCAATGTGTTAAAATAGACAATCGGTTTAAAAGAGACACATTTAGAGGTCCGAACATTATTTTAAAGGTCCTGCATAAAATAGACAAAATATGTTTTATACTTTATTATTTGTTGTTTTGAGAAAAATTTATGCATCCAATATTAATTATAGCATATAATGAGTATTTAAAAAAACATTCTGAAGAAAAAAAAAGTCGGGATCTGAAATAACCAAAAATAGCTGATTTTGAAGGTTATTTATTCACGTTTTTTGGGCTTTTAAGGTCCCGGAATAAAAAGTCATGAAATTCGTACCATAGTACCTTAGTAGCATATAAAAATGACTCAATGTGTTAAAATAGACAAACGGTTTAAAATAGGTACATTTACAGATCCGAACATTATTTTAAAGGTTCTGCATAAAATAGACAAAATATGTTTTATACTTTATTATTTGTTGTTTTGAGAAAAATTTATGCATCCAATATTAATTATAGCATATAATGAGTATTTAAAAAAACATTCTGAAGAAAAAAAATTCGGGATCTGAAATAACCAAAATTAGCCGATTTTGAAGGTTATTATCCACGTTTTTTAGGCTTTTAAGGTCTCGGAATAAAAAGTCAAGAAATTCGTACCATAGTACCTTAGTAGCATATAAAAATGACTCAATGTGTTAAAATAGACAAACGGTTTAAAAAAGACACATTTAGAGGTCCGAACATTATTTTAAAGGTCCTGCATAAAATAGACAAAATATGTTTTATACTTTATTATTTGTTGTTTTGAGACAAATTTATGCATCCAATATTAATTATAGCATATAATGAGTATTTAAAAAAACATTCTGAAGAAAAAAAAATTCGGGATCTGAAATAACCAAAAATAGCCGATTTTGAAGGTTATTATTCACGTTTTTTGGGCTTCTAAGGTCCCGGAATAAAACGTCATGAAATTCGTACCATAGTTCCTTAGTAGCATATAAAAATGACTCAATGTGTTAAAATAGACAAACGGTTTAAAATAGACACATTTAGAGGTCCGAACATTATTTTAAAGGTCCTGCATAAAATAGATAAAATATGTTTTATACTTTATTATTTGTTGTTTTGAGAAAAATTTGTGCATCGAATATTAATTATAGCATATAATGAGTATTTAAAAAAACATTCTGAAGAAAAAAAAAATCGGGATCTGAAATCACCAAAAATAGCTGATTTCGAAGGTTATTTATTCACGTTTTTTGGGCTTTTAAGGTCCCGGAATAAAAAGTCATGAAATTCCTAACATAGTACCTTAGTAGCATATAAAAATGACTCAATGTGTTAAAATAGACAAACGGTTTAAAATAGATACATTTACAGATCCGAACATTATTTTAAAGGTCCTGCATATAATAGACAAAATATGTTTTATACTTTATTATTTGTTGTTTTGAGAAAAATTTATGCATCCAATATTAATTATAGCATATAATGAGTATTTAAAAAAACATTCTGAAGAAAAAAAATTCGGGATCTGAAATAACCAAAAATAGCCGATTTTGAAGATTATTATCCACGTTTTTTAGGCTTCTAAAGTCCCGGAATAAAAAGTCATGAAATTCCTACCATAGTACCTTAGTAGCATATAAAAATGACTCAATGTGTTAAAATAGACAATCGGTTTAAAATAGACACATTTAGAGGTCCGAACATTATTTTAAAGTTCCTGCATAAAATAGACAAAATATGTTTTATACTTTATTATTTGTTGTTTTGAGAAAAATTTATGCATCCAATATTAATTGTAGCATATAATGAGTATTTAAAAAAATATTCTGAAGAAAAAAAAATTCGGGATCTGAAATAACCAAAAATAGCCGATTTTGAAGTTTATTATCCACGTTTTTTAGGCTTCTAAGGTCCCGGAATAAAAAGTCATGAAATTCCTACCATAGTACCTTAGTAGCATATAAAAATGACTCAATGTGTCAAAATAGACAATCGGTTTAAAATAGACACATTTAGAGGTCCGAACATTATTTTAAAGTTCCTGCATAAAACAGACAAAATATGTTTTATACTTTATTATTTGTTGTTTTGAGAAAAATTTATGCATCCAATATTAATTATAGCATATAATGAGTATTTAAAAAAACATTCTGAAGAAAAAAAATTCGGGATCTGAAATAACCAAAAATAGCCGATTTTGAAGGTTATTATCCACGTTTTTTAGGCTTCTAAGGTCCCATAATAAAAAGTCATGAAATTCCTACCATAGTACCTTAGTAGCATATAAAAATGACTCAATGTGTTAAAATAGACAAACGGTTTAAAATAGACACATTTAGAGGTCCGAACATTATTTTAAAGGTCCTGCATAAAATTGATAAAATATGTTTTATACTTTATTATTTGTTGTTTTGAGAAAAATTTATGCATCCAATATTAAATATAGCATATAATGAGTATTTACAAAAACATTCTGAAGAAAAAACAATTCGGGATCTGAAATAACCAAAAATAGTCGATTTTTAAGGTTATTATCAACGTTTTTTCGGCTTTTAAGGTCCCGGAATAAAAAGTCATGAAATTCCTACCATAGTACCTTAGTACCATATAAAAATGACTCAATGTGTTAAAATAGACAAACGGTTTAAAATAGACACATTTAGAGGTCCGAACATTATTTTAAAGGTCCTGCATAAAATAGATAAAATATGTTTTATACTTTATTATTTGTTGTTTTGAGAAAAATTTATGCATCCAATATTAATTATAGCATATAATGAGTATTTACAAAAACATTCTGAAGAAAAAACAATTCGGGATCTGAAATAAACAAAAATAGTCGATTTTTAAGGTTATTATCAACGTTTTTTTCGGCTTTTAAGGTCCCGGAATAAAAAGTCATGAAATTCCTACCATAGTACCTTAGTAGCATATAAAAATGACTCAATGTGTTAAAATAGACAATCGGTTTAAAATAGACACATTTACAGATCCGAACATTATTTTAAAGGTCCTGCATAAAATAGACAAAATATGTTTTATACTTTATTATTTGTTGTTTTGAAAAAAATTTATGCATCCAATATTAATTATAGCATATAATGAGTATTTAAAAAAACATTCTGAAGAAAAAAAATTCGGGATCTGAAATAACCAAAATTAGCCGATTTTGAAGGTTATTATCCATGTTTTTTAGGCTTTTAAGGTCCCGGAATAAAAAGTCATGAAATTCGTACCATAGTACCTTAGTAGCATATAAAAATGACTCAATGTGTTAAAATAGACAAACGGTTTAAAATAGACACATTTAGAGGTCCGAACATTATTTTAAAGGCCCTGCATAAAATAGACAAAATATGTTTTATACTTTATTATTTGTTGTTTTGAGACAAATTTATGTATCCAATATTAATTATAGCATATAATGAGTATTTAAAAAAACATTCTGAAGAAAAAAAATTCGGGATCTGAAATGACCAAAAATAGCCGATTTTGAAAATTATTATTCACGTTTTTTGGGCTTCTAAGGTCCCGGAATAAAAAGTCATGAAATTCGTACCATAGTTCCTTAGTAGCATATAAAAATGACTCAATGTGTTAAAATAGACAAACGGTTTAAAATAGACACATTTAGAGGTCCGAACATTATTTTAAAGGTCCTGCATAAAATAGATAAAATATGTTTTATACTTTATTATTTGTTGTTTTGAGAAAAATTTATGCATCCAATATTAATTATAGCATATAATGAGTATTTAAAAAAACATTCTGAAGTAAAAAAAAAATCGGGATCTGAAATAACCAAAAATAGCTGATTTTGAAGGTTATTTATTCACGTTTTTTGGGCTTTTAAGGTCCCGGAACAAAAAGTCATGAAATTCGTACCATAGTACCTTAGTAGCATATAAAAATGACTCAATGTGTTAAAATAGACAAACGGTTTAAAATAGACACATTTACAGATCCGAACATTATTTTAAAGGTCCTGCATAAAATAGACAAAATATGTTTTATACTTTATTATTTGTTGTTTTGAGAAAAATTTATGCATCCAATATTAATTATAGCATATAATGAGTATTTACAAAAACATTCTGAAGAAAAAAAAAATCGGGATCTGAAATAACCAAAAATAGTCGATTTTTAAGGTTATTATCAACGTTTTTTTCGGCTTTTAAGGTCCCGGAATAAAAAGTCATGAAATTCCTACCATAGTACCTTAGTAGCATATAAAAATGAATCAATGTGTTAAAATAGACAATCGGTTTAAAATAGACACATTTACAGATCCGAACATTATTTTAAAGGTCCTGCATAAAAAAGACAAAATATGTTTTATACTTTATTATTTGTTGTTTTGAGAAAAATTTATGCATCCAATATTAATTATAGCATATAATGAGTATTTAAAAAAACATTCTGAAGAAAAAAAAATTCGGGATCTGAAATAACCAAAATTAGCCGATTTTGAAGGTTATTATCCACGTTTTTTCGGCTTTTAAGGTCCCGGAATAAAAAGTCATGAAATTCGTACCATAGTACCTTAGTAGCATATAAAAATGACTCAATGTGTTAAAATAGACAAACGGTTTAAAATAGACACATTTAGAGGTCCGAACATTATTTTAAAGGCCCTGCATAAAATAGACAAAATATGTTTTATACTTTATTATTTGTTGTTTTGAGACAAATTTATGTATCCAATATTAATTATAGCATATAATGAGTATTTAAAAAAACATTCTGAAGAAAAAAAATTCGGGATCTGAAATAACCAAAAATAGCCGATTTTGAAAATTATTATTCACGTTTTTTGGGCTTCTAAGGTCCCGGAATAAAAAGTCATGAAATTCGTACCATAGTTCCTTAGTAGCATACAAAAATGACTCAATGTGTTAAAATAGACAAACGGTTTAAAATAGATACATTTAGAGGTCCGAACATTATTTTAAAGGTCCTGCATAAAATAGATAAAATATGTTTTATACTTTATTATTTGTTGTTTTGAGAAAAATTTATGCATCCAATATTAATTATAGCATATAATGAGTATTTAAAAAAACATTCTGAAGAAAAAAAAAATCGGGATCTGAAATAACCAAAAATAGCTGATTTTGAAGGTTATTTATTCACGTTTTTTGAGCTTTTAAGGTCCCGGAATAAAAAGTCATGAAATTCGTACCATAGTTCCTTACTAGCATATAAAAATGACTCGATGTGTTAAAATAGACAAACGGTTTAAAATAGACACATTTGGAGGTCCGAACATTATTTTAAAGGTCCTGCATAAAATAGATAAAATATGTTTTATACTTTATTATTTGTTGTTTTGAGAAAAATTTATGCATCCAATATTAATTATAGCATATAATGAGTATTTAAAAAAACATTCTGAAGAAAAAAAAAATCGGGATCTGAAATAACCAAAAATAGCTGATTTTGAAGGTTATTTATTCACGTTTTTTGAGCTTTTAAGGTCCCGGAATAAAAAGTCATGAAATTCGTACCATAGTTCCTTACTAGCATATAAAAATGACTCGATGTGTTAAAATAGACAAACGGTTTAAAATAGACACATTTGGAGGTCCGAACATTATTTTAAAGGTCCTGCATAAAATAGATAAAATATGTTTTATACTTTATTATTTGTTGTTTTGAGAAAAATTTATGCATCCAATATTAATTATAGCATATAATGGGTATTTAAAAAAACATTCTGAAGAAAAAAAAAATCGGGATCTGAAATAACCAAAAATAGCTGATTTTGAAGGTTATTTATTCACGTTTTTTGGGCTTTTAAGGTCCCGGAATAAAAAGTCATGAAATTCGTACCATAGTACCTTAGTAGCATATAAAAATGACTCAATGTGTTAAAATAGAAAAACGGTTTAAAATAGACACATTTAGAGGTCCGAACATTATTTTAAAGGTCCTGCATAAAATAGACAAAATATGTTTTATACTTTATTATTTGTTGTTTTGAGAAAAATTTATGCATCCAATATTAATTGTAGCATATAATGAGTATTTAAAAAAACATTTTGAAAAAAAAAAAAATTCGGGATCTGAAATAACAAAAAATAGCCAATTTTGAAGGTTATTATCCATGTTTTTTAGGCTTCTAAGGTCCCGGAATAAAAAGTCATGAAATTCCTACCATAGTACCTTAGTAGCATATAAAAATGACTCAATGTGTAAAAATAGACAATCGGTTTAAAATAGACACATTTAGAGGTCCGAACATTATTTTAAAGGTCCTGCATAAAATAGACAAAATATGTTTTATACTTTATTATTTGTTGTTTTGAGAAAAGTTTATGCATCCAATATTAATTATAGCATATAATGAGTATTTAAAAAACATTCTGAAGAAAAAAAAATTCGGGATCTGAAATAACCAAAAATAGCCGATTTTGAAGGTTATTATCCACGTTTTTTAGGCTTCTAAGGTCCCGGAATAAAAAGTCATGAAATTCCTACCATAGTACCTTAGTAGCATATAAAAATGACTCAATGTGTTAAAATAGACAATCGGTTTAAAATAGACACATTTAGAGGTCCGGACATTATCTTAAAGGTCCTGCATAAAATAGACAAAATATGTTTTATACTTTATTATTTGTTGTTTTGAGAAAAATTTATGCATCCAATATTAATTATAGCATATAATGAGTATTTAAAAAACATTCTGAAGAAAAAATAATTCGGGATCTTAAATAACCAAAATTAGCCGATTTTAAAGGTTATTATCCACGTTTTTTAGGCTTTTAAGGTCTCGGAATAAAAAGTCATGAAATTCGTACCATAGTACCTTAGTAGCATATAAAAATGACTCAATGTGTTAAAATAGACAAACGGTTTAAAATTGACACATTTAGAGGTCCGAACATTATTTTAAAGGTCCTGCATAAAATAGACAAAATATGTTTTATACTTTATTATTTGTTGTTTTGAGACAAATTTATGAATCCAATATTAATTATAGCATATAATGAGTATTTAAAAAAACATTCTGAAGAAAAAAAAATTCGGGATCTGAAATAACCAAAAATAGCCGATTTTGAAGATTATTATTCACGTTTTTTGGGCTTCTAAGGTCCCGGAATAAAAAGTCATGAAATTCGTACCATAGTTCCTTACTAGCATATAAAAATGACTCAATGTGTTAAAATAGACAAACGGTTTAAAATAGACACATTTGGAGGTCCGAACATTATTTTAAAGGTCCTGCATAAAATAGATAAAATATGTTTTATACTTTATTATTTGTTGTATTGAGAAAAATTTATGCATCCAATATTAATTATAGCATATAATGAGTATTTAAAAAAACATTCTGAAGAAAAAAAAAATCGGGATCTGAAATAACCAAAAATAGCGGATTTTGAAGGTTATTTATTCACGTTTTTTGGGCTTTTAAGGTCCCGGAACAAAAAGTCATGAAATTCGTACCATAGTACCTTAGTAGCATATAAAAGTGACTCAATGTGTTAAAATAGACAAACGGTTTAAAATAGACACATTTACAGATCCGAACATTATTTTAAAGGTCCTGCTTAAAATAGACAAAATATGTTTTATACTTTATTATTTGTTGTTTTGAGAAAAATTTATGCATCCAATATTAAATATAGCATATAATGAGTATTTACAAAAACATTCTGAAGAAAAAAAAATTCAGGATCTGAAATAACCAAAAATAGTCGATTTTTAAGGTTATTATCAACGTTTTTTTCGGCTTTTAAGGTCCCGGAATAAAAAGTCATGAAATTCCTACCATAGTACCTTAGTAGCATATAAAAATGACTCAATGTGTTAAAATAGACAATCGGTTTAAAATAGACACATTTACAGATCCGATCATTATTTTAATGGTCCTGCATAAAATAGACAAAATATGTTTTATACTTTATTATTTGTTGTTTTGAAAAAAATTTATGCATCCAATATTAATTATAGCATATAATGAGTATTTAAAAAAACATTCTGAAGAAAAAAAATTCGGGATCTGAAATAACCAAAATTAGCCGATTTTGAAGGTTATTATCCATGTTTTTTAGGCTTTTAAGGTCCCGGAATAAAAAGTCATGAAATTCGTACCATAGTACCTTAGTAGCATATAAAAATGACTCAATGTGTTAAAATAGACAAACGGTTTAAAATAGACACATTTAGAGGTCCGAACATTATTTTAAAGGCCCTGCATAAAATAGACAAAATATGTTTTATACTTTATTATTTGTTGTTTTGAGACAAATTTATGTATCCAATATTAATTATAGCATATAATGAGTATTTAAAAAAACATTCTGAAGAAAAAAAATTCGGGATCTGAAATGACCAAAAATAGCCGATTTTGAAAATTATTATTCACGTTTTTTGGGCTTCTAAGGTCCCGGAATAAAAAGTCATGAAATTCGTACCATAGTTCCGTAGTAGCATATAAAAATGACTCAATGTGTTAAAATAGACAAACGGTTTAAAATAGACACATTTAGAGGTCCGAACATTATTTTAAAGGTCCTGCATAAAATAGATAAAATATGTTTTATACTTTATTATTTGTTGTTTTGAGAAAAATTTATGCATCCAATATTAATTATAGCATATAATGAGTATTTAAAAAAACATTCTGAAGTAAAAAAAAAAATCGGGATCTGAAATAACCAAAAATAGCTGATTTTGAAGGTTATTTATTCACGTTTTTTGGGCTTTTAAGGTCCCGGAACAAAAAGTCATGAAATTCGTACCATAGTACCTTAGTAGCATATAAAAATGACTCAATGTGTTAAAATAGACAAACGGTTTAAAATAGACACATTTACAGATCCGAACATTATTTTAAAGGTCCTGCATAAAATAGACAAAATATGTTTTATACTTTATTATTTGTTGTTTTGAGAAAAATTTATGCATCCAATATTAATTATAGCATATAATGAGTATTTACAAAAACATTCTGAAGAAAAAAAAAATCGGGATCTGAAATAACCAAAAATAGTCGATTTTTAAGGTTATTATCAACGTTTTTTTCGGCTTTTAAGGTCCCGGAATAAAAAGTCATGAAATTCCTACCATAGTACCTTAGTAGCATATAAAAATGACTCAATGTGTTAAAATAGACAATCGGTTTAAAATAGACACATTTACAGATCCGAACATTATTTTAAAGGTCCTGCATAAAAAAGACAAAATATGTTTTATACTTTATTATTTGTTGTTTTGAGAAAAATTTATGCATCCAATATTAATTATAGCATATAATGAGTATTTAAAAAAACATTCTGAAGAAAAAAAAAATTCGGGATCTGAAATAACCAAAATTAGCCGATTTTGAAGGTTATTATCCACGTTTTTTAGGCTTTTAAGGTCCCGGAATAAAAAGTCATGAAATTCGTACCATAGTACCTTAGTAGCATATAAAAATGACTCAATGTGTTAAAATAGACAAACGGTTTAAAATAGACACATTTAGAGGTCCGAACATTATTTTAAAGGCCCTGCATAAAATAGACAAAATATGTTTTATACTTTATTATTTGTTGTTTTGAGACAAATTTATGTATCCAATATTAATTATAGCATATAATGAGTATTTAAAAAAACATTTTGAAGAAAAAAAATTCGGGATCTGAAATAACCAAAAATAGCCGATTTTGAAAATTATTATTCACGTTTTTTGGGCTTCTAAGGTCCCGGAATAAAAAGTCATGAAATTCGTACCATAGTTCCTTAGTAGCATATAAAAATGACTCAATGTGTTAAAATAGACAAACGGTTTTAAAATAGATACATTTAGAGGTCCGAACATTATTTTAAAGGTCCTGCATAAAATAGATAAAATATGTTTTATACTTTATTATTTGTTGTTTTGAGAAAAATTTATGCATCCAATATTAATTATAGCATATAATGAGTATTTAAAAAAACATTCTGAAGAAAAAAAAAATCGGGATCTGAAATAACCAAAAATAGCTGATTTTGAAGGTTATTTATTCACGTTTTTTGAGCTTTTAAGGTCCCGGAATAAAAAGTCATGAAATTCGTACCATAGTTCCTTACTAGCATATAAAAATGACTCGATGTGTTAAAATAGACAAACGGTTTAAAATAGACACATTTGGAGGTCCGAACATTATTTTAAAGGTCCTGCATAAAATAGATAAAATATGTTTTATACTTTATTATTTGTTGTTTTGAGAAAAATTTATGCATCCAATATTAATTATAGCATATAATGAGTATTTAAAAAAACATTCTGAAGAAAAAAAAAATCGGGATCTGAAATAACCAAAAATAGCTGATTTTGAAGGTTATTTATTCACGTTTTTTGAGCTTTTAAGGTCCGGAATAAAAAGTCATGAAATTCGTACCATAGTTCCTTACTAGCATATAAAAATGACTCGATGTGTTAAAATAGACAAACGGTTTAAAATAGACACATTTGGAGGTCCGAACATTATTTTAAAGGTCCTGCATAAAATAGATAAAATATGTTTTATACTTTATTATTTGTTGTTTTGAGAAAAATTTATGCATCCAATATTAATTATAGCATATAATGGGTATTTAAAAAAACATTCTGAAGAAAAAAAAAAATCGGGATCTGAAATAACCAAAAATAGCTGATTTTGAAGGTTATTTATTCACGTTTTTTGGGCTTTTAAGGTCCCGGAATAAAAAGTCATGAAATTCGTACCATAGTACCTTAGTAGCATATAAAAATGACTCAATGTGTTAAAATAGAAAAACGGTTTAAAATAGACACATTTAGAGGTCCGAACATTATTTTAAAGGTCCTGCATAAAATAGACAAAATATGTTTTATACTTTATTATTTGTTGTTTTGAGAAAAATTTATGCATCCAATATTAATTGTAGCATATAATGAGTATTTAAAAAAACATTTTGAAAAAAAAAAAAATTCGGGATCTGAAATAACAAAAAATAGCCAATTTTGAAGGTTATTATCCATGTTTTTTAGGCTTCTAAGGTCCCGGAATAAAAAGTCATGAAATTTCTACCATAGTACCTTAGTAGCATATAAAAATGACTCAATGTGTCAAAATAGACAATCGGTTTAAAATAGACACATGTAGAGGTCCGAACATTATTTTAAAGGTCCTGCATAAAATAGACAAAATATGTTTTATACTTTATTATTTGTTGTTTTGAGAAAAGTTTATGCATCCAATATTAATTATAGCATATAATGAGTATTTAAAAAACATTCTGAAGAAAAAAAAATTCGGGATCTGAAATAACCAAAAATAGCCGATTTTGAAGGTTATTATCCACGTTTTTTAGGCTTCTAAGGTCCCGGAATAAAAAGTCATGAAATTCCTAACATAGTACCTTAGTAGCATATAAAAATGACTCAATGTGTTAAAATAGACAATCGGTTTAAAATAGACACATTTAGAGGTCCGGACATTATCTTAAAGGTCCTGCATAAAATAGACAAAATATGTTTTATACTTTATTATTTGTTGTTTTGAGAAAAATTTATGCATCCAATATTAATTATAGCATATAATGAGTATTTAAAAAAACATTCTGAAGGAAAAATAATTCGGGATCTTAAATAACCAAAATTAGCCGATTTTGAAGGTTATTATCCACGTTTTTTAGGCTTTTAAGGTCTCGGAATAAAAAGTCATGAAATTCGTACCATAGTACCTTAGTAGCATATAAAAATGACTCAATGTGTTAAAATAGACAAACGGTTTAAAATTGACACATTTAGAGGTCCGAACATTATTTTAAAGGTCCTGCATAAAATAGACAAAATATGTTTTATACTTTATTATTTGTTGTTTTGAGACAAATTTATGAATCCAATATTAATTATAGCATATAATGAGTATTTAAAAAAACATTCTGAAGAAAAAAAAATTCGGGATCTGAAATAACCAAAAATAGCCGATTTTGAAGATTATTATTCACGTTTTTTGGGCTTCTAAGGTCCCGGAATAAAAAGTCATGAAATTCGTACCATAGTTCCTTACTAGCATATAAAAATGACTCAATGTGTTAAAATAGACAAACGGTTTAAAATAGACACATTTAGAGGTCCGAACATTATTTTAAAGGTCCTGCATAAAATAGACAAAATATGTTTTATACTTTATTATTTGTTGTTTTGAGAAAAATTTATGCATCCAATATTAATTGTAGCATATAATGAGTATTTAAAAAAACATTTGGAAAAAAAAAAAAATTCGGGATCTGAAATAACAAAAAATAGCCAATTTTGAAGGTTATTATCCATGTTTTTTAGGCTTCTAAGGTCCCGGAATAAAAAGTCATGAAATTCCTACCATAGTACCTTAGTAGCATATAAAAATGACTCAATGTGTCAAAATAGACAATCGGTTTAAAATAGACACATGTAGAGGTCCGAACATTATTTTAAAGGTCCTGCATAAAATAGACAAAATATGTTTTATACTTTATTATTTGTTGTTTTGAGAAAAGTTTATGCATCCAATATTAATTATAGCATATAATGAGTATTTAAAAAACATTCTGAAGAAAAAAAAATTCGGGATCTGAAATAACCAAAAATAGCCGATTTTGAAGGTTATTATCCACGTTTTTTAGGCTTCTAAGGTCCCGGAATAAAAAGTCATGAAATTCCTAACATAGTACCTTAGTAGCATATAAAAATGACTCAATGTGTTAAAATAGACAATCGGTTTAAAATAGACACATTTAGAGGTCCGGACATTATCTTAAAGGTCCTGCATAAAATAGACAAAATATGTTTTATACTTTATTATTTGTTGTTTTGAGAAAAATTTATGCATCCAATATTAATTATAGCATATAATGAGTATTTAAAAAAACATTCTGAAGAAAAAATAATTCGGGATCTTAAATAACCAAAATTAGCCAATTTTGAAGGTTATTATCCACGTTTTTTAGGCTTTTAAGGTCTCGGAATAAAAAGTCATGAAATTCGTACCATAGTACCTTAGTAGCATATAAAAATGACTCAATGTGTTAAAATAGACAAACGGTTTAAAATTGACACATTTAGAGGTCCGAACATTATTTTAAAGGTCCTGCATAAAATAGACAAAATATGTTTTATACTTTATTATTTGTTGTTTTGAGACAAATTTATGAATCCAATATTAATTATAGCATATAATGAGTATTTAAAAAAACATTCTGAAGAAAAAAAAATTCGGGATCTGAAATAACCAAAAATAGCCGATTTTGAAGATTATTATTCACGTTTTTTGGGCTTCTAAGGTCCCGGAATAAAAAGTCATGAAATTCGTACCATAGTTCCTTACTAGCATATAAAAATGACTCAATGTGTTAAAATAGACAAACGGTTTAAAATAGACACATTTGGAGGTCCGAACATTATTTTAAAGGTCCTGCATAAAATAGATAAAATATGTTTTATACTTTATTATTTGTTGTATTGAGAAAAATTTATGCATCCAATATTAATTATAGCATATAATGAGTATTTAAAAAAACATTCTGAAGAAAAAAAAAATCGGGATCTGAAATAACCAAAAATAGCTGATTTTGAAGGTTATTTATTCACGTTTTTTGAGCTTTTAAGGTCCCGGAATAAAAAGTCATGAAATTCCTACCATAGTACCTTAGTAGCATATAAAAATGACTCAATGTGTTAAAATAGACAAACGGTTTAAAATAGACACATTTAGAGGTCCGAACATTATTTTAAAGGTCTGCATAAAATAGACAAAATATGTTTTATACTTTATTATTTGTTGTTTTGAGACAAATTTATGCATCCAATATTAATTATAGCATATAATGAGTATTTAAAAAAACATTCTGAAGAAAAAAAATTTGGGATCTGAAATAACCAAAAATAGCCGATTTTGAAAATTATTATTCACGTTTTTTAGGCTTTTAAGGTCCCGGAATAAAAATTCATGAAATTCGTACCATAGTACCTTAGTAGCATATAAAAATAACTCAATGTGTTAAAATAGACAAACGGCTTAAAATAGACACATTTAGAGGTCCGAACATTATTTTAAAGGTTCTGTATGAAATAGACAAAATAAGTTTTATACTTTATTATTTGTTGTTTTGAGAAAAATATATGCATCCAATATTAATTATAGCATATAATGAGTATTTTAAAAAATGATTCAGAAGAAAAAAAATGCGGGATCTGATGTAACAACCCGACCCACCACGGTCGTAACACACCCCAATAAGACGGGAGGTATGCCTTTGGGCCCAATATTTGTCCTCACTTAAGCCCAAAAGCACAAGGCCTTGTTACTAAGTGGTGGGTGGAAGCTATTATAAACATGTCACAAGCCTCACATTCTACCGATGTGGGACAATTTTCCTCTCATATTCTTGGGGTGTTAGATCTGAAATGACCAAAAATAGCTGATTTTGAAGGTTATTATCCACGCTTTTTAGGCTTTTAAGGGCCCGAATTAAAAACTCATGAAATTCGAACCATAGTACCTTAGTAACTGATAAAAATGACTCAAAGTGTTAAAATAGACAAACGGTTTAAAATTGACACATTTAGAGGTCCGAACATTATTTTAAAGGTTTCTATATGAAATAGACAAAATAAGTTTTATACTTTATTCTATGTTTTTTTGTGAAAAATTTATGCATCCAATATTAATTATAGCATATAATGAGTCTATAAAAAAAGGATTCAGAAGCAAAAAAATTCGAGATCTGAAATGACCATAAATAGCCAATTTTGAAGGTTATTATCCACGTTTTTTAGGCCTTTACGGTCTCGAAATAAAAAGTCATGAAATTCGTACCATAGTACCTTAGTAACAGATAAAAATGACTCAATGTGTTAAAATTGACAAACGATTTAAAAGAGACACATTTAGAGGTCCGAACATTATTTTAAAGATTTCTATATGAAATAGACAAAATAAGTTTTATACTTTATTCTATGTTTTTTTTTGAAAAATTTATGCATCCAATATTAATTATAGCATATAATGAGTCTATAAAAAAAGGATTCAGAAGCAAAAAAATTCGAGATCTGAAATGACCAAAAATAGCCAATTTTGAAGGTTATTATCCACGTTTTTTAGGTCTTTAAGGTCTTGAAATTAAAAGTCATGAAATACGTACCATAGTACCTTAGTAACAGATAAAAATGACCCAATGTGTTAAAACAGACAAACGGTTTAAAATTGACACATTTAGAGATCCGAACATTATTTTAAAGCTCCTGTATAAAATAGACAAAATATGTTTTATACTTTATTATTTGTTGTTTTGATAAACATTTATGCATCCAATAATAATTATAGCATATAATGATTATTTAAAAAATGATTCAGAAGAAAACAATTTTGGGATCTGAAATGACTAAAAATAGCCGATTTTGAAGGTTATTATCCACGTTTTTAGGCTTTTAAGATCTCAGAATAAAAACTCATGAAATTTGTACCATAAGATCGTAGTAGCAAATAAAAATGACTTAATGTGTTAAAATTAAAAAAACTATTTAAAATAGAAACATTTTAATGTCCGAACATAAAGGTATTTTATAAAATAGACAAAATAAGTTTTATACTTTATTCTATGTTGTTTTGTGAAAAATTTATGCATCCAATATTAATTATAGCATATAATGAGTCTATCAAAAAGGATTTAGAGGAAAAAAATTTCGAGATCTGAAATGATCAAAAATAGCCAATTTTGAAGGTTATTATCCACGTTTTTTAGGCATTTAAGGCCCCGAAATAAAAAGTCATGAAATTCGTACAATAGTACCTTTGTAGCATATAAAAATGACTCAATGTGTTAAAATTAACAAACGGTTTAAAATAGACACATTTAGAGGTCCGAACATTATTTTAAAGATCCTGTATAAAATAGATAAAATATGTTTTATACATTATTATTTGTTGTTTTGAGAAAAATTTATGCATCCAATATTAGTTATAGCATATAATGAGTATTTAAAAATGATTCAGAAGAAAAAAAAATTCGGGATCTGAAATGACCAAAAATAGCCGATTTTGAAGGTTATTTATTATCCACGTTTTTTAGACTTTTAAGGTCCCGGGATAAAAACTCATGAAATTTGTAACATAGTACCTTAGTAGCAAATAAAAATGACTCAATGTGTTAAAATAGACAAACGGTTTAAAATAGACACATTTAGAGGTCCGAACATTATTTTAAAGGTTGTATATGAAATAGACAAAATAAGTTTTATACTTTATTCTATGTTTTTTTTTTTTTGAAAAATTTATGCATCCAATGTTAATTATAGCATATAATGATTCTTTAAAAAATGATTCACAAGAAAAAAATTTCAGGATCTGAAATGAGCAAAAATAGTTGATTTTGAAGGTTATTTATCCACTTTTTTTTGGCTTTTAAGGTTCTGGAATAAAAACTCGTGGAATTTGTATCATAGTACCTTAGTAACATATAAAAATGACTCAATGTGTTAAATAGACAAACGGTTTAAAATAGACACAGGTCCGAACATTATTTTAAAGGTTCTGTATGAAATAGACAATATACGTTTTATACTTTATTTAATGTTTTGTGATAAATTTAAGCATCCAATATTCATTATAGCATATAAGGAGTCTTTAAAATAGGATTCAGAAGAAAAATAAAATCAGAATCTGAAATGATTAAAAATAGCCAATTTTGAAGGTTATCATCCACGTTTTTCAGGCTTTGTAGGTCTCGAAATAAAAACTCATGAAATTCGTACCATAGTACCTTAGTAGCATATAAAAATGACTCAATGTGTTAAAATAGACAAACGGTTAAAATAGACACATTTAGAGGTCCGAACATTATTTTTAAGGTTTCTGTATCAAATAGAGAAAATAAGTTTTATAGTTTATTCTATGTGGTTTTGTGAAAAATTTTAGCATCCAATATTAATTGTAGCATATATTGAGTCTTTAAAAAAGGATTCAGAAGAAAAATAATTCGGGATCTGAAATAACCAAAAATACCCGATTTTGAGGTTATTATCCACGTTTTTTAGGCCTTTAAAGTTCGGAATAAAAACTCTTGAAATTTGCACCGTATGAAATATAATACTGTATAAAAATGACTCAAGGTGCTAAATTAGGCAAGCGGTTTAAAATAGACGCATTTAGAGGTTCGAACATTACTTTAACGGTCTTGTATGAAATAGACAAAATACGTTTTATACTTTATTCTATTTTGTTTTGTGAAAAATTTATGCATCCAATATTAATTATAGAATATAATGAGTCTTTAAAATATGATTCAGAAAAAAAAAAATTCGCGATCTGAAATGATCAAAAATAGCCGATTCTATATTATTTATATGGTATTAAGGTACTATGGTGCGAAATCCGAGTATCCAATATTTGCACTAAAGTATACTTTATTTTATATTATTTTGTGAGAAATCCGAGCATCCAATATTTGAGCCCTTCAGAAAGTTGTACTAGACTAGAATTCTTTTTTTCCTAGTTTTGTAAAACTTCTCCAAGGTCAATACAAGATTAACAAATTCAATTTCAGGCCAAAATAACGAGTAATAATCCATTTTTCACTTTTATCGGAAATTTGACTAATGTTTGTTTATAGCCTAGGAACCCCAATTGTCCCCTGTTACTCAAATTTTATGTGGCCGTCTTATCTAATTTGAAAAAACATTTTTTTGTGATTTATGGAGAAAATTGTTTCTGGACCCTGAAATATCTAAATCATGTATTATACATTTCAATTTAAGTCATTCAAGACGTCGTACCAAACCCGAGTTTTTTTCTCCTGATTTTTCAAACGCTTATGCGAGGTTATTACAGAAGGTAACCCATTCGATTTCAGGATATTAAAAAAGGAGATTGAAAAGGTAAAATATCTGTTACAATTTTCAAAACCGTATTAAATATCCGGTTTTGTTTACCCCTACCTATATTGACCTCGGTAGGAAAACTAAGGAAAAAAGACCTGTGACCCGGTGAAGAAGACATAAAATGTCTTGAAACGCACCGCACTGTCTCGAAGATACATAAAAATGACACGCTAAATCGACATATTTTTTTAAATAGAGACACGCCGATTGTGGAAGACATATCCATGGATTTTGGGCACAATGAGCTCCAGAATAAAATATTTAGAAATCCAGACCACAATTCGTCAATACCATGTGAAAATGACTTGGAATTAAAATAGAGATATAGGATAATTGACAGCCATACCTTAAATAAGTTGAAGAACCGTTTGCAAATATGTTGAGAGATAATTTAACGGATGTTAGCATCAAATCAACCACATTTCAAAGAGACGAAGGACCAATTCAGGATGGATGGCAGCCTTCTCGATGTTAGTAGACTGATCCGGTAGTCCGGGCGTCCAATTAGCAAAAGCTCCAATCTTGAGCAGTACACTTGCGTTATATCATAGAAATTAGAAACTCCCTAATAGTAGTACACTTCTAACACACTAACTTGGTATACCAGGGTCACTGCTACAAACAACATAGCCATAGGATTGCATCTAAACCGTCACAAGACTCACGAAGCACTAGTGCAGTAAGTATAATCTACTGTTCAGCAAATCAAACCGTACTCTTTCTCCTTGTGGATTTAAGTTTGCTTCTTTTATCCTTAATTACTATTACAGGGATAATAAGTACCTCATTCTTTTAACTCTCCACATGGATTTGGGAATCACTTCCTTTTCAGCCAGTGCTAAGAACAGCACGATTAATACCAATTACACAAAACTGAGTATGGTAAGATGAACGGAAGAGGACAATGTGTTACTATGTCGTTATGAGCTTCAGATATAAACCTTTTAGCGTCTTCCTTACCTTTTCAGAGGAGCTGTTCCACGGATACCCAAATTAGGATGCGCGTGGTTGTTGATGTACGTGTCACCAGATGTACTGTTTGGGCTCCCAGAGCTGTTTATCATATTCGATGGCCCAATATCAAAGCATTTCACTGAGAAAGTACATGGATCTTGGACATACGGTAGCGGCCCAATAAGAGCTGGACTTTGAGAGGAGTGATGCTCCCAAGTTATGTCATGCTTGGAAGAGGTTTCAGAGATCCGGTTCACATTTTGAGCTGCAGGGACTAGTGAAGGATCATCTTCCTCGTTGTTGACTACCATTAAGTCCTTACCCATCAACCTAAGAATTGGAGCAGGAGTTGAAGAATCAGAGTCCCCAATTCTGGGGGATTGAACAGACGTGATATTCTGATGACCAGAATCGACTAGTTTCTCTGACTCTATACTCCGACAAATTGTGTCATCTTGACCATATGGCCATTTAGTCAAACTTGAATAGGTGTACTTTTCTCCAGGGAAGGCCACCAAAGAAGACATTTTCTGCACCAAAAGTTCAGATTCTTGGATATTCAAAGCAGCACTCCACGGAATCGCTTCCTTCCGTGAACAGCAGCATTGCTGGCTTCTGCCCTGGCCTTCTTTTAAATCATTAACAATAGAAGCAACTCTTTCAGTTTTGACAGCTGTGGATTTTGAAAATACTGTCAAAGTATCCAACGACGAACTAGCACCGAACCATCCTTGATAAACATGATCATTTGTGACACCCAGGTTGAAAATAGAGGACGCTGCCGAAAAAAGAGAATCTGATGAATCCCCATTAACCATATTGTCTCCATCTCCGACAGAATGTTCCAAGGATGATGAGCTCGTTTGCAGATCTTCAGAGCCCATATCGCTGAAACTAGGTAAATCAGATCCTGGTGGTCCGGGAATGAGTATTGGGTCGATTTCCATTAAATTGAAATTGTCATTTCCTATCTTCAACTCTGATCTTTCAGTGGCAGATACATCTCTATACAACATCTGCTCCTCCATCTGATCAAGTTGAGGAAGATAACCCTTTGACCCATCTTGGGATAACGGACTCTGAAATTTGTTTGTACACTGCATTGTGCTAGAGAGAAGCGTAGACATATCAGCAACCTTCTGCAACTCAGGATCAAAAGACGGGTTTAAACTGATATCAGTTTCTTCAAAAGCCAAACTAGTAGATAAATCAGGATCATCAATATCATTTGTGTCTCTTAAACCACCCTGACTACAACCTTGCATGGCACCAGATTGATCTCCAGTGTCATTTGACCGTGCATCAGTCTCTGAATTGCAGGATCTCATTTCATCAAATAAGTTGGTCCGGCAATTATGTAATATTTTACAGGCATCGGACTGAATCTCGATTTCTCTTTCAAGTGAACGCACTGGAGTTGATCCAGACTCCAAAGACTTCCAGGGTACCAGGATCATCTGTTTGTTGTCTTGGATTTTGTTATTTAGTGGACTATGCATTGTCTTTCCACAAGAAGAACCCGAACTCCTTTGCTCTGCTCTCATGCTTTGCTGTATGGAACACAAAGGTTTCTTTGAGAAATATGGAAGCTTTTTAGCAAGTTTTCTCCCGGTGACTTTGTGATCACTCCTCATCCGCAGGTCATACCTGCAGACTGTGGTAGTCGCTTCAGGGTCATTTTTCTTTGCAAAGGAGGATGTACATCCACCTGAAGAGTCAGGGACTATTTGATTCCTCTGCTCTTGAGCTTCGAGTCCTTTGCCAAGTGAACCAGTTGGTTGCTGCTTCATGTGGCTTTCATGACCTGCACACGTAGCTTTTTCAGCCGCACAAGCCTGTGGATGATGAACATGTATTAGGTTATACACTTCGACACTTCGATTAAACCACATGTATTCATCTGGAACACGTAGTTGCAGCAGCTGATTTTTAAAAAAAAGGTAAAACTTCTAAATGTAACGAAAATAACGCTTAGGGCATGTTTTCTGAACTTCTTTCGCTCAAAAAGTTAAGAGAATTCCATTATTGATTAGAACGTTAGAAGAAATATGTTTATGTGAAATGAGTTCAGCTTAATAAAAAAAATTAAAAAAGAAGGCCCTTAGATATGCTGGAAGAACATTGGACAAAATTCTAGCATGCCTAAATAAGACAAACCACGTCATACAAGGGGCTTTTAAAGTAAAAAAAAAAAAAAAAAAAAAAAAACTGACAAGTACAATTTTGAAGAGCAACAGAGTCCCACATCACATTTGACAAACCTCAAATAATTTAAGAACATTTCTGTTGCTACTATATTACCATTTTAAAGAGCAACAGAGTTCCACCCATGTTGGACGAACATGAATAATTAAAGAACATTTTATAGCACTCTTCACAATATCACCATATTTTACCTACGCTACCAGGGCAGACATGACGATTTCAGTATAAATATAAGCAAATACACACAAAAAAGTAAAAAGAAGAAAGATGCATATCATAAGAACAATCTTGAGCGTACTTTAGCAGAGTATTCCTTGACCTTAAGAGACAAGAGGTGTTGTTTCTGGCGTGTGACTCTAAGATACTTCAAATGTTTCACAAGACGCCTCTTCCTACTTGCAGAAAACAAATTAGATCTCTTGCCCCTTCTAGATTGCTTCCTCACTTTTAGATCCTTTCTAGACTTAGGAAATGCTGATGGCACTGTTTCATTTAACTTTGAAAGGATACGGATTTTTCTGCCACTGGAGTCAATATAAACGGAATCATCATCACAATTATTAACAGTATATCTTGAAGATACTCTATGATTACTCCCTTCCATGCGCAATCCAGTATCTTCAGAAGTAGTGTCTAGATTTATAGCCCAGTTAGAGCCATTTCTCCTGTCCAAATCTTCTAAGGTGCACTGTGGGGCTGTTGCGCAGATCTCAACCATTGATCTCATTTTTCTTGGCTTTATTCTAGGGTGAACTAGCTTGGAATTATTCATCCAGTTTGGACTAGATTGAGAAGAAAGGCACTGATCAATATGGGCATTTAAAGTCGTATTTGAAGATGATGAAAAAATTTCACAAACAGGGCAGATTTTAGTAGCCGTTGCTTCTGAAGGAGCCGTGCAAGCAGAAGTAATATCCTCAGGTGTAGCACGCCTACTGTTCACTGGTAATTTCAATGCCGCTCTACGCTTCTTGTCAAATACTTGTGAGACTGAACTCTTAGTCTTGTTGGCAGCAGAAGCTGCAGCTTCATGTTCATCAGAGACAACCTCAGACAATGGAAGGTTGCTTGTGGAGACCGACCCCACCTCAGATTGACAAATGACAGGAGTTGTCTGGAATGCCAAGTCTTTTTCTTGCACAGATGGAAAAGAATCCAGACCCCTGGAACCTTCGGCAAACTCCTGATTCCAGCAACGATTAATGGCAGTGTCTCGTACCGGATGAATTTTCATCACTGAAGGCCTCTCATTAAGATTGCTTTCTTCACTGGAAATGCTCTTCTCAACCAAACATCTTTTCACTGAGTTATCTCTAAAAGAATCCACAGGCTGGAAAGGAGGCAATACATTCTTTACCCCATGTTTTAGACAAAGCTTCAAATTCTTCTCAGAAAAGGGCCAATTAGTGCTGATATCCTTGTTCCGGGCAGAAAAGACATAATCTCTGCAGACAGAAACAATGACATTCCTCAACTAATCAAGATCAGGTTTCTAGCAATCATAATCACAGAACACTGAATCATCGCCAAATGGTTAAGTTGTACATTTATCAAGTCCTTCTCTAAAATAATGCTTTAAAATAAAATAAAAACATTATTATTTTGGTTTGGAATCAAAACTAATTGTCAAGTTGGTGTCCATGTAGGTATGGGAAAACCAAACCTAAGACCCATACCCCAATACACTTGCCAGTCACCAATGAACACCTTTAGTCCTTCCTTGACCACCACACTATCACCTTATCGTCAGCCATTTCACCATGTAATCCATGAACTACTATCGCCTCTGCTCACTCCCACGACCACCGCCCACAGCATCCAATCTGCTTACATGGACACCCCCACTACCTACCGTCTGCAGGATGACTGCATGACCCACCACAGATCCACCAGACCAAGCCCTGACACCACGTCGACTGAGATGACCACTAACAGCCAACTCAAAAACATTCGAAAAATCAGTCCACACCACCACCACCCATCCACTCACAATGCAACCCACTCCATCACTAACAAGCTTGATAAATGTCATGATTTTGATGATTATGGGATGATTAAACAACTCAGCCATCCAATGAAGTGCACAACAACACGGATAATGATCACCATGACAATAGACAACCATATTTGTCAATTCCAGAAAAGGCAAGGTCGATCAAACGCCGAGGGTTCACTAAAATATACACAATTTACCATTGAATTGAAAAGGCAAGACCAAAAGATGAACATCAACCCAGCTAAACATAAACGTAATTTTCTTATACCATGTCAAGAACGATGGTGGTGGAGAGGGAGGCCATAGGGCTTCACCAGAATAAGGCAGCTCCTGTAATGGGTCTGGGTGAGGTATGACGGTGGTTCATGATTGGTGTAGTGTACTGTGCTGGTGGAGTAGTTGCAATGTAATAGTTGAATGGTGGGGCATAAGGTGAGGTGAGAGAAAAGGAGAGACTGAACATCAAAGTGTTGGGTAGGTCTAGGTTTGGGATATACCGAGGGACACCGATTTGATAAATAAGTTTCTCAGTCCAGAACTAAAAAAACATTGGTGACACATTTCCAGACCCACAATATGGTCCAGGACGTGATAGTTCATTGCAGGAGACTCAAGATGAAGTTCAACAAAAGACATTTATATACATTCACACTAGCAGAATGATTGAACAGTTTAAGACAAACAAATATCAACCCTGACAAAAACCAAATCAGGTTATATATAAGGAATCGTGGCTGGCAGCATCTAATGGCGTAAGACAGATGTAACACGAGTGCATTTGGAAGGTACCTTGGTAATTCCTGGCAACCTAACTAGTAACTACAATCTGTGTTATTAGTGTGTTGTCAGGTCAAGTCCGTACATAGCCCCCACAATGCTAATTCTGAAGCATAGCAATGACGGTAGCAATACCTAAACGGCCCTTCATACAAGCTAAATGTTTCCTGACTGGCGCTCTGCCAGCAGCTGATGAAGACGGTGGAATATGTTCCTCTGGATTGTGGTATACCTACCTTGTTATTCGCAGCATGACTTCCATGCTTGCTGTATATGTTTTCAACTGAATGATATTCTTTTAGGGAGGTTTCTCATCTCTCATAGCATAGCAACCGTATTAAGCATGACACCCTCAAAAATCGCAGACAGAAGATGATCCAATTGGAGTCTCGGACGTGAGCATGGGGTGGTCGATTATGAGCTTAGCAAGGTTGTCTTTAAAGCCCAAGATAGGTGGTGGTTACGACAACCATGGCTCAACGATTTAATTACGAGTGTTTTTGGAAGGGCTGGACTGTTAAAGAAGATTGGAGTGGCAGCATGGTTTAGCGTGTGGCTCGAATTCCCAAGTATATACACGGTTGCCCAATTCCAATTGTGGAATTGGTTATTTAATTAGTTACAATTAGTTAGTAAAGGTTGTTACAAATAGTTTGTTACAACCAGATTTGTTATAGTTAGTTAGTTGTTATTAGTTTGTTACAATAGTTTGTTACAATAGTTAGTTACAACCAGTTTGTTACGGTTGTTATTAGTTAGTTAAAATAAAGATCTGAATGGATCTATTTTGGATATAGTTTTATTTAGGATAGCATTTAGGTGGTTACAATTCTCCTTGAAATAAGGAGGTTGTTATAGGTTGTTAGACTCCTTGCTGGAGTCGGTTTTAGGGCTGTTGCAGCCGTGTAGAAGACCCTATAAATAGGGAGCTTCGTTCGGTTTGTTTTATACATCAATCAATTAGGAATTAAACAAATTTTCGGGTTTATAAGGTTTTCTTATATTCTAATAGAGTATATCTAGGGTATAATTCACCATTGTTTAACCTAAAGGTCTAGGTTAAACAAACATCAAACCCTAATACCTAAACGGCCCTTCATACAAGCTAAATGTTTCCTGACTGGCGCTCTGCCAGCAGCTGATGAAGACGGTGGAATATGTTCCTCTGGATTGTGGTATACCTACCTTGTTATTCGCAGCATGACTTCCATGCTTGCTGTATATGTTTTCAACTGAATGATATTCTTTTAGGGAGGTTTCTCATCTCTCATAGCATAGCAACCGTATTAAGCATGACACCCTCAAAAATCGCAGACAGAAGATGATCCAATTGGAGTCTCGGACGTGAGCATGGGGTGGTCGATTATGAGCTTAGCAAGGTTGTCTTTAAAGCCCAAGATAGGTGGTGGTTACGACAACCATGGCTCAACGATTTAATTACGAGTGTTTTTGGAAGGGCTGGACTGTTAAAGAAGATTGGAGTGGCAGCATGGTTTAGCGTGTGGCTCGAATTCCCAAGTATATACACGGTTGCCCAATTCCAATTGTGGAGTTGGTTATTTAATTAGTTACAATTAGTTAGTAAAGGTTGTTACAAATAGTTTGTTACAACCAGATTTGTTATAGTTAGTTAGTTGTTATTAGTTTGTTACAATAGTTTGTTACAATAGTTAGTTACAACCAGTTTGTTACGGTTGTTATTAGTTAGTTAAAATAAAGATCTGATGGATCTATTTTGGATATAGTTTTATTTAGGATAGCATTTAGGTGGTTACAATTCTCCTCGAAATAAGGAGGTTGTTATAGGTTGTTAGACTCCTTGCTGGAGTCGGTTTTAGGGCTGTTGCAGCCGTGTAGAAGACCCTATAAATAGGGAGCTTCGTTCGGTTTGTTTTATACATCAATCAATTAGGAATTAAACAAATTTTCGGGTTTATAAGGTTTTCTTATATTCTAATAGAGTATATCTAGGGTATAATTCACCATTGTTTAACCTAAAGGTCTAGGTTAAACAAACATCCGTCGCAAAATTCCCTCCATTCAAACATTACCATAGTTTCTGCCATAAATCACAAAATTACCTTACCATAATTCGTCCTCTCTCTCTCTCTCACTGAATCATAATGAGAAAAACCTTCTTTAATCCAATGCGCAATCCCTAATAGAAAGGATCCTCCTTCTATTCTATTATTTTTTTTGGTTTAAACCGAGGTGTCCACCGTCGACCACAGTGTATAATCCCCTCGCCGCGGGTGCTCTCACGAAGAGGTAAACGGCTGGCCAAAGTGTTGCTCCATTCCTTCTATTCTATTATAAGAAACCTATCTTACAATGGGAATTAATTAATTTGAGACTTGATGGCTTCAAATGGAAGGAGTAACCATGTTCACTTGACCGTTAGCTAACAACACAACTTGGAAACCACAATGGCCAGTAATATAACATTTTGACATCAGTTGATAGTCTTGGTACATACTAAGTGTCTTGTGCATTGGATGTAGCTTGGATGACTAATACAAGAAAAATAAGATAGGCAGGATAACGAAAGGAAACACAGAAAAAGGAAGTAGATTAAAAAATCCTCTTTATCTCAAAGTTAAAAAGGGTGTAGTGGAAGACGAGGAAAGCAGAAAGTCCTCACCTGATGGAAAATTCAGGAACACGGTCACAATTATCCGCCTCAATTCTTGCTTCTATCAGCACCAATTTTCCACTTGCTAGGTTATTGGAGTCCTCTGGTTGCTGAGTTGATGACTCAAGCTCATCTTCAGAATTCATGATCCTGGCACTAGATTCCGATGTTGACACACAGGTGGTATACATTCTGTGAGGCACGCTCTTACTTACATCCAACAAGGCACTCATCCTCCACCCATTAGCTTCACTAATATGAGGAGTCAGTCTTGGCCTCTTCTGAAGTTGAGAATAACTGTTTAAGCTGCAATGTTCCCCTTGACGACCTTTACTCTTAATCTTGAGGGAATGAGTTTCATTTTTGATGTGGTCTGCTTCTTGATATGCATGTGTAGATTTAACTTGTTCTGGCAGGCAACCTTGATTATCTTTGAAGTCGGCATGTTCTCTCTTCAAATGCTGAAGCTCGGCCTTAAGAGAGTGGACTGTTTTCTGCAGAGAAGTAGTTTGGACGATTCCCTTTAGTAATGAGTCCTTAGCATGAACAAAATCCGAAGAAAGAGTGATGAGAGGTTGAGGTTGAGGTTGGGAAGATTGGAGGCTGACCATTTGTTGTCCAATTTCAAGGCCAAGTGTGTCAACCATTTGAGCTAATTGGGCTGCGTTAGTGGTGGATAAAGTTGGGTTGAAATGTAAGTTGACATCCTGCAATTGTTTGTTGGAAGCGTTGAAGAGGGCGTTGGGAAAGTGCGTATCGACATCCATTTGAAAAACAGCGTTGGGGTGGCGTGGTTGGTGAAGAATTGGAGAAAGAGTGGTATGTTGTGGGTTAAGAGGTAGACGGGCAGTGATAAAATGGCGTCGAGCAGCCTGGAGATATTGTTGAGTAGCAGGTTTGTGAAGAGTAAGAAAAGCGTGAATAGGATCTGGAAATGGGTTAGATGGAGATTGTTGAGGTTCTTGGATTAGTTTCATGGCGACATAACATAAGTGTAGAGAGAGAGAGTAGTGAGTCACATAGTGAGATGTTGTGGGTTAAGCTTCAAGTCTCTGCAGCAAGAAATAGATAGATAGTATTGCAGAAGAAAAGAAACCAGAAAAAAGAAAAAAGAAAAAGAAAAAGAAAAAGAAAAGGGAAAGGATAAGGAAAAAGTGGAAACCTGAATGGAAGACGATGATCGGAAGCCTAGGCGACGTGGAGGTAGAGATAGAGGTAGAGGTGGCCTGCATAAGGAGGGAAGGAATGAATGATTGGAGAGATAAATAATGATGGCGATAACTGGAATGAAGTGAAGTAAAGATGGAGTTTGAATAGAATTGAATTGAATTGAATTGATTTGATTTGATTTGATTTGATTTGATTTGATTTGGGGAAACAAGAATTGATATAATAAAAAGGGGGAAAATATTTAAGGAAGACGGAGACAAAGATAAGAGAGAGTGAGGGAGTGGTTTATTACTTAAATCTTAATTCATGGAGGAGACTGTGTGTGTGTGTGTTTCTGGAGTCAACTTAAAATGTTAGGCTGGGAGTGGAGAGGAACACCCTCCCACTGACTCCCCCCCAACCACCACCACCACCACCACTCGGCAGGCACTCACTCACTCACTCACTCACTCACTATTCATCAAATAATACTACTCTCTAGTCTCTACTTGCTTATGTCGGTAAACACCACCGGGATTGGGATTGGGACCGGGATTGCAATCCTTACTTATTACGTTATTACCCCTCCCATTCAATAAGTGGTAATATACCTTATTTGCCCTCAAATATCACCCAGTATTTTACAATCTAACGAGTAATGAGTGACTCCCCCTTTTCTTCATTCAATAATCCATGTTTTCCAATCTTACCATTTGTTTCAACACAATCCAAGGTTTTTTTTGTTATTAATTATTATTATTGCCAATCAAATGCTTCTCTTCCACAGTCCCACCCCATCTTACATTCTTACGTCCCTATCTACTTCTTTACTGCTTACTCTTATTTAAAAAAAAAAATCAATTCATTAATTCATTAATAAACACCAAACCCCACTTACAAAACACATCTATAATCAATAACAAATCTTAATCAACGTCTGTCAAAACCCACATGTTCAACATCTCAAACTTACTCCTTACCCTTTTTTATTTCATTTTATTTAACACTCTCAAGTCTCAACTACCAATATGCAATATTCCCTCCTATTTATTCACTTAACAAATACCCTATCAATCAAATACTATCAAATTTTACACATTACACCCCCTTTGTCCAATTCATCAAACAACACACCTAACATTACAACAACAAAACAACAACAATCTATCTATCTTCTCCTCTTTAACCTTCCTTCCATTTCTGCATCACTCTCTTCGTCCCAAACCCACTTTCCACTTCAATCTACACCACACCTTCTATCACCCTCCCAATCTTCTATTCTTCTGCTTATGCCACTATCCCTCGCCCATCATCACATTCTAGTTTTTTTACGATAATACCTACAACACTCCAATCAAATCCACGATACTGAAGCCAACTAATCACCCTCCTCTTACGCTTCTCATGTTCTACATCACGGCTTCGTTGCCATTGCTTTGATGCCTGGATATACAGTTGCTGCAGCGAAGAACTCGATAGCCCAACACTTGACCTTTCTTCACCTTCTTCACAATCTTCAAAAACTACCTTTACTGCTTTTTCCATATCGTTTTCCTTCACACCCTTCATTGAAAGTACCTGAATCCAACAAAATAAACCTTCCTATCATTTAAATGACAAATTATTCGACAATACGGCGGTTTAGAATGAATATTCTCGCACTAGTAGCCCGCCCATTCGCTTCAAATACTTCATCCCTCCCAACGCTCAACTTCTACTTGTGGATCGTACAGTGGATAAAACATAGTACAGTCATTTCAATACTTTTTTGGATACGAGTTTGGTTAACACCCCAACTGCTAACAGCAATGAAGAGCTCCGGTCTCACATGAACAAGAACTTGGAGCAAACAAGTAATAGAGACAGAACAAACGATCAACAAAGCAATAAGCAATAGTAAAGAACATGATTTCCATCGCATATTCCTTCCTGTTCATCAACATCCATAGCTGAATTGTCCATACACTTTTTAGTCCTAATTGCTCACCGTTTTTTAAAAATTTGTTGCACCCTTGAAGTGTCTAATGGTTGTTCAGCAATCAAAATTGTCCCCTATCTGACTCTTGTATAGCTATCCTAGTAACATTGTCTCTATTTGTAAACGAAAGCGGACGTGAAAGAAAGGGAAAGAAGATGTTGAGCAAACAAATCATCAAGAAAGAAAGGTTACATGTTTGATTCTCCCGGGACCCCAACTTGAGGACTTCCATCTAGAATGAGAGAATGATTCTGCATAAAGGCTGTCATTGATCAGCCCCCTGCCAAAGCCAATAGCAAGACAGACAGTGAGATCTCGATATAAAGCAAGACCCAGTACTCATATCCACAATCTCATGAATTTGCTTCCGAGTGTATTTAACCAGGAACTTTCTCATAAAATGAAGAAGTATATTACTTGCCTCAACAAGTCTATATTCTCCTCATTTTACATTAGTGGTCAAACGATGTCGACTTTGAATGGGATTTTCTCACTGATTACCATATCTACAAGTCTACAACTTTCAAACATAATAATATAAATCGATAAATCAAAGATTACAAATTTTAAACTTGAATATTTCACCAGTATATATATCTTGAGAAATTAATGAGCAAAGTTTGACAAAGGCTGACCAACAAAGCCAAATGGGGAAAATTAAATTGGTACAGGGGTAATAGAACTTAGGAGAACCTACGCGGGCAACATCATGACCAACCTGTTTTGGAAATCATGCACAACTCCCACAACAATATTAAGAGGAATAAGCTTTGCAACAAGTTTTCTTTGGATCTCAACTGCAGTATATGCCCTGCAAATAAAGGAAACATAATTCATCAAATGGACTAGTTAAAGTATGATGAATATTATGGATATAGGAGACTGCCAATTTGAATAGTGTGTCCGTTGGTCAACCTTCTTGTAAGCAATTGAGTAGCCAACTTCTCAGCAGCTTTTCTAATCTTGTCAGGAGCGTTGAAATACGTATTGTTTGACTGTACATCCTCGAATACTTCCTCAGACGCTTCCATGAATTCTTCATCTACAAGCCCAACGCTACCAAACTCTTCATTCAATACGATACCCTCTCTTAGACCACCGCTCTTGTATGTTAGCGAGTTGTGTACAACTACTTCACCTGTTATCATGCAGTCAACAGCCTGCTTGTGGACTTTTATATGTTCTTCATCGGTTAAGTCTTTTTCATGCCCATCCCAGTGGCTCAAGATTGGACCTTAGTGATATTAAAAATCACAAGATCAGTATTCCAACAACTAACAGCACAGCAACAACAACTAAAACAATAACATTAACCTAGTCCAGCAAGGGTGACCCCTAATTATAATTGCATGATTGCATTGAGGATTGTGTAAAATAACTCATACTATGCAATAGAAAGAAATGAGGGTAGTTTGATAAGCCATTTTGTCCCATTCCGTCGTAATCCAAAACCCAATAATCGTAAGCATTTGGCTCCACAGAAAAAATAAAACATTCCAACAACTTAATACATGAACAAAAGCAAAGGTCATTAGTATTACCAGTACCGTATTTAGAATTGAACGAGGTACATGTCAGCTTACCCTTGCTTTTACCCTTGTTTTTCAGCATCTTTCCCTCAGTACTATCTACTCGAAGACCTTGAAAACTCTTGCGCGGAAATACAGTTGAATCAGAGCTGAAGGGAATCCCCTGTTGAAGAGAAATGTCTGTGGCAGAAGAAGTAGATTGTTTATTATCAGACGTCTCTTAGAAATAAATCTAATAACTTACAACATACAACATTCGAACAAGTTACAACATGAACAAAAGCAAAGGTGGATAGGACATTAGTATTACCAGTACCGTATCTAGAATTGAACAAGGTATATGTCAGCTTACCCTCGCTTTTCAGCATCTTTGCCTCAGCACTATTTATATTTACTCGAAGACCTTGAAAACTCTTGCGCGGAAATACAGTCGAATCAACAGCCTGCTTGTGGACTTTTCTAGGTTTTTCACCAATCAAGTCTTTTTCATCCCCGCCCCAGTGGTTCAAAATTGCACCTTGTGATATTAAAACTCACAAGTTTAGTATTCCAACAACCAACGGCACAGCAACAACTACAACAATAACAGTAACCTAGTTCAGCAAGGATGAGCCCTAATTATAATTGCATGATTGCATTGAGGATTGCGCAAAATGACTGCTGCTATGCAATAGAAAGAAATAAGGGTCTAAGGGTCGTTTGATGAGCCATTTTGTCCCATTCCGTCATAATCCAAAACCCTGTAATAGTAAGCATTTGGCTCCACAGAAAAATAAAACATTGGAACAACTTACAAGATGAAGAGAAGCAAAGGTGCATAATGCATTAGTATAGCAGTACCGTATTTAGATCGAAGACCTTGAAAAGTGTTGCGCCTAAATACAGCGGAATCAGAGGTGGAGGGAATCCCCTTTTGAAGGGAAATCCCATGTTTATTATCAACATCTCGACGTTTCTTAGAAATATATCTAACAGGAAATCCAGAAGAATGGGCGGTCTTGTGTGAAAAACATCTAACAGCATTCCTGGCGAACCTATATCATTCAACAATTTCCTTGAACTCAAACTCCAGTTGAAATAATACAAGAAAACGACGACGACATTATCGGTTGTTCTTGCTCAAGACGGCGTTAACTAAAATATCTGACAACCTCCTCTATATTAATCAGTGAGACGGTCTTAAACACGAAAAGGTGCATCACTGTAAGCAGTCTGTAGATACTCATACATACAAATGAATGAATGAACGAACGATGACTGGTAACTGATAAATGTCACGTACCGTTGAGGGTGGAGTCCCCATAAATTGGCAGTCGACATTATTCTTCAACTCTAGGGTTTCCTCTTTTCAATTTCCCCTTTCCTTCCTTTTTAATCCATCTCGCGCTCTATTGCATTTTATTTGTTTCTTCAATGTTGTCCGCATTCAAACACAACCTCATTTTATTGAACAAGGATATTACTATCGTCACAAGCGAAAAACGGATTGTTTTCGTTGTTTTCGTTTTCAAGAAGAATTTGTGTTATTTTATATAATCTTTTTTTTGATAAAATATGTCTAAAATTGAGTCGTGAATAAATAATTGTAAGATTGTCGCGTTAACATACATGACGCAAATGATACATTTGTACAAGTAGGAAACAAATAAAAAAAGAAAAAAAGAATGATATAATAATATCAGAATCCTACCGTACATAAGATGCTAAGATTCCCTAATGATTCATTCACCTAATAAGAAGTAGAAGTAAGAAGGAAGGAGTATGAATGTATGAATGTATGAATGTATGAATGTATGATAGACTTCAGACTCTCATGTACTCTCATCCACCTTCACAGCAAATACAAAGTGGCAACAACCACCCACCTCCGCACTCTCATCATCGTCACCCTCGTTAATATTCTCGTTCATACTATCGTCTTCGTCTAATAAGCTGTGTAATGACCCTGGTTTGAAAATGAACAATCCATGGGCCGACCCGTTACTGTTAAACAACCAATCATGCACATCCCAAAATATTTGGATAGGTATATTGTTAACCAGTACTGTCTCATTTCCTCTGAACCTCCAGTTTAGGTTCATTACGCGTACCACCACCCGCCCATCTATGCTTACTCGTAACTCCTCATCACCGTGCTTCAAGTGTCGATTCTCTATTGTAACATCGTGCTCCTTTGGCCCCTCGCCAAGTAACACCTTCGTGTCAAACCTATTTTTCCCATATAAGATTTCCTCTTTATGTAACAATGTGGGACATACCTGTACAGAGACAGACATGTATTGTATTGTTAACATATAAAACCGTTTTACATAAAAACTAGAGTAGATTTTATTCATGTGTCTACTGCCCACCTGAGTTGGTCTGGACAAGGTTCTCCTAAATGCATCCGCTTTTAAGTCGCCCAATAACAGCACCATTTGTTTGTCACACACAATCGCAACGTAATAATCTGAGCACGGCTCTGGGTTGGCAGAGAATTTTGCAGCTCGAAAATCCCAATAAATGTCTACTCTCACATCATCATCAACATTGAGAGATTTGAGGCCTTTCCTGCTCCAGAACTGAGAAGCATGAAAATCAATTTCGCAGGTTTGGTGGTCTTCGTTGTCCATATTTTCAATGGTAATGGCGAGGTAATGACTCGTGGAAGCTTTGTACCATGTTATTACAAGGTTTCGCGTTGAGGCTTCGAGGACTGCTTGATATGTGCAGGTGACTGAGCTCTCCGTCTGTAAACTTGGGTCATTCTCATTTAATTTCGTCGTAGTAGCCTCTTCTTGCAGGCTCGAATGTGCTACAGAAGATTGCATAGAAGACATTTATATGACCACATCCAATCTATACACCAACAACTCTAAAATTCATCACGGAAAACAAATCTATTAAAATATGGTCGACAGTGTCGTTGATTAATCGAGGGGATGGCGTAAAATTTGTAGGTCCATTACAGTGGTGAAAGATGAGATGAGGGGGTGAAGATGAAATGAATCATTAGGTTGGGAGATGCTAAGAAGATGGTGTTGGAAATGTGAGCATCCAAAAACAAATGAGATGCTCGGAGGGATGGAATGGAATGGAATTGAGAGATCCTTTGAAATGTTATCTGTCAGGTTAAAATTGCAAACCCAAAAATAGATTAATAATAATAATAATTATTATCTTAAACATGGATGGATGGTTTTAATTGCACATTCAGGTCCTTTCCTTCATCCCACATTTTCCTAATTTCCTTCTGTTTCTTGTCTGTCAATGATAACAATAGTAAAAGACCCGACTAAGACGATTAATACCATTTTACAAGTTACCGCCTCATTAATTATCATATTTTTCAAACTTAAATTAAATTAAATCAAATACAAGCATCTTATTTCACAAATTGCCACCTTCACCTTGTCATTTGTCAACACTCCCAACATGATATAAAATCAAAATATTTCAGTCATCTGGTTTTTACCATTTTGCTCCTAACAACGTTGCATGCAATTTCATTAATATGTCAGCTCAAAAAGGCAACAGCTTTCAGATCCAAAGGTTATTACTGTAGTTAATACTACATCATAAATGTACATAATCGCATCAATCATCGAGAAGCTTCCTATATTCTGACAGCAGTTTTGGGATGTCCTCCATACGCAGCTGGAAATAGTATATGCAACAACAAATCAGCACAATAATTTTGTACCCGTATCTAAAAGAACATGAGACATCAGCAATGTCAACAGATTTAAGTTGACAAAAGAACTGGATCATGAAATTCAGTAGAACGGAAATCGAAAACCTTTTTCCACTCACCCTGATATTTGACGAAAAGTATTGCACATATCTAAAGATTCTTACCCCTGTGAATTTTGATGCCTATTAATGCCATTTTACAACAATGAAAAAACATAGGTCTGACATGACTCGTTATCTGAATTTTAGAATCATAAAACCATTGGCAATTTGGCATTAAACAATATAACACACAAACAAAATATGAGTCAGCTCATTGCAAGTAACCACTAATATGCAAAGAAAGCTGTTGTATGGCGTACAGCAGCCTCATTTATGTTATGAGCTCATTTAGATTGTAAGTCACTGTACTATAATCTACCATACATCAGTCTTATACAAGACCAACTGACATGTAACACTATTGAAATAAATATGCACAGATTCGAATTGTCAAAAAAAACATTTAGATATTAATTGAAATCAACTAGATCATCATACCTGAGACACATCTTTGACATGGTAGAAGCCATAAATACTATTTTCAAATGTAGCAGATTCCATAGAGGGTAAAGTCAATCCAAGAATAATTTTCTCCCTGACAAGAATAGCATTTACCATCATCAGTTCATCACCCATAAGTGAAAATCAAATCATTAGCACGAACGAAATCAAATTGAGAAAATTGACGAAAAAAGTTCCACGCCCCCTTGAAACCCAATGTTCAACATCTTTTTTTTTTCTACGAACTCAAAACATCAGAGGTCGTTTAAGAGAAGTCAGGGTCTATCTTACCCTTGTTTAATTGGTTCTAAATGTTTTTGCAAAGGCCGTTAACGTTTTCTCCTCCCTGGGGATTTTAGATACATGATTACTCAAGATATTGTAGATATTGCTCTTAACTAAGTTTTAGCAATGTCTAATCTATATAAGATTCAACAATGTGCCTTTGTGATTCCTCCAATAGTACATGCGAAATTGACATTTCAAGAGTGATTACTGAAGGATTCAATCTTGCTTTAATTATTTTTTTGAGGGAATCTCGCATTAACTATGGGACATCAAGTGAGAGTGAGTATATCCATGGAAAGGGAACAAGGTTGGAACTACACAGCATGATCGAGACATCCTGTGAAAACAACTCAGTTACCACTCCCTCAATTAATTAGGTCCGATATGGATCCCTTAATGCCATTATTGCTAAATGCTTCAGAGTTTCGGACAGCTGGAAACTTACAAATGACGCTGCTTGACAAGGCGCTGATAGTCACGCAGCAAAGGTCCCAGCTCTTTCAACTTGATCAAGCTAGGTTCAGCTTCCCTCCAGTAATTGCGAAGCACCTCGACCATCTTTTCGCGCAAAAAAAAATTAAAAATTGTCAGATCCATAAACAGAAGATAACAGGTGATCTGCTACAGCATATTTACATATATACCTGATTTTCTGGGTCTGATTGATCACTCAATCCTCTTTCTGTCATGAATTTCACAGCTAACTTTTGTAGCTCTTCGTCTTCTAATTCACCCAAAATATGAAGCTCAGATCTAGGAGTAGCAAAAGCTTCAAATCTTCTTTGTAGTTCGGAGATTGCAGACTCTAGACGTTGGCTTTCCTGCAAAACAGTAAAAAGTGATCAGAAGTAATAGGAATATCAAGTCTGAAACCAATATCTGATATCTTATGGTCACAATGAGGCACTTGGTTAGAATAAATGAAATGGTTATCAGTGATTTATCCCCAGCTTCTTTCGCAAGATTGCCAAGAATGACAACCCACCTACGTAAATTCATGGATAGTTGGTAAATAGTGGGGATATAAATGCAACAAAAGTCTGGTGTCAGCATAACCAGTTAACTAAAGACTTGTATGATAAAAGCTGACAAATACTCTCACTTTATACTGCCTTGATAAACAATTGAGGGGCTTATGGAGAAAATGCACGAACAGTAGGGTGAGGAGATCAATATGTATACTGCTATACCCAGGTCCCAGAGAGATGGATTCCAAGGAGATAGGAGCACCTCAAATTTGTGGTTAACTAATCTATTAAAAGAAATTCTGAGACATACCTTCAGGGCAGACTGGAATGTCACATCTGATTTCTTCTTATCCTCAGGATGATGCGTTTGAAAGGATGAAACATCTCTCTTTGAAATTGTATCCTCTGGAAATGTAGCAAACATAACATATAAGATCAAAATTAAAGCTGAGGACATACATTGCTAAAGTATATATAGTGTGCCTTGGAACCATTTGGTTTTTAGCAAAATCAAATTAGCAATGGGGTCCTCCAGATCATTCCAGTCTTTCTTTGAACAAAGACTTGGTAGAAGAGTCAACGGCAAGTCTGCAACATTACTGTTACTCACTTAAATGCAAACACGCAGCTATTAACCTCTTACTGAATGGAAACAAGCATAACATCTCTAGGATAATCGCGTGGAAGTCGCAACAGATAAATAGGGCACGGAGACAATCCAACACATTACAAGGAAAATTTGGGCAAGAGAAACAAATGTGAAAGGCACAGGCAAGAGGTTCATTCAGATAAAAAACAACAAAAAGTAAAAGAATGCTACTGGGATAAACAGGGTACCTTCTGGGACCAACCACCAAATGTCACCGAAAGTCGATTTACCATCAAAGCCACCGAATAGTAGATAGCGTGAACCTATCAAAGTCAAAGAATGGTATGCTCGTACAGGTGGACCGTCATTGGTAGTGGGTAACTGTTTCCAGTGCACTGAAGCTATTACCATGAACAAAGAGGAGAAAATGAAGAGATGTGAGAATAAGCATAAAATACAAATGAAGCCTTATGCAGAGAGGTCATTGCACATTTGAGACTACTAAATTTGCTAAAGGCTAGAGCTTTCATTGGACTTTATGCTATAACTTTTATGTAATAAATGTATATGCGGCTGTAAAAACAGGCATGCTGAATTGCTGCCTTTATGAAAGGAAACCGTCTGACATTTCTGGGCAAAATTTAGCTACAAAATTCAATAATGTTGTCCATAAGACCGAATTACTTCTAGCAGTACAAAGTTTGATTCTCGGAAATTTAATTAAGAATGGTACCCCCTCCATCCCATTTATATTGTTTTCTATTGACCTTCGTGGGAAAAGTGGGAAACCGCATCAACTTTGATCCATATTATCCATTTTTGAACCTAAAGTCTATTGTGTTGTTTCATACCCAAAACAAAAAAAAACTATACGCAAGCAAACTAAAGTGTTTAGTTCAATATCACTTGACATTACTACTAGAACTAGAGGTGGCTTATGAGTGATGTCAGTTTGATTGGGTCAATCAAAGATGGTGTTTGAATTACTTTTGTAGGCCGAGAGTCTAAACAAATATAGAACTCACCTCTATCTAGGACGACACAGTCATTGTAGAAGATGTCATAACGACTAAGCCAGCCACCTGTTCCATGCCCTCCAAATAATAATAACTGAAACATAAGACATAGAAGCATTTTCAATTATCCCAAAAGAGGACACGACGACACACAGAAGCCGAGAACTCTACTCATTATTTATTACCATATCTCTTACGTCCAAAATCGATAAAATGTATTGATGTTGTTAGATTGGGAATGAACAGGTAAGCATAACTAACTTAAGAAAAAGTAAATCACGAAAATAGTTTACTGTCTTCTCAGCACCTGGCACAGAAAGTTAATACACGATTCTATGATGATTTATTATCAAAACAAAGATCAGCAAGTACGCAAGTAGAGACACACACTAAATGAGTTGTTACGAGCGTATATGACAGTGACCAGAAAAATGGTTAAACGCAACAAAAGGTTGCTACAGATGATGATATTTTGCATCAGAGAGAGGAACAGAATTCTAAAAAACTTAGTCGCCAAACATCTAGTCTTTCAAAGGGCTCATTTGATTGTTATTGATGCCTTAATGGTTTAAACAATAAAGTATTTAGACGGCAAACAGATGATGATACTTTGCATCGGAGATTCAGAGGAACAGAATTTCAGAATACTTAGACACAAAACATCTAGGCTTTCAAAGGGCTCATTTGATTATTATTGATGCCTTCGTGGTTTAAAGAATAAAGTGCAAAGCCACATCAAAATCTATGGTAGAATTAATCAGATAGAGATTTTTTCTGGGACAGGACTTACATAGTGACCCCTAGATGTAATAGTATGACCACATCTGGAGGTAGGAGCCTGACCAGGAAGCTTCAGTTGGGTCCAACCAGGTGGTTCATTCTCTTCCTTACACAACGAACATAGAAAACAGAATAATTTAGCGCACATATAGAACCAAATAAATCTAAAATTTAAAATCATAGGAGTGCAATTTATTGAATTTAATATGGCAAAGAAGCCATACATTAATCCCCACCTTTATATACGAGGAACTATCATTCAGGCATGAAGCAAGCAACATTCATCAGTCTCAAGACTCTCAACAAATTTTGTATAGGCAAAGAGTGATTTTGACTATAAACAAGCATATCTGCTTAGCATACATAAGCTCATATCCATGGAAAGTTCCATATGGTAAACCATTGAGGAAACGGAAAGCACAAATAATATGATCCTGGCCATTAAATTAGTTAGCTACGCCTTGAGACAGACAATAGCGCAACTGAAAAGCTTAGAGGAATTCCCCCTATCTTGTAGAAACTATGTCCACTTGAATCCCACACAAGGAGTCGCTAAAGCAAATACACCATTACATAAGGGTACGCAAAATCTTTACTTCCATAAAGCAATCTCAGAGCTGATCACTATCCACACTATATAAACAGTAATCTGAGAATTTCAGAAATTTTTCAACTCGTGGTCAGTTGGCTTAGTCCCTCTGTCACTTAACAACCATGGAATCGTGGAGGGAAAGACACACCCATTTGAGTCCTGGATCTAATTGCTTTACCAGTAATGAGTAAGGGCGTGCGAACCAATAGGTGATGCTACAAGATTGGCCAAAAGTTCTAGAAGATATATGGTTATCCACCGCCGTCTGCCTAAAGTCAAAGTCAAATGATACACAGCATCATATATAATTTTGACAGGTATCCTGGACAAGACGACTCCTATATAGCAACAAAGCAGAAGATAGATCAAAAAGTCAGTTACCTTCGGCAATAATCCCCTTTAAGGCCCATAAATCACCCATAATTCCGCTACTTCCTACAAAACACATTAAAATGTATGTGACAAAAGGAGTAAGAAAGACACTAACAGGCAACAGCATCAGTCACGGTAGTGGTAAATTGGTAATAAGAAAATTGATGGAACGTAAATACAAAATATTCAAATATATATTCGGATTTTATTTATTTGCTATGAACATCCTCTAAAATCTAAACTTGCATTGAATTGTATTCCACCACAAATTCAGGCAAGTTACAAGGCTTCTCCGTAGTCAACCTGAGGTATGTCAATTATTAATTTAGTTTCGACACCATATCTTAAAATGGTTATGGTGTATATCTTAGTTAGGTGCAAAAATTATCTTACCTCTTCCACCATAAACTAACAGTCGTCTCTCAACCATGGTAGCTGTATGACCACATCTAGCCGGAGGCACATTTCCTGAAATTGACAGCTCCCTCCATTCCAAGGATACTGTATATACAAAACAAAAAAAACCAAAAAAAGAGCGCAAATCACTTCCAACTTAACTGGTAGAGGGACGTAGAGAAGCAGGAAACATGCCAAGGAATCCTTTACAAAATGAGAAGCATACAATTTTTTCTTCATTTACAGTAAAGCTAACACAAAATCTTCGGAGAGATAATTGTGCTTCTTTTGGATAATCCGAAAACACCCTCGCTAGTGTTACATTAACACAGGGGTAAGTTCGCACACGACAGGCAATTACAGAAACAATAAGAAAAATTGATTGGAAATTTATAATGTCAAGTTTATGAAACTTACTTGTGTCCAAAACGTACACATCTGACAACCACTTCTTACCATCCCAGCCACCACACCTACAGTTATTGAAAGGCTAAATTTCATGCAAATAAAGCACAAATTGCATCAGATTGATACAGAAATACACACATGACAATCTTCTGATTTCCAATAGGGGCAGCAGCAGCAAAGTCTCGTGCAGGAGGTAAGTCTCCAAAACCTGTCAACTCCGACCACTGCCATATATCTAATAGCAACAAGTAATCTCTCAGTGATTATACTGGTAGCACAAAGTTAATAAAATAAAGGGACAAGTAGTAAATAGTAATGCTATTTATAAACCCTCAGCACAAGGAGAATAAAAGCTTCTTTTGGATAATTGGGAGGTAACGGTAGGTTTAGTGAAGCACATAACAGAAATCTGTATTACAAATCAAAAGATAATAAGGTCTTACCAGTGTCTAATACCCAAAAGTCACCAAGCCTGAAAGCAATAACCAGAAGCTGATCATTAAATCATCATCATAATTATTATAATAAGTACCCCCAAATACGCTCAGTCATCAAGTGGCTAAGGGGTCGTGCATATACATAATCCCTTGCCAAGGAGGGGTTGATTAAATTTGCCACTTAATCAAAAGGCGAAAGTGGAACCACCTGTTACTTCGTCAAAAATGAATGTAGACGATTTAAAAAAAAACAATATTTTCTCCATTGTGATAAAAGGGATAAAAAACGAAAATTATGAATCTTTGGCTGCACTTACAATGAAAAAGAGTAATGAACAACACAAATGGATGAAAAACTGATTGTAAAGAGAAGGTGTCCATACAAACCTTTTGCCACCTGAACGGCCACCGAAGATAAACATATGGCAATCAATAGCAATCGCAACGTGAAAGGCTCTGGGACTAGGACCCACTTGATCACCAGAACCACTCCCGGTGCACTCAGGCTGAAACCACAGCTTATTCTCTGCCTCGGTGTAAAGCAAATGTTAGTCGGAGACAGAATCAGGAATAACATTACGGCCGTTGTCTCAATCATTTATTCAACTTTGATTAAACTAGACCTCACAAAGAACAAAATTGGTAAACAAATGATTGGAACGGAAAGGCGGAAATGCTAATTGTAAATAAATTGAGTATAGTACAAGTGTTTGCATTAGTAAATGTAGCTAAGCTGAGATCACAAGAATCCGGCGACGAGACAATGTCTAGAATATGAAAAGTGAATCAAAAGAAACAAGGTTATTAGTATAATAAATACCAGCATCATAGACGATCAAATCAGTGAGGAAGCGTTTATCAACAAGACCTCCAAAGATGACAATTTTGGAACCACCTATATTAACAGCGGTGTGCCCACTTCGACATACAAAAATCAAAAATCAAAAATCAGAAATCAGAAATAAAAAATGGGATTAATAGAACAACATAAGTAGCCCTAATTGCGGAAAGGATAGATTTAAATTGGAATAGTAAGTGAGTATATAAATGAAGATTGAAAGAAGATACCTACGAGGAAGAGGAAGTGTGCCTGAGAAATCAGTAGATGAAGCTTTAACCCATCGATGACCCTGCATCATCATCATCCTCCTTTTTACTCTTTGTTTGTGTTCCCTTTTCAGTTGATGCGATTACTTGTCAAAATATTACATCTTATATATATATATATATATATATATATATATAGAGGTATGTAATATGTTGACTGTTGATGCTGAGTAGTTACATTCCATGCGACACCTGATTTTACAATAATACTTGTGTTTCTACAGCGTTGATGTACAGTTACTGTTTGTAAAGATGTGTTTAGAGATCGTTTCTGGTTGCATGTACAAAGCTAAATACAGGTTGCATCTTAGGTCTAAACACGTTGTCAAAAGTCCGTCTTGTACAGGGAGGAGTACTTGTTCGTCTTGAAACAAAATATATATACTAGTACTAGATAATTCATTATGTAAGACCATTATTTTAAGATGAATTTTGCGAGTTAAAATACATTATAGGGTGACTTTAGAGTTAATGGTCTTGGCATAAATACCGGATATGTTACAAAAGGTATAGGCTTCCCAATTGCTTCAAAATCTTTTACGATGCAACATTGTAGTTTGTAAAACCATTCATAAACCACCTTAATCCCCTTATTAGCCAATCATGGTTAGTTAGTTACGTAAAGTAATTGACAGCTTTACAATAATCTTTGTGTACAACAGACAAGTAATTGTTTTACAAGTGCTTTTAAGAGACTACATGCCTCGGCTGAACCATGTTTACCAGCTGCAACTGATTTTTCAGTGGCAAAAATTCTCTCAGTTTATAACAGGCATCTACCATCACATTCACAAGCAAATCACAACTATCCTTTTCACTCGCCTCAATGGGGTGCAACCCGAATGGGTCACCATTACATGAGACAGAATTGGTCCATGCATAGATTCTCTCCGTTGAGGTCCAGAGATAAGAAACCGCTGTTTCGGCAACAGAACGCCAATTGGGAGTTGAAAGAAGGGAGGAAAGTGTGACTGGGAGATCAAGTAGCACAGCTTGGGGATCCATAATCAGGAAAGGCATATACTTGCAGGAGCTACCGGAGAGCAGACCAATGAAATGAAGTGCCTGAGTAATAATGACATCTTAGATTAGTCACCCGACTCACAACCAACAAAATTCAACGTTCAACTAACATTAAATTATTTCCTGTGCCAAATCAGACTATATATCTGAAACACATTGGATTTATTGTCGCTACAAAAACTAGACCAGACAAATTTAACACTTTGGTTTAGGTAAAAACGGGTCCTGATCATTTTTAGAGCATTGTTATGAAGTCATTTTAGATTCAGAACATTTCGGGTCATTACGGACATGGCTATCAAGGTTTTTGTTTCAGTTAAGATATTTTGGGTAAGGTTGGGTTAATCTAGTTTCAGATCTACTTCAGTTTTTTCCTTTTAGGTTAAGCCGTTTCCGTGATAGGTAAGAGGTATGTAGCCATCATGAGAATTAAAATCGCTATTCAATCATATTTAAAAATTATTTCAACGCATGGCTCAGTACGACACATTGGTATGCAAACCAAATCATAAAAGGTGCACAATGCATTAATATAGTGTTAACTGAATAGATTTTCACAGTAAAGGTTGGCTTACCGTTGACGGGTACTTCGTTATGCAGCTTATTTCAAGAATATCAATAAGCCATTGTCTCCTCGCGCCTTCTGTATTTTGAAGCACTGCTACAACTTCAACCAGCACATCCCACATATCTGTGAATATAACAAAGTATGAATCTGTGTTAACTTCATTGTTTGTCAAAATAAATAAGGAATTCCTTTTTTTGGAATATGAATGTATGTTGTCTTCTTTTAATGATTGCTAACAAGAGTTTCTCCAGTGCAAACTAACTCCTAAAAAGTCCTAATGCCTTAAAAAAAACACAAATTCTCATTTGTAACGGCCATATCCGTCACAAACAGGGTCAAGTAATATCCGTGTGAGGTATATAAGACAAAATCAGAATGCCTAGGGAGTAGCAAATTGTTTCGTCTCATTCACCCACATGAATAGCACTTGCTCCGTCGCAAGCTTGTGACGGATATACCCGTCAAAAGTGAAACTTACTGTAAAAAAAACTACGGCAGGGGGCCCTAAGGGATCAAATATACACAACCAGCTTTAGGCCTTTACCCCTATGTTTGAAAAAACATAATGGTTGTCATCTTTAATAAATCCATTTGAACAAATTATCCCAGTATCTGCTAATCTGATTAATTTTGCTTTAAAAAAATGGTGTAATATACTACTCATTATGGGACACAGCAAGCATAACTCACTAAATTTTGTATTTTCTAACTTGTAACACAGCTGTCAATTTGTTGCAATTCCCAAGCACCATTCATTATGGGTGATCCACAAATGGTGTTAATGAAACACGGAAGGGTAAGGATGCAAAATCCGACCACCCCATACCCTGTCATTGCGACAACCTTTTTGGTAATAATGTAATATTGTTATGTCAAAATTTCACAACGCTTGATCTCTCTCTTTCGCTATCCCTCCTCTCCCTCTCCTCCTCCAACTCTCCACAACATCACACAATCACCAGACAAGGTTACTGCTCCTTCTGCCGTGTCTCTGGACAACCAAACTAACATTGTACACCATAATCAACCAACCACCATAACCATCATCCAGACGCCCTTATTTGCTATTCAAACCACTATATAGAAGTATGCAGGTTTAACAATCAAGCACCGCCGTCATATCTCACTATATAGAAATGTCTATTAGACAAACCACCGAACAGCAGAAGACCCGAAAACATTCTCAGCGGCTCAATAATCCCAAAACTTCAAGTTCGTCAATGTTGGATCGGCTGGTAAGGTTCTTAATTGATATTAACTGAGCAAATGGTCAGTTTCCGCCATCCAAGGAAAGAGTAAGTAGCAATCTTTAATCATTCACCTTCCTGCTCTCTTAATTACCCCCCTTGATGGCAATCCCACATATTTCCACGCAAAACAGGTTTTATTGACCATTGTTATAACACATTTTCGAAGCAGAAAATATCTGAGAACTGAATACTAACTGAGCATTTACGCAGTTCCAAACAACGTTCCTAACCACAATTTTTCACAAAAGTGCGAATTAAATGATGAGTAAAAGAAGCTCGGGAGAAAAGGTAAAAGCATAATAATTACGGATTTGTAACTGTAAGACTTTCAGGAACTAATTATTTATGAATGGAGCCAAAGTCTCAAAGGTAAGCCTATTAAGCGATAAAATAGGCAAATTTCAGATTACATGCAGATGAGAATGGTCCTGATTATTTTCGAAAACTAATTCAATTAGTAATGAAACCAACAGATCATTTTTACAGGTAAAGTTAAACATCACTATACAGAACGGACCTTCTGATTTTGTGCACATCATGTATGATTTTAGCTTTCCAAGCTCAGTCAATGGCATAGAACCGATTTTCACGAGCTTAGCCAATGACAACATCTTCTTCAGATCTGTTCCAAACAGCTTATTTCTCTGCACTTCATCAACTGGTGAAAGCTGAGGTAGTGCATCAGTTAGTTCCAAACCAACCCAATTGAATAATTTCAAATTAATGTTAATCACATTTTCAAGCGTGAAACCATAACTCTGAGCTGACCATTAAAATAATAACAAGAAAAAGCATTATTTTTGGAACAATTAAGCAATATGCACCATCTCACTATCTCAGTTAGGAATCAAAATCGATATGAGGAAAAGCCGTACCTGCAAAAGGGACATCAAACAAGCTTGCCTAGCGTTGCTCAAGCATGCCGTTGATTCATGCCATAAAAGGCAAGGCATCTGCTCCTTTTCAGGAGAGGTGGCACAAGGTGATGCTGGCAACAACTTGAAAAGAACTTCCACACACTTCTCCATGCCATACAGGTATTCAGAAGTGTCCTCAGAAGGTTTCTTGACACATTTGGCAAGAGCTTTCCAGAAAGCAAGCTGAAGAAACCTTTTCTGCCTAGTGTTTTGTTGGTCCGAATAAATTGGGGAGGACAGGAATTCATGCATGTCTTGTAGTAACATCTGATTTCTAGAACTCGAAAATATCCTCATTAAATCAGGGAGATGAAAGACCAGGCAAGACTGCATAACAATGTCAAGTGTGCGGAACCTTGAGAGACAGGTCAAGTCATCAAGCAAATTTAAGAGGGAGTCAAATTTACTAGCATGAGCTACTGAGAATTGTAGACATTCTTCAAGCAAGCTTTTGTTGTCACAGGACGAACCAACATGAGATAAGCCAGCTACATGAGACTCATATTTGATGCAGCGTCGAATAACAGCTCCCCAGTCAAACTCTGGCAACCTAGGGGCATCTGCAAGACATCTCAAGACAGCAGCTACTGCGTTGACATGTACCTGACACTTCAATAAAAAATACCAAAAAAAAAAGTGTCAATTCACAGGTACTCTCAACCCCTCTCCCTCGTAAGTAACTCCCAAGAATGTATTCCTCTTATTATTTTATAAGGAATACCAAATTTAATAGTATGATTTTTGTTTGAAGTTTCAAACTTGATGTTCAATATATATATTCTCCGAGATAAATACAGAACAAAAAATGCATATGGTCACCAAGTTTTGCTTTTGCCGATTGCGCTAATTTGATCTAACAGTTCTTTTAAAAGTCATTCTTACTCATAGTTGCCCTAGCATAGAAGATTTGTATGTGATGAAAGTTGACTACTCATATTTTTCATTCACTCCTGATTAATTATAGCTTCATGGTAATTGCGGCTAACAAAGTAACAGTTCAAGTTCTAGACCTAGAGGAATCCCCGATCGTCAATTACATGGAGCAATGAGTCAGTCAACTTACCTTCGTATAATCTAACTGCATCAGCCATGAGGACAGCTTCACAACAGTTGCGTCCTTGGAGAAACTTTGACCAAAAGGCTTAGAGTTAGCCGAATTATCATCAACCCTACCATAGATTCCATGGACCTCTTTGGACCATAGATGTTCCCTAAGAAATGAAATTGCCCATGCTGCATATGCTTGAAGTTGCTTGGCATCAGGTTGTTGCGCAACAAGAAACATATCTTGCATTAAACCCGACAGATTTTCCACAAAAGATAACCTTGAGAGTAGAGGAGCATCAATATCAGATGATTCCTGGCATATTGATGAAGTGTGTAAGCGAATTAAGAACGAAGTAAATAATCAGAATATGCTGTCATAAATACCTTTTGGTTATAGTTTGTCTGAGGAACAATTGAAGAACATTGATAAAACATGCACCCAGCATCAGCACCCATTGTGTTTACCACCCCAAGAAAAGCACCTAAATGAACAAGGTCGGGATAGGAGGCTGAATAGATAGTTTTGAACAATTCAAGCAAGTTTTGAACCCGTTCAGGATCTAATGGGAATAATCCTTCTCCCAAAATGGAAGCAAGTAGAGCACCGCCTCCAACACATGATGCCATCAAAAGGTTTTGATACAAGGTGTTAGATGTTTTGACAGTAATTAGTTTTGAGATGAGATTCTCGTAGGACGACAATGCATCATTTAACTCATCATTATGCATCATGTCCACTCTTCGACATAATGAAGAAACAGTTGGAAGCACCAGACAAGCTCCAATGGATAACAACATACTTGGACCAACAAAATTGAAATCTGAAACTAAAGAGCTGGCATTAGCAACCAAAGATGTGCAGAGTAATTTTATACTGAGGATAGCATCATAAGACCCAACTCTGAAGAGTGCGCTAGTAGACAAGCCTAAGCCTAGGATAAGTCCAGCAACACCCCATATGTCACCATCCATGTCATCACAGTTATTGAGCACTAATCTGCATCCGCTATCAACATAATCATAGTCCATATCCGAAGCCTTGTACTCATGAAGACTCTCCAACAGATCAGATGATATTTGAGAAGCTTGACTTATAGTTGATGATAAATCCCTGACAATCTTTCCTAGAAGAGATTTCTCCTGTAGAGTGTAGTTATCCTTGTTAGGAGTGCTCTCATCACTAGCAGTTCTGGTAAGGAGATCTTGGCACGCGAATCCAAGACCAACACTGCAAGCCCCTTTAACAAAGCTACTTCTACTCTGACATGACACCTGAAAAATGTTGAATCAGTGAGACAACAGAAGGGAAACAAGACTGTTGCATCGTTCATTTTGATTACTGCTTTTCAACCACCGAGGTTTATTTGGCAAAAGCATCAAATGAATCACAAATTCTCATTCATAACGGAGAAATGTAACCATTTTATGATAAAATGTACTCCCTCAGTCCGTCCGATACAGAGTGTTTGTTCCTCTTTCCTTTTCGATGTGAGTTGAGTGTTTGTTCCTTATTCCTTTTTTAGTAAGTTTTTTGTGGTCCAAAATCAATTCAATGTGGGGTAGAGTGTTTTGGGTGGTCCAAAACCAAAAGGAACAAACACTCTGAATCGGAGGGAGTAATCATTATCTGATACATAGAGTTTGTAAATGGTTACTTTTTATCATAAAATGTGACCCGTCACAAGAGAGACCAGCTGCAAATGATTTGACAAATGGTCTAATAACAATAGCATATACCATAATAACTGTAGTGATAATTATGGAATTATGGTCCATAAGGAAGAATGTATCCAACAGTGGTGTAGACTGTAGAGTGATAAATTGGACAAGAAAAACGTTTTTCAATTATTTACTATTTACTTCAGTTCAAAATTTACGGGTGTGTTTGTTTTTCCAGAATTAAGGCATTCACACAATAACAGATGCAGTTGTCATTGGAGGTAACATATAGATATTCCAAATCACAAGTCAATATATCAGCAAGAGTGCCTCTTAGGCTTAGGTTTAAAAGGCATATGACGCTACAAGGATCTGTGGAGACAGGGCGTGCGTTTTTGTAATTTGTAAACAAATCTGAATTGTGTTAACCAGAAAGCTGATGCAATCATGTTAACCAGAAAGTCACACTTAAGAATGAAGCACCTAATATGAATTTCCGCAAAATACAGTTTCTACCTCAAAAAGCCCAGTGACACATAGAAGTTTCTGTTGACGATCAGTTGCATGAAAGCAACTTGAAATTGCGCCAATTGCAATCGCCGCTGACCATTGGCGGTGCTCATGCTCGTGCTGGGAAAGCCAACCCAGTAAGAACTTCGAAGCAGTCACTTTGACAGCATGGGAAGAAGCAGGCAAGATCTGAAAAAGAATTGAAAAAAGGTGTCAGTCAAAATAAGTCACAAGCCAACAAAGAATATTTTATTGGTTTTTTATCCCATTCGCATTCTCAATAATGCCTCTTGCGACAGGTCCGACTTTAAAGGCTATTTTATTAAAATTGAATCAGTGTATACTATCATTCTCTCAATCTGGAAATTGGTGATTAGTCAATAACTTTCCGCTGGCATGCTATACTCCCAGGTCAACTATTCGCTATTTCCATTTTGGAGTGTATTACTCAATTGTTATCAATTTCTATATTTGACAAGTTTTACACGAGTGGGCAAGTGGACATATGAAGCGGGCAAGTGACATGTGAGAGATCTCTTTAATTTATCACTATTTTTCTCTCCTTTTTGTCATTTCCTTGGTCATTGTGACAAAGCAAATAGATAACAAATGACCGAAACAGAGGAAGTACATTTGTATTTTCTTTACAGCACGTCGTTGGTGTTATTTAATAGGTTATGTTACTCTAACGTTATACAAGTATTAGAAGCAAGTGTCAATATAAGGTGTAGTAGGATAGTGTTGAGTAGAGTGTATGCATCGTGCCCACACATAACACACACAAAAAGTGTCTGATTTCTTTTTTTGGGGTCGCAATGTCCAATATAATACACAAGACAGTCGGCACTAGACTCGCAATCTACCTTGTAAAGTAGTACACGCACATAACCTGTATTTAGAGGCATGATCATCACTTTATGGTGAGACCGCGCTCTTACAAGATTTGCCATTATAAACTAAGAGTGGAAATAAAGATACCCTTCCGCATAACAAACGAGAGATAAGTTGAAGATAATTCAATATTTCAATTACTGAATTTGACTAGTAAAAACTAAAGAGTGCTGAGAGGACCCTAGTCAAGACTACTTACAAATACTCTGCTCTTGCAAATCAAGAGAAAAGATAGGAAAATGAACAGATGTGAAAATAGGGTAAGAGGAGTAGGATGGAAAAGGAACAAAGGTTGAATAGGGTGAGGGCAACTGATGCATGGAGCCTTACTCCCTCTGCTAACAACCTAACACAGAGAGGCCTATTGGAGTTGTGGTATCCTGATGAGCAAAAGCTACTTCACAAGGGGGAAAAAAAAAAAAAGAAAAAAAAAAGAGGACTGTAACCATTTTACAGAGCATTTTGCTTTATTCCATCATAATCCAAATCAAACAAAAATACGTCTTTGACTCCGTTAGAAGTGGAAATGTAACTATGTAATAACAGGATAGATTAGCGTGATAAAATGGCATGGTTCTAATGACGCTTATTCACATACACGTACCTAGAAAATCTTGTCTCTAGCATGAATACTTGCATCAATTTTATGAATTGCATGGTTTCTAATTTTTCGACTCTGTGGCTATTGTCACATTGATGCAAAGTATCACTCATAACCCAGACAAGAGGGAGACTAAAAGATAAGGATGTGCACATGTATTCTTCCCCAAGCAACAGCAATGCCACATATACTGGATAGCAGCATAACGTCATCTCAACATTATCAGTGGAACCAAATCGAACACCAAACCATGCGACATATTCAAGAAAATACTCCTACGTTAAAATAGGCCAAATACTCCCATGTCACTTATCCCACATTTGTTTTTAATAGTCCTCATAAATCTTAAAAAGTGGGCGATAAGAATAGGAGGGAGTAAAACTTAAGTAACAACTCACCAAACAATATGCACCTATTGCGAAAGAAATATTTTCTGCCATTCTAGGGATTGAATCTTCAGCAAGGTTTATAATATCCTGCAACGGCAAACAGACAACATCCAACATTCAACAAGGTGATATATTTGTTTTGCTTCTTTTACTACTTCTCTTTTGCTTTTGTTTAACAGTACAAGTACAACTAGAAAAAATACTAGATATATTTCACAAATACAACCTTAAGGATATCATTAGCAGCCTTTGATGTTCTATCAGAGACAGTGGATGATGCTTCTACAAGAACGCAATTATAATCTTTTAGCCAACGCTTCATTAAGGATTTCCACGACTGCAACGAAAGAAGTGCAAGGAGAGTGTTTCTTGACAGATGAAGCGACCCCGATATCTCCTTCACAATGTTGTGATATTTATCAAAAACGTCATCTGCATTCTGTACACATCAAATAGATTCATTGAGCCAAACACAGTAACATCATAATACTACAACACGTGCATGAGTTAATTATCTTACTTTGAAATTTCCTCTTGTAAAATCTTTGCTAGTAAAGGGCAGACAAAACAGAGCAGCACCAGGCATGTCTTGTGGGTTACATCTACCTGGGTTATGTAACAGACACACAGTAAGTAATGACTACTGCAAGTGTTTCTTTTCTCCCAATTTTTTCCTCTTAATCTGTTTGTATTTTAAGCAACTTGGGTTCATCTTCATAGTATAGACTACAATCAAAACCCACATCAAAAAGGGAAATCAAATTCTATCTCAGCACTCTCCCACACCATGTTGAATCAAATCAATTTTAGTCAATAAGGCCAGTTAACAAATGTCAACCTTTCGAATTCTATTTTTCTAGGTTACGGTAGAGAAGTTAAACCTCTACGAAAATAGACAAACTGACAAAGTACGATTGTCAAAAAAGAATGAAGGCGGCATCATGGCCGTCATCTCGATAATATCTTTTGAGCACAGGTAACTGAGAGGTGATTAAGATCCACACCATTAAAGAGAAGCTCGCATATGAAAAACTTAATGTCAACGTACAAAGTAAAATTCCAACGTGGTGAGATAGAGGTCACATTCATAGTTCACATCCACTTAATTCAAGCTGATGAAGATGTCATGTTTCCAAACAAATATATCAGCAACTTTACTGCAGTTTAGCTAACCAGTAGCTTGTCTTTCAATATCCAAATTATGTACCAAGTGACAAGTGCTGTGTAATAAGATTGGTCCATTGATTTCCCTCTAACTTAAATATTACATTTTTGAACTGTATCAGAGTTTTTATGGGACTGGTTTACTACCTACTGGCTCTGCTGCAATTTGTGTCATTTGAAGGACCTTTATTTCAATATATGATGTCTTTCTATATATATATATATATATATATATATATATATATATATATAGGTCAGCCACCGAACAAGCGACTGAAAAAGAATAGGGCTTCGAAAAAAAGGACTATATTTACAAAGAAAAAAAACAGAAAATACTATATACGAGAACAATTTTATGATATGTTTGGGGACTTTCACATGCAAGCATCCTTCAATTACCTGAAGAGAAAACCACGCGAGGAAATACATCTAATAATTTCTCAATTTTGCTTCTTGGGGCCTTTTTCTCACTGATCATTCTTCGTCTCGTACTGCAAAAAGTCACAAACGAGTAAGTCCACACAGAAGCTGCAGTGATGAATGAAGCAACTAAACCCAAATCTATAATTAAGGGACACCAAATAGATGACAGCCATATACAAAAAGGAATCATAGAAGTGACATCCATATACGAAAAGACGCCATGGGGGTGATGCCCATATACAAGAAAATACCTGTGCTCATATGCTATAATCTTGGTTTTAAGTTCTCCAATCACCTTGAGAATGTCAACATCAGTCTCACTAACCAGCAACTCCATACACTTGACCATAAGATCCGGCAAGCTATTTTGAATTTGAGACACCTGCTAAAACAAAGTTTAAGCAGGACACAAAAGCAATGAGAAAAGGAAATACAAATTGGAAAACAAGGCAATTTAGTATCAAAATTGAGAAGTGTGCGTCATAATTCTAGACGCCTGCTAAAACAGAGTTTCATCACTGCACAAAAGCGATGAGAAAAGCAAGTAAAAACTGGAATACAAAACAACTTAGAATCAAAACCGAGAAGTATGCATCATTTATACAAAAGGTCCAGATTAACCTCAAAATGGTTTATTGCCACAAAGGCAGTGATCCGAGCTTTCTTCCAACGTGGGTTCATGGAAGGGAATATATGACTTCCGATATTCCACAATAATTTCAAGACAGACCCAGAAGCTTCTGTGTAAGCTTCAGCATCAATAGATCCCCATCTCAAAAGTGTACATAAGCTGTCAAGGTATGCACAAACACAATTTAGAGAAACGCTCCTTGCCTCCTCCTAAGAAGGGATCCCTAAAAAGAGCCACGAATAAGCAGTATATGGTCGTAATACGTGATTGGAAATTAACAAAAGGACAAACTGACAAACTGCAAAGGCATGGAGCCCCCCAGTTTAAACATATGCTAAGAACCCAACAGAAAAGGGATAGTTGTGCAAAGACCGTTCGTTACCTATACGCAACAACTGGTTCCGCCAAGTACTCCTTCACATGATTTGCAATGACATCCCACGCAGAATAAAAATCTGGGTAGAGAGAAGCAATTTGAGAGCGTAACCAAAAGGCTATGAAACAATTATACGGAATACTACAATAAGTCTTTGTTTGGAAACACATTGAGGGAGAGGGAACACGGGGCAGATGGTCTTATACTCTTATTGGCCAATGTCATTTTACTTTCAAATCTTTCCTAGTTCGGAAAGATTTTAAAATGTGTTGTAGGAGGGAAAATGGATCACTCCATCTCCCATCCCATCCCAACCCTGCCCAAGCTAACTTGCTAACCAAACAATGGAACTTGTACAAAACCTTTTCCGCAGTCCAAATCCTTCCCAAACAAAGAGTAAAGAAAGGGACTGAAGACCTGATAAATCTAGTTCAAGACATCTTACCACATACAAAAGGGCTAAATTTAGTGTTCCAATAAGTATCCTCACATATTCTTTTCATCGCATTACTATATTTGCTTCATTTTTTATCAATCATCTTTGAGGTTGGCTTAAAGCAGTAGTGTGACTTTTCCCATTCTCTGGTCAGACTTCATAGGTCTGTCAAGTCTAGGGCGCTACATACTTAAATCCCTATCCCTAGTGAATAATCATGTGGATTAAGTGCTTACCAATTGCATCAGCTTCACATAGAAAACCAAGGCTCTGCAATCCCAGAGCTTGAATTGCAGCATCACGGCACTCAATGCACTCCTATTGATTTCAATGTAAGAAGAAATCATTAAGGTAAAGAGCTGTAAGGAAATAGATCACAAAGTATAAATAAAAATGCCGTACGCTTATGAAAGTAGCAAAAAATCCATACAGCAATAGACAGTATCAGCTCAATACCCTTATCAGGGTTTTGCCTACATATATCACGAAGGCAAGCAGCCATGCTTATAAGAACTGTTCGATCAGATTTGAATTCCCTGAAACATTCAGGCAGCAGAAAAACCTACAAAAAAATATGCATGCTATCAAAGATCAGTCAGGCTTCCATGTCAAATTACTGCAGTGGAATTGCTGAAATATTTTTGTTAGACATGTGATGCAAATAGAGAAAGATACTCCAGCATAGCTCGTTTAATCTTTCCACAGCAGATACAGAGTAAAAGAGGGTAAATCATCATAGTAACATAGCGCTCCCTGTCATGCAGATAGGAGCATATGCTAAGACAAGGAAGTTGCAGTTACGAGACTAGTTAGCATTATGGAACTGAGCACTGATTAGAAGTATCCAACTTCTCCGGCTCGTTTCTTTCATGAAATATCCTCATGTTATAACCTAAAATAATGTGTCTGAGTGTCACGCCCATGGTTAAGTGACAAGTGTCAAAAACAGGTATGCAATGTAATAGTGCCACAGTAACATAGATCCACACAGGTGTCTACAGATCAGTGTCTCACTAAAATAGTTGACCAGCAAGCAAGGAAGTATTGCTAGCTATATTTAGGTCAAGAAAGATGCCAAATTATAGAATCCAGTCAAGGCCAAAGTTCCAAACAGACTGACAATGAACTAAGTTCTTCGCCTATCAGTTTGGAGATTAATCTATGCTATGTTAGAAAATTATAAGCACACATGTTAAAGTGATAACTCTCTGGATGTGAAATGCACTCTAAATTTCTTCACTCTGATCCACTCGCTCCAACGCCAAATTTTCTATAATCCCAAGAAGACCCATAAAGTTGTCAAAAAAATGTAGACCTATAAAGTTTTCAAGTACCCTCATCTGTGTTCATGTGACTTTACGTACCCTATGTCATGAATTTATCACTTTTCATAGTTTTCGAGCCTTGTGTCTGACAAGCTAGTACATCAATTGGTCTCTCGAAACCTCGTGGAACTTCCATGGCTCAATAGTAAGTTAGATGCTTCAGCAACTAGAGGGATCACAGCATCTTAAATGAGTGCACGGATCGAGACAAGATACTTACTTGCAAAGTCCCAAAGACCTTATAGTTCATCTCCCAAGCTTTACACAACAAACGAAGTGCTGTAGCATACAAGATCCTGCAGATACGTGGTCATCATAAAGACAAAACAAGACTTTCAAAAATATATCCTTGTTCAATGACAAAGGATTTTATCAAAGTAGACAGAAACTATTGCATCTTCAAATGATGCTCTTTCCATAAGACCACAGAAATGTAAGGGGATAAGGTTCATTTGGTAGCACAATAGTACATGCCTGTTTGTCAAATTCCAATTAATTACAGTTTATATTTGCTTACCGATCAGAATCCTTCTGAAGCATAGGTAATACAGTCTGAACTATCAGCGGTTGCATCGCAGAGTGTGAAGCAAGCGAAGGAAGCACTCTCAGTAGTTTTAGCTGCAAGAATATAAAATTTCAGGAACTCGGAGTAACTCCAATGAACTGATATTTCAAAGTTATGAGCACGCTTGTACGATAATTACTTAAAACAAAAGGTGTACCAGCATATCAGTACTACATCTGAGTGTCCCCCTTAGAAAATTGCTATAGTATAAAACTCCTAGCAACAAGGTAACGCCAAGTTTCGGTTCCATCTCTCCAAGGGACGCTAACAAGTCTAAAGCAGAGCTTTCCAAAGAATGGTGCATAACCAGACTCCAAACAACTGCACCCAGTAGCAAAGGCATCTCTACATGCAGCAGAGAACATGATTAATGGAACTACTTTGATTGCATATAAGAAGGAAGGAATGTTTAAGAACTTTACCAGGTGATATAAGTTCCGCTGTTGATGATACAGACACAGAAGATTTTTGTCTCCCAGAGTTCCATGAAACATATTCTTTGAGTTGATATAACCAAGACGAGGATCCATTCTCTAGAGCAATGTTATGTCTGCTTGAATAAAATACGTTCAGATAGAAGGAACCGCAAGGTAAATCCTGCAAGAAGGACTTTAACCATCAAACAAAACAGAGGGGAGTATGTCTACATGACTGAAGTTGAGGAAAGAATTGCAATCAATAGTCCATCGAAACTTCATTTAATTAGTATGCTTAGCTATCGACAATAATTATTTGGTTTGATAATTGAGCTTTTGCTAAATTGGAAGAAGGCCAACATCGCGGACAAATAATGCCTAGGGCTACAAAAATATCAAATACTTCTACAACTACAAAATAAATCCTTTAACATGACAAGTTCGTCAAAGGGAGAACTCTTGATATACTAAAAAATGTGTCCAACACTTCGACCATCCACCCTCCTCCACGAGCAAGGGTTTGTTTACTAAATCCAGCCACAATAGAATAGAGTGACATATCATGTATTTACCTGAAGCCACAGATGCTGCAGAAGCCTGAAGATGATTGTTTCAGGTTTGCTAACATGCACAATTTCTCTTTGAACAAATATGCTGTACCCCAGTGGAGCCAGATCATTTCCAAGGAGCTTTTCCAACAACAAAATAAATCGAGATGCTGCTTGTTTAACAGATTTTGACGGAGATGACATCAAACTGATGACAGGAAAGAAGAACAAACGCACTTCACACAGGTTAAATGCAGCTTTGCTCACAGCATTGTCTGCAATGTGACAATCAGTAACTGATTAAAGATATTAGTTAGAGTCAGACATCTGTGGAACACGGGAATTTAAGTAAGTTATACACAGAGATAAAAGATTTGACATAACACTTGGCGAAAAAATTATTATGAGATGTGTTGATTTCAGTCTCCTCGATGATTTGCAGGAACCTTCAGTTTTGAGGATTTTGGGGTTACTTTATTCTACCCCTGCATTGTTAAGGATGAGATGGTTGGTCCTATTTTAGGAGATCAGCCTAGTTTTCTTTCCTTATAAAAAAATCGATACGTAATGACTTAAATGCTCATTTGCGAAGGCAGAAGGGAAGAGCGTAGAAGCTCAAAAGATTGTAACATTCACGTATTTTGGAGGAAAAAAAGTACATCAATAAACAAAAAGAAGCTTCTAATCAAAATGATTTCAACTAGACTTTCTGTAGGTTAACTTGTGAAACAAGCCAAATGATAGAGTCTTCTTACCATCTTGAACATCCCATTTGAGAATAAATGCAAGGAATTCCAAAATGAATAATTTTTCATCCTCAAGTTCAAGGTGAGCGAGAATAATAAAGAGAGATCTCACTGGTCGGAATAACTCTGGGACAAAAAGTAGTCCAAGCTTCTTTTGATCACTCAATAATCTCCTTGATAGACTAAGAATGGGTTTGCTCCCAATAGAACGATGTTCAAACTCCATGCATAAGGTTAGAAGATCATCCAGCAATTGTAGTCCTGCCAATTGGGCTTCATGTCCCATCTGACGGAAGAAAAACAACAGCATTGCTGCAGGTGACTCGGAAGTCGGAATACTCTTATTTTGACACTCAATCCTTTATACAATATTGACGCATTACAAAAGAATTACAGCCAAATAGGGTAATAAGTTAATGCCAACAAACAAGGTCCTACAGCTCAACAAATCTAACTGGTCTATGAAGCTATATGAAGCTACTATGCAATGAACAACAGTAGAAATGTGTACAACAAGAGGAGATAAAAGTACCAGTCCTGAGTTCAGCATGCGCTGTAGCTTCAGTATATGAGCATCCACCAAGAACTCGGCGAAAATCATAAGATTTATTTGATCCTGTCAAAAAACAGAATTACATGAATGAATATAAAACTCTTCAAATTGCCAACCCATTTGAGCAGTCTAAACTAAAGCAAGTTACCTCTGCAGAAGAACAAGGAAAACATCTAAGGCAGGCAACCAACATATCGAAAAGGGAATCGGTGTCGTGGAGCAAGGAGCAGTACACAGATACCAATGATGATAGCACATGGGTGAGGAATGACAGTAAAGATGAATCAGAAGAAGATATTGTCGATATAGAATACGTTAACAACGGCCTTATGTAGTCACAAGCTTGATTAAACCTACACTTATCAGCGTGCACTACAAACAATACAACCTGATGCACAAGTTCATCTCGCACCTCTGGACGACACGAAACAACCTGAAATGCAAAATGATCAATTAAGTGGTACTCCCACTATTCCACTTTTACTGCCCAATCTCTATTCTATGAAGAATTTAAGAAATAGCCATAAAATAACAACCTCGTAGAGTGGGAGTTAACAAATTAGGGGCACTACCAACATACTAGATTGAGATAGGGGACAACTATTTTGAATAAATTTTGGAGGGAAATGGGATTAATAAAAAGTACGGAAAGGAGATTGGCTCAACTGTCGGCATTTGTACCTGAATAAAGGGATGATTGTCGAGAGAATGAAGGGAGACAGACGGGAGAGAGTTATTCCGAAAGGCGAGACGGAGAAGGAAACCGATGGCTTTAACGAAGAGAGGGACGAAGCGGGGAGAGGTGACGTGGAGGGAGGAGATGAGGTGGAGGAGTGCGGCGGAGTGGGTGAGCTTAGAGTGGTTAACTAAGCGGCAGAGGTAGCGGACTGATTGGTCCACCACGGCGGCGGAGTTGGAGGTGAGGCACTGAGTGATGGCCTCGGAGCTAGGTTCGGAGTTAGGATTGGAAGCTAGTTTATCGAATAATTGGATGACGGCGTAGCGTTGGAGTGAGGGTTGTGGTAGTCGGGTTCGCTCCAGAAGTGACCCGTATGCATCCATGTCGCTACTAGTACTCCCAAGTAGTCATGTGACTGGTTTTCAACTGCCTGCTTCGTTGGGAGGTTGGGGGAAGGCGGGAAGGTGGTGGTGGTGGTGGTGGTGCTTGACTGCTGGTGCTGGTGCTGGTGCTGGTATGTAGTGCCTCGGCTATTCTATAAGATCGTACTGAAACCTCGGATACACCTAGCCGTCTAGGTGTGTATCTTAGTCGTGTCGAGCTTATCTATGAGGCTATGATCGATTTTGGCTCATACCATAAAAGTCGACCTCGAGTCTGAGTTGAGTCTGAGCCTGAACCCGAGCTCTTGAAAATAAAGATCGGGAATAGCATATGTGATATTTTGTGAGAGAACTCGAGCTCAATCTATGCTTGAATACCATTTTTCGGACCATTATTATCTTCATTATAACGTAACTTTTAAGTTAAAAATTCAATTCAAACTAGCTTTTCTTTTATTCATTAGCATAAAATAACATTTTTTGTGTTATTTTTTTCTCTAAATTCATATTTTAATTAATTTATCATCAGATTAAAATAATTCAAGTAAATTTTCATGATTGAAAGAAATAACGAGCTTAAACGAGTTGAGTTGTAGTGTCTTCGAGCTTAGCTTGAATTGGTTTAGGCTCGAATTTGGATTCAGTTTGATTATGAGCTTTCACGTAACATTTGAAGTTACCATTATCAAGCTAAAACTATAGGCATAAGCGAAAGTTGTTGTTAAAAAACATTCAAATGACATTAAAATGAAAGGCGAAATGATCGTAGGAGGTGAAAGCGAACTAAAGGTAAAATAACATTCAAAATTATTACAAAACGTGCAATTTAGGCTAAAAATGGGTGAAAGGGACAGTAGGGCTGTACAAATATTGGCCCGGACCGGACCGCACCGTAAGGGTCATACCGGACACCTAAAGGTCCGGTATGCGGGTCATCAAAATGTGGAAAACCGGTCCGCGGTCCTAGCCGGTCTAAACCCGCGGGTTAACCCTTTGGACCGATTGATGGACCGGATGCATATAATTTCGTATTTTTTTTTTATTATTACTTGTTAAACTTAAAATTTGAAATTTTAAAAATTCCTTATTAATATTTGCACGTAATTTTTGTAATATATCAATTATCATAATTTTTAATATTTGGTAGTATACTATTATTACTATAATACTACTAACCTACATTATACATACTAGTTATCGGATATTCAGACTATTCATGTTCAACTCCAATTCTCCATATTTTCCATATTTTTCAAGATTTATAAAAGACGTATGTATAGTGCACAATATGACATACTAGTTATGAATTTATTGTTCAAAACAATGGCATTACGAAACTGGCGGTCCAAAGGATTACGGTCCGGGTTTAGATCGGACCTAAGGGTCGGTCCAAGGTACGGTCTTTGAGCTCAGCGGTCCGGTATACGGGTCGAGAAATTAGTAGAAGTCGGTCCACGATCCACCCCGGTGTGGTCAGGGTTTGGACCTTTGTACAACCCTAAAAGGGAGGGACATAATCATCAAAAAAATGGGACACGTCAGTATGAACTTGCATATAAATATTCAACTCAATTGAGACATATTAATGAAAGATAAATCTCCGTGATATATCGGGACGACTTTTAAGACCGATGGCTCACTACAGTTATGACGATCGAAAATGTCGAAAGACCCCTCGCGTCATGTGCCCCTTACTTGGATAACCGTATGTCAATCAAAAGGGTTTGTAATGGTATCATCTGTTAGTTTATCTCTTGTAGACCATACTTAGAGTAGAAGTAGTGAAACCGACACTTGCAAATAATGTTGTTGAGAAGTTGAAAAGTATGCAGCATATCAAATGGTTAACCGATTATCTAATTTGAATAATATTGAAATTTGTATTTATTTGCAAATCTTAGTCGCGAATGCCTTAACTCTTATTTAGACATTGGACTACTTTGTGGTTCAACTTAAATACAAAGTAGGTAAATTATACTCTAAGCCAACAACTCTACACTAATTTTGCTTTTGGGGTGTTTGTTTTGCGTATGAGTACGAGTTTGGAACATGGGTGGTAGTGGTAGGTGGTTGGAATGGGTAGCACAGACACTTCCCTTAATTAGCTGTCCTGTGTCGGATACTCGGATACCCAACACTCTTTGGACACATGGTTAAACATATTCTAGTTTAGACGAGATTATTTTTTTTAAAAAAATCGATTAGAAGATGAGTTTGGGTGGCAAAATGAGAATTAGTTATAGTAAAAGTCGAATTATACATTTACTTGTTTAGATTTAAATTCAAATATATGATAAAAATAAAATTATAACCATAAAATATATATTTTGTTATATCTAAATAACGTGTCCCGTGTCCTAAATTTGATGGGATGTCGAGTCACGTGTCCGTTTTGGCGCAACCTAGATTGGAACTCAACTCCTCATTTGATATGGTTGTTTCAATTCTAAATGGTATGAGTTTAAATGTGGGTTAAAGCTAAAATATGTAAGAAGATGAAGCGAAAGACATTAGGATTGAGGCACTGGCACACTATTTAGCATGGTGCTGAGGTTGTGAGTAGTTTAATGAGGTGAGAAAGAAAGAAAGAAAGAAAGAAAGAAAGAAAGAAAGAAAGAGAGAAAGGCAACAAGGCATCACGTGTATATGAGTGTATCTGTGTATGTAGAAGTATATTCCTAAAGCCAAGCCAATATGTTGATTTCCATAGGAAATAAAGAAAAGTAGGGTAAAAGTAAAAGCACCCCCATACATACACTGATACACATACCAGTGATGCAACTGATACAAGACAAGTGCGTTATTGAAATGAAAAGCAAACAAAAGAAAACAGAAAGGGAGAAACCCCTCCAAATCCTCCAATTCCTCCAAATCTACCTCTTACTCTATGCTTTCTTATTTCCGTATTTTTTTTAACCTGGCTAGTAAAAAGTAAAATAATGAAAAAAGAGGCAAAAAGTGGAAAACGACAAAGCATGATAATATGAAATCAAAGAGTGATGACAGATTAACCAAGTCGTCTTCCATTTTCCAATTTTCCCATTTTCCCATTTTCCAATTTAAAAAGGAGGTGGAAGACGAAGACGTAATTGGTTGCCTCTTCCACTAAGCAAACCTCGTCCTCCTACTACTCCTCACTCCTGACTCCTGAGTCCTCATATTATTTCTTGCCCAGAAAGACACCCACCTCCCCCCAGGCCCAGTCCCCATCTCATCTCACTATTTATATTTATATATATATATATATATATATATATATAGTCCCTCCCATTATTAACGAACGACTATTCTATATAAGAACAGAAGAGGAAGAAGAAGATCAGATATTAAATAAAATCAAATTAAATAAATTGAAGCAGCAAGAGAGAAGTTGGTTGTTGAAAATGCATTTGTACAACGCATGGTTACCGCCTCCATTGGTGGAACAGACCCACAAAGAGAAGGATTCCTTTTCCAGACTCCTCACTTCGCTCCAGGATTCTTATCTGCCCAATGGAGATCCTGATTCTGTCTACTCTTCTCTCAAATGGGTCTCCCTCATCGACCTGTATGTTTCCCCTTTTCCCCTCTTCATATTATTACCTCTACTTCTACTTGTACCATCCTATATTCAATTATTCATTATTCTGTCTGCTGTCTTCCTCCAATTCATCTCTATTTTCTGAATCTAATTCATATGAATATCTCATTTGTTATGGATTTCTTATTCTATTCCATTCTATTCTTAACACTTTTAACCTTTTACCTCCTTTAAGGAATATATTAGCTCTACTTTATGCTTATTTAGGTAAACAAATGAATCACACTAACCAACTATTCTATATATGTTTTTCTCTTATATCTCTTCCCAACCACCAAATCAGCAAACATGGCCTGAACTAAATCTTACTCCACACCATATATGCCATTAATCTTTACCTTTTTTACACTAACTCACCCCCTAATTATCATTTCTTTTCACGTACCATCACCTGTCTTACACCAACTCTTCAGACACACCTATCCAATACGCCTATTTTCTGCCATTTTTTTCTATTTTTTGGCCTAAATTCAACTGTCCAACTGACGCGACACGACAGCTAAGTGAAGTGAGGTGTCGGGGTAACATAGACCTTGAAAGAAATAAATGACTCAGAAGAAAGGGTTGATTACTCATGTGTTATTCTCTGTTAAGGTTTCTGAATCTACTTCTTATCTGCGTAAAATATACCTTGCAGTTTCATTAAGGCCAAAAGCGAGTTATGCCTCGACGATGTCAAAGCTGTTGTAGAACTAGGATTGACCATTTTTTATGCATCCTCCGGCAAACTCTATGCACAGGTAAAGTCGTCATTCTACATGTCTACCATCCCAATACTGTTTTAAACCAGCTAATAAGTCTCCTTTTAATGTCATTAGGTTAAATGGGGCAATCTACTTGTTAAAATCTTGAACAAGTACAGAAAGAAGTTTACCGTCACAGTTCAATGGCGGCCTCTCTATGACACCTTGCTCACTGCGCATTTTTCAAGGTAACAACTCTCTCCTATTTGTAGACTTATTGTGTTTGTTTCAGACTTGAGCTTATTAGGTAGTGGCTAGGACCAGGAGTTCTACATAATGCGTAATGTTTTTTGCTGTTCAAATAGTTGTGCCAAATAGCCAGGGTTGTTGTCAGGGGGGAAGACTAGTAGCGGCTGCATTTGGTGTAGTGTTTCTGGAATTGAGTGCTTTTTTCTTTATTTGGTATGCCGTAAGCGCCACAAGGTAGATTATATGTATTTCCATATGTATATATACATACATATATACATATTTCTCAATGATAGTTAGTATCTGCTTTGGATTTTGATCCTTAGTCCTTAAACTGATTATTTTCTCTCTATAGACAAAATTGCGAATTCCACACATTCCTAACCTCTGTTGTAGGCTAGTACAAAGTGACGCCAGTTTCATGTATATGTGATGAAGACCATATGAGGAATTGCACGATGAGAATATTACATGATATTATCTTAACTTTTCTCTGTTTATTTAGATATGAAAAAAAGGTTGCTATGTTTTGCTGGTAGTTTTAGCTCATGATTGTCTATACATGCTGAGTGAATGATAAAACAAATGCTCGTGCTCTTTGGCTAGACTAGTTGGCATCAGTGAAGAACAGCAAGCATGTCCCCATTCATTGACGGAGTTCCTAAATGTTGGATTTGTGGGCTTGTACGGAAACAAAGGTTGACACTTGCCACTGTAGTGCAAGAATCTGCTTTTCTTTTTCTTTTGTGTGCGCGTGTGTGGTAGATAAAGAATAGAGTGTAGTTCTTGATCATTTTCAAGAAATTTTGTTCTTATTGGTAATTGCGGACTATAAATACCCTATTTTCAGTAATTCAGTTTATATAGTGTTAGTGAGCCTGTAAATTGATTGCGCTTCTGCTTTTTGGTGAAGCTGGCAATCATTCAAAATTTATTCTCAACACAATTTTCATCTGAGTTTTCCTTAAATTGCGTCTGTCTGATGTAACATAGGAGTAAGGCCGCATCCCTGCCCTGCTATTTGAGGGATCCCTTAAGGGATTGGGGTACTGCTATTGTTTCTTTTGGCTAAGAGGCCTTCTTGTACGATTCTTATTATTACCTGTTGCTATAACTTCATTACATAAAGGATTTTATTAAGGCATATAGATAAATCGTTTGCAGGAGTACAGGCCCAGAAGGGTGGAGAGTAAAACAGAGACACTTTGAGACTGTTACTTCTCTTGTCAGAGCATGTCGAAGGTTTTTCCCACAGGGTTCTGCTTTGGAAATATGGTCCGAGTTCAGGTAATTGCTGACTTGAGTCTGTTGGTCTGTGCCTTGTGCACTTGCGCTATGCTGGCTTATTCAGCTCCATTGTAACTTTTTTAATGGTTGAAACTTGTAGCTCTCTTTTGGAAAATCCCTGGCATAATTCCTCCTTTGAAGGCGCTGGATTTGTCAAACTTTTTCTCCCAACAAATTCAGTCAACAAGGAATTTTTCTCTCAGTAAGGATGTGGATGATTGCTAATCTTGTAGTCCTGTTTGTGCATCTTTAATTAGAGTCCTGCACTCTGAAAACTTCTCTCATAATTGTTTGCTTTGCAGTGCTTGGATTGAAAGATGTATAGAACTATGGAGTTCAATTCCAAATTGTCCGTTTTGGAACAGCCAGTGGGCGTCTGTTCTTGCTCGCGTTATCAAGAACTATGACAGCATTGCCTGGGAGCCTTTGCTGCCAATTCTTTTTGCTAAATATCTGAACATGTTTGAGGTGATTTTGCACCCATTTCTGTTTTTGGATTTCTGGGAAGCTGTTTATCCTCGTTTGCAAAAAGGTTGTTTGGGATCAGTTTCATTATTCTGCATGAAAATAATTACATTTTGATGATTCCAGGTTCCTGTAGCAAATAGTGGTAGTTCATACCCATACTCTGTTCTTGTTCCAAGAAACACAAGGTTCTTGTTTGCAAACAAGACATCTACTCCTTCCAAGGCCATTGCGAAATCAATTGTAAGAGAAATTGTACAATTTTTTTGGCCCTCGTAGTCTAAATCAAACAACTATGTTGATGCTATGGTATATGCTTTTACATGTCTCAGGTGTATTTGCTAAGACCTGGCAGTTCTGCTCAAGAGCACTTTGACAATCTGACCAATCTCTTGGAACAGTATGTTACTCTATTTCATTTGTCTTTTCCTTACTTCACAGTTACTGATTTTTTCTGATGTTTACATGTATTGTTCTTTTAGATATTACCATCCTTCTAACGGCGGTCGTTGGACCTATTCCCTGGACCGTTTTTTGCTGTTCCTGGTAATCATGTTTCAGAAACGCGTTCAACACGAGCAGATGTAAGAGTTCCTGTGCAATTGAGGCAGCTGTATTATTAAGCGACTTTGATTTTTATTTATAATTCTTTTTTTTTAAACCTGCTTATGATTTTCTTCATGCAGGACATCAAATGGCAATGAATGCTTGGAGCATTCACTGGGAAAATCAGAAAGATCATCATTCGTCAGTACTGTGTTAAAGCTGATTGACCGTGGACAATATAGTAAAAATGATCATTTGTCAGAAACAGTTGCTACAGCAACTTCAATTCTTTCATACGTGGAGCCCTCGCTGGTTCTTCCATTTATCACTACTAGATTTCATATGGCCTTGGAGACGGTTAGGGTTTCAACTTTTTTTATCTTTGAATGGAATTCGGTATTGTTGCTTTTGGCAAAGATTCATATGGTAATGATCTAACTTCATTCTCTTGTCATCTTTTCAGTTGACAGCCACCCACCAGCTGAAGACAGCTGTCACATCAGTGGCCTATACTGGTCGGCCTTTATTCTTCACTTATCTATCATCTTTGGTAGATAATACTGATAGTTCTGATGGTCCGAACTCATTAATTGACCTGTTGGTCATCTCGCTTTCAAATGCATTGTTGGGGCTGGATGCGAATGATCCTCCAAAAACATTAGCGACCATGCAATTAATCGGTTCCATATTTTCCAATGTAAGGAGCAGTGTTGTATTATACTTCATTAAAGCTTCTTTGATATCCGCTGCTTATTCTGTTTGTGTTTTCTCTCATAGATGGCCACATTGGAAGATAATTCTGACAACCTGTTACTTAATTCTGCAATCTGCTTCTCGGAGTGGCTTGATGAGTTCCTATGCCGCCTCTTTTCGTTACTCTTGCACCTGGAGCCTAACAGTGTCACGTAAGATATGCAGGATTATTAATCAGCTAAACTGTAAGAATAGGATTCATGACAAGTTGGTGTTGCAGGAGGCCTAATTTTGTGAATGATATTTGTTCCGTATCTCGTGGAGCATTAAAATCTTATTTTTTTTGTTTCTATTAGCATAGTTTATTCTTTTCTGATGCAGAATATATATTTCTTTCTTCAATTCTTCCTACAGGAATGAAGGTGCTAACTCTGTGGTTACTTCTGGAACCTTTCTTGTTGAGGAAGGTCCTTATTACTTCTGCATGTTGGAAATCTTGCTGGGAAGACTGTCAAAATCACTCTTCACTCAGGTTTTCGCTGTTCAATCCCGATCAATTCGGTTCTAATTTCTAATAGTTGATGGAGACTTCATCTCTACTACTCTGTTGTTCTTTTCAGGCACTGAAGAAAATCTCCAAGTTTGTTCAAAGTAATATACTTCCAGGGGCTGTTGCAGAAGTTGGGCTTCTGTGCTGTGCATGTATGCACGCAAACCCTGAAGAAGCTGTTGTTCATCTTGTTCAGCCAATTTTGTCGTCTGTTATAACATCCATGAATGGAACACCTAAGACAGGATTTGTCGGGGGCAATTACAATCTCTCTGTCAAGGTACCCACCACCACACTAGTTAATCTACTCCGTATGTTTGGTCTTGTAAGTTGTAACTCCGCAATGATTAGCTTAATCTTGCAGGCAAAAGCTTCAATATCTCCAGCCCTTGAATCCGCGATCGACTATCAGTTAAAAATCCTGTCTGTTTGCATAAGTTACGGAGGTCCTTATTTATTAAGGTGCAGAGATAGATTTAAAGAAGCCATTAACTTAGCTTTTGAATCTCCATCCTGGAAGGTGAGTGTATTATCCTGGAAATGAGGATATCTTCTGAGCGTGATTTACCATGCCTCTTAACTGTGTTACTGACCTATTTCAAGGTCCTTTCCAGTATGGTGGTATAGGGAGTTCTTTGATTATACATGTCATGTGTGACAGGTCAATGGAGCTGGTGATCATGTTCTCAGATCTCTCCTTGGAAGCTTGGTGCTATACTACCCAATTGACCAGTACAGGTACTTCTACGTTTTATAGTTTTGCGTTCATGACTACTAATTGTTTCATTTCTATCATTTGTGATCCGATTACTTTTCTGTCAACATGGGTTTTAGATGTGTTTTGCGTCACCCCAATGCCCATCCCATGGAGAAATGGATCAGCACAAAAGATTCCTTAGACGACAAATCACTTAGTCCAAAGTGGCATGTTCCAGTTGAGGAAGAAGTCTCATTTGCTAACGAGCTTATGGCGCTTCATTTTCAGTCAGCACTAGATGAACTACTGAAAATATGCCAAGAAAAACTTCATACTGATACAGGTAATGGCTTCTTCTTTTTAAAGTACGGAGTAGTACATTTAAATTACAGAAGCTTGGGTGATGGAAGATATTTTATTTGCTAATCTATATACACACAGATGACTGCTCGGTGTAGTGTAATGCTATGTTTTAGGTAATAAGGGAGTGTGATGAATAAAACATTTGTCAGGAGGTGGATTGTCACCCTTGTTGAGAAGGTCACTTATTGACAAAACAAACCATTAGACTAGAGATTGTGTTGGAAATGTGTTGTTGCTTACATCCTTATGGCTTGGGGTTGTATGCAGCATATATGGTCTGCACAGACTTTCCAGCTCTTACTTTTTTCTAGAAGTCGAGTTTGCTCAGTGTTTCCTGTAGTAATAGGAGGTCCTCATTTTACGTTTTTTTCCATTTTTCATGGAGCCAGACGCTCTTTACTCTTTTGATTCTGTTTTATGATGGAATAAAGCAAACTGATCCGCTCTTCTTTCTATTGTGAAGTACCCGTCCTTTCATACAGTTCTCTACACAATTTTTATCTTGGCTCATAACACACGGGTAACGTGCATCTCCCCTTCCTCACAATTTGTGGGAGCCATTGAGGAACTGGGTGATGATGTTGTGCGTGGCTCCACTTATAAACGTTTCAAATGATGATTCATGTTAGTTGTCCCCAAATTGTTTTGGGACTAAGGCTTTGTTGTTGATGCGGTTGTTGGTTGTTAAGAGCAATTTTGTATATGGGTGTCACCTTTAGGGTGTCTTTTTCTATGTTGACGTCGCTTTTAGGGTGTCTTTTTGTGTATGGATGTCATCGTGATGGTGTCTTTTTGAAGATGGGTGTCACCTCCATGGCATCTTTTTGTACATGGGCGTCACTCCTTTTGCCTGAATTGATATTATCATCTTACTTGTAAAAAGAAGGAACAATTTTGCCGATACGTATTTCAGTAAACTACGAGTCCTAACAGCACCCTTGGGGAGAATGCTTAGGCTCTCTAGGTTGCTCCTGGGAAATGCAGCTGGTGTTTGTAAAGGAGCTTTGATGGAATTAGTTCAAAGGAGTGTCAGCTTTTATAAATCTATGCCATGACTCTTTGTCTTGGAATGGCTCCAATTTTGTCGTTACGGTTTATAGGGTTTGATTGTTGTTATCTAGGATTCTAGGGATTCAGATTTACTAAAGAAGCTATTTACTTTTTAGTGAAGATCTCTTTTTATGTGATAAATCATACTAGTAATTTTCCAAGGAAATACATAATTATCCAAGTGATTCCAAAAACATAAACATAACATGTTTTTTTTCCGTAGGAAATGAGAAAGAACACCTGAAGGTGACTCTTTTACGAATTGACTCGTCATTGCAAGGCATTTTGTCTTGCATGCCGGATTTCATCCCATCCTTCACAAATAGAAAAGCTGAAGATTCTGTGGAAAGTTTGTTTTTGGTTGCTGGTGCAGCCGGTGCTGTAGTTGGCAGCTCTGAAATGCGTGTGAGAGCTGCTGAGATAATACATGAAGCCTCCAGGTAATCTTAAAATGTTTAAGCATTGTTTGAACCAATTCAGTTGCAAAGCTTTTCTCTTCCTGGTGCCGTAGAAGGAAAGGATGCGAGGAAGTCGAAAATATCTTACTTGCCATAGTTTGATGGTTTGTCAACTTTGCTATTGATCTGGTGGTTAGTGGACGGGTGGGTCTCTCTTAAGGGAGTGTGGAGTCTTCAGGAATGCTATACATATTGATTGAATCATATATTGATTTCTACATGTATCGTCTTTGGAGGAATCTTTCTTTTTTGCCGTTACAAGCTAAGGCTGGAAAGTCGTCTGGAGATTCTGTAACAATTTACAACATCAAAACTAGTTCCCCTCGTAATTAGTTTCTTTCACAGAACCCAATACCGTTCATGACCGTACAGGCGTACCCCCATTTTTTTTAATAAATGCAAATTATTTCGTCTTTTAAAATAATATGATTGATCTGTGAAAAACAACAGGCAGAACATTAAGCACTTTTTGTCGAATTTGAGTGCTAAGCTTTATTTGTGCCATTGTCCAGGTATTTGCTGGAGGAAAAATCGGATGATAGCATCTTACTAATTCTTATAATACGTATCATGGATGCTCTTTTAAATCATGGTAAGGTTGAAGTGAAGGATATATGTCTTTCTTCCTTCCCGAGGACAGGTTTACATAGTTCTAATGATCTTTGGTGGCTCTGTTTGTAGGAAGTCTTGAATATGATGAATGGTCAAATCACAGGCAGGCTTGGAGATTGGAATCTGCTGCAATTGTGGAGCCGCCAATTAACTTTATCACTTCTTCACACTCTAATGGCAAAAGAAGGTAACAAGCTTTCCTAATGTATGCCTCTTTCAAAAAAAAATTGTGTTCTGTTTGTGTTCACATTTTTATATTATCATTTCAGACCTCTGTGGGCTCTTGTTGATAAGGCATACATGCATAACACATGGAGATCATCTCAATCATCCTTTCATTTATATCGTACCAGTAGAGATGTTTTCCCCTCAAGTTCTGCAGTTCTGCTGTTGCACGATCTTCTAAGTCTGGCTCTGCACAGATATGAAACTGTTCGCTCGTGAGTTCTTTTGCGCTGGCCTTTTATGCAACTTGTATATTGATCTCAGTTGTGCTTTATTGAGATTGTCTCGCTGTTATATATTGACCAAAAGTAACCCTTCACCTCTTGTTTAAATGGAGGGAGTCCCTACTGTGCTCCAGTAGTCAGACCTCAATACCTTCCATTGGCTGAAGGGAAAGTAGGAGAGTTATCAAAATCAATTGTTTGCTTGATAGGAGAGTTATCAGAGTTATCGATTGTTTGTCTGTTTATAATATCTGTTTGCAATTAAATAACGTTCTTCGGAGTAATAAAAATGTATCAAAAACAAGCTAAAAGTAATGCCTGCGAAGATCCCTTATTGTACAGGCTGTTTTTTTTGAGACCTTTCTACAAATATGGTGGATAATATCTGGTCATTTGAAGCTTAAAAGTTCAAATTAAAGGCCAGTTATTTATAGTTATGGCCGCGTATACCTCTTGCATTTAAGAAAACAATTATTTTATTTGTGGCTTAAAACATTGAACTCGTGATCAGGCTTGCTGGCAAGAGTCTCCTTAAGATGTTAAAGAGATGGCCATCGATGATTTCAAGTTGTATGGTTCCCCTGACAGAGAATTTAGCAAATCCCACTGCGCCTGAGTATGCTGTACTTGGGTCATGCACAATTCTTTCTACACAGACAGTTCTCAAACACTTGACAAAGGTAACAAAACTAGTTTCATGGAGTATTGCTATATTTGCGGAAAATAATATTTTTTTTATTACTTCATACTCTCCTTTGTGATATCTTTTCAGGATGCCAAGGCATTCAGTTCCTTCACCATTAGTGTTCTAAAAAGGTAATGTATTCTTGTATTGTCTGAGCATGGGTTTTTATGCTGCATTTGTTTCTGCTTATGACTTACTCCTCTGCCTTTCTGGTTTTAGCTCACATCATGAATCCCTAAAAGCTCAAAAAGCAATTACTGAGGTACTTTTTGGTGACTAAATTACTATTTTGTGTCCAGCATGATGACATTGTTCTGTATCCGTACACTTCCTCACTGTTGCTTTGTTTTTTTCCTTTATTGATCACAGCTTTTTGTTAAATTCAACATTCAATTTACTGGGGTACCTAGAAACATCTTCAAGGCATCAAACATCAACTCGGATATGCCGATTTTTTCAGATTTAATTTCCCAGATAGGCTCGATGGGCTTTGATACAAATGGGTTACACTGGAGGTGAATATATCTTCCATGATTTTGATAGAATTTGAGTTGTGGATTTCCCCATCTATATTGACCTGTCATTGGCGACGTATGCATTTCTCTAGAAGTGTGTGCCACAGAGTCCTGTACTATTATCAACACTGCTCAGTTTGATCAAACTCTGTTACCATCTATTTCAGGTATAATCTGATGGCTAACAGAGTCTTGCTATTGGTAGTGATGGCTTCTAGGAATGATCCTCATTCCTCTCCAACAGTTTTAAGCGAAACAGCTGGTGAGCAGTTTATTTCAATATCTTTTAACACCCGTTCTTGAGAAAGTATTTCATAGCTTTTCTTTTTCTGTAAGATTCGATCTATTATGATACAAGTGCCAACAAGATTTGGGGTCAGCTAAGTCTATTTATTACTGTTTGCTGTACAATGAATAACAATCAGAGAGGTTTTCGACTAATGACTAAGTATAAATTTTATACTGTATGAGTTTTAGTTAAGTTAAAGCTTGAAACAATAAATCAAGTTTAGTAGATTTCAGTTGAAGGGCCATATACTTATTTATGTTTGGGGAATGGTCGGAGATAGCTGTTGCTGCAAATTTTCACCTAGTTTACGAAAAAAGGGTTTATTGATAAACAGTACCAATTTTGTGCATAAACTTTATAATTAGTACCAAGATAAAAACTCTCTTATGAATGACAAGTTATAAACTCCGACCTAACATCAGCACCAGCTCCCCTGAAAAGGGAACTTTGCAGGTCATTTTGAAATTTTCAGCTCAATTTTTTGTATCCTATACGGCTATACCCATACCACCTCTCCCTATCTTACTAATCAAACACCACCCCACCTCACCCCAAGCCCACTATGGAACCCACCAAACCCACTGCCTTACACTACTATATCAATTGTTGGATTCCCCACACCACATCTCCGATTCAAATTAGACCAGTGCATCTCCTCCCTTGCCTGCGTCACCTCCAAAATCCACACGCCACTGTTTGTTGTCGTCCCACAGCCTATAACCCACCTCGCGACCAACACAATCCTTATCCCAGCCCACATCTTTTTCTCATCATTCGTCCTCCACAAAACTGACTTCCAAAAGCTATGCCTTGGCTGGCCTCCTACCTCTGCACATCCTTTCTTCCAACCCAAATCTACTTATTTCAAGAAGTGGATGGTAGTATCAGATATGCCTTAGTCGTACTCTTACTAGGCCTTAGGCAGGAGCCCTTGAGGCGTTAGGAATCTAGGATTATGTTGTTACTGATTTTTGTTCAACAGCTGATATTTGCTAGAATCCATTGATCTGGGTTGTGGATCACAATTGGATTAGTTTGTGGTCACACACAAACTTTCTCAATCGGAACCTTTTTTTGTATGGTCTCACAGTCATATCCAACGGTAGCATAAATAGCGCTACCACATTTATCTAATATGTACAACACTGTATCATGACCCATTACTTGCCATAATATGGTGAGTCTGCGCAGCAGAACTTCTATCAAGATTTACATTATGCTTTAGCATGGTCTCTTCGAAATTTATGAGTGAGGAAGATTTGTGATCTCTCTCCCCCCCCCCTCTTCATTCGACAAGGCATGCTATGATCCAGTAGTGTCACAATGCTATACTTTAATTACTTGTTAGCCACGTCTCCATCCATTTTTTTAAGAATAGGTCCTGGCTTTGACAACAGCTTTAAGGCAAAAAGAATGGAAGGAAAAACCTTTAGAATCCTCAAATTAGCTTTACATGTCCATATTTATAGACACCTGAGTAAATTCAGAGTTTATATACTATCAATAGTTATTTTCATAATCTATTTTGTGTGTACTAAATCTCTGGAATTCTGATCCTAGTTCAAGCAGTACAAGTATTCTGTTTGTTGATCATGTTGTGCATCTGTTGATGTGACTAGTTGGATTAATCTGGGCTGTTGATATAACACTTAACAGTCTAAATTACACAATTTTACTTCCTCTTCAGGTCATTTTTTGAAGAGCTTACGAAGCCAACTTCCCCAAACAAGAATTCTGGCTATCTCAGCTCTTAACACACTATTGAAAGAATCTCCTTATAAAATATCAGCTGATTCTTCATCAGAAACTGGTTCTGTGGTCGCCAAATCCTCTGTTGAAGGAGCTTTAGTGGAAATTTTCCAGGAAGAGGGTTTCTTTAACGAAACTTTCAACAGCCTGTCAAATGTTCATATAATTAGTGACACTGAAAGCTCATCTTCTAGGGGAAATTATGGAAATTCTTCAATTCAAAGTGTAGCAGACAAGTCAATTACCTATTTCTACTTCGATTTTACAGCCTCATGGCCACGAACCCCTAGTTGGATTTCTTTGTTAGGAAGTGATACTTTCTATCCAAACTTTGCACGTATTTTTAAGCGGCTTATTCAAGAATGTGGAGCGCCTGTTTTACAAGCTCTAAAGAGTGCCATAGATGAATTTGCAAAATCTGAGGAGAGATCCAAGCAATGTGTTGCTGCTGAAGCACTTGCTGGATTGTTACATTCTGATGTCAATGACCTACTTAATGCATGGGATGATTGGCTAATGGCAAAGCTTCAGGAGATCATATTGGCACCATCTGTGGAATCTATGCCTGAGTGGGCATCTTGCATTAGGTATGCTGTGACTGGGAAAGGAAAATATGGAACACGAGTGCCTCTTCTAAGGCTGAAAATAATGGAGTGTCTGCTTAGACCTCTACCTCATACTGTGACTACTACTGTTGTTGCCAAACGCTATGGTTTTCTAGCAGCTGCTTTAATAGAAGTGTCACCACCAAAAATGCTTGAAGCTGAATTATTTGTGCACAATAGTCTCCTGAAGGAGTTGCTGGCAAACATGATCCATTCATCTGCACAAGTATGTCTTCTGTCAATTTTCATTTTAATTTTCTAGTTGCTTTGTCTGGTATGCATGATCACATGATGAATAATTCTTTCGGATTCTACCTGCTTAACAATTAACATACATCATCCGTGTACCTATACTATAACCCAAACCAACATGTAACTACTCCACAATGTGGGACAGCTGTCATGAGATTGCCTCATAAGAGAATTTTTGATAAGTATTAGGTTACAATAAAGCTTGCTTTCAATTATAAACTGAAAAAATGTGTGTCTTGTTGGTCCATATAATTTCTGAACTCGCTCTCCTATTTCTATCGAGTCATGCTAGCGTCCAGCAGTTGCATGCGATGATTAGATGTCCCTTGCTTTACTCCAGATGCTGCAAGTCTGCAACTGTAGTGGTGACTGTTGCTTGAACTTTCTCTGAATTGAAAAATAATGATTCTAGCTTGTCATCATTCAAATGGTTCAGTCAGCAGTCTCTTTGCAGGCAAGCGACTGAAAAAATTATTATGTTTTGTTTCCGTCTTCTATTTTTTTTAATGTAACTGTGCTGTGAAAGTCCCGCTGTCATTTATCCCTTTAAACTGTTTTATGGGGAAACAGAAGCAGATTTTTGCCTTGATGAACAAAAGAATCACATAGTCTGTTAGTCTGTTTTTTCTTTGTTATTAACACTGGAGAATATTCACGTTGGACAGGTGAGAGAAGCTGTTGGAGTTACCCTTTGTGTGTTGTGCTCAAATGTTGAACTCCATAGGTCATTTCAATATTCTCATACAGACGAAATAGTAAGCAGTGGCACAAATGATGAGCTGGAAATACACTGGAGTCGGCTTCTAACAGGGCAAGCTGCTGAATGCATCACTCGAATTCAGAAAACAGCTCACCTTGACTCTGCTGAGACGCAAATAGAAGGAGCTCTTGAAAATGGAACTACTAGTGATTCAGATGATGTGAAATGGCTAGAAACGGTATAGGATTTCTTTCCTACAAAGCTTAAAAATTTCTAAATTTGTTTTTTTGGATATAAGAGTGATTTAAAATTGAAGTGTCTATATTGGGAAGGACTTTATCTCTGGCAGATGCTCAATTGGATGTTTGTGTGAGGTACTCTAATCTACTTGACTAGTTTCTAGTAGATTCATATTACTTTCTTTTTACCTTGCAGTTATTGCACTTTGTTGTTGCGGCACTCAAGTCCGGTAGATCATTGTACTTGATGGATATACTCGTCGGCATTCTTTACCCTGTGATATCACTACAGGTCTGTTTTTGTACTTCTGTATATTTGTCTATCTGTTGGAATTATCCTTCTTTCCCTAGCAAGTATGTAATTAGTTAAAAGAATTTTGGGACACAACTGCTGATAGTTTTTAAGAATATTAAAAATGATTAAAATTGCCATCTAGAATGATTGACTTTTTGAAATTTTCTGCTAAGTATATGGTTAATGTTTTTCCCTGGCTTTCTGAAGGATACACCAAATAAAGATTTGTCCACGCTAGCAAAGGCTGCTTTTGAGTTACTAAAGTGGAATACTTTCAGAGAACCATATTTGGGAAAGGTTGTTGGCATTATTCTTGCATCAGCTGATGATCCCAATTGGAGGGTTAGATCTGCTACATTGACTTATCTTCGAACTTTTATGTATAGGTACTGCTAATTCATGTGGACTTTATTCACCAAAATTTTCTATCTTTCCAAGTGTTGTCATCTCATATCTGTTTTCTTTGTGTTGTACCAGACATAGTTTTGCCCTTTCACAAGATCAAAAACTACAAATATGGACGATTGTTGATAAATTACTGACAGACAGTCAAGTAGAGGCAAGTTTCTATTTTGTTGTTAAATTGCGTTATGGTCTTTTACTGTTGATATGAAGTAGCAAGATGTATTTTGCTTGCTGAGAGAACTGGATAAGCAACACTTAACAAAGCAAAGGGTGTAGAGTTTTTTCTCTTCATCATGATTAACGAAGGAAAATTTTCGTAATGTAATTTTATTGTCACTCCCTTCTCTTTTGTCCCAATAGCAACATTAGATATACTCTAAAAAGCCAATCTAGAATCCTCGAGTATGATTCTGACTTCATCAGTATAGTGACTCATGAGGCCTAGTTGAGTGAACCATCCATTAAAATAAAGTATGGCATGGAAGGATTATAAGCATACAAGGGAAAGAAGTGAAGAACTAATTTCCAGTCCCACTAATTTAAGTTTCTCTTTCTCATCTCCAGGCATTTATGCTTTTGGAGCTTTTTTCTTAAACATGGTTTGACAGCTTTTGATGTCGTAGACAACACAAGCACATTATTTTGAACGAGGCTGTTATTTGCGGCATTGGCTTTTCATGTACACCTCTTGATTTAAAAAAGTGCACATCGAGTGTGTCTATGTGCAAGACTTAGTGAACCTCTAGCTAAAATGTCACGTGGTGCCTTATGTTCGTAGTTTACGTAAGACTTTTAGGTGCCTTCCTTTTACCCTTTTGGTCCTACCTCTTACTTCTTTACACTATATACTTCTTTAAAACCCAGAAGGGTATTGTTACACATATTTTCTTTTGAAACACAGATTCATTCGCAATAACTGTGCACCTTGTGTTGTGTGCAAGAGGCACACCGTACACGCCTTGTCTCACACCCTGCCATGTCGTATTGGTGCACCTATGTCCCCAGTTTATTCCTTTTTTTACCAAGTCCACTATTTAAACTGACCTTAATAATTATTTTGAATCCAGTTTATTCCTTTTTCCAGTTTAGTTTCACAGAACAGGCATCTGTTTGAACATGTTTAGGGTATAGTCACCTTATTAGCTTCTTTATGGACTAAAGAAGTGGTTGCTTTTACTATAATTCAGTTTTTAGGGTTACAATGAACATTTCTATCATCTACTTATTGTTCAATATTTGATGTGGATTTTCTGGTGTGCGTTTGTCTCTTATAGGTACGAGAGCATGCAGCAGCAGTCCTCGCTGGGTTGATGAAGGGTGTGGAAGACTCTATTGCTGAAGGCTTCCGTAATAGGGCATATGAAAAAGCAAATGTTATTCTAAAGAAGAGAAAACAAAGGTTGGATCTTGTATTGCCTTTGTTGCGAATTATTCATGCTTTGTAATTATACCAATGGATATCTCCTGTGTTCAGTGCATATTTTTGGTGTATGGGGTGATACAGTGGAGTTGTAGATGTCTTTGATGGGGATGTTATTCATATTTAGCGTCTTTTAAATGAAGTAGCAGATGGTTGTTCATATTCAGTTAAGGATCAATTTGCAACCACCATTTTTAATTGGCAGGGGAAATTTACGCCCAGATTTATTGCATATTTGTTATTAAAGGAGGATGTTGATTCAGGATTAGGGGGTACTTTAGTTCTGCATTTTAGGTGGACCTCAATTCATTTGTAAACTTGGGATATGCTTGCTGTGTGGATAATATTTTTTGAAGGATAGATTTTCTTTATGCTAATTCGCCTGTTTCATTAAACGGGATCCTAGTTATACATCTCTTTTATCTTTAGATAACGAGCAACTCACTCCGGTGACTCAAGACTAAGATTATATTCCATAAAATGATGCAATACATCACAACCACTGATTACATATCTTGTATAGTTGTATGGATACACACTATTTAGCGCTTATTTTCTCCACAACTTTTGCTGATGTTTGAGGACCCAGTGTACATAGGTGTTTCTTCTTTTTTTTTCCATATTTGCTATTGAACATATTACTGTGTTATTATTGTACGAATGTATTACTGACTTCTTTCTCTTAAGCAATGGCAGAAGAGCAAGTTATTCTGTAGCTTCGATTCATGGTGCTGTGCTTGCGCTGACGGCTTGTGTCTTATCTGTTCCATATGATATGCCAAGGTAAGCTCTAAATTTCCTAAGTTATGCATTGTCAGTGCTGCTAATTTTTTTTGTTGCTGACCTTACTGATTGAGATGTTCCAATCAATAGTGAGTAGTGACTTAGTTAGGCAATAATATTGGGTGCATGCTTGCTAGGAGTTCTCATCCGTAAGATATATGCTTCGTTCAGTGGGTATTTTGAACTTTGCTTCTTGGTCAGTACACATCATTCAAGAACCATCGCTGTGTACATTTTTATTAACACCCCTTGATTTTTTTTTTTTTAGTTTTTTCTCCTCCTGTGTAATTTGTATATGATGGATTGATGGACCTCTCAAATATCTTGGAAGATGTAAACGATACAATTCATGTGTATGAACTAGAATTTAGACTCATCTAGTGCACAACAAAGGTTTCCTTTGCACTCGCTAGCATTTACTGAGATATTCAAATGCTTAATTGTTGCTTAAGCGATTTATCCATTTTTTTTACTGTTAATTATGTATATACAACAACATTAAATCTTTAAATACACTAACTCAGCGGCTTCTGCTCAAGGTAAAGACCAGTTGAGATCAGATGTGTACTTGCTTGCATTTTGAACTACTAGAATATACATACTGAAATTGTGTGAAGAAACAAACTGAATCACTGTTGCTTCACATATTTTGAAATTGAGACAGTGTAACGAGCCATTTAGCTCTGTTCCATCATATTGAAAAATAAGTTCTATTGCAAATGGGGAATATTCTAAACAATGTTTATAAATAACATTTTGGTGTAGTTGGTTGCCCGAGCATGTCACCTTATTAGCTCGTTTTGTTGGTGAACCATCCCCTGTGAGATCAACCGTCACCAAGGCTGTTGCAGAGTTTCGAAGAACCCATGCAGATACATGGAATGTCCAGAAAGATAAATTCACCGAGGAGCAGCTAGAGGTAATGAAATGAATCATGCAATTTTGATTTTGTGTAAATTCGCATGCATGTTCTGCATTATAGGGGAGCTCTTTATTAATGAACACGTATTAAATGTTTTGCAGGTTCTTGCCGATACATCATCTTCATCATCATATTTTGCTTAAGATCTTTCACAGGAAAATTTAGAGGCTTTGGTAAAGCAATCATAGACCCATTTTATTTACATTTGTAAAGCTCGGATCAAGGTTGAAATTCATTATTTATCAATAAACTAGCTACCTATTTGTGGGATTCTCTATGTTTCTTTTTTTTAATTTTCCTGTGGGATGTTTACACCATTGGGTTCATCAGCTCATCTGATGGTAAATCCCATAGGACACAATCAGTATTAAATATGCCATGTCCATTTCTAATCTCCTTTACAGCTTGAGATTCTTCACCATTATCATCTTCCAGTTTCAAGTGTCCGAGTGGGTCCCCTGCTGTAGACGTGCTTCCAGTACACATGCTTTGGCTCCATGGTGACCCATTGTCTTCACGTCCAAAAGGCGGACCATACTGAAACGTGCTAAACGTGTTATTACAGGCTCCATTGGGGTGGGTCGAAGTTGCTCCGTTGGATTCCCAAGGTTGGTTCATTATCATTTCTGGCTGTTGTTGTATAGCTCTTGATAATCCAAGTTTGATCTTCTCTACGGTGTCCTCCTTTGCCTCTGACTTGTTCATAACATAGTGGCCATTGCTATTGCCATTAGTATTGCCCTGTGAAACCATAGGACCCACTTGGAAGTCAATGCGCTTCTTTGTAAGTAGATGGAGCATTTCATCCTTGAAGCAGCCTAAAGCTGCTTCTGATAGGTTTGCGACCTGTGGGGGTCCCAATGTCGTTGCAATCTCTGCCATTAGATGTGAAAATGACTTGTGCGTTACTGGGTCAATTCCCATTCCTGTCAGCTTCTTCTTAAGCTTTGTATTCCAGTGGTTCTTGACATCATTGTCTGTGCGCCCAGGTAGCTGAGCAGCGATTAGAGACCACCTGTGATAGTAGTTTGATTATTATGCTTGTTTAGAGTTTTAAGTAATGGAACCTTAGCTAGTAAAGACAATTAAGGGTACCTGTTGCCGACAACGGCATGAAGCTTCATGATGGTTTCTTCTTCTGTTGGTGAGAACTGTCCGTGCTTTAGATCAGGTCTAAGGTAGTTGGTCCATCTCAACCTACAACTCTTTCCACATCTTTGGAGACCTACACAATATTATATTTTTAGAAGTGAGTACATCTATCCTCTGTTCTTTGTGTCAATGTTTTTTGCTTTTGAAATAAAGAAACAAACTAACCCGCATTTTTTGGAATAAGGCGCCAATTGCGAGTACCGTGTTGAGCAATGTAGGAAGATAGCTTGTTATCTTCTTCGGGAGTCCATTGTCCCCTCTTCACATTCTCCTTCTCACAGCATGGAATTCTGCCCATATTGTCACCCTTTAAAATGCTAAAATTGAATAAAAATGGGGTTTAATTTCTTAGTTGTTATACTAATCAAATCAGTATAGTATCAAGTGTGAAATAAGAGAAGAGGGTATAAATTAGTAGAATAAAGAAAGATGGTGGTAGTAGAATAAGGGTTGGAGGATAAAAGAGTGATTTTTATAGTATAGTAAAAATAAATAAAGGCAGAAGTAAAGCGCACAAGAAATGAAGGAAAAAGAGGGAGGGAAAGTGCATGAGTTGAATAAAGAATTCAACGCCATAGAGAGTGTGTGGGAGGAGAGGAGAGGTGAGGCTGGTAGCTCACCCATATGACACCTGGTCAACATTGCTCTTCTGCACGTACTCTTTTCCCCTTTTCATTCATCATTTGATTTGATTTGATTTGATGTGATTGATTCTATAGGGAGATTATTGCACGAGTGTCTCTGTGTGTGTTTGTGTATGTGTATGTGTGTTGGTAAATGTTCAGATCTCTCATTTCTTCATACAAATCTGCATTTTCTGTCTTGGTTGCTAATGTCATCTGTGGGGAGATACAGTCAGTATACACTGCCAAACTGTGTCTTTGCTCCGCTTTGTTTAGTTTAACTTTCTGTACATGTTTAAGAAGCGGAAGAAATAGACTCAGGTCTGTGTTCTTCAAAGAACGGATTATAATTAGCGTCGTTGTCTTAGGTTGTACCTCCTTGAGAAGTTGGAAATAATTGATATAGCTGCTCTTAGATTTCAAGTTTCTGAACGTGTTTTCCGTAAGGTTATCAGTGTCCATTGTAGAATATCGCGAAAATGTGATTGGCATTGTAGAATACATACCGTATTCAGGCATTCAGCTCGATTTTTGAACTGGAAAAGATTGATTTTATTCTCAGCAAATAAACATTGATTTGCACATAGAGCACCCAACACACAGTTTATGTATGTTTCCTCAGGCAATAATCAATACAGAAGTCGGGAACAGCTGAGGTGTTGTCGCAGACCTGTGTTTATTGTCAGTGTCATGATGTGCACGATTTGCAGAATTGCAGTAGGCATGTGATGAGAAACACATTTTAAAATTTAAACGTCATCAGATTGGTGGTTTTGTCATGGTTTGGTGTCTATATTGTGTATGCAGTTGAGATGTTCACTTATGTGAGTTATAACTTATACTATACCCAAGCTGGTGAAGTAAGCCTGCGACGTTATTTAATCGAAGCCTGAGCTTATGATTCGAAAACCAATCTTGGAATAAAACATGAAACGAATAGAGTGGAATGATGTTTGGTAAAAGATGGTTGACGTGATCGAGAATGAATCCCCTTTGTCCGGGGATGGTCTTGTAAGATGGGAGCAATGGAGCATAAGTTTGTAAATAATTGCATTTATTTACAAATCTCGCTTCCTAACACAACTCAACTCAACTCATTGACAACAATAAAGCAAATGTCCTGAATATCGACCTACTTCCGTGTAATTATTAATTAGTTAGTATGATTTATGAATGTTGGTTAATGTTAATCAATTATACTTGCTGACTTGCTGTTGTATCATGTATGTATAAATAGTCGGCATTTGTTTTTGGTATGATATGAGGATGCGACAAGGACGATATTTTAGAGTTGAGAGTAAAGGAAGGAAGAAATAAAGTGAAACAGGAAAAGTGGTTCCAACATTTAAAAATGAATCCGAAACAGTAGTTCTAGAAGGCATGTGATGTGACCCACAATTAGTAAAGTATACTCGTAAAAGTGTGATTACTGATTAGATTAGAGTAGAGACTACTAAAAGTAAAAGACGCATCATGCATTGTGTTGATTGAAAGTGATATACATTAATGAGAGTACATACATATTACATCACTTCACTTCACTTGTTTCCATTTCTTGTATGCCATGTGCTTTGCCTCCCAACTACTCTTGATTAAAGGGTCAACCAACATTAATCCATCATTAACTTAGATGCAATCTAACCAAATTAATGCTTAATTATTAGTATATTTTAAACACGCTTCAATATTCAATTTCAGCGAATCCCATTTTGAGATTAAGATCGTTCGACCCTATGCTAAGATTACTATTTCTTTTGTCGATACCATACCTTATTACCTCTGTATTTATTGCTACTACTATAACACATCACTTGCATATTTATTAATTCATACACTAGTATTTTGTGAGGGTTTATTTCACCATTTTGAAGTTAGAACTACAAATATTACACTATATTATTAGTCGCTTTGTACATGAGGTAGTATACTTACTTTATACTTAATTAATACGTAGACAATACAAGTAGCAAAATATATTTATAATGACGTTATGAAAAATCTAGTTTATTTAAATTGAAAGTAGTAGTATTTGGAATTTGGATAGTAGCATGTGGGTCTACACTTCTAGATGCAAAAAGGACATGTAAAATGTGACGATGACGGTGACTTAGGGAGTGACTAGTTGTTGGATGTTATTGCTTCTAGAGTACAAAATCCAGGCACGCTACAATAATACATTCATTTTGGCGCCAATTTAATTTGGCTTTAAAGCAATGGAATTTTGTTTTATCCAATCAAATTATTCTTTGTAACATAAATATCTACAATTTTATGCTATAAGGAAATAGAAAATATTCTAATTATATTTATAAAGACAAATTTAATAAGATTTTGTATAAAATATATTTTGTCTGTTTTTAAATGAATATTATGATTGATTTATAACAATAAGTCTCCCTTGAGACATGTCAAATATCACCCATTTGGGTAGAAAGACAAAAGAAAGAGTGTCTAGAAATCACAAATGTATTATCTTTATCTATCCGAGTGAATTTTATTTGACTCGTCACAACCTTAGGATGAATATTATTTTAGATTCATTTGTGAGTGTGCATAAAAGTCGAAGAATTGGAATCAAATATCTGAGGAGGTTGGGCCACAGAGTGAGAATTGTTTAAAGAAGAGAGCCCAGTGGGCAGTGCCCATAGAAATTGAATAAAGAATATATCAATATACTAATATTATGTGACTGTGGATCAATGATTCAGTGGGCACACACACATCACACACACATTTATACAAATAATATCTGTGGGAACAACTACTATACGTCTATACTATTTGAGTCTTCTAGATGTATTAATGTATTATCCTCCTCTAATCTACTCCCTATGTCTTCCTTCAAATCTAGCCACTAAATCATTTTCCTAATACCTCCTAACATACTGTCTTACCGAATCAGCATATACAAAACGTTCCCTCATCCTCATAACTAGACACGATATATATATTGACCCATTTAAATTGTTTCAGTCTAGTTCATTTTGAATTTGAAAAAAGTCGGATTAATTTAAACTGAATCGTGTTATAACGCGTATTTTATTATTATCTTATTTATGGATAATGAAGAATAATAATTTATAATAATAAACATTCGAGTTAACTTGTATTACTTCCGAACAAATGAAATTCAAACCAACCCAAATTACGATGATCATAATAATCAATTATAGTTAGAGATGGAGTTAACAAGGTCGGTCATCCAAGTCAATCACTTTTAGAAATTGTAGGAGTAACGCCAGTCAGATTGATTCGTTTAAAGGATAAAGACGGAAATACAATACAAATATACAAATATACTCCGTAGAATACACGGTTTGTATTGAAATGAAAGAGTGTGTCAAATGTCAACACTCCTTTATTATTTATTTATAAATACTACCCCTTCCTTCCTTCCTTCCTTCAGCCTTCATCTATATAATACTCTTAAACATTTCCTCTTTTCTCTGAATAACTCCAAACTATTTCTTTCAATTTTCCCCCAATTTATTTATACTCACAATAACTCAAAATGCTCACATCCCTCAATTTCCCAACCAATGCTACCACTTCCTTCTCCTTCACCGCCACCTCCTTCCGATGCCGCGCCGCCGTCGCACCTCCGCCTCCACGACACGCGCCAACCTCATCGCGTAAACTCACCTCAGGAACCAGCTTATACCAAGTCCTCCGCGTTAAGCCCAATGCTTCCATCATCGAAATTAAATCCGCTTATCGCTCATTAGCTAAGCTCTACCACCCCGACGCATCTCAATCTCAATCGTCATCGGACGGGTGTGATTTCATGGAGATCCACAACGCGTATGAAACGCTGTGTGATCCGGCGGCACGTGCTGTGTATGATATGTCATTGGGATTCGGATCTAATCATCGATTTACGGTGACAGGTCGCCGTCGGCCAACTCGAAGATGGGAGACAGATCAGTGTTGGTGATGAATGGATTAATTAAGTAATTACTAATTAGGGTTTGGTGTTTAGTGTTTGAATCCTTGGCGATTAATGGGTGTACAAATTGTTTGCTTGTGAGGGTCGCAACCAAAAGTGGGTGTAATGTAGTAGAATTGTAGAAATGTAGAAATGTAGCTCGCACATTTTTAAGAATTGCTGAGCGGTTTGACTTGTACATATTCAATCTTATTATTAAGCTCCCACATTTTGTTGCCAACTCCCATTCTTTCTTTTCTTTACGCTTTTACAGTTTTACGTCTTTGTGCCGGATATTTCAATTAAACGTAAATAATCAGACGAAATATATGAGGAGTAGCATTTTCTAATGTTATGTGTCCTACTCGGTTTTTCCGATTACTTCCACTTGTGTGGCTATATCAACGTAGTACAAGTAACATCCTAAATTAATTAAAAAAAATACTAGTACAAGTATATTTCTCCATTACTGCCCAAACTACAGATTGTAAGTATGGTATATTGTCATGTAATTCCTCCATTTCATTTGATTTCATACATTTTATTCAAAACACCGTATTGTTTATCACGATTACAAACTTGTCTTCTCTCACAACCCCTCTTCCACTTGCTACTTGTGGGGATTACAAGTTGTGACGAAATAGTGGCGTCACTAATGAAATTTGTGTTCAATACATCTCATATATATAGTATTAAACAAACGTATAGAATCATCTTAGCGTCACAAATGAAATTTGTGTTCAACACATCTCATATATATATATTAAACAAACGTATAGAATCATCTTAAACAGAACGGAGGGAGTAGAACAAAGGTAAGGCTTTTATTGCAAAATAATGTTTAAAAAAATATCGGGTCAATTTCTAGACTATATTTTCTTAAAGTGGTCTTCTTAGGATAGAAAAAATTCCGAAACTAAAACAGAGGACAAACACACTATTACCAATGACGTGTTTTTAGCGACACCACGAGGAAATAACAAATTGATACAAATGCAAAGTCCACTATTAGAGGTTCAAAGTAGACGTACAGTACATATCAAAATCATGTCAAACTTATGTCAAGGTTCAAGGTATACATACATACACCATCCACATATATATAAAAGTACCAAACTCATGTCAAACTTGTGTTTAAGGTTCAAGGTATACATACACCATACATATATGTGCCAAATTCATGTCAACGCGCTTAATTAAGGTTCAAGGTATACTACATACATAATAGGGATATATACCAACATCATCTCAGTCTCTCACCACCTTATTTGATGCCTTGATGCTACTAGAGTGTGACTACAAATACAAAAATATGCAAGTCTTATTGTCCCTTGGCATTTTCGAGTGTTACCTCAATTATGGAATTAAACAAATACTTTGGAACCTTGATGATATATTCTTACATAAAGTTGACATATTTTATTGCTTACTTCTTAGTACAAGAAAAGTAGGATAAAGTATCACCTACCCACAGTCAACCATGACATGTTAATCACACCTTTGTACATGTTTTATGTACATACACAAAAAGAAAAAACAATTTATGATACATTTTATAACTCATCTTGATCAAGCCAACAAACAATGCAACCAGAGAGTACTCGTAACAAAAATACTGTTTTATTCACCGACTTGAATTGTGGCAAGGTAAAGAGGATAAGCAAACCTAGAAAAAGAAATGTACAAATCAGAGTGCAGAAGCTGCAATTGATTAGCTTCCATATTCCTGAAACGATGAGTTGCCCATTACCAATTGCATTAAGCAATTTTGTTTCTAGTTCAAATAGCTAAACGACGCTTTGGGACTTGCGCTCGTCTCAACATAAACCGTGCATTGTCCATGTTTCCATATATATCAATCTACACCGTGTTTCATACTCCAAATTTAACAACTCAGTTCGAGAAAAGATGCGAGGCAAAGACATTTCTATACATTGTCAAATCAACAAAACAAAAGAGATGCCCTACTTGCATCACTTATATGCCATGAGCATCGAGTTGATGACGTGCATGATCACACGAAGACTAGAGATTTCCGCAGGTGTGGTGTTTGGAAGACTTCGTTGATGATTCAAGATCTGGTAAACCTGCTCCAATATTGGGCGGGCATGGACAGCTATCATTGGGTCATGCGGTATTATGCATGAGGCCACGTCCAACATCCACCCCAGCTTTCTTGTTGTATCCTTTGTTATATCACAAGCAAGTTGTTGTAGTAGGGAGAGCAAAACGCCTTGAGTCAAAGGGAGTGGCATAACAGACAACATTCGCTGCAAGTCAACCTGCATCGTGCATACACGGCAGTAACTTGGTAAACATGCTTTCACAAACACACTGCAGGAGATGTGAACAAAAAGGCAGAAAACTGTATCTAAAATAATAGCCGAACTCGATCCATATCTTAAAAGCTCTCCTCATGTCCAATCTTGGATCAATGAGCTTGAGAAACTCAAGTATATAAAGCCTCAATCAGAGATTGCCCAAAGCATCCTGTTCTCTAACTAATAATAACAATGATAAGAACATACAAACGATCTCATCTTCTTCATAAATTGTTAAAGAGACTTGCAACGGTATACGATTTAGACCAGGCTTTATAAATCTACAGTAGTTTCTAGCCAGTATTGCTTGATTTGAAATCATTTGCCTGATGCCAGCAACAATTTCATACAAAGAACTATAGGGGTAACTAAATAGTTTGGCTCTTATGCCACAACATACAAAAGCAGAAACAACAATTGATAAAAGACGCATAGCTTAGTTACCACACATACCTGTGAGCATAACCAGGATACAATAGACACGTCACTCCTTTGTAAAGCTGATGTAAATGCTTCCTCGTACTTATGTTCAGATATTAATCTTGACAGCTCTTTAGTCGGATCAAATGGCTGATCAACCTATCAAATAAGTAAAATTGCTCAAGAAGTAATATAATCAAGTAATCCAACAAGCACGATTATAAACACTTTTAGACTACAAATGAGTGACAAAGTCACAAAACTATTAACAAGAAAAACTGGGTCCCAAACAATAAAGACCAACCTTCTCATGTAGACCAGCCAATGGCCCATTGCTTAATTGCGTAACCAGCTGATTTCCTGACTGTGAATTTGCTCCGGCAGCTGCAAGAGCTAGCAACTTTCTTTGACCATCTGCCAGTTCCCCGCTCAAGCTTTGGGTGAGAGATGATGCTGAATTAAGAGAATCCTGTATGTTCACCATACAAAATATGTTCATCACTTAATATAGATCTACAAATAGCTGGTAGTTGATAACTCTTAGCTATAATGTTTAGATAAAATCCATTTACTCCAAGCAGAAAACGCCTTCTCAAGAGCGATGTTAGCATATTCTCAATCAAGATATGACATAAAAGGGGCAAAACCAGCTAGTGATAATAGGTGAATCAAACCAAGCTCAGATATCCATCCCATCATGTTCCGAAAAAAATCATACCCTAAGAGCGAGGGCTAATGGAGAATGTGTAGTCTCGATGTGATGTTGAGCTGCTTGTGTATGTTCAACAATCCCCTTTTGAAATGCGACATCTATTTGCTCAAACATGGCTTTGCAAGTGACCTCAAAAGCAGGGATAATTGAAGCTTCAAAGCAAGACTTCAATCCATCCTGCAAACAAACAGGGGTCTTGTCACGACATTACAACTTGAAAGCAACTTACATCAAGAACTATGAGATCAAAAAACAAAAACAAAAACAAATAAATCTGGTTTTCTTTCTTTTATTTCTCATCATAACCATATACCTTGAAAGGTGTCAATCTTGTACAACAAAATCTTAACCCCAAAATATTTAGGGTAGGCAGTAGGTTAACATCAATTGTAAGTTTATTCATAGACATAAGAAATTATTCTGAATGAGAATTATGTGCACCTGAAGTGCTTGTTTGCCAGAAGTCTGGAACTGGACTTGAATTTGCCTTGCAACTGCAGGTTCTAATTTTGAAGTCACTGACTTCTCTAGCTGACTAGCTGCCTTGTCACCAACACCTCTCTGTGAAACAGTAGCAGGTTAAGAAAGAATAGGTGCAATACGATGAACATTAAAGGAAGTGCATGCATGGGACCAATAAGTGTTGTTCCTGTACTCTTTGGCTTTCCATTTTCCGGAAGTGAGTTACAATTAAAAAAATATTATATTATTCGGTAAAATGTCATCAGCAGCTAAAGATCTTTAAAATATTCTTCTATTTTTCTTGCGCTATTTACAAATTACAAATATACAAGCACGAGGACATGAAATTAACTTTCTTCAGCTTTTAAGGATCTACACTTTTTGGGCCTTCGCCCTAGGGGAGAAACCATAGCGAATCGTGCTTTGTGTATATAAGTTTGCAATGAACAGATAGATGAAATCCTTCTTATGGGCTATGGTATATGGTATTGGCAACCCAACTTTCAGTTCCAGAAGCTCCTTTGCTTTTTTAACGCACAATATCCTTTAACAGTTATACTCCCTCCAGCCCACTATTATTGTCCCCCGTTCCAATTTGGGATGATTTAAGAAAAGATGATGAAATACCAATCACACCCCTTGAATTAAAGGGAATGGGGACAACATCATTGGGATGAAGATGGTTGTAGCAAAATTATCTAGGGGCAATATTGAAGATTTACAACTTTTCCTTGTTAAATTTTGAAAGGGACAATAATTATGGGATAAATATAGGGGGAAAAGGGGACAACAAAAATGGGATGGAGGGAGTATTAAGTTATTCGATGGTAAAGATGGAAATCTTCGAAATCATTTATTCTTAAAATAATATGAGTAGCTAACCGAGGGACAAACCTGGAAGGATTCGGTAATAGCTGAACTAACAGTTTTCTCAATAGCTGGAATTATTGAACGAGATATATTTGTACCAACAGCAGCAAGTTCTTTCTTCAATAATCTCTCAAGCATGGGGACAACATCCTTACTCATCAGATTGCCAGATATTTGCTGAGTACGATCTCGAATCAATTTCTCATGTTTAGCCATTTCTTCCTGCATACGGGCCCATAAAGCATCGGCATTAGCTTTAGTAGCCTTTTCCACGCACCGTGCCACAGCTCCCTCTATTCTTCTGCCTTCTTTAATAACTGGTGCAGCGGCATTCGCGCTCATCTGTTTCTGCATTTCTTGAAATTCTTTCATAGAGGCCATTATCTGCAAGAAACAAAAGTTACATAGACAATATAAGAAGTGACTATACTAAACTGGACTCAGAGTACACAATATGATAATGACAACATGAAACTCCTGCACGGGGGAGGCTAACATGAAAAGAAAACCCAACATAAGATATGCAAGATAGTTTGAGAGCATAATATAATCTCTCATTTTGTATATGGATGTCCTTTTGTAAATAGGTGTCATCTATACTGTTATCCTTTTGTACATGGGCATCACCCCCTATCCCTTGATTTAGAGTAATAAACTTGACAGAAAAAAAAAAACCAACAAAAAGGAAGAAAGATGGGAAATAGGGACCAAAACAAGGTGAGAAAGAGAAGGTAGTTGAACAAAAGTAAACCCAAGAAATAAGAAAACAAGGTGATGGAGTAGGAAAAATAAGTGCAAGTAACTGAAGATCTGAGAAAGCCTGTAGTAATACTGAGGCAGAGAACAAAGACTCTAAGAGGACTAAGACACTAAACAAAAGGCCAAAAAAATCGGAGACAAAAAAAGTCAGACCCAATTGCATAAATATGAAACATAATAAGTATACTGCAAGAGAAAATTAAAAAAAATCGAATGAATGAAGCATAGCAATCCCCTATCGCCATAGAATAGGTGAACTAATAATTTTTCCCTCCAAAAGGCATACTTATAGTCAGCTTATAATTAGAGTATCTACCTCATAAACAGATAGGAAGAGCAAAACAGATAACTTTGATAGAAAACAGAATATTTAAGAGATAATAACACACTATAGACTATGCCAAATATAGGATTTTAAAAACCCACGACCATAAGCAAGTTCAAACATTGAACTAAAGAATCCAAAAACCAACGTGCTGGAAATCTGGCAGACACCATGTTTTTATCAACAAGGCATAAACAGAACACACAATGCAACACGAACAGTAACATTAAGGTCATATAAATTCATTAAAAATACCTCTTTAACTGTTTCTGCTGTAGCAATAATTTGTTGGAATGCCGTATCAAAAGATTGAATGCTTGATCCAGCAACAGATCCTTGAGATATTTCTGCTGATTCTTGAATATTCCTCTCTTTCAGTTTTTCCCCTTCGAAAACTGGAGTTGGAGACACATCAGTACTGACCTCATCTTCCTCGTCACCAGAATGTGAAGGTTGTGACAGAGCCTCCATTATGCTGTTTCTAGCCTCTTCCATAATAGTTGATTGAGAAGGTGGCGCATAACACTCTCGAGTCATGTCAGCGCCAAGATCCGACGCCTGTGAGTAGAAGGATTTTTCATTTCTCTCAGTCGAAATTGGATGATCGATCGGATGGGTAGGCTCACCACTTCTAGAAATTCGAGCTTCACCCACCACTTTTATCTCCACTTCAACATTACCCGAGTCATTACTTATCTCTTCATCTTGTATCTTAGATTCTTTCTTACCTGTTTCCATAGCACGTGTTGTATCAGCCGGTGATATAGGCATAAGCTCAGAAGGAGTTACCAAATGAGTTGGACGTTTGAACATGGCATGCTGATTAACATCAGATGAATTTCCTTGCAAAGCTCTATTATCGTCATTCAAAGAGAGCATACTCGATGAACTTGTCTGTGGACTATCCATCTGCCTATCGACCGGATAATCAGCAAAAGTGTGATCACCACGAATATCGCTAGCTTTTCTAGATAACCTCGGACTCAGAGGAAGAGGTGGAAGTGCAACAGGAGAAATGCCAGTGAGGCTTGATGCTGATAGGAGTGAAGTAGGAGTAGAGTCCACGTATGTGGTATTAAGCTCGTGACAGTTAGTCTCGGAAGAGACTGCGGGGGCACTGGCTTCATTACTTGACCCAGGCGTAGAGTACGGTGCCTCCATAGATTTGTTTTCAGATGGGTCTACCGGTGGAAGATTAACTTTATCAAGAGATACACTAGACTCTGACTTCTCTATACCCGACTTTTCAATTGGTGGTGGCAAGCACTGAGAGATGTCCAGTGCATACTGTTGTATGGCTTGCGTTTGGACACAATAAACTTGAACTTGGTGCTCTCCATGAGGCAATACATCACTTGTCCCAGTAAAGCTCAAGATAGGCATAGTAACTGTAAACTCTGCCAAATAATCCAAGTGAGTTGCAGCTGGGTTAGCCCCATATTCCAAATGAATTGCATAAATAGCATTCTTTTTTGCATTTGCAAGTAACAGCAGCCCCGCCTGAGACAACGCTACCACTTGATTAAAGAATACATCTTCATTTCGGGGATCACCAGAACTATTCAATTCCAATGTCTGTGTGCATCGCCAGGATTCAGCATCACTAGGCAGCAACCATCCTTCGTCGCCGGATGAAGCCCAAAGCTTAACCTCTCGATTAAGTGGTCCCTGATTAAAAAATAAAATAAAAAATCAAACAAGGATCACGAGAGCTGGCCTCAAAAGGGAACAAAATATCAACAACAAGATAAAAAAAGAAAAAAGAGTGGTGATTCTGGAAAGGCCAAGATATTAAAAGGCTATAAATGAAAAATGACCATAATTTGGTACAGATCCTGGAGCAAACCTTAACTTATTGAATTGGCCGCAAAATAAACTAAGCATCACACAAAAATAATATATAAAATAATTAGCATACCGCTGTGATGAGGATTATATGTCCAAGTTGATGAGGCGAAGACAAAAACTTAGCCGCATCGACTGGCTGACCACCATGGGGCCTAAGTTCCAGGAGTGGCAAGGCCTTGCGGTCTTCCCAAATTTTAATCTGTATACAAATTACAAAATAGATAAGCTGCCTTGATTTCTTTGAAGAAAACTACCTAGGCTCTTACAACAAATCAGTCCTCAACTGCACAAGCCAAATAATCTACTTTAAGAAAATCAACAAAAATGGAACACACAAAATATAATAATAGTCACACTGATGAAATCTAGCACAATTGCACAGCTCAGCGCCGAAAGGCAAACTTGGGAACTGAGACGGCAAAATATACAGAAACTCTAAGAGCAAAAAAGAATAAACTGCCAAGGCGACGCACCGTGCCATCTTTGGAAGCAGACACCAGGCGCGTGGTCATCCATTGACACATTGATAAATCGGTAACTTCCCCTTCATGTTTACCAACAAGCTGGACCCCATCAACCAACTTGTCTACAGGACACAAAAGTGGTTCATCTGCAGAGAAGTCAGCGCCTTTGCAAAGTTTTAGGGTGTCAATTCGGTATATGTTTTTGCCAATGGCTACAACCAGTATCTCCTGCATCAAGTATAGAAAATAAAAGAAATTAGAAAAGTAAAACACTGGAAATTTTCTGCTACCAAAAGAAGCAAAAGGACAGACTCTGGGCGCATGAGAAAAAAAATGACTTACTTGTTTATGGCAATGCCAACAAACCCGTGGATGAATGGATTCATCTCCACTAGTGATATGAATAGCCAACACAACATGACCAGATATTTGAGGCTTTCCTTCATCATCTGGACCCTCAGAGATCTTCCACACACAAACTCTTCCCTCAATGCTTGCACTGCATGCGATCATGTTAGGCAACCCAATGATAATACTAATGTAAGGTAAAATTTACGATCATATACCTGGCCAGTAGATGAACATCTTCTGCAAAGAAGGCCATGTCCGTAACCCTCTGTGGCACATAACAACAACAAACAAAAGTGAACTTAAAGAAACAAATATAACAGCCACTAGTGTGAAAAATTGCACATGTGCAGAACAAACCTTAAGAAAGAAAGAAAACTTAAAATCCAAAGAGGAAAGTAGAGAATAAAAATGGTGCGAGTTACATAAATTTATTTTAATATAGATAAAAATCAACCAATGGAATGGAAATTAGTTCACATGCGTACGAAATAGAAGTTAGCCCGCCCCAAAACTGGGACACACTAAGAAGTAATGAAGTCGGAAAAATAGAGACGGGGAATATATATGTATTTATTTCTAAAATAAAGAAGAAATAAAATTCAATATTAAGTCTAGAGGGATGGGTTCACAATAAATTTATTGTTTAACCATTTTACACTTTAAAATAATTTATTTACCAAAAGTAATAAAATGGGCACGTTTGAACTTTAAATTAGAATGGTTTACAAATAAAACAGTCACCGTTAGCGACAAAATAGGATCATTATGAAAGCAAGTATCAAATAAAAGAGCGATCAACAACAAAAGGGTATGAAGAACACATAAATGCAGATGCAATCCACAAAGCCATCTAGAATGGACATAAACAGAAACTCATTAAACTCGTATCATAGTATAACAGGAGAAAGAATAAACCTGAGTATGGCCTCGGAGCAACGCCCTCAAAGCAGTGTTGATGTTAAGAACACGAATGTTCCCCATCTTTAGCCCATAACAGATGTACGTCTTGCTAACCGCAATCTGATGTCCAAGAATCAGTCCAGGGTCGGACACATACTTAGTAATAGGAGTAACCTCCAACTGAGGCTGCTCCTCACCCGGTAACCTAGCATCCACATCATAAACCATACGCTCACCAACCAAATGCCGTCCCCTCGGGAGCTTGCTACTCGGCATGCGTGTTGGTCCCGGCACAGGAAGCATCTGCGGTAACCCAACGTTCTGAGGCATCAAAAACTCAGCTGACGGAGACTGTTGCAACCCAGTGGGAGCAGACAAGGAGGTAGGCATAGGTGTCGGGGGATGGTTTGAGTACTCAAAATTTGGTGGTGGGGTCAACATAGCCATCAGCCTAGCCCCATGATTGGAGTTCTGGTTTGGATTAGGGATCTGGTTCTGATTCTGGTTGGGATTCTGGGTTGGATTAGGGTTCTGAACAGGCTGAAGTGGTGGGACAGGGAAGGAGACAGATCTCTGAGGAAGTAAATTAAGATGGTGGTCTGGAGGAGGGAAATTAGGCATGTGTTGGTGACCTAACTGAGGGTGATAATAGGGTGGCGTTTGAGGAGGGAAAGAGTAGGGTCCACTAGGTGGCGGAAACGAAGCGGAGGGAGCAAAACTGGCCCCGGCTGATGCCGCTGCAGCATAACTAGTAGGGTTAGCAGCGGCAGGAGGCGGGGGTAATGTGGCGGGTTTGAAGAACTTATTCATATCAAAATTAACACCACTACTAACACCACTAACAGCACCAACAACACCAACACCACCTTGTTGATTAGGAATAACATTAGGGTTTGTGTTACCACTTGACGCCATCGTTCCACAACCTTTCACACCATCAAATTAACAGTAAAATAATTAACAACTACGATTATCGCAAAACACTGTAAATCAACATCAATTCCTGTCTAAGACCGTCTCAACTTAAAACCGCTCTCACAACCGATTAAAATAGAGGTGGAAATGAAACGAGGTCTTAAGTTAAGACGGTGAAGCTGATAAATTAACTATAAACTAATTAATTATTATTAATTAACAGGAACAATAGATCGGTAAAAAGGATTGAGATATGATTGATTGATTGATGAAGATTTAGGGTAAATTAAAAAAAAAAAAAAAAAAAAAGAACAAAAAAAAAGAGTGGAGAAGAGGTGAAAGAGGAATTACCGAGGTAGAGATGAGATCGGAAGTGGTAAATAAAAATGGCCGGAGAGAAAGGATTAAAACGGCGAGCAGCGGTAATCGGATACGGGTAGGAAGTACTTCGTATTATAATATTTTGAAATGAGAGTGGTGATAGCCTGATAGGGAAGAGGAGTGACTTAAGTGAGCTTTACACTTTGCCAACATTTCATTAATTTAAGACCCTATGGACTATGCTATGCCTCTATGCTTCATGGATAGTCCATCTTACCCTTTTTGGATCTTGGGTTTCAATCCAATTGGAATTTTAAATTGCTGCAAACTCAACAACTTCTATATACTATGATTTCACGACCACACCCAAGCAGAAGGTCGTGTTACCAACATTTTTATTTTTAATCTCATCTTAATTATCGTGACCCACTTTTAACCCACATTCACCCTCACAAGCAGAAGGTCACGACCTAGGGGCATCAACCCAATTATTTTCCACTCATTTTCCATTTTCCAACATTTTCAATCATTAATTACATTCTCTACCCTACCAAATAATATAATAAGTCAATAACATTGTGACACGTCAAAGGTCACCAAGAAGGTCACCAACTCATTTCGGGGTTACAAATTGACCCTGAAAATTTCAAGGCCACCAAAATTTATACAAGGTCACCAAAATTAGTGTCTTACGGTGACCCAACAAGGTCGCGACCTCCTTGTCGACTTTGCTTGGGGATGGTCTTACTATAAGTCAATTGGATTTGAAAGTGGATTTCATCTTCAAAATTGTTGGATATTATTCATAAAACATTAATTTTTGGCGAGAGAAGTGGAATTAATTCAAACTAAGAAAAAAATGATACAGTATATTACTTCCTCCATTTTTATCCAAATACAAGATTTGTTTTTTGTACACTATTCACCAATCAATTTTCAATCTCATTTTTCTCTCAATACGTAAGAAAAAATATATTCATGTGTTGATAATATATAACTTTTATAATTTTTACAAATACGTAGTTAAAGATATGAAGCACGCAAAACTTGCGTTGGCAAACGTGAATAAAACAAATCTTGTATTTGGATAAAAATGGAGGAAGTAAAACATAGTGAAATGAGGTCACGCCACTCCTTTCATATCCTACTGAATTAGGTGAAAGAGTTTGGACGACAAAATATATTAGTGTGATCAACTCGGCATAGCAGGTGCGGAATTTGGACTCTAAGGTCCGTCATCTAATTGGCACATTTGTTGACCTCCCGACTAGAGCTGATTAAATGGCCCAGGTCCGATGTCTCGACCCGGCCTAGCCCGATTTTTTCTCGGGTTCGGGCCTAATAGTTTGGCCTAAAATATCCGTGGCCCGGCCCAAAATAAGCCCGATATAAATATAGGGACGGTTTGGCCCAACCTAAAGGCCCGATTTTTGGCCCGGCCCGACCCGAAATTATTTTTTTAGAAGAAAAAATTCAAAAGTTGGAATCGTATATCATATCATACTAATAATCTAATATCACTAATGCATTGAATTATCAACTTTGCGGATATTTTTATATTTTTATCGTACACCTTTAGTTAATACTACTCATTTTTTTCAACTCATAAGTTATGTATGGTACTATGGATTGTTCTCCTACCAAAAGAGTCGAAGTCAAACACTTAAGACTTGAAAATTTTATTTCGTTGCTAATAGTTTGTTCACAGTTCACATATCCATTTTGTTGATTGTTTCATATTGTATTATTTTGGCCTGTTTTGGCCCATTTTGGCCCGAGGCCTATTATAGCCCGAACAATTATGGGCTTGGGCCAAGAAAATTGGCCCATCGTTTGGCCTGGCCCGATCCGGCCCGTGTATTTGGTCCTTTCATTTAGCACGAGCCCGGCCCATGATCAGGACTACTCCCGAAAAACACGAGTGATAATGACTTGACAGTGATTATTTGCAATGAAAACCCTGTAAATTTCCATTGCATAAGCAACTAGTAAAGAGTCTACCGATTTAATACAACTTCCGTTGCTTCCTTAACATTGATGACCTACCATCCCCGTTGCATAAGAAATGTGTACATATTGTTCGGGAGTGCATCGTCTCATCCAAAAACCCAACAATTACTCCATCGCCAGAACCATCAAACTGTCACGACAAAAATTGTCATCGCATGACCGCTCCTCACAACCCTTATGCAATAAATTAAAAGCCGCACCAATCTTTGATTTCCGTAATGTTAAGACCTTGATAAAATATTTCGAAATTTAAGTTTTTACAAACCTCCTGTTTAAAGATGCGGTAACCTCTTTAAATAATTGATTAGGTTGAAAATTATTTAGGGTCAAGACTATCTCACTTTGTAACATAATTAGTAAATGAGTTTCGGTTTCTATGTATTGTTTAAGGAAACAAATACAATACCCGTAGTAGAGTATCTATTTCTTACTTTTAATTATAGTTGTCTATCAAATTAACGAAAAGGAGATAATTAAGCATCTAACTTAATTTCAATTCTCCTAGCTTAATTTCATTTCAAGGACAATAAAAAAGTTGACCTAGATCATCAGATTATCTGGTCTATACATTTTCATTCCAAGTTTAAAGCTATTTTGTAGGGAGTAGTTGTTTCAATTATTTGGAGGATACATTTTTATAGTACTTGTGATTTCTGAAATACAAGTTTACCCTTGCCAGCGAAAATGTGAATACCTGCAATTCCGGCAATCTCACAACCTAAGTCAAACTTCATCTCCTCCGCTTGTTATTGTTGTTCGACATGTGAGGTGACCAATAATAATCTGGGACAGATTAATCAAATTCTAAAAAGTTATAATTCATAAATCATGAATTCTTTTTTCAATTAGTCATTCTTAATAGGGAGATAAACATAATGCATGCATATCTCATCTTAAATAAGATTAAGGCAGATATTTCAATGTTTAGATCAAACATAAAGATTTGTGAGCATTCCTTACATCTACTAAGGTCATCAACTTCAAAATGAAAATATATATACATGATGGATCATCTTATACAAAACATTATCCAAAACATTCTTAGTAATACAGACATATTTAGTAGGTACCCCATGTATAATCGGGTTTCACAAAAAGTAGTTATAGAGGTTGGTCGTGGCGATGGAAGTGAATGGAGTTGGAAATCAAGGAACGGAAAACATGAAGGTGGAGCATGCTCCAACAGGGAAGGTACGGTCGCATCGACTACCATGGCCTTCACCTTTCTTGTTGGTGTAACCTGGATATTCCCACTTACAAAAGGGAGCTTCATCTACCAATTCTAAACCTGCTTCTTCAGCCAGTCCCGTAATGTTCCAACGATCGAAGGGAGGTGAAGTCTTGTGCGTTATATGTATCTCTCCATTCTTCGACAATAGCTTATATGCACTCTTGAAAAACCCTTGGATCAATTTTTTATGAAGCCTGCATGCATGCAAGATGCAACATATATGGCCGTTTATTAAGTATGTGTTTGACCCTATTTTTCAACTGTTTTATCAACCAAAGAAATAGAAGCGGTGAAACACTATTTTTTAAAAAAACTAAAAACTAATTTTAATAAACAAAAATTCTAAAACTGACCCTAGAAACACCTAGAAACAGAAGTAACAAATTGCTACTTCTATTTCTCTTTTCACGTTGCTCTTCAGTTATTTGAGCGCCAAAACTCGAAAAAATACCGCAAAATACCAATTTTCAGATTTTCATGTCGGAATTCTCGCACATTAATCCGCTCTTTTGTATATCTATATATAATACTTCCCCCATTCAAATCCAATCTAACACTTCCAATTTTACCCACTATTCATGAGTAAGCATTCAACTTTAATTTCCGCTCAATGAATAAAGAATATATTCATGTGAGAATTTGTTTGATTCGTCTTTACGAGAAATATCTAATTTTTATAATTTTCACAAATAGATAGGTAGCTAACGATATTTAGCGCGTAAAACATGCGTTGGCAAATGTGAAAAAGTAAAGTGGTAGAGTGGATTTGAATGGAGGAAGTATATTTTAGCAAAATAAAAAAAAATTATAGAAAATAGTTAGGCCAAACACGATAAAACTGATAAAATTAGTCTTTTAAAATTTTTGGCCAAACGGGATCAATTTTATCAATAACTAGTTATATAAAGTTCTTTTACAAAGGTAAAAATTATTTTTCATAAGCGAGGCCAAACCTGCTCTAAAATGCATGATATACATCCATCTTCTCATATATCCACCCTCCATTCCCTTCAATTTGATTATCTACGGTTTTCTAAACATATACATACTCCGTACAATCAAATGGACATAAAACAAGTTGAATATACATACTCAATTTGGAGGTCATCATTCTCGGGGCGAAACATATGAGGACGATGGCGACCAAGAGGGACATTTGCATGGGGGAAGTTGAAGATAATCCTGTCGAAACGATGTCGTCGGAGAACAGCATGTGAACTCAAAGTATGAGCATCCACTTCATGAAGAATCGTGCACTTCATCTCCTTCAGATCTTCAAGATTACTCTCACCCGCCCTATACTTAAGCACTACCTCATCTGCACTCAAATAACAGATTTTAAATTTAATTCAAAATCGTCCCTTGAAACAAATAAACCCTTTTGTAGTTTAGTGTACGTTTGGAATAAAAGAAAGAAGAGATGAGACATAAAAATGCAAGTATGACAAAAGAAACATACCTTCGGAATCAAGCGAGGTGGCGAAAATTTTGGATGCTTTTCCGAAAGCATTAGCTAAGCTGAGGGCGAAGGAGAAATCGCCTTCGCCGACTAGCAATATTTTCTGGTCACTTCTGTAATGTTTTATACTTCCTCCGTTCAAATCCACTCTACACATTTCTATTTTACACACTATTCACAACCAACCATTCAAATTCGATTTTCTCTCGATACGTAAATGAAATTATATTCATGTGGGATTTAGTTTTATTCGTCTTTACGAGTATATTATTAATATCTAATTTTTATAATTTTTGAATATACGTAACTAACAATATTTACCGGACAAAAGACGCGTTGGCAAACGTGAAAAAAGAAAGTGGTAGAGTGGATTTGAATGGAGGAAGTACACCTTATTACCACTACTTTCTTTTTCTTCCCTCCCATCTTGGCTTTGTCGTCAGTTACCTTTTACTAGTCCACCCTTTTATAGAGACTTAGTACGTAGCATTTTCAGTTTCTTACGCTCTCTAAACATAAATAACCATAAATTATTAGGAGTATCTATTTATTAAAACCGTCTTAAATAATTAAGATAGTGTGAACCTGTGAGAAATCTTATCAAATATCGCCTTATACAAAACTTATTTAGGCCCTCTTTTTTTGACCGACCTTTTTATACTTCATTTAAATTAAGCTCGATAAATATAAGTTACGTTCAAGACAATCGAGTTTTGTTAAGTATAAACAAGCCCCAAAATTAGGGAATGGAAAAAAAATCCAAAATACAAATCCCAGAGAATTTTAATAATATATTTTTTTCAACGAAACGCGCATGTAATCGAATTGTAATGGAAAAAAGGGATTCGATCTTGCGATCTATTATCCACAATACCTTAAGTAATACTAATTCCTTAGAGAAATTCTTGGGTCATTGTACACCCTATCTAATCAGAATATTATAATTGAATAAAGAGAAATTCTTAGCGTATCCTTATACTCGTGCCATTACACTTTTTTTATTGAATAAATTATCCATTAATAATAAAATACAATCTTTTTAAAATAAAAACTAAAATATTTCATTAATTAGGGTGTACGATATTCTTGTACACCCGATGTCCTTAAAATTTTTGTAATTCCTTGGGCTACAATCAAAATTACCACTAACAAAAATGAAGTATATTAAATACTCCCTCCTATTCCCAATAACTGTCACTTTTCGGGTTTGGTATGTGAATTAAGGAATTCATTTGTTTAATGTAAAGTAATGTGTGGGGTGAGAAGATTGGAGAGAGGGAATGTATTATTGATTATTATTGTGAGTAGAGGTGATTAAAATAAGTAGTGTTGTGGGGTAAGGTGGGGTATTATTGTGGGTTAGAGTGAATAAAATAAGTATAAACAATGTCCCAAAATGGAATATGTGACAATTAGGTGAATAGACGAAAATGACAAATGTGACATTTATTCGGAATAGGAGGGAGTAACTTACTACAGTAATTTGTAAAACGGTAACTCTTACTTAAGATGGATATTATTCGATATTAAGTTTAAGATAGGTTAAATACAATTAAGGTGAGAGCAATAAAAATAAAAGAAATTTATCATTTTTAAGTGATAAATGAGATAATTTGATAGTATATATTTAATCCGTCTTATATTTAAAACGGATAATAACTTAAGAGAATTTGCATTTGTAAAAACACCCTACGCAAAATATACTATCACGGCATACTCAAGTTGCATTTGGTAGTAAGAGTAGATACTCCACGTTAATTGTACTCATAGAGAGAACAAGAGTTAGCTCAAGTGGTAAGAGCTCTCTTACCCCAACCATGAAGTTGGGGGTTCGATTCTCATCCGCGACATAGTGCGCTCATTTGAACCAAAAAAAAAATTGTACTCATAGACATAATGATGACCCTAATTTATTACGAAGGGACTTATTCATAATTACTCCTTACTAGTACTAGTACGTAATGTCAACACTCAAGAACCGCCGTCGCCTACACCCTACTACTCCACTATTACTAACGTAATAGCCCCATAAATAATTATACGTACTAGTACTATACTTCGTATTACATTTATATTCATAGCCGTAAATAGAAAATATTACATTTATATGACTATGTATAGAACTGTACCAATATATTCCAATTTAACAAAAACACAAATTCTTCTTTCACACCAAGCATATCCGTTTGAAACAATAAAACGAGTTAAATAACTACCACTTTATGTTATATAAATATGACAAAAACAAAATGTCTAAATATTAGCAAAAAGACTTATTTTAATCTTAAAACGATTATATCCGATTAAAGAGAGACTTATCATAACAAAAATAAATGGGTAGATTTAGTTAGATAGATTGATTTCAAACTAAGCTCTATAGCCTCTATCACATTGACTCGAAATAATACATGATCAATTTTAAACTAATTGCTGTATCACATCGGCTTAAAATAATGCACTAAAAATTGAAAAGTAACGGAATTGATAGCCGTAAATAGAAAATAAGGAAGGAAGTATTAATAAATTAAAGAGTAGAGACGATAGAAATGATGAAGGTGGAGCAAGCACCAAGGAAGAAAGACTGATCACATCTAATTCCATGGGCTTCACCTCTCTTAATGCAATATCCTGGATAATTCCAGCTATTAAATTCAGTTTCCACCACAAATTCCATATGTGCCTCTTTTGCCAATTCTCTAATGTTCCGACGATCAAAAGGAGATGTGGTCTTGTGAGTTATGTGAACCTGTCCTTGGTAACAAATTAGCTCGTATGCACTCTTCAAGAAACCTCTTACTAAGTCTCGATGAAGCCTAACAATACATACACATACCGTATAATAACAGAATGTTAGCAAATACCAATATAACGGGACGGACTCATTTGGAGTACTAGTAATAAGTAATAAGTGGGGAGCAAGAAATAGAAGATTATTACTCAATTTGTAATTGTTCGCTTTCACGATACAGCAGATGTGCATGTGGAAAATTGAAGACTATAACGTCAAAACGATGATTTCGTAAAATAGGATGTTGGCTCATTGTATGAGCATCAACTTCGTGAAGGACAACACAACCCTTTTCCTGGAGGACTTGTATATTACTTTTGGCCCTTGCATACCTCTCAATCACCTGACCTGCACCAACAACATACATAAATTATTAAACGTAAAATACTCTATAAATATAGATTATACATAAAGTTAAGATGACGCAAGATTATAATCGTAAATGAATATAGTATGTTGGAGAAAAAACATACTATAGGAGTCGAGTGAGGTAGCAAATAAGTTAGAAGTATTCCCAAAAGTATTAGCTAAAGAGGTAGCGAAAGAGAAATTGCCCTCGCCAACTAGCAATATCTTCTAACTACTCGTGTATCGCATTCTTTTTCCTTTCTCAATCTTTTCAGCTTCTGCTGCCTTCCTCACACTTTTAAATAACGATATAATCTCATCCATTGTCATCATTTCTCTTTCGCTACCTGTTTAACTCGTTTCTTCTTACAGACGAGACTGACTACTTTCAAGTAAACTAATTTAATAATTTGCTATTTTGTAGATATATACACGAAAAAGACAGTAGAAATTGAAGGGAAGACAAAATGTTTACACTTTTCGTCTTTTCACCTTCCATAGCTTTGGAAATATACGTAAAGTAATGCTACGTGCATGCTTTTATTATCCGTTACTGCGATGCTACCATTTTCAAACTACAGTCCTATACCGTATATCCATATTCCAATGCAATTTCCATTCCATCAACATAGTAATACACTAAATACTCCCAATATCTGTATTGTATTTTCAAGAAATGTCTCTTTAAAATCCTCTCTTCAATTTAACAAACCCGGCCAATTCCCCCAAACCAATAACCACAATTCTTTAATCTCTATTTACTCCTTTAAGGAATCAACAAAGTCATATGAAACCTGTGGTAACATATTTCAAGCCTATATCATGCATGTATAAATTATATGTGACTCATTTCATAATCGACAATTATTTTAATAATGTACTCCGTCTACCCGATCATCTACATTGTACTTATCATAATACGACAATTATTTTAATAATATACTCCATCTACCCGATCATCTACATTGTACTTTTCACTACATTCTAAACTAAAACTCTAGAAATATATTGATCATTGAGACTAAAGACTTAGTGGCTAAAAGTATAATGTATAAGGAAAAATAAAAGATTTATCTTATATGCTCAAATAAGAATGATATCTACCCATTTTTATATTCGATCAATGTTATTTAATCTCTCTCAACATTGTTACTACGTATTTGTATTTTAAAATTGTATTTGTTTAATCGTTTTAGGATGGAATCTAAACTGTTTAAACAATTACGTCTCATTTTTGTACCACTCAAAACTCGATTCTTTTTTGTTAACTCGATTCAAACATTTAAACAACCTCCAATAGTGAAAGACTCGACGCATCTAACCATTCTAATTGCTTCTGCTGATCATATCTCTTTAACTAGTTTTGTTACCCTTTTTTTTTGTTTTGTTTACACACATGTTGAACATAATAATATTGGTCCAACACAAATTCATTTCTAAGGGGACATACTGATTAATCGTATATGTTCCAAAATCACCAGATATTTAATATCTTGTTACAAAAATACACTTTTCAATCATGCATGCACGAGTTTACATCTACTAATTAATAACATGCAACGCAATTGGTGATCAACTTGAAAATGAGAAAATACATGATCATCATCTTAAACAGAACATTGTAGTAGTACGAAACTACAATTTAAAACATGGAATAATCCCTGGAGTTTTGATTCAACGAACGGAGAACATGAAGGTGGAGCATTCTCCAACGGGAAAAGTGCGGTTGCATCGAGCACCATGACCTTCACCCTTCTTGTTGCAATACCCTGGATATTCCGACTTATCGAAGGGAACTTGAGCTATGAGTTTAAGACCTGCGTTTTCAGCTACTTCCTTTACTTTCCAACGATCAAAAGGGCTTTTCGTCTTGTGCGTTATATGGATCTCTCCATTCTTCGACAACAGCTTATACGCGCTCTTCAAAAACCTTTTGATTAGATTTGTATGCATGCATGCAACATTGCCACTACTTAAATCAAGCAAATATATAGAATAACATGATGCAGGCTGCAGGTATGACTGATAAAAAGTTAAATTAAACATACATACTTAATTTGGTTGGGATGATGCTCAGGATAGCGGAGCTTAAGTCGAGCAAGAGGGAGATTTGCATGGGGGAAATTGAAGATAATCCTGTCAAAACGATGTTGTTGGAGAACCTCGTGTTTGATCAATGTACGAGCATTCACTTGATGAAGGATGCTGCATCTCTTCTCCTTCAGATCTTCAAGGTTACTCTTACCCGCACTATACTTAAGCATTACCTCATCTGTAGTAGATTTACAAACCTAATTATTACAGTAGTTTATTAAGAAACCAGAATGATGCATGCCAGGTATGGTAGATTGGTATTATGGTACCATGCATGAAATACCTTGGGAATCAAGCGAGGTGGCGAAAATATTGGATGCTTTATCACGAAAAGCGTTAGCTAAGCTGAGGGCGAAGGAGAAATCGCCTTCGCCAACTAGCAATATCTTCTGGTCGCTTCTGTAATGTTTTATACACAGAACTGCTTTTTTCTTTACTCCCATCTTCGCTTTCAACATGACTTATGGCTTTCACTACTCCAGCCTAATATGCCCTCTTGTAGGGAGTTGCCAATTTCCCATTTTTCAACTTCCTACGCTATCAAAATATAATCTATGACAAATTATTACTAAAGTCTGGTTCTTTGGCTTAATTTTAACTACTTTCCATTTTGTTTGACTATATTCGGCTACGTTTTATTTACATTTAATTAATTATGTTTAATTAATCTCTTCACAAAATCAACTTTTAATTCAACTAAATTCAGATCACCTTAATTCCACACAATTTAGTTCAATTAAGTTTTACTTCAATTAATTCAATTCAGTTCGTTTCAGACGAAAAAACGGGACCTAAGACTAACTTGAATTAATAGAGGTTTTACATTGAGACGGTTTTAACTAAGACCTACTAACAAGATAAACATTTTTAAGGTATAGAATAAAGAGGTAATTAGACTTTTGTCCTTTTTCAAATACACTTTATTAACATTACTATCTTTTGAATTTTTTTTCCTTAAAATGACTTTTAAAATTGCATTTTGACCTAAAATAGCTCAACATGGGGTAATTTTAAGAGTAAAATGAAATACAAAAGGAACATAGCAACTTATTAGACCCTACATTATCTTTAACAATAGAACATGCTTAATTATTCTAACCGTGACAAAATTATCTTAATTAAAATATCAAAGTACCATTTTTGGAAATCAAATATATTTATTTACTTATGGTTTATAAGAAAATTTATTGCAAAAAGATTATCCGCTATCACAAATTCTACAATAAGACGGTCTCACACTATGAGACCGTCTATTTTTAGAGTAATAAATTTCTATTTAGCACAAATAAATAAACCCGTTATACGCGTGTGACGGTTTTACACAAGAATTACTGGTCCGCTATATATTATCAACGATTTACACATGCACTAATAATATGGCACAAAAGAAGAACACTATTACTGCGTACTTAACTTGTGTTAGTCAGTAAGCTTTAGATACTCGACGTTGAGTTGTGTATATATTGACATAATGATGACCCCATTAGCTTATTACGAGGGGATTTCTTGCATCGACGCATATATACTCGCAACTCGCAAGGCTTTTGATCTTCCAAAGCTTTGGAAATAGAAATATCCATCCATCTATCTACCAATCATTGCAGTAATGTTAATTGTGAATTGTGATAAACTTTCCGAATTCTTAGAACATTAGCAATGGACAAACCAAAAATTGGTTTATTCTTTGTCACATATACGCCACGTCACTTAAAACTAAATTCAACATTTTAAGAACTACTCACAACAATGACAATTGTTCTTCCCTTGTTTTTAAATGGGACCCACAATCCATTATCTATTAACCAACCATAAAAAAAAAGACATTATAAAAATATTTTGTAATTAATTATTTAATAAATTTTATAACTTTAATTTTTAAAACATAAAAACCAAACATGACATAAATAATTATATTCTTACATATGACACTTTTTATTTTAAACAATAAGATAAGACAAACTTAAGCATAATTAAATACGATAAAATTAGATATCGACATTTTCTCCGAAACATTGCCAAATATGTGCTAAATTTAATAAATTTAAAATGCTAAATTTAAAAAGAGAAAAAAACAAATTTAGTTGAGTTGAGTTGAGTTGAAAAGTAGAAATTTGTGCATTTTTTTATGAAACTAAGGTTTGATATTTATAGATAAATAATATAACATATTAATAAAAATTAATAAATTTAAAATGCTAAATTTAAAAAGAAAAAAAAACAAATTTAGTTGAGTTGAGTTGGAAAGTAGAAATTTGTGCATTTTTTTTTATGAAACTAAGGTTTGGTATTTACAGATAAAAAATACTCTCTCCGAGTCGGAGTAATGGTTCTTACTTCCTTTTTGGTACGAGTTTAGTGATGGTTCATATTTCCATTTTTAGTAACTTTTTTGTGGTCCAAAATCAATTCAGTGTGGGGTAGGGTGTTTTGGAAACTTTTGCTAAAATGGTGCCCAAAACCAAAGTATCTACCAAATTGGTGCTCATTTCAAAGTATTTACCAAAAATGGTTCCACGTCTCCATTTTTGGTTTTTCCTTTTTTTTTAAAAATTTTTAAAACAGGTCGCAGTCCCAGACTGCGACCAGATGAAGGGGAAAAATTCAGAAACTGTCAAATTGAGCAGGGATTTTCAGAATTTGGGAAAGCATCTGGTCGCAATCTGGGATTGCGACCAGATGAAGGGCATAAATTTTGTAAAAACACAAATGTGTCAAGTTCCTCTGGGTATGTATCAAGTTCTCGAGAGGGTTCGCAGCATGTCACTTGAAGCTTTGCGAAACACGAACCAAGGTCACCTCGTGCATTATCAAGAACCGGAAGAACCGACTCCTCCATCACCACCAAGATACGACTTCCGACATCTCGATCATCGTATTCAAGGCCAAGAAGGTGAAGCGGGTGCGTCCACATCACAAGCACGAAAGAAGGGAAAGAGTCGAAGGCAAGATTAGTGGATTGTCGCTTAGTTGTTTTGTTATTGTTAATTTCAAACATTAGGAAGTAACGAATCTTTAGTTGTTTTGTTACAATTTATGCATCTTTAATGAAATGAGGTTGGATTCCAAAATCATGTTGTTGTTTGTCTGCTGTGGGTGATTTAAAATGCAGGGACATGAAAAACGAATGAATCGAAAGAAGGAATGAATGGAAAACATGTCCATGGTTAGAAATCTTTCTGATTTTTTTCCAAGCCACCCTTCATCTGGTCGCTGTCCCAGACTGCGACCAGATGCATACTAAAAATTTGCCCTTCATCTGGTCGCTGTCCCAGACTGCGACCAGATGAACCTCCATCTTCTGTAACTTTCTGCCCAATTTGTGTTTTTACAAAATTTATGCCCTTCATCTGGTCGCAATCCCAGACTGTGACCAGATGCTTTCCCAAATTCTGAAAATCCCTGCTCAATTTGACAGTTTCTGAATTTTTCCCCTTCATCTGGTCGCAGTCTGGGACTGCGACCTGTTTTAAAAATTTTTTAAAAAAAAGGAAAAACCAAAAATGGTGACGTGGAACCATTTTTGGTAAATACTTTGAAACGAGCACCAATTTGATAGATAGTTTCGTTTTGGGCACCATTTTAGCAAAAGTTTCGGTGTTTTGTGTGGTTTAGAATCATTTCCTTATTTTTTTTGCATAAAGGTAAATGAACCATTACTATGACTCGGAGGGAGTATAACATATTAAAAAAAAATTAATAAATTTAAAATGCTAAATTTAAAAAGAAAAAAAACAAATTTAGATGAGTTGAGTTGAGTGGAGTTGAGTTGAGTTGACAAATTTGTGTCAAAAAAAAAAAAAAAAAAAAGAGTTAATGGGCATGGCCCACATGATTTCCATAACTACTCTCTTCAACCTTGGTGTGAGATTTACTCTCTAACTTTTTCTCTATATTTCTATGAGTATTTCCCACGCACACTATTAGAGATGGCAATGGGTAGGATCTGGACAGGATTCTATAGGATCCAGATCCAGATCCATTTTAAAATGCTATATCCAGATCCTACCCTTATCTTTAGGGTCCGAAATTTGTAGATCCATATCCGCATCCTAAGGATCTGGGTATGATCTGGGTAAAATCCAGATCCGTCAATCTCCAACGATACATTCAAATAAAACCGTACTAAGTCACTATTCTACACTATTTCACTTTTACTTGTTAATAGAAACGATGTTTTAGTCTAATTACCCTCTATTAGCTTCACTTGTTTAAAAATCATAATCTAAAAGAAACAAAAAGAATGTACAAAGTGTTAAAAAGTATTATAACAACTTACAAATAATGTTTACAAACCACAAAATAATTATAATTCCAACAATTCATAATAAAACAATTTTTTTTAAAAAAAAAAACACTAATATTTCATTCCTTGTTTCCATGATCAATCTTTGAAGGGTCAAATCTATCCAAAAATTACCCTTATAGAAATTAAAAGAGGGTCCAAGGGTAGGATCTGGATCTCTGTGGTGAGATCCAGATCCGACCCTCGAACTCGTATAAGGATATGAGTCCGATCCGGATCCTAAGGATCTAAAATAATGAGATCCATATCCTACCCTTGGGTATAGGGTCTGGTGGATCTGGGTAGGATCCGGGATCCATTGCCATCTCTACACACTATCCTCCTTTCTCCCTTGTTTTTGTTTCATTTACAAAGAACCAGTTCTTCTGCAAAAACCATTAAGAACAAACTACTTGCAAACAAGGTCCAACAATGGAGACTGGTTTGTTCGTTGATAAGAACCCAACTCAAAAACTACCATTGCTAATGCTCTTATATCACTCTCCCTATTTTACTTGTTAGTTGTTACATCTCATGTTTTTTAATTTCTTTGAAATTTGCCCCTCAATTTCTCAAAGTTATATTTTGTAAATTTTAATAATGCTTAATCGTCGTAAATGTGTTTTTGAGACGGTTACTTATATTTGGTAACGATTTCTGAAACATCGTTTTGATTATGAAGGTTGTTTTGATTCGACTGAAAGTGGCCATACATAATACTAACTACGACGATGGGATTATGATAACAACCATGATGGTGCCGTGTAATTTACACGACAATACCATGATACTACAGTGTAATATACATGCCGTGTAATTACACGCCAGTGTCATTTGGTGTGTTTTTTTTCTTTTTTAAAAGAATTACTAGTGTAACACTCGTGAAAAATCACGGGGTTGTGTATTTTTTTTTAAAAGAAGACGACCCAAATTATAGTTATTATATAATCAAAATTGTTCATAAGTACACCTTGAAGTTTTCGATTTATTAGGATCGTTTAATATTTTGTAAGTGTCTTAAAGTTGTTAAACTTATTGAAAAAATAATGGTGACTTAATGTCAGTGTTGATATTTCAAATTCTGTAAAATGACGGGCATTAAAATACGTTCTTACAACCAACACAGTCCTGCCATAATATAGGTCTCTCATTCATAATGAAGGTTGTCTTCAACATTTTATTTTTTAGTGTAACACCCGTGAAAAATCACGGGGCTGTGTACTTGTATTTGAAAAGAAGATGACAAATTATATTTATTATATATATAACCAGAAATTTTATTTATTGAACATGTATACTTAAAATAAAAACGAAAAAAATTTATATATATATATATATATATATATATATATATATATACATATATAAGGACATTTGAAAAACTTGTTGATAATATATAATAAGATAAAATATGATAATGTTAATAGGAGTAATAATTGTGAGGTGACGTAAAAATGGAACTATTCAGACATAGTTAAAAAAGAAAACTATAAAATTCAGATTTGAGAACTTTAAGATATATGTAAATTTCTTGTAAAAAAAAACGATATATGTAAATTAATTAAAGAAACAAAATTAAGATAATTATATTCGATATATTGCAGAAAATGGAAACAATATAAAAATCGGTTAATGGAAGGTGATATGGCCACTATTGTTCATTGGCTGAAAAAAACTAAAATTCTGAGGTTGAATGAGAGAGCTCCATTAGACTAATTCTAAAACCACATTGCGCCACATCAGCGGTTTTACAAGATTCTTTAATATATATAATGATAATGATGATTAGTAATAATCGTAATTCCCGTAAATGCCATTTTTAGGAACTGTTTGATGCCTTTGTTACATGTGTATGACGTATGACAAATTCGAAACACCTGACTCAGCTACTTGGGATAATTGTTTAACTTAACTACCGTTGAGCCCGGTGCTAGGGAACCTGCTGCCTGCAGGTGTTCTATGGTTCGTTTTACAGATAATCATTGGTTTTGGTTGCGTATGATTGACGATTGTTCTATGGACAAATTTGAAATAAATTGGAAAAGTAGCGGGTGTAACAAGTAAAACATGGGCGTGATATAGCAAGTTTACCTAATTCAATTCCCACAACGACCCTAACTTATTGCGAAGGGACTTATTTATAATTGCATATTATCTCAACTCTCAAGAAACGATGTCGCTTACACCCTACTAGTACTAAACTACTAATAATGCAATACAAATGACTTCACCTAAATAATTAGATATATACAAAAAAGACTTCACCTAATTCAACATCTTTGGACGTTGTTATATTAGTATCTAAATTACTTTTATTAGTCTCTAGACACGTCAAATTAAATGATATTTATGCAACTTATTCTTATTTTAATAATAAAATCGATATCTCCCAAATTAACAAAAGAACTATGTAAATTTGGTTAGATTAATTTCAAACTAAGCTGCATCAATCACATCGACTTAAAATAATACATGAAAAATACAATAGCAACGGAATTCATAGCGGTAATTGGAAAATAAGGAAGGAAGTATTAAGAAATTAAAGAGTAGAGACGATAGAAATGATGAAGGTGGAGCAATCACCAAGGAAGAAAGGCTCATCACATCTACTTCCATGGGCTTCACCTCTCTTGATGCAATATCCTGGATAATTCCAGCTATTAAATTCAGTTTCCACCACAAATTCCATACGTGCCTCTTTTGCCAATTCCCTAATGTTCCAACGATCATACGGATATGCTGTCTTGTGAGTTATGTGAACCTGTCCTTCGTAACGAACTAGCTCATATGCGCTCTTCAAAAACCCTCTCACTAATTCTCGATGAAGCCTAACAAAATATACACATACGGTATAAGAACAAAATGTTAGCATATAACGCGACTCGATAATACACATATTGAATACTAGTAATTGAGTATTAATAATAAGTGGGGAGCAAGAAATAGAAGATTACTCAATTTGTAATTGATTGCTTTCAGGATACAGCCGTTGTGCGTGTGGAAAATTGAAGACTATAACGTCAAAATGATGTTTTCGTAAAATAGGATGTTGGGTCATTTTATGAGCATCAACTTCATGAAGGACAACGCAACCCTTTTCCTTGAGGACTTTTATATTACTTTTGGCTTCTGCATACCTCTCTAGCACCTGACCTGCAACAACATACGTAAATTATATAAGGTACAATACTTTACAGATTTTATAAGTATAAACATATTAATGAGACAGAGAGAATAATTAAGCCGATGGTTGGAGTTTCTTGATTCGATTCCCTGGCCTGTTTTGATTATCCAGAAGGGAGGGGGTGGGATTCGAACCCGGCCAGTTCTGATTATCCACTTTAGAATGGAGGGGTGGGATTCGAACCCGTGATATTTGGTCACATGGCCCTGTTACCATGTCAAGAAACCAACCCAACCAAAAGCTAAAGCCGATGGTTATAGTTTCTTGATTCGTTTTATATTTAACAAATTTGTTAGAGAAGAAACATACTATAGGAGTCCAGCGAGGTAGCGAACAAGTTAGAAGAAATTCCAAAAAAATGAGCTAAAGAAGTAGCGAAAGAGAAATCGCCCTCTCCAACTAGCAATATCTTCTGGCTACTCTTGTAAAGCATTCTACTTTCTCTTTCAATCTTTTCATCTTCTGTCTCAATCTTTTCATCTGCTAACTTCATTTCACTTACAAGCTGCGACACGATATCATCAATTCTGCCCATTTCTCCTATTAACTCCTTTCTTCTTATTGCTATTTTGTTTGCTACTTTGTGTGTATATATAGCAATATAGTATATACACAAAAAAATTGTAGAAATTGAAGGGCAGACAAAATGTTTACACTTTTGAGCTTCCATAGCTTTGGAAATATACACCATCAAGTCATGTTCCCTGCATGCATCAATTTTCCAGTTACTGTGATGGCGTGATGCTACAATTTTCTAGTACATGGACTCGTATACGTATATCCATTTCATCAACATAGAAATACTCCCATAATCTATATTGTATTTTCAAGAAATGTCTCTTTTAATTTCTTCTCTTCAATTTATGAAAACCAATTTGCCCCAAAATAAGCACACTTCTTTAATTTCAAATAAAACCGGTAACATATTTCAAGAAAATCATATGCATATATGCATATATAATTATATATGACTCATTTCATAATCGAAGAGTCTTTTAATGTACTCCTTCTATCCGATCATCTATACATTGTACGTTTGACATTCTATACGAGAAGTATATTGATCATTGAGACTAAAGGACTAGTAGATTTATCTTACATATTTAAATACGGATGGTATCTCACCGTTTTCAACTTTTCAAATAATATTATTATTTGTTATTTAAAATTATCCGTCATTCATTTCTCATTTAACATACCACGTGTCCAAGGAGAAAACCGATAGTCGATCTAGACCGGCAAGAATTAATAATCACTTACCAAATTAATTATTGACTACTACTCCGCCATATTAGTTGATATTACTATAATATAGTTAGATTAGATTAATGACATACTTAATTCAATCAAGTAGGCAGACTAATACTATAATAATGGAGCTGATAACAAGGAATTAAACAAGGAAAAGATAGCCAAACAATGAGCAGTAGTGAAGGTAAGGCTGTATGTGTATGTGTGACGGGGGCATCGGGTTATATTGCTTCATGCCTCGTCAGGCTGTTACTCCTCCGCGGTTATACTGTTCATGCTGCTCTGCGTTCTCCTCGTAATCATCCGTCTTTCTTTTATTTCCTAAGAACTATGTATTACTCCCTTCGTCCTTAACATTTCTTTGCTTTTGTAATTCGTCCTTAACGAACAGATGAAGCAAATAAAACTGAACATTTGAGAGAATTGGAGGGCGCAAAGGAGAGGCTTCACTTATTCAAAGCCGATTTATTAGAAGAGGGTTCCTTTGATGCTGCCATTTCTGGGTGTCACGCTGTTTTATGGTGAGAATTGCAGGAGATTAATATTGTATCGAAATGTGTCGTCTCTGGAATGCCTGATTTATGTTTGAACAAATGCTTTCATTTTCCTAGTAATGTTTCATGCCGAGTTGGGTTAGCGTTATCATAGAAACCGGCATGTACAACAATCGTCAATCGACCAAGTGAAATTGTGGATAATGAAACCTGAAGCTTTCAAATATTAAAGTCTCAATAATACAACACTTAAACTCAAGCGAGCCAAGGTCCTTGCTAAAAATACCAAATACCGAAATTAATACAACACTTGAAAGTCACTCATCAGAGCCAGGCTCCTTGCTAAAAATACCAAATACTGAGATTCTATTACAACAACTGCATAAACTGAAGATAGACTTGTAATGTACTCCAACCAAGTCACATACATCTAGTTATTTATATATTGTACTGTATAAAAATACCGATAAGTCGTATCGCCTCAGGCTTCTCAGGGGAGTTTCATAAGTTGTTACAAAGTGGGAGGAATCCAAATATAGCCATGAGTTTGAGTATAGCCAGCCTTTTGAAGCAACTCATCGGCCTCCGCTGGACCTCGTGTTCCAGCCTTGTATGGAATAGACTTCAGCTCCCCTCTATCGATTCGGTGGAGAAGGGGAGTAAAGATCTCCCACGCAGCCTGAAATTGACACACACTCCGGCTTTAATATTCACACAACAAACATATGTCAGAAACTTTTAATAAATAGAGACTATAGAAAGTTGTGGTTTTCTTGCCTTGAGTTCATCTCTACGAACAAAATGCTGTTGATCGCCTCTTATTCTGTGGAATTGAAAGCCAATTGCATCATTATTAGCATAAGAATATATACATGATAAAAAAAAATTGAATGTACCATGAGTATCCAAACGACAAAAACAACAATAAATTAATATAAAGTGGAAAAATCTCAGAAGGTAGAGAAGTCTTACGTGTCCAGAATTAGACGCTCATAAGCTTCCGGAATAACAACTCCCTGATACCTCTGACGGTATGACAAGTCTAGCTCACTTTGAACTGTTGACATTTCCAACCCTGGCTGTTTAACCTGTTTGAATATCATAAATTGGTCCATCAATTCATCCACTGATACCTCCGTAAGGACGGTCAAAACAATATAAAGACAGAAATGCTGTTTCTTGAACAACAATAAAAACAAAGCCCTCGTCTCAAATGATTTGAGGTTGGCTAACATATACTCCTATCATCATTCGTTGTTCTATATGTGAGGTAAAAAAAGGAAAAGTACTGATCCTATTCTCTTGGACTTCCTACATTTTCTGAATCAAGGACATTCAAAATAATTTCCATTCCTTTAGGAAATGACCCACAAAAAGAATGAGAACTCTTACAGACTCACATGTCAAATCAACGTAGATTCTCACATGTTTGATTATACGGCAAAGTTCACATTTGTTATTAAGATGCATTTCACAAAATAAAATTTCATAAAAAAAATTAATTTGAGTCAAAAGTACTTCCAAACTTTAAAATGTCGAACGAAAAGATAATTGTAAAAAAGAGAGAGTGGACTAGATATGCAATGACACATGCATCATTTACTTACCGTGAGCTTCATGTAAATCGCCTCCGAGGGCTGCAGCCGTATTACAAATTCATTTCTTCCTTGCTTTTTACCTGAAAACAAGGGACACCCATAAGATTCCAAGGACTTTTCTTCTTTTAGAAGACTCTTTTAACAAACTCCATCCCTATTACTCTGTACTTCAAAATTATGGCACACACCTGATTTGCTTTACTCTTACAAGTTACACCAAGGTCACCAACAAAACCTTAATCCTGAAATAATTTGGGGCCTAACGATGATATAAATACAAATAAGCAATTGCTTACATCTGAATATATCACCAGGGACATCTTTGAACTGAACACGTATTTCTGCTTTTCTCGAGTTCAATGCTTTTCCAGCCTTTAGTATAAATGGAACACCTGTGATATATAACAGATAGATATCAAATTGATAATAACAAACGATCAGCCTACAAGACATGGACACACGGAGCCCAAATTAATTGACATGGACACATGGTACAGATAAGATGGGAGTTTTGGGAAACAGTGAAGTCTGAGTTGGGAGTTGGTGGTGGTGGGGTGGGTAGAAGCTAGGAAGGCAAGTATAACCATTAATACAACAGAAATTACTAAAGTTATTGCGATTATAATTACTCCAAAGGTTTATTTATGATTTTATTCTAAGTCAAGGATGGGAGGCTACCCTCGTCTCCCATGCGGCCCCATTAATTAGGAATATCGCCACAGATAAGGATAGAGGGTACATAGATAATGACTTACCTTCCCAACGTTCATTGTGAACCCTTAAAATCACCGTTGCAAATGTTGGGGTGTTTGAGTCGTTTGGAACAGTTGGATCATCTCGATAACCTTCATATTGCCCGAGAACTACCTCTTCGTCACTTATGGGATTAACTTGTTGAAGAACCTTAAAAAGAAGCATGACTTACAGTTAATAATGTAAGCTGAAAATCAGCTACCATGTATACATGCATAACTAGATTCATTTGAGTATATTGCCTTCACTAAACCTAAATCGCTTGTGCCCAGTTTGATCATCTCATATTTTACATCAAGGTGGAATATTCAGTATATATGGTTCATAGTTCTGACAAAGATGTCCAAAAATTGCCTAATTGGATAATTATCGAGATGTTTGAATATGGACAAGCAGATAAGGAAGGCAGAAAGTTTAAAGACGGATAGATTGTCTGTAACAAGGAGACAAGATGTTGAAGGCTTGAAGCTACGCCGCCCATCAATTACTAGAACTCTAAATGAGCTTGAAGGAACAGAACAATTGGGTATTTAAAAAATTTGACCCACATTCAAGTGTACAACGCATTGGAAAGAACCCTGCTACGCATACCATCGAAACTTGTGAGAAACTAAAGCTTAACAGCTAAAAAACGACATCATACTGATCTATCATGCCAATTTTATAATTAATTGATCTTAAATGCAGAGATTTAGAAAACATACCTTCACTTTTTCATCACGGATGCTCTCTGGTGTGAGTGACGCAGGCTTCTCCATTGCAACCAAACAAAGAACCTGCAAAGCGTTGAAATCTGCTTACTAAATAAATGATCAAGAACAAATGCAAAAAATGGCCAACATGCAAGTTGGAATATTACGTTTTTAGCTATTATAGAATACAGAAGGTTTCAAGCAGGGAATTAATGCAGAAACAAAGACGATTGAGGTCAGCAGTACAAGCGGAGGCAGGGTGGTTTTATACACAAGATTACAAGAATGCCTGTTGTTGGATAAACACTTTCAAGCACGCCAAGAATTTGGGGGATCTAAAATCCAGGAATAAGAGACCATCTAGATTAAAAGATGAAACACTGGATGTTGTGGCCATACCTGCAATAGGTGATTTTGAATAATGTCACGGACGATTCTGCAACCAAATACACAGCACCGGAATCAGTGTGTTTCATACAGAAGGATTTAAGAGGATAATTGGTGAAAAAACTAATCGAACATATAACTGGGCTGTAAAATAAAGCCGCAAATATACTGACTGTTCCTCTTAGTACAAAGTTTTGAAAACTACAGTCAGCAGCATACCCATATTCGTCAAAGTATCCACCTCGGCCATCTGTACCAAAATCCTCCCTGAAGACAATCTGCAATAGAATTTGGAAATGCACATTAGAGACAGATGCACAACACCAAGTTTTTCAGCGTCTATGTAGATGATTAATTGTTTCCATTTCAATGGGGTCAAATACTCTATTCCCCCAGCTATGTAATACTTATGATGGATTAAAGTAAACAGCTCATTAATATCTCAATGGGTCTTGCATAGTGAGAAGCAGTGTGTCGGTTCATATCATGACACATTAGTTAGGTATATGAAAGAGCGATTTCAGTTTTACAAAATTAAGTCAGTACACAAGGGTACGGCGACCTACATCTGACACTCCGTATCCTGCCTTTGAGGCATATGAGTAATGTTGTTGCTGTACGTATATACAATTATAGATTAGTGTCTCTGCTTTATATATGTTTCTGTCACCATATAGGAGCCACTAGGAATGGAAGTAGCTGTACATTCAGCTAAGTTGTACGGACAAAATGTCTTAGCTTATAAAACTAGAGAGCATTTATCAAACAAGAGTTTCACCCTGCAGTCAAATAATTAACCTACTGTGAGCATTATCAATATTGTCCCTGAGAATGCTAGAGAGAATTCTTAATACCTGAACATTATCAATGTTGTCCCGGTTCCAGAGAGGAAGAAAAAACCTATTAGCGAAGCGCATGACGAGCTGCAAATAACAAAAGTATCAGCACCGAATACATAAAATGGATGAAAACTTTAAGAATTTATCCATTACCATGTTCTGCACCAACTCTTTTCCCAAGTAGTGATCAATACGGTAAATTTGTGATTCATTAAACAACTCTCCTATCTGTGAACTAAGTTGTTCAGCGGAATCTAAGTCTTTTCCAAAAGGCTTCTCAACCACCACTCGCGTCCAACCAACATTATCCGCTGCAAGTCATTAATGAAACTTCTTAGTAATTATGTTCACTTCTGGGTCAACTACTTAAGGATGAATAAAGGGCAGCCCGGTGCACGATGGCGTCCCCGCTAGGCGAGGGTCCAGGGAAGGGCCCCACCACAAGGGTTTAATGGGGGCAAGCCTTCCCTTGCCATTTTGGCAAGAGGCCGCTCCCAGGGCTTGAACCCGTGACCTCATGGTCAACTACTTAAGGATGAATAATTGAACATTTTCCAGCAAAAGAAAAAGGTAAACAGTGATCATTGTGTCAAATTACAGACAAAGGCGGCTAATGATTCGGGAATAATGCAATTGTTTTAATCATTAATGCTGGATATTTAAATTAGAGCACAATCTACACATTTTGACAGCTGAAATATCACATACAAATTTCATAACCAGTTTTTCATTTTGTAAGTGAATTTCACTTGCAGTATTAATTATGAAAGTGAACTAAGACTTCATAATCTACCGTAAAAGTCATGAGGAATTGAGGACAAATGACAACGAAGAAATGATCCACTAGAGGATTTTGTTCTCTGCCAGTGCTAGGAATGTGAAAGAGTGACTTCATTATTACCAAGTAAAAACAACTCAATGCAGAGGATTGGGAACATACATTTAGTCATACAGCAAAGGCTGATCATTCTGCAGACTGATGGATACACTGATGGAGGGAGAGCAAGATAGAAGAGTCTCCTAGCAACTCCATCTTGACTGTTCTGTTCACACTCGTATTTGGATATTTCTTTATCCAATAACCGAAAGCCTTCCTCAGTGTCATAAGAACCACTAACATATTTGATCTGGAAAGTAAGCAGGTAACCTGTTAATCTTCTGATGAAATTATTGGATGAAATTACTAAAACAAACGGAGGAATATAACAGCTACTAACCAGACTCAAGAAGTTGGCAACTTCTTCAGATATCTGTGCTGTTACGTTCTTGGAAGGGATCAGGTATCTGAATATATTAGGAAAGACATCCAAAAGGACAACATGATGATGAATATACTCCATATGATAATAATACAATAGCAGAGGCTATCCCATGTAGTGATGCGGATTACAACATGTCAACATGAAAGACCAAGGCATACATGTCTAAATTAAAATGCCACAAGTATTTGACCCAAACTGAAATATCAAGACATACCCTAAGCCCCGTAACCACCGATTCGAAATGACTGGACTCAAATTGACCCAACCAATCCCGCCCGAAGTGACTCAACAAAAACACACCTGAAACTGGCTGAGAGCACAACCGAAACAAACCAAATATGACTCAAGCCAACCTGGCCTGCTCTAAACCCGACCCAAATGATCTATCTGCCAGGTTTAAATTGATAAGTAGAGAGTAACAAAGACTTTGTAAGACAAAATGTCTCACCCACGAATGCGATCTCTCAATTCATCATTTGTCATTTTTGACCTTGCATAACCAAATATGTGAACTTCATTGGGAGGGAGAAATCCCTGAACAATTAGTAAGCAATCCAAATTAATAATATGTATTAACCTTAACAATTCAATCATAATAAAACCTTGGAAATCCATGATTTCATTAGAATTCATGACTTCTTATGTCTGTTAGTTATGCTGAGTTAAGTACGATAAGGGATTCCATAATATGTAGTATATTGCATGATTATCAACTCTACAGGTCAAGTTTAAGAATGTGAATGCATTAGACAAAATTACATAGCCACATTTGGGGCATATTTAGTTGAAGAGTATGAAGAGCAAGCTTACAATATTGTGGATGTTCTGTTAACTTTTATTGCTTCACAATATTTTCCCAAAGTCCTTAAATTATTACTAACATTTCGGAATTAGAGTTGAGGAAAAAAAAACTAAAGTAGTCAAACAACATCCATGGTGATAATTCATGTGATTTAATGCAACTGTTCATCTTGTGTTCGAGTTCTACACCTAACAGTTACGGCTGAGTAAGGCAGCAAAGAAACAAAGAATCTAAATGAAGACACATATGTATGTAGTTTAACCTGACAATAAAGGTTGAATAACGCAGGAAAAGTCTTCTTCTTGGCAAGATCCCCAGATGCACCAAGGACAACGATAGACAAGGACCCGCATTCTTGTGAACTTTCAGAGTCTCCTTTCTCTACGAATGAGTCGTTCCTGAAACTCAGTCTTTTCTCTATATGCCACTGGCTTGTCCCCATTATTAATGGATCCGAGTAAGGAAAAACTCACTTGTTTGAAGACTGGAAATAATCACCAACAATCCAACTAACAAGTTATTATCTCTCAACTAAAACACCACATCAGCTATGGAATAAACCTCAGAATACGAGTACAAAGCACATCATTTATAATGAAATATTGATCAGAAAAAAGTAGTGATGTCATTCGGTAGCTATACACAATGTGGAGATTCGTTGGACTCTACTTCCACAACGATGGAGCAAACGAAAGACAACAACTTTCACTCTTTTTCTAGGCACTAAGAAATATTTGTCAGCCAATGGCAAGTGAAAGACCCGGCTGGTCTCATACTAAAACCGCGTTGTTAAGAACATCTATTGCGATGGCAACCACACAGAAGTAAGCCACATCCATACGTGGATAGGTCCACATTCAGGAACATAACCCTGAAAACTCCATGCAGAGAACAACAACGAGGAATCACATGCTCAAGAGCATCAATATCAACCACATACTAACGAATCTAGATACAAAGGTGTAAGGGGAATATGATGATTATGATCTAAAAAGTATATCACTACATCAGCATCTTTTCACGCACTAGCTAATAAAAACAAAAACTCCAAAATCCAATGATATTCAAAAAACAAGTACTCGGAATCGACCTCGATAACATCATGAACAGCAGTTTGATTCGAAACCCGGATCTAAACAACAAAGTTGAACCAGAATACGATGAATAAAGCTCCTAACACCAACAATCCACAGTAATAAATACAAATGATGAATATGGGTACAGACAACACAGTGACATAAATTAAATAACCAAATTTCAAGTAACAATCAATGATCAAACCCACTAATGATTATCAAACATAAACTGATAAATCCAAGAATAAAAAAGAATGAAAATAGAGAAAATGACCTTACAAAAAATGAAGAAAGATGAAGCAGAGAAAGTAGGTAAAGGTGTGATCCTTAGAAATGTAAAGTGAACAAATATATAAACATAAACAGGAAGAAATGTTAGTTATGTAAACTATTGAGATATTGGTGTGATTGAAGGAATGGTGAGGTAGGTGGAATTCTGAGTTTTGAATACGTGATCTTTTTTCAATTGTATTTATTTTGTGCGTAGTTGCCCCGCTGCCTAATGCGACTGTCTTTTGCCTTTCATTTTCTTCGGGTAGGGTGGGTACATGTCCTACACAAATTGTTTAAAATCTTCCCTATTTATTTCGATGTTGAAAAAATTTAATCGCTCTAATTTAATACTCGTATAATGGATGATGAGGTGGGCTACGTGCCTACGTGGTTAATAATTAGAGTTTATTTTAAAATAATTTAATTTTTATAATTTAAAGTAGTAGTAATCGGTAATTACTTTGTGGTCTATGTATAAGTGGAGATGATGGTATGTAGAAGTGGCGGTGTAAAGTTGATGTTGGTGCCTTGGTGGTTTGTTTTTTTTTTGTTTCAACGAAGCGCGCATTTAGTCGCATTACAATAGGGTGAAGATTCGATCCTAAGACCTGTTGTCCACAATATCTCCGTCTTAACCACTAAACTAAGACATTTTCGGTATGTTGGTGGTTTGTGTTGGGTTGAGGTGTGGTAAGGTGTCAGAGATTTGGGTGGAGTTGTTATTGGTAAAATTAGAAAACAAAAGATTGGTTATTTGTAAGGGTTGTAGTGTCAATAATGAAAATCAAATGAATGTTTATCAGCAAGGGAGGTGGTAGGAAGAGCGTGAGAAAAAAAAGTCGAGGGTGATGTAATAAGGACTAGTCGGAATTTGTTGGTGTAACAGGTGTGATGATGGCGGTATGATGAATAAGGGGTTAGATGGTTGATGATTAATTATCGTTTATGGGAAAGCAAGGTGGAAGCATCACTTAACAAAGCAACTACACAAATAGCGATGAGATAAAAGTTTAAGGGAATAACGTCGACTAACTAACATAGCCTTATGGATGTACCAATTTCATATTAATTGGGTATATAATTTGTTGGGGTTGCAATCCTGAAACTGATAAAAATATATTGTGGGTTACGAACCATATAATTTAGTGTGTGTTTGACCTAGTTTTATCAAAGTGTTTTTGGACTTAGAAACACTTTTTGGCCAAACACATCATCATATATTTATCTAATGCAGAAGTCAAGCTGCTGACGTGGCATCACTAGAAAAAAGCTTTGTCCTACGTGTCGCGTTGTAAAGCATCCTAGAGCTATTGTCCAATTAGATTCATCCTAGAGCTATTGTCCAATAACATTCAAGATATGGTATAATGGTATAATAACTATTCCAAGATTTCACGGACTAAATCTATGGAATCACAAGATTTCATTCCATATATTGAAACAATAAATAATGACAGTTTTGGCTGAAGATTAATTCCGTAGCACGGCCTACATTCTAGAGTTACCAATCCATAATCACCGAACAAAAAAATACCTACAAGTATTTTTTAGACTACATTTTCGATTTACGTATGGGTCGGAATAATTACGGGTAGGAATACCTACAAGAATTTTTTAGACTACATTTTTTTTATGGTTTAATCGTTATTAAATATGGGTCGGAATAATTACTCTTCATCGGTATATACACTTATGTGAACGTCGTGATTTATTAGACTACATTTTCGATTTATTGTAAGACATCTGACTATTCACGTGAATGCGAAACATTTTAACAACTACGGAGTATTTATTTAATATAGTAAATAGTAAATGAGTGGTCATTTAATAATTTTGGAATGTCTTCGTGTAAGATGTCGCGCGCAATAACTGTTATTTATTATATGAACATCTTTAATAAATATAATTAAAAATACGTTTTTTAACCCAACTATACATTTACTACTCACGTCTCATCAGATTATTTACGTTTTGCTTTTATTGTACGATATGTAATATAAAACTTTATTTTATATATGGGTTACATATTTTAAAAATGGTGCAATGAGTAATTAAAAGTATACAAATTCTATTGTAAGTCTTGATCATCTTAATGAACAACTATATGATAGCTCATGTATACCGTCATACCGACATGTGTCATAAATAATTCAAAATTTATTTATATGTATGTAATTAATCAGCTTTCTTTGATATTATTAATTACGGTATTCATCTAAAGTTAAAAACAGGCCAGAGTAAATAATTAATTTGCTTATCTCCAATATTATTAACTATATTCATCTAAAGTTTAAAAAACAGACCCGTGAATTTCACGGGTTACAACCTAGTTTATTTAAAATTAAAAATAATTTCTTAAAAATTCAAATACCTTTTTTGTCCACAAAAGTAGAAGTAACAATTTGGTGTTTCTGATTTTTTAAAACTACTTTTAAAAAATTAAGCTCTAAAAACAAAAACTCATTTTAAACAATCTAGGCCAAACATGCTCTTAATTTTTAATATATTATTATCATTGATGGATTTTTCATAGTGTTTGTTTCCCTTTGCATTCATTTTTTATTATTCACAAAATGTTCATGCGTCTGAATTTGAATCGTTGCTTAAAATTGGTGTCCGTATTTAAATGGTGTTATGGAGCAGGAGCTCTAACCAGTAATCAGCCTTGGCAAAGTACAGTAGGTGGTTTTCAAAGGGCCTTGGTGCCGAGCATGTGTTTATCTCACGAATGGTGTATTGTGTTGTCAGTCTAAGGCGAGATGATCCATACTTAAACTTGGGCCAAAGTGGGAAAATGATCCACATTTGAGTGTGATTAATGTGCCTAATCAATTATCCGACAATATTAATAACGAGATCGATTTATCCATACACAATAAGTGATAACATCTAACAAAGTTAGCCCATTGGCGTAGGGATAAGATTCAAATCCCCATACACTTTATATTGTATTGTCATATACGAAGTATGTCGTATTCTCAATCCATTTTTATATTTATATTCATAAAATGTTCATATACGGAAGCTTGAATTATGCGTCTGTCAGTGCTCCCTGTATAAACATCGTGTCTTCATGCCTATAGTTGTCGTATGAAAGAAAGTTCATATTTCCTTGTCATTTTATTCAATTTCAAAATTTTAACCCATATACATATAAAATAAGATTGACTTGAACTTTATGTTTCAAGATTATGTTGATATAATCTAAAACGTTAATTTGTCTTGAAATGAACACTCTTTTGTGTTCTTTAACATGTGATTTAAAAGAAAACTTCTTTAAACTTGTCATAACACATGTTGTATATTCATTCACATTAATATCATGTTAGTTTCACAAAGTTCTTATGCTACCGGTTGTTGACTCGATATGATTTATCTAACTCTAAATAACGCATAATACACACATACCTCATAAATTATTGTTTCAAACAACCACTTTTCGTCTAAAGTTTCAGACTAAATACAATACTAATGGTATATCTAGTGTTACAACTTACTATAACTCGTTTTTCAACCATAATCGCACTTTTCAGAAACTCGTTTTTCAACCATAATCGCACTTTTCAGAAAAACAACTCATCCGAACTAAGACCAAACTATAGACACATTAATGATTAACCATTCATAAAACTTGAGATAGCAAACAAGGTCGATTTGAAGTGTTCTGGAACTCGTTGGAAATGTGGGAGTACATTCTTTCCAACGGTTGTCAGCACGGTGGTCAAATGTGTCCTTATGTGGGGTAGATTGATCAATCTAAAGTAAGGTTGGTTAGAGAAAGAGCTAGAAGTTTGGGCTTACAACGACTTGTTAGAGGGGTTTTCAAGGGTCTTTAAATGGGGTTATGATGTTTGGTTTGATTTGAAATTTGGCATGTATGTTGAGGGGAGCGCAAGGTATGCCACAGTTGTGTTCTCTGTGGTGGTCGTTGGTTGCAAGTGGTGGTTTAACGGGAGTGAATTGATCCACAAAAAATCCTACTTTAACTTACATTAAACCCATGCGACTAGCCTTACTTTTCACATCAATCTACCCCACATAAAGACACTTTTGACCACCGTGTTGACAACCGTTGGAAAGCATGTACTCCCACACTTCCAACGAGTTCAAGAACACTTCAAACCGACCTCGTTTGTTATCTCAACCTTCGACTGAAAGTCATCCCATCACAACCGCTGAAACTTTGGCCAAAATGTGGTGTTTGACAAAAACAAGTTTATTAAAGGTGGTGTTTGACAAATTATTTTTTTAAAGGTGGTGTTTGAAAGAAAAAGTTTTTTAAAGGTGGTGTTAGACAAAAAAATCCATATATAATTTATACTTTGTAGAGTCGTGGTGGTATCTTAGTTGAGATAATGTGATGGAGTGCATATCAAATACTCGGAAAGTAAGTAATTCCAGTTCTGAAATCTCAAGTTTGATCACGCAAATCTAGCAACTTCACCTCATTTCAACAATGGCAACTCCCACTTCTTCCACCATACATCACCTCCTAACCAACCTCCTCCACCTCCCTAAAACCCGCGCTTTACAGCTCTCCGTCTCCCTTCTCTTCTTCCTTAACTTCCTCTACCTCCTCACCTACTTCCACCACCACCACCACTACTCCGCCTCATCGTCCACCTCGCCACCCCCACCTCCCTCTCTCCTCCACCTCACCACCACCACAAATACCCTCTCCCTTCCACGTTACCCTCGCCTCAGGTCCCACCCTTCCACGTCATCCAAACCCTGGCCCATCCTCCCATCCTACCTCCCGTGGACTCCACCCTCCAATTCCTCCTCCTCCTGCGAGTCCTTCTTCGGTAACGCCTTCTCCCGTACCTCCTTTATTCTCCCTCGAACCTCCTCAGCCTCGTGGTTCGGCTGTATGTACAATGCGGGGCTTCGGAGCTCCGTTTGTGATGGTGGCAGGGTTTTGATGGATCCGAGTAAGATTCGGATGTCTAATGGTGGTGAGAAGATTGATGAGGTTATTGGACGCTCCGATGACGAGGAGTTGCCGGTATTTTTGCCTGGTTCCTTTCGGCTTCGTCGTCGGGAGGAGGACGATGAGACGACTCCGAAACGTGTTGTTTCGGAGGCGTTTCTTGATGAGTTTGTACCTCATGGACAGATTTCTAGGCATACCATGAGGGAATTATTTGCTAATATGGAGTTGGTTGGGAAACGTGATTTTATTTGTAATGAGGTCAGCTTTTTCTTCGTTTCTGTTTATTTTGTTTAATTCAGGATCTTAAATGCGTTTTTTTGTTTGCCTGATTGTGTTTTTGCATTGGATTGGAATTATGTTGTAAATTAATGCTCATCTTACTTTTGGGATTACGTGAATATCGAGACTATCAAGTTTTGATGATTGTGTTATTGCATTGGAATTATGTTCAGATTTATGTGAATATCCAGTTTTGATGATAGTGTTAGTCGGAGTAAGAGTAATGCTTGGTTCGATGACTGTAGGCATGAGATGCTAAAGTAACTAAACCGCGCCACCCAAAGGCAGAATCAAATTGAGGTGATACGAATACCCTCTCACTAAATTGGAGGCCTTTGACAAATTTGTGATTATATAAGGATGATGCATTAAATAGGTTAGACTTGATAAAGGATTGTATTTCAGATTTCTTCCTTTGCTGATCATTCAGAGATTTATGCATTGATGTGAAATTGTTTATTGAATTACGTAATTTGTTGATAGTTTTGGACAGTCTTTCATCTAGATGATTGATATGGCTGAACAGTGTGGTAGAAACAGCGGTTAGTGTGGTGGATTTCCTCTAAAGGACTTTCATTAAATGTTCTTAGTTTCTATAATTGCTACTCATATGATGGTAAATAATTGTGAATATGGAGTTTAATGTAAATTGGAAAATGATGTTTGTTTTGAAAAGTATATGCTCATGATAGTACTCCGTATATCTGCCTTTGAGGCTTGAGCCTGAATCCAGCCGAGAGGAAATTTCCAGACAGTTGACTATCAAATTAAAAGTATCCCCCACTCACTACATTTGTGGTTTCTCTCCTCCTATTTTCCAAATTCACCTCCACCTGATCAGCTTATCCAATCATTTTCCCCAATATTCCAATTTTTCATTTTTGTAATACTGCTCCGTTGGATAGGGCCATAGGGGAAGCCTGCATGTCTTGCATTATCGGTTTCCAGACTCCATACTCTAGGAAATATATTATTCAGAGTTCAGACCCATCATTGTTGTTCTGGGATAGTAAAAACTAAAAAGTTCTCCGTACTTAGAGTAGATGCTTAAAATTTCATCAGATTAGCCTCCAAGTAACTTGTTGTGGGATTTTGTGTAGTTCATATCAAAGTGAAAATAATTGTTTGCTGAGATTTTGGAATGTTATTTTGATTTTTGACAATCTGATTGTCGTTACAGCTACTACTTGAACAGCAATGACAAATTGACAACAATATGCCATATGACAATCCCGGGGTTGAGATAAGCAGTGGTGTTAGTAGTCAGAGCAATAATTGCTAGATATCAGTTGTAGGAATTAGCGGAAAAAAAGAAGAAAATTCATAATAACAGTGATATAAATACTTCAGAATCTTTGGCTAAAAAGGGAAGGAGGGAAATAACTTGTGGAGAAGGTGCTGGGAGGAGGATAGGGTCATAGAACTCTGGAGCATGCAACATTACTTTTCTTTCCGTTGAAGTTTAGTTTTAGTTAGTATGATTTGAACGAACAAACTGTATGAGCATCCTCCGGTTTACACTTTACAGTTTGAATATGGTAAAGCCATCAATATCATTAACATAATCATTATGTTTACTAAACATTTGTTATGTTTTGTGGTTACAGTGGATTGAGGAACCCACATTACTTGTGACAAGGTTTGAGTACGCAAATGTGTTTCACACATATACGGATTGGTACAGTTCATATGTTAGCTCCAGAGTGGCGGGCTTGCCAACTCGGCCAAATGTGGTTTTCCTTGATGGGCATGCTAGGGTAAGCGAATAGTTTACTGTATATCAATTTTGGCTTTATATGTCTTGATGCTTTGTCAATCACATAACTCACTGATCAATCAGTAGTTGAATGCTCAGTTTTTGTGCTTGTGCTTCTATAGCATCATCTTTTAAGTGCAGCAGGCTTACACCTTTGATTCAATCAGGTTGAAGTAGTGGTAATTTTCTGATTAATTACATGTGTGAATACCTTGTGTTGGAAGTAACCCCAACATTGATGAATAACACTTATGTTCAACAGTAACATATAGAGTCTTTATTTGTTTCGAATGATGGTGGCAAGTAACCCAGCATTGATGAGTAAGACTTGCGTTTTATCAGTAGCATAGAGTCTCTATTTGCTTAGAATTATGTAAACAGTGGTTATTGGTAAATATTAGGAGTTATTATTTTGTATCCTAAGACCCTTCATGTGGCCTAGAGTTATGACTTGGGACCTTATATATAAAGGTTATTGGTCATTGCTGGATAAGTGAGGGTTATGTTTAATACCCTGAGCTAACATTGAGTCAAGTTTTGGAGGATTGTGTTATTGTTAAGGTTTGAATAATAATGCAAGTTGGGACGTGGGTAATCTTGTAACAAAAACATTGTGATATTTGCATTTTTCCTTTTATATTGTTTTGTACCAAAAACCCCCAACACCTTAATCATGAAATGAACTATCTTTATTGTGCTAGTGAAGTGATACAAACAGCCCTGCAGTCATTACTATTCTTACCCTATGCTACTCCGAGGATCTTCTCTTGAACCTTCTCCTCAAATTCAAGGATATGGGTCTGGGATTGTACCCTACTCTTACCCATTGAACACTTATCTTGGAAGAGGCCAAAAGGAAGGTTCGCATGAGGAAAGCATAGGGAAAGTCTGGTGTAGTAAGCATATAAAACAAATTGACATTTAAGCATTATGTTTTTAGAACTGTCTATTTCACATTCAAGACTTGAAATATTTCATAAATCATAATGATACTTAAATTTTAGTTTGATGGCATATCCAGGTTTTACTTTTATGGTCTGTATCCGCATTTCTAGATACGATCCCCGTTACACAAGAATTTAGTCATGGGAGTCCGACACTCTGATTGTCGCGTATGTACACATCCAGCAGTCAGCAGACTCAGCACTCACATTGGAGTCCAAGATAGCTCTTGCCGGACTATTATTTTGAAGATCTAAGACAGCTTATTTTCTTATCTAGGCAATCTAGCTTTTCTGTGAAGTGAGATGTTTCTGTAAATGAGTCTACAATCCCCTAACATCATTTTGTGCTTCATGCAGACACAACTGGAAGAAACATGGGAAGCACTATTTTCGAGTATTAGATTTGCCAAAAATTTCACTGGACCCGTGTGCTTTCGACATGCTGTCTTTGTACCTTTAGGGTACGAGACAGCCTGGTTCAAGGGTCTAAGTGAGCCTATAGATTGTCAAGGGGCTTCGGCACAAAACCTATGGGCGAACCCGGATGACAGCAAGACTGCCCGATTATCAGAATTTGGGGAGCTGGTCAAATCTGCGTTTGATTTACCAATTGAAAGACTTAGAACCCTAAAACCATCGCTGGAATACAATGTGTTGTTTGTTAGGCGTGAGGATTATCTTGCTCATCCACGTCACGGTGGCAGAGTCGAATCCCGACTGAGTAACGAACAGGAGGTATTTGATTCATTGAAGACGTGGGCATCTAATCATAGCGATTGCCGGATTAACCTTGTAAACGGGTTGTTTGCTCACATGTCAATGAGAGAGCAAATCCGAGCTATTGAGGATGCAAATGTGATCATTGGAGCTCATGGGGCCGGTCTCACTCATGTGGTCTCAGCCTCACCAAAAACTGTGATTCTTGAAATCATTAGCAGTCAGTTCCAACGTCCACATTTTCAGTTAATCTCCAAGTGGAAAGGTCTTGATTACCATGCCATTAATCTGCCTGCCTCATCTGCTGATCCTGACGAGGTTATTGAACGGCTTACAAAGATCATGAAAAGCATTGGGTGCTGAAGGCTTTTGAACATTATCTAACAGAGATTGCTGACAACACTTTAAATGTCGAAATCAGCCTTGAAGCATTCGACTGGTCAGTCTCCTTTTGCTCTATTCATCTGTTTCATTAATTGTATATTATGTATACATAAAGGAGGGAAATAGGGTGATATCTGAAGTCCGGCCCAGTTTGAGTTTGGAACTTTAGCCGGCAATTCTGGTCACTGTATACAGAGGGTTAGCATAGGATAATGCCACGATTTAGAGGTAGCCTGGCCTAGGCTATTTACTCACTAATTTTGTTTCCTTGGAGCTTTAGGGCTCGTTAAAATTAGGCTGGGGAAGTTATCTTCTGGCCATCTCAGCTTCCCTATGATTTACTGTATTTTAACTGTATTTTAACTGTATTATTATTTAACTACGGATAATCCACATTGGACGAGAGCTTTGGCACATATATTTTTCTTGGTAGTTAAACTTTTGTTGAACTAATGGCCCAGTTTTCAACCATCTCTTCTTGCACGTAGTTGAGTAATTAGCCAAATTACAAGTAAATGATGAGTAAAGTAATCAGTTTTTTAATAGACGGTCTTATTTTAGAATTTGTGTATAGATAGTGCATTAGTGTGTGATGAGAGTATATGAAAAGTAGTGTAAGTGTAACTACAATCCTACACTTAACCGAAATACATTGCTTTTCTAACCACATCATAGTTGTATGACTAGTCTATCTTCATAGTTTCATGATTCTCTTATTATTATTATTATTATTATTGTCCACTTATCTTTCTGTTGGGAGTGAACAGCTTTGGAAAGTGGCACAAGTTAAGGTGTAGCCTGTAAATAGCAGACAATCAAAATAGTGGCCTAGTGGGTGGGGACTGGGGACTGGGTTAGGACATTTTATGATCACAAATTCTTATTTGTAACGGCACTATCCGTCGCAAGCTTGTGACGGATACCGTTTCCTCTCACAAAATACCCACTTTTTTTCTCTCTCCAACACTATTCATGTGGTCCCCTTTCTCCACTAACTCATATCTATCCATTTTATCTCACAAAATATCCGTCACAAATGATAACCCGTCGCAAGCAAGAGTTACTATTTTATGATACGTCTATATGCGTATGATTTTGTGATGCCTAAAAAGAGAATGGTTCATGTCCTCTAAATATAAAGATATGGGTTCCACACTTTTTCTTTCACAAAATTCTCGTTTAAAACGATGTTATTGTCTTAAACTTAATACAGATCAAATAATTAAAATAAAATAAAAATATAATGCATGAAAAAAGCCAAAAATAACAAAATAATTGTCTCATATCTATGTTACTTCGACACTTCACTTAATTATCGTGTCGCGTATCGGTGCCTGACACGACACTTCGACACTTCAATTTAGACCACAAAACAAGAAATTTCTCCTAAAATAGCCGTGTCTGACATTCCGACACGTGTCATCACATGACACCAGTAACAGAATTTGTGTATATACATAAATACTTCGTAAGATACAAAGTTAGATTGGTTGAGTATGAGACTTGGTGAAGTATGAATTCTTCAGCTAGCAGCAGATATAGAGTTAGATTGGTTGCATTGTGATTTGATCAAATCTTATGTTAATTTGTTGTTTTACTAAATAACCATATTCCTACTTTTTCTGAATAGTTGACTTCACAATTACGAACTACTGGGAGTAATATTCTATAATAATCTGTCTAGTCTTCACTTTCCGTTGCCAATCAAATATGAATATGAATATGAATATGAATATGAATATGAATATGAATATGTACTAGCACTACTCCACTATTATGGTAACTACTTTATGCCTTTTTTTTTGGTTGCATTATTACAAACTTTGCAGTCGGATGATTATAGAGTTGGAATAATGCAATTGTGAGGTCTAAATTGCCAAATAGGCTCATATTAATAATAATTTAATACTATCAATAGTAATCGTGCTCTAAACTTTTAAAGGCGATGCATTTCTACATGTGTATACAGTAGCATTCATTTTGGCTTGGAGCTGAATGGATGTATCCAAATTTGCAAATTCTTGTTTTAACTTGACAATTATCACTGCTCCTAACTAGTGCCTGCGATTAGTGGTGACTTTTTCCCCAAAAGTAGTCATATATGATTGTAATGGCATCTCAAAATTCCGTCTTATTATTTTAGATGAAAATAATCGTCTTAAAAAAGACCAACACATCATCAAAATATCAAATTATGATGGCAGTCGACGTAGACGACGTTGGCAATGGAATAGAGTGAATGTTGATTAATTATATTCAAGTTAGTTTGTTTTATTCACATGGGTCTTCCTACTGTCATTTTCCAAACGTTACGTGACCAATTAGAGTTTGTTCCACTATTATAGCTCATCTTACCTCAACGTAATGTTAGCTTTCTCTGTTTTGTTTTCAGCTTGGTTTCTCCCTACGCTTCTACTATTACTACTACTACACTAACTCCTTCGCTACTCAATTTCCGATTTTATTAAAAGTTCGGTCCAAATTCAGAATCTGCTCCAACATTATTTGGCTACGGATTTATGACAATTGATCAATTTTAAGGTAGCACAGCCTCGGATTTTACTTAAGGAATAACGTACATTCAAGTCTTTTTAAATCAAAGAATGTTCACTATGGTTGTCTTGTTTGAAAAGTGACTCGTTAATCAATAAGTAAGCTAAAGATTAATGCTACTAATAAATACAATAATAAAATATTTTTATACTTTTGAGGCTGACACTTACCCTTCTTCCCCACATATCCTCCCCTGGTCTCGAGTCACACTATTTAAAAGTTAGAATTAATCGAGTATAAAAACTTATGTTGATTGAGGTCGTGCTTAGTTTTTTTGTATTAGGGTTACTTTGAAAATAGTAATACTATTCAACCACTTGAAGATTATTTTTAATTTTTTTCTTTTTTTTATTGTAGATGGTCATAAGGCAAATATATTGCCGGCTTATTGTAATATTATTAGCTACATTAAATGATATATGTAATAAATTATATTCTTTTTAAGAACGATAATATTAGATATTTATGCCAATTTAAAGTTAAAAAAGTGGTGATAGACATATGTGGTGTTAAATTTAAAATTAAATAAAGCCCTTTTGGGTCCAAAATGTTCAAGCAAATGAGTCGCTATAAACTTAGGTGGAGGAGTTTTACGGCCATTAAAATACGATTGGGCTGATATGGCAGAATATTACGGGAGCATAAATTTTCATTTGTGACGTATATCCGTCGTAAATTTGCGACGGATTAAATATTACCATTTGAGTAGGAAAAATAAGTTTTTGAAATGCCCTCTTATCTAAGCAAATTGGAAAAGTTAACCGTTAAAAACTTGCGACGGATACGTCGCAAGGGAAAGTTAATGTTACGAAAACTTGATTATTTACCTAAAGATAGATCACTTTCGAGACATTTATGATACTAGGAATTTTACTTGTAGGATATCACGAATGAATCTAATAACAGACTAATTAGTAGAGTAGTAATTAGTAGTGACTTCGTAGTATTATGTATTTATGTTTGACCAAAAACGTAAGAAGGTGATTATTCTATTTTGGATATTTATATTTATGGTATGTCCACTTCTATAAAACTGCCACATGTCTCCACTTCTCCCTCTCATAAAAAAGATACAATAATACAAATAATGCACTCCTAAGTCCTATAACAACAAGATTACACGAAACTCTTCATTCTTACCAATTTCACTTATCTTCAAATATCTAATCATGTGTTCCCTACTTAATATTCATACAGCAATTAGCAACCCATATGACCCGTATTTTTCTGTACTATTAGCAAACAATTAGGTTAAATACGATTAAAAAGGCTTTCGAAATTATAACGTAAGAATGAAAAATATCAAAGTTATTTTAAAAACAAAAAGAGTACGTATTTTCACAATAAATTTACGTCTTTTATAATTATAAAACGTATACCAAATGTGATAAACTTTAGTATTAGGGTTAATTAGGAAGAAGCCAAATCAAAATAGGAGAAAAGAGAAAAGTCATAAGAAAAACATGTCATTGTTTGTATAAACAACATCAACATCTTCTTCTTCCTATTATTCTCCTACTTCTTCTCAATCCCTGTTAGGCTCATAGGCTGTTACATACCAAACTTCCTATCTAACTTCATACCATCAAACCTTTCTACCTTTCTTCTTTCACTTATTCTTCTTCTTCTTCTTATTATTATTATTCCCTTCTTTCACAATATTCGCATTTTCATACAACTCTCATTATTTCATGCCAAAAATTCACAATAATTTCTAATTATTTTTCTTTTATTTATTTATTTATTTTTTATTTTGGTATACAATTCAAATGAGTAAACGACTAAAAGGGTTAATAAGCTTGTTATGTAAGAACAAGCTTAAGTCTAAGTCTAAATCGTCCAGGTACAAGGTTCGAACCCCGGTCGACGTTGTCAAACTTATTAATGATCATTTGCTTTCCCTTCATAATCACACTCTTGATCATGCTCTTCCTGAAAAGGTGAATTTTTATTTTAATTTATTTATGTCTTCTTTTTTGTTATATGCTTATTTATGTTTGTTAATGGCTATTTTTGGATGATGGGTTGTGTGGTTTTTGTTTGTGTATTCATAAATGAAGAGAGAAATGTGATCAGATTAATATTACAGTTGCATTTTTTTGGGTCTATAATTTATAACTTCCCCTTTTTTTAAGGAATTTTCCTAAAATTTTAATGGGTTTTTGTAGTTCAGTTGCATATAAACTTGTTCTGTTTCATGCTAAATTATTTGATGAGTATTAATGTATACTCCCCCACTCATCGTCATTTTGTTGTTATCGATTTACAAGTGGACAATAGATTACGTGGATGTCAAAATACCGTTCAAAAAATTTCTACAAGGTAAACAAATGGCCGGGATAGAGGTTGTTTTTCTTTTCCTGGGCATGAGAAATTTCTGGAAATTATGATTACCCCAGTGTGTGCACTTTTGGTATTGATAACGCCACTCGAAAATCTATAAGGAAAGAAGGATGTTAATTGTTTAATGTGACTCATCGTTTAATTTGTGTAGGTAGCAATTATTGTTGTTTAAGAATTCAGACAAACAAAAGAATAACTTTTTATAATGTGCATTGCTGATGTTTGCTTAATGATTGATTACTCCGTATATGACTCGGCTTAATGATTGAGTATTTTTTTTCACTGCAATGATAATTATGTATACTAGAAGCTTAATCTGCTTGTGTTCAGATTGAAGAATTGGGAAGACTAATTGCGGAACTGAAATGTATTCTATACGGGACCAGCGAATCTGAACCTAACCCAGACGCTTGTGCACAAGTAACTAATGAATTCTTCCAAGAAAACACGCTTCGTCTTCTCATAATCTGCCTTCCAGAATTGGAGTTGGAGGTATATTCATCAAATTGATTTGTTAATGTAGTCGTACCAAAGTAGTATCTAATTTCAGCTACTTGTGTGAAAGTTTTTCCAACTCTTCTCTTCCTGATGTTTCTTATTATTAAAAGGATGATTTCTCTTAGGCCCGGAATGATGCTACCCAAGTGGTTGCGAATCTGCAAAGACAACAGGTTCATTCGCGTCTCATTGCTTCTGATTACTTGGAAGCAAATACTGATCTCTTGGATATTCTTGTGTCAGGGTAGGTCACTAACTCTTATATTTACTCTAGTGAAATCACGTAAAACGGGTCTAGGACACTCATATGTGTGTTGGTGTCGCATTTTCAACAATATTTGTCTGTATAAAATGATTGCATCCTTTATGACCTTTTACCAGATATGAAACTCATAGATTAGCCTTGCATTATGGCAATATGCTGAGGGAGTGCATTCGGCATCAGAGCATTGCAAAGTAGGTGTTCTGTATTTGACATTGTAAACTTGCTGGCTATAATATACCGACAATTTGTCATTCTGCTTTATTTCTTTATCTGATTATCTGATTGATTAGTAATTGGACTTAAGACTCTGATGGCCTTGTCTCATAGATATGTTCTGGAATCCCATACTCGGAAGTTTTTCGATTATATACAGTTTCCAGATTTTGATGTATCATCAGATGCGGCAGCTACTTTTAAGGTTCAATATCTGCACCTTTTTTGCTTGCCTCTTTAATTCATCATCGACTACTATGTTGGACGAAAGTGTTTCAGGTTTATTACACGAGGATGGATGATTGTTCTCTGAATTTTTGTTGCTAAAGATGAAATGAAATATATCTGAAATGATTGCAAAGTGTCCTGATCTTCCTTGTTTTGGCAGGAGTTGTTCACGAGGCATAAATCCACAGTTGCAGAGTTTCTGGCTATGAATTATGATTGGGTAAATCACGGTCATTTTATTGCTAAAGTATTTAAGACCTAAAATGTTTGTTTAATAAGCCAAGTTGGTGAAGATAAACACTCCCATCTGTGATATAGTTCTTCCAAGAGTTCAACACAAAGTTGCTGGAATCTCCGGTTTACATCACACGGCGTCAATCCATCAAGGTAATAAGCAAGATGATGTCACAGACTCAAATCCGGATGTAGTAATTAATTCAATGTTGAAACTAATGCTTACTAGATTTTGTCATTAACTCAACAAAGTGATTATGCAAATATGACGACATGGTTGTTTGTATTAAACTCTTACATCTTGTTTTTGAAGCTCCTGGGAGATATATTGCTTGATCGTTCGAATACTATGATAATGGTGCGCTACGTCAGCTCGAGAGACAACTTAATTACTCTCATGAATCTTCTACGGGTATGATTCTCAGTCCTAAACTCCTCCCTTACAATTGAATAGTAATAGTAATAGTAATAGTAATAGTGATACCATAACGACTTTCTTTCCTTCCTTCCTTCCTTCCGGCAATCATTTCAGGATCCAAGCAAGCCTATACAGCTAGAAGCGTTCCATATCTTCAAGGTATCTTTTTGTCATATCTATTCATTCCATTAAGCACTTCAGTGAAAAGTTGATAGCTTCAAACTCTTATTATCGCAGTTGTTTTGTGATAACCGTAATAAGCCACGTGACATCGTTGCCATACTCATAGCCAATCGGAGCAAGCTTCTTCGCTTCTTTGGTAATTTCAAGATTGACAAAGGTATCTATCTCATTGCATGATTTCAAATTCGTCATGTTATCTCTTGTGCTCGTGGCTGATGCTTATACATGATTGCCATTTGTTTCCATTGCATCAGAGGATGCGCAGTTTGAAGTTGACAAAGCTCAAGTTATTAAGGAGATAGCGGAGCTGGAGCCTGGACAGATTCGATTATTTGCATAATGGACAAATTTCGACAACTTGAAGAAGCTCAAGTGCTGCAAGGTTTTCTTGCATTTGTGTGTACATTTTGAATCCACTACGAGTTTATGACATGACACGCACAAATGAAATTGCAAAGATCGACTTTGTTTTTGGTGTCGAGTGATCAAAGTTGCGAGAAGTGCAGTTGTAGTTAGCTAAGGTTAGGATTGTGATTCAATCTTGCCTTTTTAGGTGATGCCAGGGACTTGTAGTTCCTAGAGCAACAACAATTCTCCAATCTCATTATTAGGCAGGGAGAGATGAGTCTTTTTTTTATAGAGGAATTGTGTGCAGGATTTGATGAAAGACACAAATGTTGATAAAATGGATACTTTTCCTGTATATTTTATAGTCTAATTTGACAAATGCTGACAGAAAACTTTATAGTCTAATTGAGTGTTTAATCAATAAAACTTTATAGCTTGCGACCAGCTTGAGCTTGGCTCGGTTAAAGCTCGACTTGAGTTTGAGCTTGAGAGCTTAACGAGTTAAATGAAGTTATTGTTGGATCTGATTAAAAAGCTTGCGAGTGGTTTCAATCAATTGTGTGATTAAAGGAGATATATCTTGCTCTTATTTTATGAAAAACAATTATCATGATTATACGTTTGTATCAACATATTAAATGTTCTTATTGATTTGAGGAATATTTTTACATATAAATTTAATTCACATTATTAAAAAATATCGATAAAAAACGAAAAGTCAACAATTTTTTTCACCTCAAAATCTTCTAAAACTCGAATTTTATTTCATAATCGTATTGAAAAGAGTCAAAAGACTGGTTTAACCTAAGCCCAATCCCATAACATTTTCACAAAATCGGAATGAAAGAAAAGCCCAAATGAAGGGGGCATAATTGTAAATTAAACGAAATTAGGGTTCTACAAAAACCTAGAGCAGCATATCAGCCACCTCTCTCAGAAATTTGAAGACACCAAAGAGAGGGAAACCCTAGTTTCTTCACATTCCTGTGAAAATGGGTACGCAATTTTCCCTCTTTTCTCCTCAATCACACTTCAATTTCTTGAAACCCTAGATCTCAATACCCGAAATGTTGATTCAATATGTATTTGATATTGATTTGTGTTGTATTAATGTCGATTAATTTCGTAAATTGTAGGTATTTCTCGTGATTCTATGCACAAGCGTCGTGCTACAGGTGGTAAGAAGAAGGCTTGGAGAAAGAAGCGAAAGTAATTTCAACATTCTCTTTTTCATTTTTGTTATTCCTTTTTTTTCATAAAAATATTTACATACATTTAATGTTTTTTCAGTGCTATATAGTTTTGCCATTTTCATTAGATAAACAAATGACTGAGACGGAGATAGAATATATTTTTTATGATGTTATGGATTTAGTGTTCAATTTGATTTAGTGAGCCAAAATGAATTATCCGAATACCTTCCTGCAATCCATCGCTTTCATTTCTTTGGATGATTGTTAGTGCTTGTGGGACGGTACTGTGCCGATAAGCTGCTCCATCTGCAGGCAACATAACTATAAGCTATATTACTACTGATATTTCAATGATTTTAAGTTTTTCTTCAATGTCGAGCAAAGCGATTGATGATTTTAAGTTTTCCTATTGGGTTTGTAAAATAGTGTGCTTATTGACGGTCCTGTGCTGATTAGTAACTCCATCTGCACGCAACATAATCATAAGCTATATCATGGTGCCTTTTATTATCTGTCAGTTTTCATCACAATTTGTTGAAGACTATTGAGATGCCTGGCATACATTTCTATTTTAGTGCTTTCCCTTTTCGCTAGTTCTTTACCTTGCCTAAGCTCAAGCATTAGTACGACATTAGCCAATATATATCGGGACTTCTTAGGTTTCCCTTTACAAAAAGATGAAACTAATGTTTAAGTTGGCCTTGCCCATTCCTATCAAACTTTTCATTACTAAAGTTCTATCATTTATTCAGTTTTTATTAACTATTGAGCAAAGCTATCACTGATTGCGCACACTGGTGGTCAAATTTTCTGTGTTTTAAGATTGTCCTGGCTGTTTTTTTGTATAATGATTTAGGTATTTTGAATAGTGTTTTACTATTGGGTTTGTAAAAATAGTGTGCTTATTGACGGTCCTGTGCTGATTAGTTACTCCATCTGCACGCAACATAATCATAAGCTATATCATGGTGCCTTGCATCATCTGTCAGTTTTCTTCGCAATTTGTTGAAAACTATTGAGATGCTGTGGCATACATTTTTATTCTAATGCGTGTCCCTATTTTTTCTAGTTTAGTACCTTTCCCAGGCTCAAGCTTGAGTAAGATGTTAGCCAAAATGCCTCATGAAGTGTTTGGTACCCCTTTAAGGAGAAGCGAAATTTCATACTTCCATTTCATATCCGTTTATTATGACCATCCCCATTCCTACCAATCTGTTACCCCATGCTTTGTTTAAAATAAATAATTAGTAGTCTACAAATATCTGTTTTGAAGAATAATTAATAATGATTGATAAAGCACATTTATTGCATGAATTGGTGTGTGTTTAACCTCGCCATCTGTTTCCATGTGACGTGGTTGCCTGTAGTTCTGTATTCTGTTTTTTCACAGCTTTTAAATCATTTCTCTTTTGTTTGCAATTGATAGACTTATGTTGACATTTTCCCCTTTATTTGGCGTTTCTGGCCCTCATTTGTTATGTATGGCCTGCTAATTGGATTTTCTTGAATTAAGGTATGAGTTGGGAAGGCAGCCAGCAAACACAAAACTATCAAGCAACAAGACTGTTAGAAGAGTCAGGGTTCGTGGTGGTAATGTGAAATGGCGTGCATTGAGATTGGATACTGGCAACTACTCATGGGGTAGTGAGGCAGTGACCCGCAAGACCCGTATTTTAGATGTGGTGTACAATGCATCTAACAATGAGTTGGTCAGAACTCAGACTCTGGTAAAGAGTGCCATTGTTCAGGTTGATGCTGCTCCATTTAAGCAGTGGTACCTTCAGCACTATGGAGTTGAAATCGGACGTAAGAAGAAGACCGCTGCCTCTGCCAAGAAGGAAGGCGAGGTATAATTTTGTCTTCCCATATGTTCCTTTCCTGCTCATTAGATGGTTTATTGCTATGATAGTCACCACTCTTGAATGCAGTTTTTTTCCCTTCCTCCTGTACATGAAGTATGGCTTCTTGGCAGATTGTTTGTAATGAAGTGTTATGTTATATGTCATGTACGCTTAGTTGTAGCATTACCTAGTCTTTATGTTCTACCTCTAGTGTCGTCAGCAGAAATACTGAAATTCTGAATCAACTTTACCCAACTGGCCTAGTTCATGGAAATCCTGTCTTATAGTCTGGTAGCTCAGGAGTGTAATTGCTTGTGAAGTTAATTTCTTGGCTGTATTTTGTTCTAGAAATTTGTACAACTCATTTACACGTTTGTTTCACCAGGAAGCCGAGGCTACCGAGGAGGCCAAGAAGAGCAACCATGTTTCTAGAAAGATAGAGAAGCGACAAGAAGGCCGTACATTAGACTCTCACATTGAAGAGCAATTTGGTGGCGGTCGTTTGTTGGCTTGCATTTCTTCCCGCCCTGGTCAATGTGGCCGCTGTGATGGGTAAGTTTTGATTTGGTTATGTCAAGTGAAGATATACCATTATTTATTTGCCGCCTGACATTTTACAATAGATGGTGATTTTGCTAATCCTTTCATTTCCTGACAATCCCGTTAACCTCTGTTGGAAATTAGACAAAACTGTAGAGATGGTTTTACATATTCTCCTACCCATAAGTATACTACTTATTATTGTATCAAATAGTCTTAAGATACTTCAAAACTGATGTAAAATGGTTTATGGTACAGATACCTTCTTGAGGGCAAAGAGTTGGAGTTCTACATGAAGAAGATCCAGAAGAAGAAGGGGAAGTCAGCAGCCTAAATTTTGCCATAGGAAATCTTTGTTTTCGATCAACATCTACTATAATAGCGTTGGACCTCTATTTAGCAGTCATCATGATAACTTGGCTCCGAACATTTTGTAACATGTAATTTGATACATTTTAAATATTTATGGTGATTGTCCGTTGGTCATTTTTTTCATTGATCAGGGTTTAATCTGTTTGAGTGTACTTGGCTTGCAATACTGTGAGGCTTTGTTGGAATAACCCATTCTTGCTGATCTCAATCAAGGGTTTTGAAATTAGCACAAATTATCATTGAAGACGAATGTCCCTCTCACAAAATACAACTGGTACGACCCATAAAATACTTATTTTTTTCCACTTGTCCTCTCATTTGTCTGGAGGAGATTATCTGTTCTAAATTTTCTGAATTAATTTTTCACATACGAATTTTACTCTTTCACGTACATTTTATCACAAAATTTCCACACACTACCCACCTCTAAAAACGAAAATATACTTCTCTCCCCTCATTTCTTCCCAAAATCTAATCAATTTGTTTCTTAAAATTTTCAATTATTCATCTAAATTAAATTATGGAGTATATAGCAGACAAACAATTAGATATTCTTAAATAAATTACACTATTTGTTATCGATTGAATTAATATAATATATTTGTTTATTAGGGTTTTGCATCATATTAGGCTTGATGATGGTGGTGAAGTAAACTAATTGACGGCCTTAAACAAACTAGCAACATGTTCTATCCAATAGGTTGCCGAATTCCAATTTTCTATGTATGAGGTTTCAATGATTTATCGAGCATGATTTTTACAGCATATCAACTAGCTACATTATTGTACAATTGATACAAATAGTATGCAACGGGGTAGGACATGTTGGTTTTTGGGATGAGGTAGGGTGGTGAAGGTATTAGCACCCATGGTAGGGATGGGCCAGCATAAGATGGTTTGGTGGCGGTGAAGAGTAGTGGGTTGTGCGTCAGTGGTGGAGGTGACTAACCATGGTCGGGGGGTAGACGATGAATGTGGTGCGAGAAAGGCGATTGATTGCCGATGCGAGGAACAACGACCGAAGGTTTGTGCAATTGACGGTAGGGTGGTTGATAGTGGTGGGTGGGTGTTTGGGTGGATGATGATTTTTATTGGGTTTTGTGTAGAAGGAAGGTCAACTGAAAAAAATGACAAGGGTAAAGTTGTAAAAATTGTATGTAAAAGAGTAAACTTCGTATGTGAAAAAACACATCCTTAAATTTTTGATAGATAGTATCCGTCACAGCAAGATTCTTTGTTATTTTAGAGGATCTAAAACTGCATTAACCATTTTCCCTCTTAAAAGGAAATTTACTACATTCGAATGAATAAAATTTCAATTCACATTGTTTTTTTCAAATTATTGAAATGTTGAGAAAATTGAAAGGCTTAAACAATTCATAGATTATACCAATAGTTGTAGGATATAGAATTTGAGCTTTAATAGAAAATATTTGAGTTCATCCAATTATTAATCGGAAAAAGTATACATAAATTCCAATAATACATTATTTATATGTTTAATTTTATTTATGCTTAAATTATTTAAAAAACCCCAGATCACCTTTTTTTTTATAGGTTGCAATAAAAATTCACAAATTCTTATTTGCAACGGCACTATCCGTCGCAAGCTTGTGACGGATACCGTTTTCTCTCACAAAATACCCACTTTTTCTCTCTCTCCAACACTATTCATGTGGTCCCTTTCTCCACTAACTCATTTATATCCATTTTATCTCACAAAATATCCGTCACAAATAATGACCTGTCGCAAGCAAGACTTACTGATAAAAATTACCAATTCCATACAAGTCACGTCAAAAGTAAAAATATACTGTAAGACAAAACAGATATTGTGTTTTAAAAATTTGGTACCGAAAATCAAATATCCGAACAAAACCCTAATTATTTTGATCTCATCTCCACCTTCATTTAATTATTTACTCAGCCCCATCTCTCTGGCCTATCTTCGATCCCCTCGATCTTCGAGTTTATGCTGGTTATGTCGTCCATGACGGCGACCCTTCTGACGTTAACTTTACTTCCGAGGTTGCTAATGGCGTCTTTCGCTTGTTATTCTTCCCTCGTTTTGACGGTTCTCTCCATTTTGTCTCCCATCCTCGTCGCAACTCAGGCGATGCTAGTCAACCTGATCATGATTCAGGTCTTCTTAAAATGCTCTCTTCCTATGAATTTTGGTGAATTAATTTTTGTATGAGACGGATTTACAGCGAGGGTTTGATCAGTTAATTTGTTTATTGCAAGATTTAAAATGGTGGAGAACTAATTATTTTTGTTGGAATTCATAGGGCAAAATGAAGAAATTAAAATCCCAGCACAACAAAATATTTCTTTCATTCTGCAATCTCCACTTGAGCCTTATGGTATGCTTTCTTCATTTCCATTGTCTTGAGTTTTGTCTTACATTTTCCATGCCTCAACGCGATTTGAGACATATCAAATAAATATCAACCCATTACATATTTTAAACCCGATTTTTTATGTAATTTTAAAACCTCTAGATCGCTCAATTTTAAATTGTATGCCAATTTTAGCTTGTAAGTCGTTTTCATATGGCATTATGTTAATATCGTGTGAATATCGAGAATTTTTAAATCGAATCGGTCGAAAAAATGTGGATAGTAAACTTCAAAATCCGATATTTTTGGTCATTTTAAAACCTGGAATTTTTTTTCTAAACTTTGCCTATATGCTCATTATATCCTATACTATAAATTCGTTCTTCGAATTTTTCACAAAACAATACTTCCTCCATTTTTATCCAAATACCCTATTTGCTTTATTCACGTTTGTCAACGCAAGTTTTGCGTGCTTCATATCTTTAACTACGTATTTGTAAAAATTATAAAAGTTATATATTTTCAATGTACTCGTAAAGACGAATTAAACAAGACCCCACATGAATATATTTTTTCTTACGTATTGAGATAAAATTGAGATTGAAAGTTGATTGATGAATAGTGTACAAAAAGCAAATATGGTATTTGGATAAAAATGAAGGAAGTATAAAATAAAACATAAAACTGATTTTGTCTATTTAAAGTAATATAAGAACCTCTAAGGCCCTGTTCTTTTGGACTGAAACTTAAGTGAACTGAACTGAACTGAACTTATAGGATCTGAACTGAACTGAACTGAACTTATATGAACTGAACTGAACTTATAGGAACTGAACTGAACTGAACTTATAGGAACTGAACTGAACTTATAGGAACTGAACTGAACTGAACTGAACTTATAGGAACTGAACTGAACTGAACTTATAGGATCTGAACTGAACTTAACTTATAGGATCTGAACTAAACTTATAAAATCCGAACTTAATTAACTTTATTTTAATTTAAGTTAACTATTATTATTATTATTATTATTATTATTTTTACATTGATAAAAAAATTAGTCTAAAATAAAAGGTAGTTTAAAATATTTTCAACTTTATATATAATGGTTTGTTCATAGTTCATACATTATACTACAATTACATTACGATAAAAATAATTCACTATTACAATTTTCTCTAACCATTTATTTTCTCTAATAATGGTGATGAAGAAACTGATTAATGGGAGAGTGACAATTGGTGAGGGTGAGGCCGTCGTATGATGAGTTGTTGTTTTTTGGCATTAATGAGGATGATAGTTTGACATTAATTAGAGAGTAAAAGACGGGTAAATTATTAATGAGTTGTTTTTTTATAGATGACGTGTATCGAATAATTAAAGCAAAATATTTGTATCGGTTGTTAAAAATAATACTCCGTATATAACTTTTCTTAATTGAGTTTATATGAACTGAACTTATAGGAACTGAACTGAACTTATAGGAACTGAACTGAACTTATAGGAACTGAACTGAACTGAACTGAACTTATAGGAACTGAATTGAACTGAACTGAACTGAACTTATAGGAACTGAACTAAACTGAACTGAACTGAACTTATAGGAACTGAACTGAACTTATAGGAACTGAACTGAACTGAACTTATAGGATCTGAACTGAACTGAACTTATAGGAACTGAACTGAACTTATAGGAACTGAATTGAACTGAACTGAACTTATAGGATCTGAAGTGAACTTAAGTTAAGTGACTTGAAGTCCAAAAGAACAGGGCCTAAGTCTATTTAAAGTAATATAAGAACTTCAAAATCGGCTATTTTTAGTCATTTTAGATCCCGAACTTTTTTTTCTTCTGAATCCTTTTTTATAGACTCATTATATGCTTTAATTAATATTGGATGCTTAAATTTTTTCACAAAACAACATAGAATAAAATATATAAAACGTATTTTGTCCAGGACATTTAAAGTAATGTTCGGACCTCTAAATATCTCTATTTTAAACTGTTTGCCTATTTTAACACTTTGAGACATTTTTATATAGTATTAAGGTTCTATGGTGTGAATTTCAAGAGTTTTTATTCCGAACCTTAAAGGCCTAAAAACGTGGATAATAACCTTCAAAATCGGCTATTTTCGGTTATTTCATATCCCGAATTTTTTTTCTTCTGAATCCTTTTTTCATATACTCATTATATGCTATAATTAATATTGGATGCTTAAATTTTTCACAAAACAACATGAAATAAAATATAAAACTTATTTTCTCTATTTCATATAGAACCTTTAAAATAAATTTCGGACCTCTAAATTTGTCTATTTTAAACCGTTTGTTTATTTTAACACGTTGAGTCATTTTTTTATGCTACTCAGGTACTATGGTATGAATTTCATGAGTTTTTATTTCGTGACCTTAAAAACCTAAAAAACGTAGATAATAACCTTTCAAAATTGGCTATTTTTGGTCATTTCAGATCCCGATTTTTTTTCCTCCTGAATTATTTTTTATAGACTCATTATATGTTATAATTAATATCGGATGCTTAAATTTTTCACAAAACAACATAGAATAAAGTATAAAACTTATTTTATCTATTTTATACAGAACCTTTAAAATAATATTCGGACCTCAAAATGTGTCTATTTTAAACCGTTTGTCTATTTTAACACGTTGAGTCATTTTTATATTACTAAGGTACTATGATACGAATTTCATGAGTTTTTATTTCGAGACCTTAAAAGCCTGAAAAACGTGGATAATAACCTTCAAAATTGGCAATTTTTTGTCATTTCAGATCCCGGATTTTTTTTTTTCTGGATTATTTTTTATAGAATCATTATATGCTATAATTAATATCGGATGCGTAATTTTTTCACAAAACGACATAAAATAAAGTATAAAGCTTATTTTATCTATTTTATACAGAACCTTTAAAATAATGTTGGGACCTTAAAATGTGTCTATTTTAAACCGTTTGTCTATTTTAACACATAGAGTCATTTTTATGTGCTACTAAGGTGCTATGGTACGAATTTCATGAGTTTTTATTTCGAGACCTTAAAAGTCTGAAAAACGTGGATAATATCCTTCAAAATTGGCTATTTTAGGTCATTTCCGATCCCGAAATTTTTTTCTTTTGAATTATTTTTTATAGACTCATTATATGCTATAATTAATATCGGATGCGTAAACTTTTCACAAAAAGACATAGAATAAAGTACAAACTTATTTTATCTATTTTATACAAAACCTTTAAAATAATGTTCGGACCTTAAAATGTGTCAGTTTTAAACCGTTTGTCTATTTTAACACATTGAGTCTTTTTTATATACTACTAAGGTACTATGGTACGAATTTCATGCGTTTTTATTTCGGGATCTGAAAAGGCTGAAAAACGTGGATAATAACCTTCAAAATTGACTATTTTAGTCATTTCAAATCCCGAATTTTTTTTTCTTCTGAGTTATTTTTTATAGACTCATTATATGCTATAATTAATATCGGAAGCGTAAAGTTTTTCACAAAAAAGACATAGAATAAAGTACAAAGCATATTTTATCTATTTTAGACAGAACCTTTAAAATAATGTTGGGACCTTAAAATGTGTCAGTTTTAAACCGTTTGTCTATTTTAACACATGGAGTCATTTTTATATGTTATTAAGGTAGTATGATACGAATTTCATGAGTTTTTATTTCGGGACCTTCAAAGCCTAAAAAACGTGGATAATAACCTTCAAAATTGGCAATTTTTTGTCATTTCAGATTCTGAATTATTTTTCTGCTGAATTATTTTTTATCGACTCATTATATGCTATAATTAATATCAGATACGTAAATTTTTCACAAAAAGACATAGAATAAAGTATAAAGCTTATTTAATCTATTTTATACAGAACCTTTAAAATAATGTTCGAACCTTAAAATGTGTCAGTTTTAAAGCGTTTGTCTATTTTAACACATTAAGTCATTTTTATATGCTACTAAGGTACTATGGTACGAATTTCATGAGTTTTTATTTCGGGACCTTAAAGGGCTGAAAAACGTGGATAATAACCTTCAAAATTGGCTATTTTTGGTCATTTCAGTTCCCGAAATTTTTTTTCTTCTGAATTTTTTTTTATAGAATCATTATATGCTATAATTAATATCGGATGCGTAAATTTTCACAACACGACATAAAATAAAGTATAAAACTTATTTTATCTATTTTATACAGAACCTTTAAAACAATATCCGGACCTTAAAATGTGTCTATTTTAAACCGTTTGTCTATTTTAACACATTGAGTCATTTTTATATGCTACTAAGGTGCTATGGTACGAATTTCATGAGTTTTTATTTCGAGACCTTAAAAGTCTGAAAAACGTGGATAATAACCTTCAAAATTGGCTATTTTAGGTCATTTCCGATCTCGAAATTTTTTTCTTCTGAATTATTTTTTATAGACTCATTATATGCTATAATTAATATCGGATGCGTAAAGTTTTCACAAAAAGACATAGAATAAAGTACAAACTTATTTTATCTATTTTATACCGAACCTTTAAAATAATGTTCGGACCTTAAAATGTGTCAGTTTTAAACCGTTAGTCTATTTTAACACATTGAGTCTTTTTTATATGCTACTAAGGTACTATGGTACGAATTTCATGCGTTTTTATTTCGGGATCTGAAAAGGCTGAAAAACGTGGATAATAACCTTCAAAATTGACTATTTTTAGTCATTTCAAATCCCGAATTTTTTTTCTTCTGAATTATTTTTTATAGACTCATTATATGCTATAATTAATATCGGAAGCGTAAAGTTTTTCACAAAAAAGACATAGAATAAAGTACAAAGCATATTTTATCTATTTTAGACAGAACCTTTAAAACAATGTTCGGACCTTAAAATGTGTCAGTTTTAAACCGTTTGTCTATTTTAACACATGGAGTCATTTTTATATGTTACTAAGGTACTATGGTACGAATTTCATGTGTTTTTATTTCGGAACCTTAAAAGCCTAAAAAACGTGGATAATAACCTTTAAAATTGGCAATTTTTTTGTCATTTCAGATTCTGAATTTTTTTTCTGCTGAATTATTTTTTATCGACTCATTATATGCTATAATTAATATCAGATACGTAAATTTTTCACAAAAAGACATAGAATAAAGTATAAAGCTTATTTAATCTATTTTATACAGAACCTTTAAAATAATGTTCAAACCTTAAAATGTGTCAGTTTTAAACCGTTTGTCTATTTTAACACATTAAGTCATTTTTATATGTTACTAAGGTACTATGGTACGAATTTCATGAGTTTTTATTTCGGGACCTTAAAGGGCTGAAAAACGTGGATAATAACCTTCAAAATTGGCTATTTTTGGTCATTTCAGTTCCCGGAATTTTTTTTCTTCTGAATTATTTTTTATAGAATCATTATATGCTATAATTAATATCGGATGCGTAAATTTTCACAACACGACATAAAATAAAGTATAAAACTTATTTTATCTATTTTATACAGAACCTTTAAAACAATATCCGGACCTTAAAATGTGTCTATTTTAAACCGTTTGTCTATTTTAACACATTGAGTCATTTTTATATGCTACTAAGGTGCTATGGTACGAATTTCAGAAGTTTTTATTTCGAGACCTTAAAAGTCTGAAAAACGTGGATAATAACCTTCAAAATTGGCTATTTTAGGTCATTTCCGATCTCGAATTTTTTTTTCTTCTGAATTATTTTTTATAGACTCATTATATGCTATAATTAATATCGGATGCGTAAACTTTTCACAAAAAGACATAGAATAAAGTACAAACTTATTTTATCTATTTTATAACGAACCTTTAAAATAATGTTCGGACCTTAAAATGTGTCAGTTTTAAACCGTTTGTCTATTTTAACACATTGAGTCTTTTTTATATGCTACTAAGGTACTATGGTACGTATTTCATGCGTTTTTATTTCGGGATCTGAAAAGGCTGAAAAACGTGGATAATATCCTTCAAAATCGAATATTTTTAGTCATTTCAAATCCCGAATTATTTTTCTTCTGAATTATTTTTTATAGACTCATTATATGCTATAATTAATATCGGATGCGTAAATTTTTTCACAAAAAGACATAGAATAAAGTACAAAGCATATTTTATCTATTTTAGACAGAACCTTTAAAACAATGTTCGGACCTTAAAATGTGTCAGTTTTAAACCGTTTGTCTATTTTAACACATGGAGTCATTTTTATAAGTTACTAAGGTACTGTGGTACGAATTTCATGAGTTTTTATTTCGGGACCTTAAAAGCCTAAAAAACGTGGATAATAACCTTCAAAATTGGCAATTTTTTGTCATTTCAGATTCTGAATTTTTTTTCTTCTGAATTATTTTTTATCGACTCATTATATGCTATAATTAATATCAGATACGTAAATTTTTCACAAAAAGACATAGAATAAAGTATAAAGCTTATTTAATTTATTTTATACAGAATTTTAAAATAATGTTCGAACCTTAAAATGTGTCAGTTTTAAACCGTTTGTCTATTTTAACACATTGAGTCATTTTTATATGCTACTAAGGTACTATGGTACGAATTTCATGAGTTTTTATTTCGGAACCTTAAAGGGCTGAAAAACGTGGATAATAACCTTCAAAATTGGCTATTTTTGGTCATTTCAGATCCCGAAATTTTTTTCTTCTGAATTATTTTTCATAGAATCACTATATGCTATAATTAATATCGGATGCGTAAATTTTCACAACACGACATAAAATAAAGTATAAAACTTATTTTATCTATTTTATACAGAACCTTTAAAACAATGTCCGGACCTTAAAATGTGTCTATTTTAAACCGTTTGTCTATTTTAACACATTGAGTCATTTTTATATGCTACTAAGGTACTATGGTACCGATTTCATGAGTTTTTATTTCGAGACCTTAAAAGCCTAAAAAACGTGGATAATAACCTTCAAAATTGGCAATTTTTGGTCATTTCAAATCCGAATTTTTTTACTTTCTGAATTTTTTTTTATAGACTCATTATATGCTATAATTAATATCGGATGCGTAAACTTTTCACAAAAAGACATAGAATAAAGTACAAACTTATTTTATCTATTTTATACAGAACCTTTAAAATAATGTTCGGACCTTAAAATGTGTCAGTTTTAAACCGTTTGTCTATTTTAACACATTGAGTCTTTTTTATATGGTACTAAGGTACTATGGTACGAATTTCATGCGTTTTTATTTCGGGATCTGAAAAGGCTGAAAAACGTGGATAATAACCTTCAAAATTGACTATTTTTAGTCATTTCAAATCCCGAATTATTTTTTCTTCTGAATTATTTTTTATAGACTCATTATATGCTCTAATTAATATCGGATGCGTAAATTTTTTCACAAAAAGACATAGAATAAAGTACAAAGCATATTTTATCTATTTTAGACCGAACCTTTAAAACAATGTTCGGACCTTAAAATGTGTCAGTTTTAAACCGTTTGTCTATTTTAACACATGGAGTCATTTTTATATGTTACTAAGGTACTATGGTACGAATTTCATGAGTTTTTATTTCGGGACCTTAAAAGCCTAAAAAACGTGGATAATAACCTTCAAAATTGGCAATTTTTTGTCATTTCAGATTCTGAATTTTTTTTCTTCTGAATTATTTTTTATCGACTCATTATATGCTATAATTAATATCAGATACGTAAATTTTTTACAAAAAGACATAGAATAAAGTATAAAGCTTATTTAATTTATTTTATACAGAACCTTTAAAATAATGTTCGAATCTTAAAATGTGTCTGTTTTAAACCGTTTGTCTATTTTAACACATTGAGTCATTTTTATATGCTACTAAGGTACTATGGTACGAATTTCATGAGTTTTTATTTCGGGACCTTAAAGGGCTGAAAAACGTGGATAATAACCTTCAAAATTGGCTATTTTTGGTCATTTCAGATCCCGAAATTTTTTTCTTCTGAATTATTTTTTATAGAATCATTATATGCTATAATTAATATCGGATGCGTAAATTTTCACAACACGACATAAAATAAAGTATAAAACTTATTTTATCTATTTTATACAGGACCTTTAAAACAATGTACGGACCTTAAAATGTGTCTATTTTAAACCGTTTGTCTATTTTAACACATTGAGTCATTTTTATATGCTACTAAGGTACTATGGTACCGATTTCATGAGTTTTTATTTCGAGACCTTAAAAGCCTAAAAAACGTGGATAATAACCTTCAAAATTGGCAATTTTTGGTCATTTCAGATCCGAATTTTTTTACTTTCTGATTTTTTTTATAGACTCATTATATGCGATAATTAATATCGGATGCGTAAATTTTTCACAAAACGACATAGAATAAAGTACAAAACTTATTTTATCTATTTTATACAGAACCTTTAAAATAATGTTCGGACCTTAAAATGTTTTAGTTTTAAACCGTTTGTCTATTTTAATACATTGAGTCATCTTTATATGCTACTAAGGTACTATGGTATAAATTTCACGAGTTTTTATTTCGGAAAAAACCTTAAAAGCCTGAAAAACGTGGATAATAACCTTCAAAATTGGCAATTTTTTGTCATTTCAGATCCCGAATTTTTTTTCTTCTGAATTATTTTATATAGACTCATTATATGCTATAATTAATATCGGATACGTAAATTTTTCACAAAACGACATAAAATAAAGTATAAAGCTTATTTTATCTATTTTATACGGAACCTTTAAAATAATGTTCGGACCTTAAAATGTGTCTGTTTTAAACCGTTTGTCTATTTTAACACATTGAGTCATTTTTATATGCTACTAAGGTAATATGGTACGAATTTCATGATTTTTTATTTCGGGACCTTAAAAGCTCGAAAAACGTGGATAATAACCTTCAAAATTGGCTATTTTTGGTCATTTCAGATCCCGTAATTTTTTTCTTATGAATTATTCTTTACTGACTCATTATATGCTATAATTAATATCGGATGGTAAATTTTTCATAAAAAGACATAAAATAAAGTACAAAACTTATTTTATCTATTTTATACAGAACCTTTAAAACAATATTCGGACCTTAAAATGTGTCTATTTTAAACCGTTTGTCTATTTTAACACATTGAGTCATTTTTATATGCTACTAAGGTACTATTGTACGAATTTCATGAGTTTTTATTTCTAGACCTTAAAAGCCCGAAAAACGTGGATAATAACCTTCAAAATTGACTATTTTTGGTCATTTCTGATCCCGAATTTTTTTTCTTCTGAATTATTTTTTATAGACTCATTATATGTTATAATTAATATCGGATGCGTAAATTTTTCACAAAACGACATAAAATAAAGTATAAAGCTTGTTTTATCTATTTTATACATAACCTTTAAAATAATGTTTGGACCTTAAAATGTGTCTATTTTAAACCGTTTGTCTATTTTAACGCATTGAGTCATTTTTGAATGCTACTAAGGTGCTATGGTATGAATTTCATGAGTTTTTTTTCGGGACCTTAAAGGCTTGAAAAACGTGGATAACCTTCAAAATTGACTATTTTTGGTTATTTCAGATCCCGAAATTTTTTTCTTCTGAATTATTTTTTTTATAGACTCATTATATGCTATAATTAATATCGTATGCGTAAATTTTTCACAACACGACATAGAATAAAGTATAAAGCTTATTTTATCTATTTTATACATAACCTTTAAAATAATGTTTGGACATTAAAATGTGTTTATTTTAAACCGTTTGTTTATTTTAACGCATTGAATCATTTTTGTATGCTACTAAGGTGCTATGGTACGAATTTCATGAGTTTTTATTTCGGAACCTTAAAAGCCTGAAAAACGTGGATAATAACCTTCAAAATTGGCTATTTTTTGTCATTTCAGATCCCGAAATTTTTTTTCTTCTGAATTATTTTTTATAGACTCATTATATGCTATAATTAATATCGGATGCGTAAATTTTTCACAAAAAGACATAGAATAAAGTACAAAACTTATTTAATATATTTTATACAGAACCTTTAAAATAATGTTCGGACCTTAAAATGTGTTGGTTTTAAACCGTTTGTCTATTTTAACGCATTGAGTCATTTTTATATGCTACTAAGGTATTATGGTACGAATTTCATGAGTTTTTATTTCGGGACCTTAAAAGCCTGAAACACGTGGATAATACCTTCAAAATTGGCTATTTTTGGTCATTTTAGATCCCGAAATTTTTTTCTTCTGAATTATTTTTTATAGAATCATTGTATGCTATAATTAATATTGGATGCGTAAATTTTTCACAACACGACATAAAATAAAGTATAAAGCTTATTTTATCTATTTTATACAGAACCTTTAAAATAATGTTCGGACCTCAAAATGTGTCTATTTTAAACCGTTTGTCTATTTTAACAAATTGAGTCATTTTTATATGTTACTAAGGTGCTATGGTACCGATTTCATGAGTTTTTATTTCGGGACCTTAAAAGCCCGAAAAATGTGGATAATAACCTTCAAAATTGGCAATTTTTGGTCATTTCAGAACCCGAAATTTTTTTGTTCTGAATTATTTTTTATAGAATCATTATATGCTATAATTAATATCGGATGCGTAAATTTTTCACAACACGACATAGAATAAAGTATAAAACTTATTTTATCTATTTTATACAGAACCTTTAAAACAATGTCCGGACCTTAAAATGTGTCTATTTTAAACCGTTTGTCTATTTTAACACATTGAGTCATTTTTATATGCTACTAAGGTACTATGGTACGAATGTCATGAGTTTTTATTTTGGGACCTTAAAAGGCTGAAAAACGTGGATAAAAACCTTCAAAATTGACTTTTTTAGTCATTTCAGATCCCGAATTTTTTTCTTCAAAATTATTTTTTATAGACTCATTATATGCTATAATTAATATCGGATGCGTAAATTTTTCACAAAACGACATAAACTAAAGTTTAAAGCTTATTTTATCTATATTATACAGAACCTTTAAAATAATGTTAGGACCTTAAAATGTGTCTATTTTAAACCGTTTGTCTATTTTAACGCATTGAGTCATTTTTATATGCTACTAAGGTGCTATGATACGAATTTCATGAGTTTTTATTTCGGGACCTTGAAAGCCTGAAAAACGTGGATAATAACCTTTAAAATTGGCAATTTTTTGTCATTTCAGATCTCGAAATTTTTTTCTTCTGAATTATTTTTTATAGGCTCATTATATTCTATAATTAATATCGGATGCGTAAAATTTTCACAAAACGACATAAAATAAAGTATAAAGCTTATTTTTTCTATTTTATACAGAACCTTTAAAATAATGTTCGGACCTTAAAATGTGTCTATTTTAAACCGTTTATCTATTTTAACACATTGAGCCATTTTTATATGCTACTACGGTACTATGGTACGAATTTCATGAGTTTTTATTTCAGGACCTTAAAAGGCTGAAAAACGTGGATAATAACCTTCAAAATTGACTATTTTTGGTCATTTCAGATCCCGGATTTTTTTTCTTCTGAATTATTTTTTATAGACTCATTATATGCTTTAATTAATATCGGATGCGTAAATTTTTCACAAAACGACATAAAATAAAGTATAAAGCTTATTTTATCAATTTTATACATAACCTTTAAAATAATGTTTGGACATTAAAATGTGTTTATTTTAAACCGTTTGTCTATTTTAACGCATTGAGTCATTTTTGTATGCTACTAAGGTGTTATGGTACGAATTTCATAAGTTTTTATTTCGGGACCTTATAAGCCTGAAAAACGTGTATAATAACCTTCAAAATTTGCTATTTTTGGTCATTTCAGATCCCGAAATTTTTTTCTTCTGAATTATTTTTTATAGACTCATTATATGCTATAATTAATATCGGGTGCGTAAATTTTTCACAAAAAGACATAGAATAAAGTACAAAACTTATTTTATCTATTTTAGACAGAACCTTTAAAATAATGTTCGGACCTTAAAATGTGTTAGTTTTAACCCGTTTGTCTATTTTAACGCATTGAGTCATTTGTATATGCTACTAAGGTATTATGGTACGAATTTCATGAGTTTTTATTTCGGGACCTTAAAAGCCTGAAACACGTGGATAATAACCTTCAAAATTGGCTATTTTTGGTCATTTTAGATCCCGAAATTTTTTTCTTCTGAATTATTTTTTATAGAATCATTATATGCTATAATTAATATTGGATGCGTAAATTTTTCACAACACGACATAAAATAAAGTATAAAGCTTATTTTTTCTATTTTATACAGAACCTTTAAAATAATGTTCGGACCTCAAAATGTGTCTATTTTAAAAAGTTTGTCTATTTTAACACATTGAGTTATTTTTATATGTTAATAAGGTGTTATGGTACCGATTTCATGAGTTTTTATTTCGAGACCTTAAAAGCCCGAAAAATGTGGATAATAACCTTCAAAATTGGCAATTTTTGGTCATTTCAGAACCCGAATTTTTTTTGTTCTGAATTATTTTTTATAGAATCATTATATGCTATAATTAATATCAGATGCGTAAATTTTTCACAACACGACATAGAATAAAGTATAAAACTTATTTTATCTATTTTATACAAAACTTTTAAAACAATGTTCGGACCTTAAAATGTGTCTATTTTAAACCGTTTGTCTATTTTAACACATTGAGTCATTTTTATATACTACTAAGGTTCTATTGTACGAATTTCATGAGTTTTTATTTCTAGACCTTAAAAGGCTGAAAAACTTGGATAATAACCTTCAAAATTGACTATTTTTGGTCATTTCAGATCCCGGATTAATTTCTTCTGAATTATTTTTTATAGACTCATTATATGCTTTAATTAATATCGGATGCGTAAATTTTTCACAAAACGACATAAAATAAAGTATAAAGCTTATTTTATCTATTTTATACATAACCTTTAAAATAATGTTTGGACATTAAAATGTGTTTATTTTAAACCGTTTGTCTATTTTAACGCATTGAGTCATTTTTGTATGCTACTAAGGTGTTATGATACGAATTTCATAAGTTTATATTTCGGGACCTTATAAGACTGAAAAACGTGGATAATAACCTTCAAAATTGGCTATTTTTTGTCATTTCAGATCCCGAAATTTTTTTTCTTCTGTATTATTTTTTATAGACTCATTATATGCTATAATTAATATCGGATCCGTAAATTTTTCACAAAAAGACATAGAATAAAGTACAAAACTTATTTAATCTATTATATACAGAACCTTTAAAATAATGTTCGGACCTTAAAATGTGTTAGTTTTAAACCGTTTGTTTATTTTAACGCATTGAGTCATTTTTATATGCTACTAAGGTATTATGGTACGAATTTCATGAGTTTTTATTTCGGGACCTTAAAAGCCTGAAACACGTGGATAATAACCTTCAAAATTGGCTATTTTTGGTCATTTTTGATCCCGAAATTTTTTTCTTCTGAATTATTTTTTATAGAATCATTATATGCTATAATTAATGTTGGATGCGTAAATTTTTCACAACACGACATAAAATAAAGTATAAAGCTTATTTTTTCTATTTTATACAGAACTTTTAAAATAATGTTCGGACCTCAAAATGTGTCTATTTTAAACCGTTTGTCTATTTTAACACATTGAGTTATTTTTATATGTTAATAAGGTGCTATGGTACCGATTTCATGAGTTTTTATTTCGAGACCTTAAAAGCCCGAAAAATGTGGATAATAACCTTCAAAATTGGCAATTTTTGGTCATTTCAGAACCCGAATTTTTTTTGTTCTGAATTATTTTTTATAGAATCATTATATGCTATAATTAATATCAGATGCGTAAATTTTTCACAGCACGACATAGAATAAAGTATAAAACTTATTTTATCTATTTTATACAGAACCTTTAAAACAATGTTCGGACCTTAAAATGTGTCTATTTTAAACCGTTTGTCTATTTTAACACATTAAGTCATTTTTAAATGCTACTAAGGTTCTATTGTAAGAATTTCATGAGTTTTTATTTCTAGACCTTAAAAGGCTGAAAAACGTGGATAATAACCTTCAAAATTGACTCTTTTTGGTCATTTCAGATCCCGGATTTTTTTCTTCTGAATTATTTTTTATAGACTCATTATATGCTTTAATTAATATCGAATGCGTAAATTTTTCACAAAACGACATAAAATAAAGTATAAAGCTTATTTTATCTATTTTATACATAACCTTTAAAATAATGTTTGGACATTAAAATGTGTTTATTTTAAACCGTTTGTCTATTTTAACGCATTGAGTCATTTTTGTATGCTACTAAGGTGTTATGATACGAATTTCATAAGTTTATATTTCATGACCTTATAAGCCTGAAAAACGTGGATAATAACCTTCAAAATTGGCTATTTTTTGTCATTTCAGATTCCGAAATTTTTTTTCTTCTGAATTATTTTTTATAGACTCATTATATGCTATAATTAATATCGGATGCGTAAATTTTTCACAAAAAGACATAGAATAAAGTACAAAATAATATTCGGACCTCAAAATGTGTCTATTTTAAACCGTTTGTCTATTTTAACAAATTGAGTCATTTTTATATGTTATTAAGGTGCTATGGTATCGATTTCATGAGTTTTTATTTCGGGACCTTAAAAGCCCGAAAAATTTGGATAATAACCTTCAAAATTGGCAATTTTTGGTCATTTCAGAACCCGAAATTTTTTTGTTCTGAATTATTTTTTATAGAATCATTATATGCTATAATTAATATCGGATGCGTAAATTTTTCACAACACGACATAGAATAAAGTATAAAACTTATTTTATCTATTTTATACAGAACCTTTAAAACAATGTCCGGACCTTAAAATGTGTCTATTTTAAACCGTTTGTCTATTTTAACACATTGAGTCATTTTTATATGCTACTAAGGTACTATGGTACGAATGTCATGAGTTTTTATTTCGGGACCTTAAAAGGCTGAAAAACGTGGATAATAACCTTCAAAATTGACTTTTTTAGTCATTTCAGATCCCGAATTTTTTTTCTTCAAAACTATTTTTTATAGACTCATTATATGCTATAGATAATATCGGATGTGTAAATTTTTCACAAAACGACATAAACTAAAGTTTAAAGCTTATTTTATCTATATTATACAGAACCTTTAAAATAATGTTGGGACCTAAAAATGTGCCTATTTTAAACCGTTTGTCTATTTTAACGCATTGAGTCATTTTTAAATGCTACTAAGGTGCTATGGTACGAATTTCATGAGTTTTTATTTCGGGACCTTAAAAGCCTGAAAAACGTGGATAATAACATTCAAAATTGGCAATTTTTTGTCATTTCAGATCTCGAAATTTTTTTCTTCTGAATTATTTTTTATAGGCTCATTATATTCTATAATTAATATCGGATGCGTAAAATTTTCACAAAACGACATAAAATAAAGTATAAAGCTTATTTTTTCTATTTTATACAGAACCTTTAAAATAATATTCGGACCTTAAAATGTGTCTATTTTAAACCGTTTGTCTATTTTAACACATTGAGCCATTTTTATATGCTACTAAGGTACTATGGTACGAATTTCATGAGTTTTTATTTCGGGACCTTAAAAGCCTGAAACACGTGGATAATAACCTTCAAAATTGGCTATTTTTGATCATTTTAGATCCCGAAATTGTTTTCTTCTGAATTATTTTTTATAGAATCATTATATGCTATAATTAATATTGGATGCGTAAATTTTTCACAACACGACATAAAATAAAGTATAAAGCTTATTTTATCTATTTTATACAGAACCTTTAAAATAATGTTCGGACCTCAAAATGTGTCTATTTTAAACCGTTTGTCTATTTTAACAAATTGAGTCATTTTTATATGTTACTAAGGTGCTATGGTACCGATTTCATGAGTTTTTATTTCGGGACCTTAAAAGCCCGAAAAATGTGGATAATAGCCTTCAAAATTGGCAATTTTTGGTCATTTCAGAACCCGAAATTTTTTTGTTCTGAATTATTTTTTATAGAATCATTATATGCTATAATTAATATCGGATGCGTAAATTTTTCACAACACGACATAGAATAAAGTATAAAACTTATTTTATCTATTTTATACAGAACCTTTAAAACAATGTCCGGACCTTAAAATGTGTCTATTTTAAACCGTTTGTCTATTTTAACACATTGAGTCATTTTTATATGCTACTAAGGTACTATGGTACGAATGTCATGAGTTTTTATTTCGGGACCTTAAAAGGCTGAAAAACGTGGATTATAACCTTCAAAATTGACTTTTTTAGTCATTTCAGATCCCGAATTTTTATCTTCAAAACTATTTTTTATAGACTCATTATATGCTATAAATAATATCGGATGTGTAAATTTTTCACAAAACGACATAAACTAAAGTTTAAAGCTTATTTTATCTATATTATACAGAACCTTTAAAATAATGTTGGGACCTTAAAATGTGCCTATTTTAAACCGTTTGTCTATTTTAACGCATTGAGTCATTTTTATATGCTACTAAGGTGCTATGGTACGAATTTCATGAGTTTTTATTTCGGGAGCTTAAAAGCCTGAAAAACGTGGATAATAACCTTCAAAATTGGCAATTTTTTGTCATTTCAGATCTCGAAATTTTTTTCTTCTGAATTATTTTTTATAGGCTCATTATATTCTATAATTAATATCGGATGCGTAAAATTTTCGCAAAACGACATAAAATAAAGTATAAAGCTTATTTTTTCTATTTTATACAGAACCTTTAAAATAATATTCGGACCTTAAAATGTGTCTATTTTAAACCGTTTGTCTATTTTAACACATTGAGCCATTTTTATATGCTACTAAGGTACTATGGTACGAATTTCATGAGTTTTTATTTCGGGACCTTAAAAGCCTGAAACACGTGGATAATAACCTTCAAAATTGGCTATTTTTGATCATTTTAGATCCCGAAATTGTTTTCTTCTGAATTATTTTTTATAGAATCATTATATGCTATAATTAATATTGGATGCGTAAATTTTTCACAACACGACATAAAATAAAGTATAAAGCTTATTTTATCTATTTTATACAGAACCTTTAAAATAATGTTCGGACCTCAAAATGTGTCTATTTTAAACCGTTTGTCTATTTTAACAAATTGAGTCATTTTTATATGTTACTAAGGTGCTATGGTACCGATTTCATGAGTTTTTATTTCGGGACCTTAAAAGCCCGAAAAATGTGGATAATAGCCTTCAAAATTGGCAATTTTTGGTCATTTCAGAACCCGAAATTTTTTTGTTCTGAATTATTTTTTATAGAATCATTATATGCTATAATTAATATCGGATGCGTAAATTTTTCACAACACGACATAGAATAAAGTATAAAACTTATTTTATCTATTTTATACAGAACCTTTAAAACAATGTCCGGACCTTAAAATGTGTCTATTTTAAACCGTTTGTCTATTTTAACACATTGAGTCATTTTTATATGCTACTAAGGTACTATGGTACGAATGTCATGAGTTTTTATTTCGGGACCTTAAAAGGCTGAAAAACGTGGATTATAACCTTCAAAATTGACTTTTTTAGTCATTTCAGATCCCGAATTTTTATCTTCAAAACTATTTTTTATAGACTCATTATATGCTATAAATAATATCGGATGTGTAAATTTTTCACAAAACGACATAAACTAAAGTTTAAAGCTTATTTTATCTATATTATACAGAACCTTTAAAATAATGTTGGGACCTTAAAATGTGCCTATTTTAAACCGTTTGTCTATTTTAACGCATTGAGTCATTTTTATATGCTACTAAGGTGCTATGGTACGAATTTCATGAGTTTTTATTTCGGGAGCTTAAAAGCCTGAAAAACGTGGATAATAACCTTCAAAATTGGCAATTTTTTGTCATTTCAGATCTCGAAATTTTTTTCTTCTGAATTATTTTTTATAGGCTCATTATATTCTATAATTAATATCGGATGCGTAAAATTTTCGCAAAACGACATAAAATAAAGTATAAAGCTTATTTTTTCTATTTTATACAGAACCTTTAAAATAATATTCGGACCTTAAAATGTGTCTATTTTAAACCGTTTGTCTATTTTAACACATTGAGCCATTTTTATATGCTACTAAGGTACTATGGTACGAATTTCATGAGTTTTTATTTCGGGACCTTAAAAGCCTGAAACACGTGGATAATAACCTTCAAAATTGGCTATTTTTGATCATTTTAGATCCCGAAATTTTTTTCTTCTGAATTATTTTTTATAGAATCATTATATGCTATAATTAATATTGGATGCGTAAATTTTTCACAACACGACATAAAATAAAGTATAAAGCTTATTTTATCTATTTTATACAGAACCTTTAAAATAATGTTCGGACCTCAAAATGTGTCTATTTTAAACCGTTTGTCTATTTTAACAAATTGAGTCATTTTTATATGTTACTAAGGTTCTATGGTACCGATTTCATGAGTTTTTATTTCGGGACCTTAAAAGCCCGAAAAATGTGGATAATAACCTTCAAAATTGGCAATTTTTGGTCATTTCAGAACCCGAAATTTTTTTGTTCTGAATTATTTTTTATAGAATCATTATATGCTATAATTAATATCGGATGCGTAAATTTTTCACAACACGACATAGAATAAAGTATAAAACTTATTTTATCTATTTTATACAGAACCTTTAAAACAATGTCCGGACCTTAAAATGTGTCTATTTTAAACCGTTTGTCTATTTTAACACATTGAGTCATTTTTATATGCTACTAAGGTACTATGGTACGAATGTCATGAGTTTTTATTTCGGGACCTTAAAAGGCTGAAAAACGTGGATAATAACCTTCAAAATTGACTTTTTTAGTCATTTCAGATCCCGAATTTTTTTCTTCAAAGCTATTTTTTATAGACTCATTATATGCTATAAATAATATCGGATGTGTAAATTTTTCACAAAACGACATAAACTAAAGTTTAAAGCTTATTTTATCTATATTATACAGAACCTTTAAAATAATGTTGGGACCTTAAAATGTGCCTATTTTAAACCGTTTGTCTATTTTAACGCTTTGAGTCATTTTTATATGCTACTAAGGTGCTATGGTACGAATTTCATGAGTTTTTATTTCGGGAGCTTAAAAGCCTGAAAAATGTGGATAATAACCTTCAAAATTGGCAATTTTTTGTCATTTCAGATCTCGAAATTTTTTTCTTCTGAATTATTTTTTATAGGCTCATTATATTCTATAATTAGTATCGGATGCGTAAAATTTTCACAAAACGACATAAAATAAAGTATAAAGCTTATTTTTTCTATTTTATACAGAACCTTTAAAATAATGTTCGGACCTTAAAATGTGTCTATTTTAAACAGTTTGTCTATTTTAACACATTGAGCCATTTTTATATGCTACTAAGGTACTATGGTACGAATTTCATGAGTTTTTATTTCGGGACCTTAAAAGGCTGAAAAACGTGGATAATAACCTTCAAAATTGACTATTTTTGGTCATTTCAGATCCCGGATTTTTTTCTTCTGAATTATTTTTTATAGACTCATTATATGCTTTAATTAATATCGGATGCGTAAATTTTTCACAAAACGACATAAAATAAAGTATAAAGCTTATTTTATCAATTTTATACATAACCTTTAAAATAATGTTTGGACATTAAAATGTGTTTATTTTAAACCGTTTGTCTATTTTAACGCATTGAGTCATTTTTGTATGCTACTAAGGTGTTATGATACGAATTTTCATAAGTTTTTATTTCGGGTCCTTATAAGCCTGAAAAACGTGGATAATAACCTTCAAAATTAGCTATTTTTGGTCATTTCAGATCCCGAAATTTTTTTCTTCTGAATTATTTTTTATAGACTCATTATATGCTATAATTAATATCGGGTGCGTAAATTTTTCACAAAAAGACATAGAATAAAATACAAAACTTATTTTATCTATTTTATACAGAACCTTTAAAATAATGTTCGGACCTTAAAATGTGTTAGTTTTAACCCGTTTGTCTATTTTAACGCATTGAGTCATTTTTATATGCTACTAAGGTATTATGGTACGAATTTCATGAGTTTTTATTTCGGGACCTTAAAAGCCTGAAAAACGTGGATAATAACTTTCAAAATTGGCAATTTTTTGTCATTTCAGATCTCGAAATTTTTTTCTTCTGAATGATTTTTTATAGAATCATTATATGCTATAATTAATATCGGATGCGTAAATTTTCACAACACGACATAGAATAAAGTATAAAACTTATCTTATCTATTTTATACAGAACTTTTAAAACAATGTCCGGACCTTAAAATGTGTATATTTTAAACCGTTTGTCTATTTTAACGCATTGAGTCATTTTTATATGCTACTAAGGTGCTATGGTACGAATTTCATGAGTTTTTATTTCGGGACCTTGAAAGCCTGAAAAACGTGGATAATAACCTTCAAAATTGGCAATTTTTTGTCATTTCAGATCTCGAAATTTTTTTTTTCTGAATTATTTTTTATAGGCTCATTATATTCTATAATTAATATCGGATGCGTAAATTTTTCACAAAACAACATAAAATAAAGTATAAAGCTTATTTTTTCTATTTTATACAGAACCTTTAAAATAATGTTCGGACCTTAAAATGTGTCTATTTTAAACCGTTTTGTCTATATTAACACATTGAGCCATTTTTATATGCTACTAAGGTACTATGGTACAAATTTCATGAGTTTTTATTTCGAGACCTTAAAAGGCTGAAAAACGTGGATAATAACCTTCAAAATTGACTATTTTTGGTCATTTCAGATCCCGAAATTTTTTTCTTCTGAATTATTTTTTATAGAATCATTATATGCTATAATTAATATCGGATGCGTAAATTTTCACAACACGACATAAAATAAAGTATAAAACTTATTTTATCTATTCTATACAGAACCATTAAAACAATGTCCGGACCTTAAAATGTGTCTATTTTAAACCGTTTGTCTATTTTAACACATTGAGACATTTTATATGCTACAAAGGTACTATGGTACGAAGTTCATGAGTTTTTATTTCGGGACCTTAAAAGCCTGAAAAACGTGAATAATAACCTTCATAATTGGCAATTTTTTGTCATTTCAGATCCCGAAATTTTTTTCTTCTGAATTATTTTTTATAGACTCATTATATATGCTATAATTAATATCGGATGCGTAAATTTTCACAACACGACATAGAATAAAGTATAAAAACTTATTTTATCTATTTTATACAGATCCTTTATAACAATGTTCGGACCTTAAAATGTGTCTATTTTAAACCGTTTGTCTATTTTAACACATTGAGACATTTTTATATGCTACAAAGGTACTATGGTACGAATTTCATGAGTTTTTATTTCGGGACCTTAAAAGCCTGAAAAACGTGGAAAATAACCTTCAAAATTGGCTAAGGTCATTTCAGATCCCGAATTTTTTTTTCTTCTAAATTATTTTTTATAGAATCATTATATGCTATAATTAATATCGGATGCGTAAATTTTCACAACACGACATAGAATAAAGTATAAAAGCTTATTTTATCTATTTTATACAGATCCTTTAAAACAATGTTCGGACCTTAAAATGTGTCTATTTTAAACCGTTTGTCTATTTTACCACATTGAGCCATTTTGATATGCTACTAAGGTACTATGGTACGAATTTCATGAGTTTTTATTTCGGGATCTTAAAAGGCTGAAAAACGTGGATAATAACCTTCAAAATTGGCTATTTTTGGTCATTTCAGATCCCGAAATTTTTTTCTTCTGAATTATTTTTATAGAATCATTATATGCTATAATTAATATCGGATGCGTAAATTTTCACAACACGACATAAAATAAAGTATAAAACTTATTTTATCTATTTTATACAGAACCTTTAAAACAATGTCTGGACCTTAAAATGTGTCTATTTTAAACCGTTTGTCTATTTTAACACATTGAGACATTTTTATATGCTACAAAGGTACTATGGTACGAAGTTCATGAGTTTTTATTTCGGGACCTTAAAAGGCTGAAAAAACGTGAATATTACCTTCATAATTGGCAATTTTTTGTCATTTCAGATCCAGAATTTTTTTTCATCTGAATTATTTTTTATTGACTCATTATATATGCTATAATTAATATCGGATGCGTAAATTTTTCACAAAACGACATAAAATAAAGTATAAAGCTTCTTTTATCTATTTTATACAGAACCTTTAAAATAATGTTGGGACCTTAAAATGTGTCTATTTTAAACCGTTTGTCTATTATTTTTTATAGAATCATTATATGCTATAATTAATATCGGATGCGTAAATTTTTCACAAAACGACATAAAATAAAGTATAAAGTTTATTTTATCTATTTTATACAGAACCTTTAAAATAATGTTCGGACCTTAAAATGTGTCAGTTTTAAACCGTTTGTCTATTTTAACACATTGAGTCATTTTTATATGTTAATAGGTATTAGGGTACGAATTTGATGAGTTTTTTTTTTCGGGACCTTAAAAGTCTGAAAAACGTGGATAATAACCTTCAAAATTGGTTATTTTTGGTCATTTATGATCCCGAATTTTTTTTCTTCAGAATTATTTTTTATAGACTCATTATATGCTATAATTAATATCGGATGCCTAAATTTTTCACAAAACGACATAAAATAAAGTATAAAGCTTATTTTATATTTTTTATACAGAACCTTTAAAATAATGTTTGGAGCATAAAATGTGTCTATTTTAAACCGTTTGTCTATCTTAACACATTGAGTTATTTTTATATGCTACTAAGGTGCTATGGTACGAATTTCATGAGTTTTTTTTCGGGACCTTAAAAGCCTGAAAAACGTGGATAATAACTTTCAAAATTGGCTATTTTTGGTCATTTCAGATCTCGAAATTTTTTTCGCCCAAATTTTTTTTTATAGACTCATTATATGCTATAATTAATATCGGATGCGTAAATTTTTCACAAAACGACATAGAATAAAGTATAAAACTTAATTTTATCTATTTTATACAGAACCTTTAAAATAGATAAAATAAGTCCTCTAAATGTGTCTATTTTAAACCGTTTGTCTATTTTAACAAATTGAATCATTTTTATATGCTACTAAGGTACTATGGTACGAATTTCATGAGTTTATATTTCGGGACCTTAAAAGCCTGAAAAACGTGGATAATAACCTTCAAAATTGGCAATTTTTTGTCATTTCAGATCACGAAATTTTTTTTCTTCTGAATTATTTTTTATAGAATCATTATATGCTATAATTAATATCGGATGCGTAAATTTTTCACAAAACGACATAAAATAAAGTATAAAGTTTATTTTATCTATTTTATACAGAATCTTTAAAATAATGTTCGGACCTTAAAATGTGTCTGTTTTAAACCGTTTGTCTATTTTAACACATTGAGTCATTTTTATATGTTAATAGGTATTAGGGTACGAATTTCATGAGTTTTTATTTCGGGACCTTAAAAGCCTGAAAAACGTGGATAATAACCTTCAAAATTGGCTATTTTTGGTCATTTCAGATCCCGAAATTTTTTTCTTCTGAATTATTTTTTATAGACTCATTATATGCTATAATAAATATCGGATGCATAAATTTTTCACAAAACGACATAGAATAAAGTACAAAACTTATTTTATCTATTTTATACAGAACCTTTAAAATAATGTTCGGACCTTAAAATGTGTCTATTTTAAACCGTTTGTCTATTTTAACACTTGCGTCATTTTTATATGCTACTAAGGTACTATGGTACGAATTTCATGAGTTTTTCTTTCGCGACCTTAAAAGTCTGATAAACGTGGATAATAACCTTCAAAATTGGCTATTTTTGGTCATTTCAGATCCCGAATTTTTTTTTCTTCTGAATTATTTTTTCTAGACTCATTATATGCTATAATTAATATCGGATGCGTAAATTTTTCACAAAACGACATAGAATAAAGTATAAAACTTATTTTATCTATTTTATACAGAACCTTTAAAATAATGTTCGGACCTCAAAATGTGTCTATTTTAAACCGTTTGTCTATTTTAACACATTGAGTCATTTTTATATGTTACTAAGGTACTATGGTACGAATTTCATGACTTTTTATTTCGGGACCTTAAAAGCCTGAAAAACGTGGATAATAACCTTCAAAATTGGCAATTTTTTGTCATTTCAGATCACGAAATTTTTTTTCTTCTGAATTATTTTTTATAATTAATATCGGATGCGTAAATTTTTCACAAAACGACATAAAATAAAGTATAAAGTTTATTTTATCTATTTTATACAGAACCTTTAAAATAATGTTCGGACCTTAAAATGTGTCAGTTTTAAACCGTTTATCTATTTTAACACATTGAGTCATTTTTATATGTTAATAGGTATTAGGGTACGAATTTGATGAGTTTTTTTTTTCGGGACCTTAAAAGTCTGAAAAACGTGGATAATAACCTTCAAAATTGGTTATTTTTGGTCATTTCTGATCCCGAATTTTTTTTCTTCAGAATTATTTTTTATAGACTCATTATATGCTATAATTAATATCGGATGCCTAAATTTTTCACAAAACGACATAGAATAAAGTATAAAGCTTATTTTATATTTTTTATACAGAACCTTTAAAATAATGTTTGGAGCATAAAATGTGTCTATTTTAAACCGTTTTTCTATCTTAACACATTGAGTCATTTTTATATGCTACTAAGGTGCTATGGTACGAATTTCATGAGTTTTTTTTTCGGGACCTTAAAAGCCTAAAAAACGTGGATAATAACTTTCAAAATCGGCTATTTTTGGTCATTTCAGATCTCGAAATTTTTTTCGCCCAAATTATTTTTTATAGACTCATTATATGCTATAATTAATATCGGATGCGTAAATTTTTCACAAAACGACAAAGAATAAAGTATAAAACTTAATTTTATCTATTTTATACAGAACCTTTAAAATAGATAAAATAAGTCCTCTAAATGTGTCTATTTTAAACCGTTTGTCTATTTTGACAAATTGGATCATTTTTATATGCTACTAAGGTACTATGGTACGAATTTCATGAGTTTATATTTCGGGACCTTAAAAGCCTGAAAAACGTGGATAATAACCTTCAAAATTGGCAATTTTTTGTCATTTCAGATCACGAAATTTTTTTTCTTTTGAATTATTTTTTATAGAATCATTATATGCTATAATTAATATCGGATGCGTAAATTTTTCACAAAACGACATAAAATAAAGTATAGTTTATTTTATCTATTTTATACAGAACCTTTAAAATAATGTTCGGACCTTAAAATGTGTCTGTTTTAAACCGTTTGTCTATTTTAACACATTGAGTCATTTTTATATGTTAATAGGTATTAGGGTACGAATTTGATGAGTTTTTTTTCGGGACCTTAAAAGTCTGAAAAACGTGGATAATAAACCTTCAAAATTGGCTATTTTGGTCATTTCAGATCCCGAAATTTTTTTCGTCCGAATTATTTTTTATAGACTCATTATATGCTATAATAAATATCGGATGCATAAATTTTTCACAAAACCACATAAAATAAAGTATAAAACTTATTTTATTATAATTTATACAGAACCTTTAAAATAGATAAAAAAAGTTCTCAAAATGTGTCTATTTTAAAACGTTTGTCTATTTTAACACATTGAGTCATTTTTATATGCTACTAAGGTTCTATGGTACGAATTTCATGAGTTTTTATTTCGGGACCTTAAAAGCCTGAAAAACGTGGATAATAACCTTCAAAATTGGCTATTTTTGGTCATTTCAGATCCCGAAACTTTTTTCTTCCGAATTATTTTTTATAGACTCATTGTATGCTATAATTAATATCGGATGCGTAAATTTTTAAGAAAACGACATATAATAAAGTATAAAACTTATTTTATCTATTTTATAAAGAAACCTTTAAAATAATGTTCGGACCTTAAAATGTGTCTATTTTAAACCGTTTGTCTATTTTAACACATTGAGTCATTTTTATATGCTACAAAGGTACTATGGTACGAATTTCATGAGTTTTTATTTCGGGACCTTAAAAGCCTGAAAAACGTGGAAAATAACCTTCAAAATTGGCTAAGGTCATTTCAGATCCCGAATTTTTTTTCTTCTAAATTATTTTTTATAGAATCATTATATGCTATAATTAATATCGGATGCGTAAATTTTCACAACACGACATAGAATAAAGTATAAAAGCTTATTTTATCTATTTTATACAGATCCTTTAAAACAATGTTCGGACCTTAAAATGTGTCTATTTTAAACCGTTTGTCTATTTTACCACATTGAGCCATTTTTATATGCTACTAAGGTACTATGGTACGAATTTCATGAGTTTTTATTTCGAGATCTTAAAAGGCTGAAAAACGTGGATAATAACCTTCAAAATTGGCTATTTTTGGTCATTTCAGATCCCGAAATTTTTTTCTTCTGAATTATTTTTATAGAATCATTATATGCTATAATTAATATCGGATGCGTAAATTTTCACAACACGACATAAAATAAAGTATAAAACTTATTTTATCTATTTTATACAGAACCTTTAAAACAATGTCTGGACCTTAAAATGTGTCTATTTTAAACCGTTTGTCTATTTTAACACATTGAGACATTTTTATATGCTACAAAGGTACTATGGTACGAAGTTCATGAGTTTTTATTTCGGGACCTTAAAAGGCTGAAAAACGTGAATATTACCTTCATAATTGGCAATTTTTTGTCATTTCAGATCCAGAATTTTTTTTCATCTGAATTATTTTTTATTGACTCATTATATATGCTATAATTAATATCGGATGCGTAAATTTTTCACAAAACGACATAAAATAAAGTATAAAGCTTCTTTTATCTATTTTATACAGAACCTTTAAAATAATGTTGGGACCTTAAAATGTGTCTATTTTAAACCGTTTGTCTATTATTTTTTATAGAATCATTATATGCTATAATTAATATCGGATGCGTAAATTTTTCACAAAACGACATAAAATAAAGTATAAAGTTTATTTTATCTATTTTATACAGAACCTTTAAAATAATGTTCGGACCTTAAAATGTGTCAGTTTTAAACCGTTTGTCTATTTTAACACATTGAGTCATTTTTATATGTTAATAGGTATTAGGGTACGAATTTGATGAGTTTTTTTTTTCGGGACCTTAAAAGTCTGAAAAACGTGGATAATAACCTTCAAAATTGGTTATTTTTGGTCATTTATGATCCCGAATTTTTTTTCTTCAGAATTATTTTTTATAGACTCATTATATGCTATAATTAATATCGGATGCCTAAATTTTTCACAAAACGACATAAAATAAAGTATAAAGCTTATTTTATATTTTTTATACAGAACCTTTAAAATAATGTTTGGAGCATAAAATGTGTCTATTTTAAACCGTTTGTCTATCTTAACACATTGAGTTATTTTTATATGCTACTAAGGTGCTATGGTACGAATTTCATGAGTTTTTTTTCGGGACCTTAAAAGCCTGAAAAACGTGGATAATAACTTTCAAAATTGGCTATTTTTGGTCATTTCAGATCTCGAAATTTTTTTCGCCCAAATTTTTTTTTATAGACTCATTATATGCTATAATTAATATCGGATGCGTAAATTTTTCACAAAACGACATAGAATAAAGTATAAAACTTAATTTTATCTATTTTATACAGAACCTTTAAAATAGATAAAATAAGTCCTCTAAATGTGTCTATTTTAAACCGTTTGTCTATTTTAACAAATTGAATCATTTTTATATGCTACTAAGGTACTATGGTACGAATTTCATGAGTTTATATTTCGGGACCTTAAAAGCCTGAAAAACGTGGATAATAACCTTCAAAATTGGCAATTTTTTGTCATTTCAGATCACGAAATTTTTTTTCTTCTGAATTATTTTTTATAGAATCATTATATGCTATAATTAATATCGGATGCGTAAATTTTTCACAAAACGACATAAAATAAAGTATAAAGTTTATTTTATCTATTTTATACAGAATCTTTAAAATAATGTTCGGACCTTAAAATGTGTCTGTTTTAAACCGTTTGTCTATTTTAACACATTGAGTCATTTTTATATGTTAATAGGTATTAGGGTACGAATTTCATGAGTTTTTATTTCGGGACCTTAAAAGCCTGAAAAACGTGGATAATAACCTTCAAAATTGGCTATTTTTGGTCATTTCAGATCCCGAAATTTTTTTCTTCTGAATTATTTTTTATAGACTCATTATATGCTATAATAAATATCGGATGCATAAATTTTTCACAAAACGACATAGAATAAAGTACAAAACTTATTTTATCTATTTTATACAGAACCTTTAAAATAATGTTCGGACCTTAAAATGTGTCTATTTTAAACCGTTTGTCTATTTTAACACTTGCGTCATTTTTATATGCTACTAAGGTACTATGGTACGAATTTCATGAGTTTTTCTTTCGCGACCTTAAAAGTCTGATAAACGTGGATAATAACCTTCAAAATTGGCTATTTTTGGTCATTTCAGATCCCGAATTTTTTTTTCTTCTGAATTATTTTTTCTAGACTCATTATATGCTATAATTAATATCGGATGCGTAAATTTTTCACAAAACGACATAGAATAAAGTATAAAACTTATTTTATCTATTTTATACAGAACCTTTAAAATAATGTTCGGACCTCAAAATGTGTCTATTTTAAACCGTTTGTCTATTTTAACACATTGAGTCATTTTTATATGTTACTAAGGTACTATGGTACGAATTTCATGACTTTTTATTTCGGGACCTTAAAAGCCTGAAAAACGTGGATAATAACCTTCAAAATTGGCAATTTTTTGTCATTTCAGATCACGAAATTTTTTTTCTTCTGAATTATTTTTTATAATTAATATCGGATGCGTAAATTTTTCACAAAACGACATAAAATAAAGTATAAAGTTTATTTTATCTATTTTATACAGAACCTTTAAAATAATGTTCGGACCTTAAAATGTGTCAGTTTTAAACCGTTTATCTATTTTAACACATTGAGTCATTTTTATATGTTAATAGGTATTAGGGTACGAATTTGATGAGTTTTTTTTTCGGGACCTTAAAAGTCTGAAAAACGTGGATAATAACCTTCAAAATTGGTTATTTTTGGTCATTTCTGATCCCGAATTTTTTTTCTTCAGAATTATTTTTTATAGACTCATTATATGCTATAATTAATATCGGATGCCTAAATTTTTCACAAAACGACATAGAATAAAGTATAAAGCTTATTTTATATTTTTTATACAGAACCTTTAAAATAATGTTTGGAGCATAAAATGTGTCTATTTTAAACCGTTTGTCTATCTTAACACATTGAGTCATTTTTATATGCTACTAAGGTGCTATGGTACGAATTTCATGAGTTTTTTTTTCGGGACCTTAAAAGCCTAAAAAACGTGGATAATAATTTTCAAAATCGGCTATTTTTGGCCATTTCAGATCTCGAAATTTTTTTCGCCCAAATTATTTTTTATAGACTCATTATATGCTATAATTAATATCGGATGCGTAAATTTTTCACAAAACGACATAGAATAAAGTATAAAACTTAATTTTATCTATTTTATACAGAACCTTTAAAATAGATAAAATAAGTCCTCTAAATGTGTCTATTTTAAACCGTTTGTCTATTTTGACAAATTGGATCATTTTTATATGCTACTAAGGTACTATGGTACGAATTTCATGAGTTTATATTTCGGGACCTTAAAAGCCTGAAAAACGTGGATAATAACCTTCAAAATTGGCAATTTTTTGTCATTTCAGATCACGAAATTTTTTTTCTTTTGAATTATTTTTTATAGAATCATTATATGCTATAATTAATATCGGATGCGTAAATTTTTCACAAAACGACATAAAATAAAGTATAGTTTATTTTATCTATTTTATACAGAACCTTTAAAATAATGTTCGGACCTTAAAATGTGTCTGTTTTAAACCGTTTGTCTATTTTAACACATTGAGTCATTTTTATATGTTAATAGGTATTAGGGTACGAATTTGATGAGTTTTTTTTCGGGACCTTAAAAGTCTGAAAAACGTGGATAATAAACCTTCAAAATTGGCTATTTTGGTCATTTCAGATCCCGAAATTTTTTTCGTCCGAATTATTTTTTATAGACTCATTATATGCTATAATAAATATCGGATGCATAAATTTTTCACAAAACCACATAAAATAAAGTATAAAACTTATTTTATTATAATTTATACAGAACCTTTAAAATAGATAAAAAAAGTTCTCAAAATGTGTCTATTTTAAAACGTTTGTCTATTTTAACACATTGAGTCATTTTTATATGCTACTAAGGTTCTATGGTACGAATTTCATGAGTTTTTATTTCGGGACCTTAAAAGCCTGAAAAACGTGGATAATAACCTTCAAAATTGGCTATTTTTGGTCATTTCAGATCCCGAAACTTTTTTCTTCCGAATTATTTTTTATAGACTCATTGTATGCTATAATTAATATCGGATGCGTAAATTTTTAAGAAAACGACATATAATAAAGTATAAAACTTATTTTATCTATTTTATAAAGAAACCTTTAAAATAATGTTCGGACCTTAAAATGTGTCTATTTTAAACCGTTTGTCTATTTTAACACATTGAGTCATTTTTATATGCTACTAAGGTACTATGTTACGAATTTCATGAATTTTTATTTCTGGACCTTAAAAGTCTGAAAAACGTGGATAATAACCTTTAAAATTGGCTATTTTTGGTCATTTCAGATCCCGAAATTTTTTTCTTCTGAATTATTTTTTATAGACTCATTATATGATATAGTTAATATCGGATGCGTAAATTTTTCACAAAACGACATAGAATAAAGTATAAATCTTGTTTTATCTATTTTATACAGAACCTTTAAAATAATGTTCGGACCATAAAATGTGTCTATTTTAAACCGTTTGTCTATTTTAATACATTGAGTCATTTTTATATGCTACTAAGGTACTATGGTACGAATTTCATGAGTTTTTATTTCGGGACCTTAAAAGCCTGAAAAACGTGGATAATAACCGTCAAAATTGTATATTTTTGGTCATTTCAGATCCCGGAATTTTTTTTCTACTGAATTATTTTTTATAGACTCATTATATGCTATAATTAATATCGGATGCGTAAATTTTTCACAAAACGACTTAGAATAAAGTATAAAACTTATTTTATCTATTTTATACAGAACCTTTAAAATAATGTTCGGACCTTAAAATGTGTCTATTTTAAACCGTTTGTTTATTTTAACACATTGCGTCATTTCTATATGCTACTAAGGTACTATGGTACGAATTTCATGAGTTTTTATTTCGGGACCTTAAAAGCCTGAAAAACGTGGATAATAACCTTCAAAATTGGCTATTTTTGGTCATTTCAGATCTCGAAATTTTTTTCTTCTGAATTATTTTTTATAGACTCATTACATGATATAGTTAATATCGGATGCGTAAATTTTTCACAGAACGACATAGAATAAAGTATAAATCTTATTTTATCTATTTTATACAGAACCTTTAAAACAATGTTCGGATCTTAAAATGTGTCTATTTTAAACCGTTTGTCTATTATAACACATTGAGTCATTTTTATATGCTACTAAGATACTATGGTACGAATTTCATGAGTTTTTATTTCGGGACCTTAAAAGGCTGAAAAACGTGGATAATAACCTTCAAAATTGGCTATTTTTGGTCATTTCAGATCCCGAAATTTTTTTCTTCTGAATTATTTTTTATAGACTCATTATATGATATAGCTAATATCGGATGCGTAAATTTTTCACAAAACGACATAGAATAAAGTATAAATCTTATTTTATCTATTTTATACAGAACCTTTAAAATAATGTTCGGATCTTAAAATGTGTCTATTTTAAAATTTTTGTCTATTATAACACATTGAGTCATTTTTATATGCTACTAAGGTACTATGGTACGAATTTCATGAGTTTTTATTTCGGAACCTTAAAAGTCTAAAAAACGTGGATAATAACCTTCAAAATTGGCTATTTTTGGTCATTTCTGATCCCGAATTTTTTTTCTTCTGAATTATTTTTTATAGACTCATTATATGCTATAATTAATATCGGATGCGTAAATTTTTCACAAAACGACATAGAATAAGGTATAAAGCTTATTTTATCTATTTTATATAGAACCTTTAAAATAATGTTCGGACCATAAAATGTGTCTATTTTAAACCGTTTGTCTATTTTAACAAATTGAGTCATTTTTATATGCTACTAAGGTATTATGGTACGAATTTCATGAGTTTTTATTTCGGGACCTTTAAAGTCTGAAAAACGTGGATAATAACCTTCAAAATTAGCTATTTTTGTTAATTTCTGATCCCGAATTTTTTTTCTTCTGAATTATTTTTTATAGACTCATTATATGCTATAATTAATATCGGATGCGTAAATTTTTCACAAAACGACATAGAATAAAGTATAAACCTTATTTTATCTATTTTATACAGAACCTTAAAAATAATGTCCGGACCTTAAAATGTGTCTATTTTAAACCGTTTGTCTATTTTAACACACTGCGTCATTTTTATATGCTACTAAGGTACTATGGTACGAATTTCATGAGTTTTTATTTCGGGACTTTAAAAACCTGAAAAACGTGGATAATAACCTTCAATTCAAAATTGGCTATTTTTGGTCATTTCAGATCCCGAAATTTTTTTTCTTCTGAATTTTTTTTTATAGGCTCATTATATAATATAATTAATATCGGATGCGTAAATTTTTCACAAAACGACTTAGAATAAAGTATAAAACTTATTTTATCTATTTTATACAGAACCTTTAAAATAATGTTCGGACCTTTAAATGTGTCTATTTTAAACCGTTTGTCTATTTTAACACATTGCGTCATTTCTATATGCTACTAAGGTACTATGGTACGAATTTCATGAGTTTTTATTTTGGGACCTTAAAAGCCTGGAAAACGTGGATAATAACCTTCAAAATTGGCTATTTTTGGTCATTTCAGATCCCGAATTTTTTTTTCTTCTGAATTATTTTTTATAGACTCATTATATGATATAGTTAATATCGGATGCGTAAATTTTTCACAAAACGACATAGAATAAAGTATAAATCTTATTTTATCTATTTTATACTGAACCTTTAAAACAATGTTCGGATCTTAAAATGTGTCTATTTTAAACCGTTTGTCTATTATAACACATTGAGTCATTTTTATATGCTACTAAGGTACTATGGTACGAATTTCATGAGTTTTTATTTCGAGACCTTAAAAGGCTGAAAAACGTGGATAATAACCTTCAAAATTGGCTATTTTTGGTCATTTCTGATCCCGAATTTTTTTTCTTCTGAATTATTTTTTATAGAATCATTATATGCTATAATTAATATCGGATGCGTAAATTTTTCTCAAAACGACATAAAATAAAGTATAAAGCTTATTTTATCTATTTTATACAGAACCTTTAAAATAATGTTCGGACCTTAAAATGTGTCAGTTTTAAACCGTTTGTCTATTTTAACACATTGAGTCATTTTTATATGTTAATAGGTATTAGGGTACGAATTTGATGAGTTTTTTTTCGGGACCTTAAAAGTCTGAAAAACGTGGATAATAAACCTTTAAAATTGGCTATTTTTGGTCATTTCAGATCCCGAAAATTTTTTCTTCTGAATTATTTTTTATAGACTCATTATATGCTATAATAAATATCGGATGCATAAATTTTTCACAAAACGACATAGAATAAAGTACAAAACTTATTTTATCTATTTTATACAGAACCTTTAAAATAATGTTCGGACCTTAAAATGTGTGTATTTTAAACCGTTTGTCTATTTTAACTCATTAAGTCATTTCTATATGCTACTAAGGTACTATGGTACGAATTTCATGAGTTTTTATTTCGGGACCTTAAAAGCCTGAAAAACGTGGATAATAACCTTCAAAATTGGCTATTTTTGGTCATTTCAGATCCCGAAATTTTTTTCTTCTGAATTATTTTTTATAGACTCATTATATGATATAGTTAATATCGGATGCGTAAATTTTTCACAAAACGACATAGAATAAAGTATAAATCTTATTTTATCTATTTTATACAGAACCTTTAAAATAATGTTCGGATCTTAAAATGTGTCTATTTTAAACCGTTTGTCTATTATAACACATTGAGTCATTTTTATATGCTACTAAGGTACTATGGTACGAATTTCATGAGTTTTTATTTCGGGACCTTAAAAGTCTAAAAAACGTGGATAATAACCTTCAAAATTGGCTATTTTTGGTCATTTCTGATCTCGAATTTTTTTTCTTCAGAATTATTTTTTATATACTCATTATATGCTATAATTAATATCGGATGCGTAAATTTTTCACAAAACGACATAGAATAAGGTATAAAGCTTATTTTATCTATTTTATACAGAACCTTTAAAATAATGTTTGGACCATAAAATGTGTCTATTTTAAATCGTTTGTCTATCTTAACACATTGAGTCATTTTTATATGTTACTAAGGTATTATGGTACGAATTTCATGAGTTTTTATTTCGGGACCTTAAAAGCCTGAATAACGTGGATAAAACCTTCAAAATTGGCTATTTTTGGTCATTTTAGATCCCGGAATTTTTTTTTCTTCTGAATTATTTTTTATAGACTCATTATATGCTATAATTAATATCGGATGCGTAAATTTTTTCACAAAACGACATAGAATAAAGTATGAAACTTATATTATCTATTTTATACAGAACCTTTAAAATAATGTTCGGACCTTAAAATGTGTCTATTTTAAACCGTTTGTCTATTTTAACACATTAAGTCATTTTTATATGCTACTATGGTACTATGGTACGAATTTCATGAGTTTTTATTTCGGAACCTTAAAAGTCTGAAAAAGGTGGATAATAACCTTCAAAATTTGATATTTTTAGTCATTTCAGATTCCGAATTTTTTTTCTTCTGAATTATTTTTTATAGACTCATTATATGCTATGATTAATATCGGATGCTTAAATATTTTACAAAACAACATAGAATAAAGTATAAAACTTATTTTATCTATTTTATACAGAACCTTTAAAATAATGTTCGGACCTCAAAATGTGTCTATTTTAAACCGTTTGTTTTGTTTTAACATATTGAGTCATTTTTATATGCTACTAAGGTACTATGTTACGAATTTCATGAGTTTTTATTTCGGGACCTTAATAGCCTGAAAAACGTGGATAATAACCTTTCAAAATTGGTTATTTTTGGTGATTTCAGATCCCAAATTTTTTTTCTTCTGAATTATTTTTTATAGACTCGTTATATGCCACGGAATAAAGTTTAAAACTTATTTTGTTTATTTCATACATGACATTTAAAGTAATGTTAGGACCTCTAAGTGTGTCTATTTTTAACCGTTTGCCAATTTTAACATATTGAGTCATTTTTATATACTATTAAGGAAGGTATTAGGGTGCAAATTTCAAGAGTTTATATTCCGTGATTTTGTCGGCCTAAAAAACATGGATATGATAAATTCAAAATCACCTATTTCAGGTTATTTTGGGTTATTTTTTTGATTCATTTCTATAAAATCATTAGATCTTATAGATGTTCAAATTTTTCACAAAATAACAAGAAAAGTGAAAAAAGTAGATAAGGAATTATCCTTAATAAAAAGTATATGGTATGTCCACGGTCCACCTTTACAGCTGCTGAACGCGACAACTAGTATGTGACAAATTTGCACAACATAATGAATGGACCAAATTATCCTTATGTAATTCTTCTTTACAACGACACTATTCATCATAAGTTTGCAACATCTTCTGACTCTTTATAAGTCATTAAACTAGACATTCGATGCTTATTGTTCTACTCATCCAAGGTGCCTCCCTTCAAACACTTGAAGTTTCATATTGTTTTATTTGCAAGGAGCCACGGTATTGACTATATACTTCAAAGGCAACTAATGATCCAATATCAAATTATCACCCCAATGACCCAATATCGACGTAAAATGGCCATAAGACGCTGATCAGAGAACAAAATTTTCATTTCACAACACTAATAGGGGAAATACGAAGACGCATTTGAGTGCATTATAAGCACTCAAAAGAGTTGAAGGGAATGGATTGTCATCGTTGGAGCCGTGGAGGTCTATTCTCTAGCTAATTTACTCAATGAGCCCAAAGACGCAACTAGCATGGTTGGAGGTGGTCTTATGCAACATGTAGTTATGGCAATAATGATACTCAAAAGCCGACTAACTCGACTTGCATATGAATAATTGAATACCATGTCAAAGGGCAAAGGCAAGTAAACTATGGAATAAAAGGAGTATACATGAATTGTGACAGACAAACGGCTCATGAACTAAGGGAAAATGAAATATACACACTGGGCCGGGGCAAGAAAAGAAGGGCTGGGCCAGAATCTATTTTTTTCCGTATTTTTGGTTTTTAAGGTTGGGGAGAAAAAAAAGGGTAAAAGAAGGGCTTGGACGAAACTAATGTAACTTTTATATGTAATACCAATTAAAGTTTAAAGTTTGGTATTAATCTATAAAAATTACAATAATTACGTTGCCTACGTATCTAGAAAGAATCAAAGCCCACGTAGTTCTTACTTACATGACTTATCTTTTGAACGGATTGTTGAATTATTATTGTTTGAAGAATTTCCAACAATTTCCAACAGCTACTTTGCATATTTGAAGAACTGGAGTCCACGACTATATTTAGTGGTTAGGGGCGGGCCACAATTGGCACTGGGCTGGTCAGCGGGTCAGGCTGACAAAATACGGCACTGGCACTGGCACTAGTAGTCTGGTACTGGCCCCAATCAATAACGGGCTGAGCAGGGCTGGCACTGACCCTGCGTGGGCTGAAAAGAGATTAGCCCTCGTAGCAAGGTTGGGCCGGGCCAGGTCAGTCTGGCCTGCTACTTTGTCCAGCTCTACATCTAATGCCAACGGGGAATACATTGTACAGCTCAATATTAGCATAGATACACAAAAAAGGTGATTCGTGCTTGCATCATAAAAGAAATCAGCAAGAGCAATTGGTTCATGGATTTCGGTTCATTACAGAGTACAACGGTCTACAGCCCTGCTATTTCTTTGGCTTTCTCAGAGATTGACAAAAAGACGGGAAATTTTCATCAAGTTCGTCAGGGATTGGTAATGCAAAGGGAAGGAGAGTACTTGAGTTGCCTTGGTGCTGTCGCAACGAACTCACCAATGCTAACTGTTCTTGTTTCCTGTTTAAGCCTTCCAGAAGAAGGTTAACGGCTCCAAAAGCAGCACAACTCTCGAGGAATCCCTGAGGGACACCAGAGTTACTAGGTCTATCTTCTGTGGAATGCGCTAAAGCTGATTGTTTTCTGTTTAAACCTTCCATTATTAAGTTGAACGCACCAAAAGTGGCGCAGCTTTGGAGGAGGGCTTGAGGAGTTCCTGCAATTAAACAGCAAAACTGATTTACATACTTAGTATATTGCAGTTTTGACAAGTAAGAGGGGTCTTTGAAACCTAAACTCATAGAGCAACAAGTAAAGTTGGTTATACCAAAGTCATCACTCACCAAACAGTCTTGGTCATTCAGAACGTGGTAATAAAACTTGAATTGGAAATTAATCCCCAAATATGTATTCACGGCCTATTTTCAATTTCAATTTTGTGCTTTAAATGAGGTTTTTTTTTCCGACAAAGATAAACCATTATATTAAAAACTGAAACAGTTTACATACTAAACAGAGACTACTAATATAGAAAGCCATAGGGAAGTCAGCCAGTAGCCAGACTGACAGACCAAAGGCGTTGGGTTTGTAACAAGGTGCATATGTCACAAAGGGATAATCCCCAGATGATGCGTCAGGCATGCGACACGAAGTTCTCTTCAGTCACTTTCTGGGTGACCTCAAGAAAATTATCCTCCGTTCTGACTAACTAAAAGTCAGTACCAATAGAAGTTTGATACTGCCTCAAATTGAGGTTGAACCTCCAAACCATGATAACTCAGTTGATCATGTGTCACTGTCCATGCCACGATTTTTCAAGACCAATAACAAAAAATGAAAAGGTGAAAAATCATAAATATGAAAAAGAGCAGACATGTCATGATACCATAACTGGGAAATGAAGCCGAGAAATCCTGGGTAGTTGCTAAAAGACAAATGTCATTAGGGCTAGGACTAGGTGATAATCACATAGTTACATTGACACTTCACTAGGTCATTGTGTTACACATCTGATCCACTGAAATCAGACACAACAGCAACAATTGACAACATCCTCAAGTTCAATTCCAACAATGTCAAATAAGAGCAGCAAAAAGAAAAAGCACAATAAATGTAGTAAAAAGTAAAAGAAAAAGAAAAGCTTTGAAGAAGAATAAAGAAGGGGGAGAAATGGGGGAGGCAAGGGCCTTGTTGAAACTAATGTGTAGTAAAATTTCCTCTCTTTTTTCTTTGGTGCATGAGCATGGAGAGTCTAACTTATCAGTAATAGCATTAGACTTTTAATGCATAATTTCTCGATCAAATATTTATCATATTTCCCTTTTCTTTTTCCCTATTCCTTTGTTTCATTTAATTTGATTACCACAACCAGACATTGACAGTTTCAAAGGATGGGTCATGTTAGCAGACACTAACTTGGTTGAGCGTTTTCATGTGTGCTAATTTTTTAAAACGGTGAAGCACTTTCATCACAATGTTGAGAGACAGTGTATGTGTGAGTCAGGGTCACCTAGGATAATCGGGAAGCGATTATATGGAAACCAAAATGACATCACAAAGCTTGAAGAAAATATAGCAATAGAATCACTATCCAGCAATTAGGTCGTTAAAAATAAGCACCCCATGACCTCCTCCAAAGGCACGTGCGAGCAGAAGGGATGAAACACATAGGTTTGCTAATAAAACAGCACTCGTGCTATTAAAAGTAAAAAAAAACCTCAATAACATTATAGACTAGAAGGTCATATACTGATATAACTATTGCCTTCCCATATACGAACCTGGAAAGCTTAGAGCAATGCCAGTGCAACAGCCAGCCACTCCTGCATTAATGACTTCAGACACAAGGAAAAGTGTCAGTTTTTAGTTACAGCGTAATTAGTGGCGTAGTGATGCAAAGGTCAACTTTTGAGATTCCTTACCATCATCCTTGCCTCGTAGCTTCTTCATTAAGCACATCACCAAACTATTAACCCCAGATAGAACTGCAAATGTCTGTTTGAGAAGAAATACACCCTCACATTAAAAAAAGAAAGAATAAAAATACACTCTTGAGGAAGCAGCCACGTCAATGGAATACTACAAGTATACCTTGGCAGAAGCACCAGCATCTGCAAACGATCCTTTAAATCCTTTCTTCTTGAACAATCCAGCACCTATACCATACAACAGTAACATTAAGTTTTAGATAATTCTAACAGTCGAAAAAAGAAGCAGATCAAATGAAAGGAACCCATTTATACCCACGAGCACAAGATACAATATTCAAATCAAGCACTAAACAACAGATTATAGATGAAAATTGGAAACAATGATCGTGAAACAAAGTTACAAACTACGCTCCTTGCGCGTAAATTAAGGGGAAAAAATAATGTTATCCAAATGAGAAGGTAAGCTTGCTTAAAGTTAATTATCCAGTACACAAACAAATATAGCAAGAGTATATTATCTGATGGCTAACTAGGAAATGTACTTTTTCTTACTCCATCCCTAATTTATTTTTTGTTCAAGAAGAAAGGATTTAAAGGATCTTTTGCAGATGCCGGTGCTTCTGCCAAGGTATGCTTGTAGTATTCCATTGATGTGGCTCCTTTCTCAAGAGTGTATTTTAATTCTTATTTTTGTTAATGTGAGGGTCTATTTCTTCTCAAACAGACATTTGCAGGGGTTAATAGTTTGGTGATGTGCTTAATGAAGAAGCTACGAGGCAAGGATGATGGTAAGGAATCTCAAAAGTTGAAACCCTTTGCATCACTACGCTACTAATTACGCGGTAACTAAAAACTGACGCTTTTCCTTGTGTCTGAAGTCATTAAAGCAAGAGTGGCTGGCTGTTGCACTGGCATTGCTCCAAGTTTTCCATGTTCGTATATGGAAAGACAATAGTTATATCAGTATATGACCTTCTAGCCTATAATTTTATTGAGGTTTTTTTTATTTCTTTTATATTATGGGTTGTTTTGTGAAAAATCCAAACATCCAATATTTATTATAGGATTTAATGAGCGTATAGACAAGAATATAGAAAAAAATCTTCTAGGTTAAAAAATGACTAAAAATAGCCAATTTGAAAATTATTATCCATGTTTTTTAGGTCGGCAGGATCCTAGAGATCTCGAAATTCGCACCATAATAACTTACTACCATATAAAAATGACTTAAGTTGTTAAAATTGGCATACGATTTAAAATAAACACATTTAAAGGCCCTAACATTACTTCAGAGGTCGTGTTTGAAATAGAGAAAATAAGTTTTATACTTTATTCTATATTACTTTGTGAAAAATCAAAACATCTAATATTTATTATAAGATATAACGAGCCTATAGACAAGCAGCAACAACAACAACAACATCATCAGAGCCTTAGTCCCAAAATGATTTGGGATCGGCTGACATGAATCATCCTTTGGAACCGCCATGGGTGAACTCCCATCTCAACAAGCGAAAAAAGAAAGAAAAGGAAAAAATCCTTCGAGTTAAAAAAATGACTAAAAATAGCCGATTTTGAAGTTATTATTAATTTATAATCCACGATTTTTAGACCGACAAGGACTCGGATTAAAAATTCTCGATATTCGCACTATAGTACCTCAATATCATATAAAAATTACTAAAAGTGTTAAAATTGCAACCGATTTAAAAATACAGACATTTAGAGGCCCCAACATTTTACTTTAAAAGCCGTGTTTGAAAAGGAAAAAAAATAAGTTTTATACTTTATTCTATATTATTTTATTAAAAATCCGAGCATCCAATAATTATTATATGATATAATAAGTCCATAGACAAGGTTTCAGAAAAAAATCGTACGGGTTCTAAAATGACCAACAATAGTCGATTCTGAAACTTATTATCCACGTTTTTTCGGCCAATAAAATCTCGTAACTCGCACTTTAATACCTTAATACCATATAAAAATGAGTTAAGGTGTTAAAATTAACATACAGTTTTAAATATACACATTTAGAAAACCTAACATTACTTAAAGATCGTGTATGAATTACACAAAATAGGTTTTATACTTTATTTTATATTGTTTTGAGAAAAATCCAAGCATCCAATATTTATTATGGGATATAATGAGCCTATAGACAGATTTAGAAAAAAACTTTCGGGTTTAAAAATGACCAAAAATAGCCGACATTGAAGGTTATTATCCATTTTCGACAGGAATTGAAATTTCTCGAAATTCGAAGCATAGTACCTTACCACCATGTAAAAATGACTCAAAGTGTTATAATTGGCATAAGGTTTAAAATAGACACATTTAGAGACCCCAACATTAAAAGTCGTGTTTGAAATAAACAAAATAAGTTTTATACTCCCTCCTATTCACAATAAACTTCCCTATTTCCATTTTCGTCTATTCACATAACTTCCCTATTTCCTTTTTTGGTAAGTGTTTGTGTGGTCCAAATTCAATTGTATGGTGAGGTAGTGTATTTGTGTGGTCTAAATTTAATTATATGGTGGGGTAGTGTGTTTCCTTAATTTTTGTGTCAAAATAAAAGGGGAAATTTATTATGAATAGGAGGAAGTATTATATTTTATATTCTATATACAAAGATTCAGAAATAAAATCTTTCGTGTTTTAAAATGACCAAAAAGAGCCGATTTTCAAGCTTATTATCCACGTTTTTAGGCCGACATGTTTCCGGGATAAAAGTTTTTGAAATTCGCACCATAGTACCTTAATACATTATAAAAATGACTCAATGTGTTAAAATTCGCATACGGTTTAAACTAGACACATTTAGAAACCATAACATTACTTTAAAGGTCGTGTTTAAAATAGACAAAATAAGTTTTATACTTTATTCTATATTATTTTGTGAAAAATCAAAGCATCCCATGTTTATTATAGGATATTACTAGCCAATAGACAAATATTAAGGAAAACAAATCTTAGGGGTTCAAAAATGACCAAAAATGACCGATTTTGAAGGTTGTTATCCACTTTTTTTAGGTTGACAAGGTCCCGAATTAAAAATACTCAGATATTCGAACCATAGTGCCTCAATACCATATAAAAATGACTCAAGGTTTAAAATTGGAATACGGTTTAAAATACACACATTTAGAGACCCTAACATTAATTAAAGATCGTGTTTAAAATAGACAAAGTAAATTTTATACTTTATTTTATGTTGATTTGTGAAAAATCAAAGGATCAAATGTTTCTTGTAGAATATAACGAGCCTATAGGCAATGATTTAGGAATCTTTCGATTTTACAAAAAATGGGCGTTTTTTAAGGTTATTATCCATGTTTTTTCGAATAAAAAATCTCGAAAATCTCACATAGTACCAATAACCTATAAAAATGACTTAAGGTGTTCAAATTGTCATATGGTTTAAAATACACATTTAGAAAAACTTTCAATGTTGTGTTTGAAAGAGATAAAATAAGTTTTATAATTTATTCTATATTGTTTTGTGAAAAATTCAAACATCCAATATTTATTATAAGATATAACGAGCCAATAGACAAGGATTTGGATTAAACATCTAAAGTAATAGCTGAGTTTGAAGGTTTATCCTACATCTAATATTTATTATAGGTTGTAATTAGCTTATAAACAGAGATTCAGAAAAAAAAAAAAAACTTTTTGATTCTTAAATGACGAAAAATAGCGAAACTTTTTGGTTCTAAAATTACCAGAAATAGCTGATTTTGAAGGTTTATCCACGTTTTTTAGAACGACAAGTTCGGTATTAAAATTCTCGAAATTCGCACTAGAGTACCTTAATATCATATAAAAATGACGCAAAATGTTAAAATAATATACGATTTAAAATAGACACATTTAGAAGCCGTAAAATTACTTTATAGTCGTGTTTAAAATAGATAAAATAAGTCTTATACTTTAGTCAATATTTTTTTGTGAAAAATCCGAGCATCCAATATTTATCATAGGATATAATGAGTCTATAGAAAAGAACTGAAGAAAAAATCTTTTGGGATTTAAAATGACAAAAAATAGCCAATTTTGAAGGTTATTTGTTATCCACGTTTTTTAGGCCGACATGGTCCTGAGATAAAAATTCTCGAAATTCGCACCATATTACCTTAATACCATATAAAAATGTCTCAGATAGTAAAATAGGCATACGGTTTAAAATAGACACATTTAGAAGCCGTAAGATAACTTTAAAGGTTGTGTTTAAAATAGACAAAATAAGTTTTATAGTTTATTCTATGTTGTTTTGTGAAAAATACAAGCATCCACTTTTTATTATAGGATATAATGAGCCTATAGACAAGAATTTAGAAAAAAAAAAATCTAGGGTTCAAAAAGGACAAAAAATAGCCGATTTTCAAAGTTATTATCCACGTTTTTAGGCCGACAAGGTACCGGGGTAAAAATTCTCGAAATTCGCACCATATAACATCAATACCTTATAAAAACGACTCAGAGAGTTAAAATTGGCATACTGTTTAAAATAGACACATATAGTAGCACTAAGATTATTTTGAAGGTTGTTTTTAAGATAGACAAAATAAGTTTTATACTTTATTCTATGTTGTTTTGTAAAAATTCAAGTATCAAATATTTATTATAGGATATAATGAGCCTATAGGGAAGGAAAAAAAAAGGTCGAAAAATTCCAGCACCTATACCATACAACACAACAGTAGCATTAAGTTTTAGAAAATGAAAAAGAAGGAGACGAAGATACAATTTTCAAATCAAGCACTAAACAATAGATTCTAGATGAAAGTTAGAAACAATGATCGTGAAACAAAGTTACAAACTATGCTCCTTGCGCGTAAATTAAGGGAAAAAAATAATGTTATCCAAATGAGAAGCTAAGCTTGCTTCTAGTTAATTATCCAGAAAACAAATAAATAAATAAATAAATAAAGAGTATATTATCTAATGGCTAAGTAGGAAATGTACTTTTTCTTACTTCATCCATACTTTATTTTTTTAGGGAAAACAACTCTCTACTATCACCTTTAACTTTCTACTATCACCTTTAACTAAAGGCAAACCACCGACATTGCAAGCAAAACATAACCACTCTAGTTGTGTCAATGGACACAAGCAATCCCGACCCTGACTAGCACACAAAAAAAAAAGCTGAACAAAAGATGCAAGATAACTATAAGTGAGCAGCAGTAACAAGTAACAAGTATTATAAGTCCCCCACAACAAGAATTAGCGACGAATGAGAAGAACATTAGCTAGCGATAGGATGATCAGTTTTCCTACACCTATCTCCAAGGAACAAATCCTCGCTTGATTGATAGTGGTTAACAATTTAGTACATATTTCCCAATAGTCAATAGAATCATGATAGTGACAACAAATACTTTATCCCAAAGGAATTTGAGGCAGCACACATTAACATACCGCTAAAAGGAATTGTTACACGTAAAAGAAAAAGACAAGGCTGAAGCGAACGTGAACAAAAATTGGAAAACGAAAGGAAATGCAAAAACCTAAGTAAAGAAAATAAAAAACTTGATCACCAATTCAAAAAGGACAAGGGTAGAAAAATCTCAACACTATATAAGTTTCCAAAAGAAGTCAAAAACTGCAAGCTCGACATTAGTTAGGAATCAGGATTTTTACATTAAAGCAACATTCTTATGATACTGTACACATCATGTCGGCACTGACTTAATATTATCACGAATACTAATGCAGACAGCCAAACAGTCTGTCAATTGATCTCACAACTTTCCAGGGAGAGTCAAGAGAAATTGAGCTTGCTTTATAGCCAGATTATTTGACCATTTACAAAGAACTCCAATAACAGAGACAGAGTATGCAGAATCTGACACCAATACAACCCAAATGTAAACAAGAAAGCACCAAGTTTCTAGCTCCTCTCTTTCCAAATTAAGTTTTCAAAACTATCCTTAATTAATTATTGCTGGAATACCACTTGCCATCAATCTTTACAGCAATTTGAGATCGTTATGCGCCGATACTAGTAAATATCCAATAACGTCAATCAACTTGCAACAAGAACAACAACATCCTAGCCTCAGACTAAAAACAGCAGTAGCACTACTATCAAGAGGTTCTAAACGTCTACAAATCTACCAAACAGTGCAAAACAACTCCAATCCACTTCTAAACATCATAAGAACCAAAATTTAAGCTTGGCACTCGTGTTAAAATCGCACAGCAACATCTGTAAACCTAAGCTCAACAAACAAGCTTGAACTTCACAATTCACCTCATCCTCAAGGGTGTGTTTAGATTGAGAGAATTAAAGGGGAGGGGTTCAATTTCCATTGTTTGGTTACAATATGTGAAAAGAGGGAAATGGAAGGAAATGGAAGGATTCAATTTCCCTCCTTTAAACTAAACTAGAATCTCTTCACTATTTGCAAAATTTGGATGGAAAACTTTCTTTTAACTCTCTACATCCTCCAAGGCACTAAAGTCACCTTCTTCCTCCACCCTCCTCTCTTTCCCTCTACTTTACTTTTGCTATCCAAACAACCCCTCTTCATCCCCCTCCCTTTCCTTTCTTTCCCTTTCCCTTTCCCTTCCCTCCATCCCCCTTCCCTTCCTTTCCCTCCCAATTTGCTATCCAGGGTGTGTTTGGATAACAAATTGGGAGGGAAAGGAAGGGGAGGGGAATGGAGGGAAGGGAAAGGGAAAGAACAGAAAGGGAGGGGGAATGAAGTTGGGTTGTTTGGATAGTTTTCCTTCCAAATCTTGTCAACAATGGAGAGATTATAGTTTGGTCTAATGGAGAGAAATTGAATCCTCCTATTTCCCTCCCTTTCCATTTCTTTCCTTCCATATATTGTAACCAAACAATGGAAATTGAATCCCTCCCTTTCCCTCCCCTCTCCTTCCCTCCATTTCTCTCAATCCAAACACACCCTAAAGCTTCTACATTTCTATTATTCGCCTTGCACCCATTACGACCCTAACATAAACGAACAAAATACCAAAATCACCCAATGCTACCATGCTTCCATTTTCACCCACAAGATATCTCACAAATTATGCCGCAATAATCAACCCAAATACGGATTACATTTCAACTAAAATCAAATTAATTCTACAAAACCCTACAAACTAATCTGAAATTGTAACACCACAAATCATATTACACATACTAAATGATACTATACGATACTGTGTTTAATAATTTAACTACAGCAACTAAATTATTTAAACAATAGCACAAAATGACAAGAAAGCGAACCATAGCCGAAAACTGAACCGGTGAAAGCGCCAGCAGCGGCATCTTCGGCGAATTTGAGCAGGCAGACGACAGGAGTATTGAAAGTAGAGGCAGCATTTAAGGGGTTAGGGTTACGGTTAGGGTTTTCGTCAGTAGTATTATCAGTAGTAATTGGGGATTCCGCCATGTTTCTTGTCGTCGTTGTAAGAAGTATTATCGAGTCTAGATATTTAGTCTCCTCGTATTTGTCTTCTTTGATTGATTTTATTCAAAAACATGACTTTGTGCTGCCAATGTGCCCACAAGGCCACAAGGCCCGGCCCATTTCAAGTTGGAAATGTAAACTTTTGACGATTATCCCTTAGATAACAAAAGAACTAGATTTAATGCACGTGCGATGTACGAACCAGTAAGTAATTTTTGTGTGGAAATGGGACAATTTCACTATTCAGACCATTTTTTTAATCAAGCATAAAATAATGATAATGATAATTTGAATTGAACTAAAATAAACAAAAGAAAGTTGAAATTAAACTGAAACAAATATGGTCAAGTAGGTGTGTGTCGTGCTATAGCTATACTACTTCGCGTAGGTGTTGGTTCGTAATTTTAGTACGCTTAGGTAATTCTCTACAGTAACTCTCATCTTAGTAGAAAAACGAACCGAAAATCAAACAGAGTATGACATATTATATGTTTTGTCGAGATAGATGATTTGTTTGATGTATGTAGTGCTTTCAATTCATTACGTAGTCGTTTGGACATAATCTTTAGTGCTTGAAACTATTATAAAATCAAGTTATTCAAACAAGCACTATTAATTCTATGATCAATACTAATAGAAATAAACAGATCAATATCAATATGAAAAATACTAAAGTACAAAAATTAAAATTAAAACTACAAACAATAATAAGAAATATAAGATGCTTAAAAAATTGCACAATTTAACAATACAAAAGACATGTAATGGCTAAGTTATGATTGCGTGAGGATGACCAAAATCATCATCTATATAATAATATAAAAATGCTAGATTGAGCATAATATCACGATACGTGGCAGCGCTAGATGATTAGAACCATTTACTTGATGTATAATTAAGGGATATTCTACCGTGTACCCTTATGTTTTTCGGTTTTCTATGTTGTACCCCTATATTTTATAATTTCTATGGTATACCCTTAAACTTATTACTTATTCTCCATAATAACCTCCTTCAAATCTCCATTAACACTATCCCTATAAAAGTCATAATTTGACATTTATTGTGACTTATTAATGTGGTATCACCATTCAATATAAAAAGTATCACAAATATCTTTAAATAAGCATAAAATTCTGTTAAAAACATATGTTATGAAGCATGAAATAATAACAACAATTTGATGAAATTGAGTTAAATTTGTATACTATTTGGTTGGTTAATTGTAATTCGGCGAACTAATAAGTAAATGAGAAGGTTGTCGAGTAATTGAAATGTTAAATAGATGATTTAATAGATAAATTAAGAAATTAAGCTAGCAAAACCAATAAATAAGGTCATTGTATAGACTAATGTATAGAGTTTAAGGGCATATCATAGAATTTAAAAAATGCAGGGGTATAACATAGAAAATTGAAAAACTCGAGGGTACACCGTAGAATATCCCTATAATTAAAAAGACAATTGTGGTAAAGTATAATTATAATTAAGAGATATATTATTACAATGTTTATGTGTTAATTGAATCAAAGATAACCAAGAGTCGGAAATCTAAAACATCAACCATTTAATATATATGTTAATAATTAATTAAAGCTTTTCATATTTCTTTAGCACCCACATTTTTATTAACATTTGTCCCTATTTAATTCAATTTTTTAATTAAACATGGTAATACTTAACACCCATCAAATTAATTAGAAAGTTATTCCTATTTAATTAATTTTTGTAATATAATATGTTAATAAATTAATTAGAACTCTTTATATATATTAATTAACATCCATAATGTTTCATTAACATTTTTTGCTTTTTAATTCACCTCTTGAGGTTCTCCACAATCAATTATCTAATTTAATAATATCACAAAATAAATTAAATTTAAAAATAAATATGAGAATTTATGGTTATATAATGTTTATATATACAAACTATAATTCCTATAATAATTTCTATTCACTCTATTTATTAATATCTATTTCCATGAGTTTTTCTATGTAGTGGATTATATTCTACGGTTTAGTTTAATAATTTGATGATAGTGAGTATATTAAGAATTATTATTGAGTGTTGTTGTTACAGTACGATGATTGGTGTGCAACAAAATATATTTTAGTTTGTTACGTTGTTGGTTTTTATAATCGTTTGTTATATATTTGAATTCATGTTTTCTATTTGGTATACTTTAAATGATTTACATGTGACAATAGTTTGATTCATTTGCTGTCAGGTTAATGTTTTAACTTTTGGTCAAAAAATTTTTTATATAAGTTTTAAAGTATCATGAAATGTATGTAAATGCAGATAAAGCAGAGCATCACATGTGTATTTGGAGAGGGAAGAAATATAAAAGACACGGAAACAAGGTAAAATAAAAGTTTAAAAAAGCAAGGTAAAAACTTATAAGTTAGCATGTATTAAAAGATATATACCCGAATAAAATAGCGCATGTTTTAAGTTAATGAGTCCGAAAGTTTACGGTGCAAATTTAAGATAATTATTTTGTTCATATATATATTTGTTTTTGCAACTAACAAAAAAAAATATTTATTCTCGTAATTTAAGCTATTGATTGTTTTAAAAAATATTTAATTGTCTTGTATTATAGGTTGTAATTGTATTGTATTATAGATTTTAAGTAATGTAAAAATTTGTTATACATTTATCTTTAAACATTGGCGTTCAATTTTGTGAATAAAAATATACGTCAAAAATTTAAGAGAACATAAAATTATCCCGTGCATTGCACGGGCCACAAAACTAGTTGGGTATTTATAACCATTATCATCAAAGAGTTTAATATACAATAGGAGTTGTTTAATTAACCATTAAAATATCATCTGGTATGATGTGATAAATTTGTTCTTCTTCAATTATTAATTATTAATTATTATTAATTTACATTTCGATCATTATCACTAAATTAAGAATTATTAGTAATTATAAAAAGTTGGACTCTCTATAAGTGATAAAACATTTATTACTAATCTTTATTTTATTTACTTTTCTTATGTCTTCTTTCAAACTCTATCCTTTTAATTTCTTAATATAATTGCAAATTTTATCTTTTTCGTATCCTTATTTTATCTTTTCTTATCCTTATTTTAAAACTTCTTATTTTATTCTTCAACCAATCACATTGCTCAAAAAAAACTACTTCTTATTATATTCTTCAACCAATCACATCGCTCGAAAAAAGCTTCCTTTAATAATATAGATAGATAGATTTTAATTTATGTGAATTGTACTGTAATTTGTAAAATAAGTACGTTGTTTGATTACTCCAATTTCTTTATAATGGAGGAAATTACCTATCTAGATATCTTAGGCAAGTGATATTCTATATAAATTGCATTTCCTTTATCCAACCGAGCAACATTTTCTAATTCACATAAATTATAAAATTATGTGATTTATCACTTTTCAGCAATGCACTTTCGTACCTGTAATCAAACGGCCAGTTATTACTCTGTAGTATTTACTTACCATATTTCTCATAGTAGATTTGTTCATTCCTCATCATATTGTATATCGCGAAAGTGGCGATTAACCCCCATAACTTTGAGCAATTGTGAAATTAAGCCCCATAAGTTTCAAATGGAGTGATTAAGCCCCATAACGTTGAGTGAAAGTGAAATTGAATCCAATTTTTTGATTTCCAACCAAAATTGCACCCAAAAAAAACCAATTTCATTCATTTATACAATTTATCAATACAACAAAAGTTGTTACAAATTTATAAATTGTATGAAATTTATTACACATTTTGGAAAAAAATTAATATTTGAATGAATTACATAAAATTTAGAATTTATAAAGTAACTTCAGATGTATATCAATTACATTAAAATTAGTTAAAATATTTTTGAAATATCCTATATAAAAACTATGTTAGTTAATATATTATTTAAATTCTTGTAAAATATTAAAAATTATTTAATATGCCATGAATATAAATATAAAGTTATTAATGATATATTTTATGTTAAAATTAAAAATAGGGTTGGATTTCACTTTGTGTCAAAGTTACGGGGCCTAATTACTACATTTGTAACTTATGGGTCTTAATTTCACAATTGCTGAAAGTTATGGGGGCTAATAACCACTTTCGCGTATTGTATATTTCATGTATTTTATTGTAATTTTATCAGACATGCTTTTCGATAATACAGAAATACTCATGTAAAATCTTATTGATGAGATGAGAAATTAAAGTCTAAGGTGGTTATGATAATCTTTTAGTCTATGCATTGGTTACATTTTTTACCACCTTAGGGGTGATAAGAAAACATTCGTAAAAACAAACAAGTACATTATCGGCAACTAAACCTAAAGTTCAACGGTTGTTTTCAATATAAAATACATCAAGTAGAGGTTTATGAAATAAAAAATGATTGTATTCATTTAATTATGAAAATATATATTAATTATTTTATTTTTATTTCACAACACTTATTAACATTTAACACGTGTTTCAGGGCACGTATAAAAAAACTGTATTAAAAAATATTTTTTACCATTTTATATAATGGTAAAATGATCATATTTGATGGGTCATAATTTCAAACACCCGTTCGAAATCAGCATCTCTTTCCCCATACCTTTCTTCTGAATTTTCAATATTCAACTTTTCTTCGACAAACATACAAAAATCTAACTTCGATATCAACTTTTTTCACCTCCAATTTTCTGGGGTTGGTCTTATTGAACGTTGATTAGCTTAACATATTGTGGTATGCCAAATCACTTTTTGTGTTTTTTATTGAAGTTATTAGTACTGCTTCTGTTGTTAGTTCTTTTGTAAGTTGATCAGATTATTTGTTTAATGAAAACAATACAAAATTCCCCAGGTTTTAGGTATCAATTCATTGAATTGTACTGTAAATTAAATAAGCGAGTTATTGATTTGGGGGAAGTTGTGATTTTTCGGGTTTAAAGAAGCCGAATTTTGATTATACATTAGCTGAAGTGCTTAATGAAGGTTATTGAGGTGTGGGTATTGCACTATTGCCTGATTAGGAATTTGTGGTTTAGGGTTTTGGTTGAGATTTAGTGTATTTAAAAAAATCATAATTTCGACAGGATTCGGCTGTGGGCCTGGCTTGATGTAAGCAATTAGGGAAGTATTATGGATTTAAGCTGGATAAGCAATAATTGAATTTAGGGTTAATGGTGGATTAGGTGAGCATGTCACAGTTCTTCAAATAATAATTGATCATTAGTTAATAAACATTATCTTAATTCAATTGCTATGCTTCTGCTTTGTGATCAGTGGAATCCTGCTTGTTGGTTTTATCTGTTCTTCCGTCTTAAATTTGAAGAGCTTTTTTAGCTACTTGACCATGTACTAGGTATGCCGTATGCATTGTCAAGATTGCAGCTTTAATCTTTCTAGAGTTCATTGAACCCAAAATTTGATCTTTAACCTAATCAAATCATTTGTGGCAGTCTGCAGTCTATCTGTCTCATTCTATATCGAAAATAAGGGGAGTCTGAGGTAGCTGATAAGTACGAGGTATAAAACTGTATTGCTGGACTGCTGGTGTTTTATTAGTCTCTACAGTTGACAGAGTCTTACAAACTTCATCTGAAACATTTTTTTGGTCTTATAATATGGAACTTCTTGTTGCAATGTATTTATTTGTTTTGCCCTTTTGCCTCAAGTTTGGTGTGGATTTTTTAAATTCATTGGTTGTGTGAGTCATGTAATTGAGTTTGCTTTTAAGTAAACAAGGCTTTTGTGGATTTGTTATGGATTCATCTGAGCTTTCTGTGTATGATCTCATGAATGTGTTGTTTAGCTTGTCGTAATCTGTTTACTAATGATTTTCAGGTGTTGGTATTGTAACTTACATAATGGACTCCCCACAATCTGTGGTTTCACCATTTAAGAACCTCGGTGTTAGTTGTATCTCTTATGGATCGGAGAATCCAGAAGACTTCATTGGTGTCCTTGATGTCTACGTACATCAGGCTCGAGACATTAAAAACATATGTATTTACCATAAGCAAGATGTTTATGCCAAGCTTTGCCTGACAAGTCATCCCCAAACTACTGCATCTACTCACACCATCAATGGTGGTGGGCAAAGTCCGGTCTTCAATGACAATGTTCGCCTCGCCGTGAGGTCTTCGGAGGGTTCATTAAGGTGTGAGATCTGGATGTTTAGTCGTGTCAAAAATTACCTTGAAGACCAGCTCCTTGGGTTTACTCTTGTGCCACTATCAGAAATCCTTTTCAAGAAGGGGAAGGTTGAAAGGGAATTGTCTCTCACTTCAACGGATCTCTTCCATTCTCCAGCTGGGTTTGTCCAATTGTCTCTTGCCTACTCCGGGTCTTTCCCTGAAATTGTGACAATCCCAAAGATCCCCACTGAAACCGACAATAATGTGGTAAAATCAGAAGCTGTGGGGTCCGACTTTGACAATATCGAGTTTCCTGACCCTAAACTCATGAACGAAAATCAAATGATGGTTTCTGAGTACATCGGCGTGGAGTGTAGCCTTGATTCTCAGACCACTAAGAGTTTCTCATCAGATACTGAGAGTTATGAGCTTGGTGTTCGTATTGTGGAAAGCTTCTCACAAGCCGATTCTTCTCCTAGCAGTGTATTGACCAATGAGACGTCATCTATTTGCTTTCCTACAAGCTCTCAGTCCTCTGAAACCCAAGTTACTTCTGAATCCCCAAATCAGGAGCTTATTTCCCCTGCAAAAGACATGAACAAAGACTCGGGAGAAGGGGAGGGTGAGTCCGCCGATGGCCAAACACCTTCAAAGGAGACATTGCTAAAACCACTTGTGATGGTTAATATTGAGCCTGAGAAGCAGATGGTGCAACAGGACATTGTGGATATGTACATGAAGAGCATGCAACAGTTTACTGATTCTTTGGCCAACATGAAACTACCAATGGATATTTCTCCCAAACCAGCCAAGTCTGATCATACGTCGGAGACTCTGAAGAATAATGGATCACGGGTCTTTTATGGTAGCAGGGCGTTTTTCTAATGATCAACTGGCCGTGGGGAAAATGTTACAGGTGACTTTTAGATTTTAGAATCAAAAGCCAATATAAATAGGAGATTGATGTATTCTGTATTAGTTTACCCTTTTGGTATTATGTTTGTACATCATGAACTAAGATTATGGCTGGGGAGAACGATAATTGACTCTCCTAGCTTCAATCTTTGCTCTGTAGCTTTCGTGTCAAATATATCAACGCAGTTGTTCTTGTATGAATTGTATACTTGTATGCCTTCCAAAGTTTTATGCTTTGAGGTTGCATTAGTAAATGAAATCTTGACTGCTTCAAAGAGACGGATTTCAGTTCAACCGTGGCAAAAATTATGGCATAAGGAATCATTGTTTCATGAAAAAGCACCGAGTTATTTACTCCTTGTTATAGTGTTGCTTGCGTTATGGATTTCAGCTTTCCTGATATCGTGAGATCTAATCCCAGTGTCCCACAGATTCATGCATTTTGGTCCTGTATTCTTAGGGAGTGACTTCGAGATTCACTTACGTCCTATTTCTGTGATCATGGCTGGGGTTCTGTAATGGTACTTTATAATCGACGTTATTTCATTATGTCAGTAAATTACATAAGAAAAACAGGATATGCAGGTTCCGTCTTTTTTCTCCTTTTTCTCTTAGCATTCATAATTCAATCTGCACTGATTTATAATGCAGCACAGTTTCTACTGTAATGATTATGATGCAATTTTGGCCAGTAAAATATACAATATGGTTCCTGGGTACTGGAATAAATCAGTACCAGCAAATGATTTAGCCACTCAATGTCATTTATAATTAGTAAAAAGTACGGAGTATAACAGATCTATAGTAGTGTATAAGCGAAGATAGCATGGATGTACTTCAGGAAAAGCAGTTGCTAATTTTGCAATACAAGTTACACTGATTACTTTTATTTGCTTGCAGTACCTTGTGTTCCTGTCCATCAGTGTTTGATGCTCCGTACTTGGACATGGGCACTTCACTTTGACACTCCTTTATCCGAAACACAGGGGTCGGGTACATTTAAATGTTAATGCATTGAGCACTTGAGCCATTGATTAAATAGTAGTGGGTTTAGAAGGGTAACTGAACTACATCATTGGCTCTTAAACTCATGTGTCTTCTACATATCCATGCAACTTGACCATTATCTCTATACTTGACTCTCCATAGACCAAACTTTTCGGCAATATCTCTTCCAGTAGAGCATCCCCGATCCCTCATGAAATCCAGAAGCCATTGATGTGCTGCGCCTTGATCCTGCTGGATGTCTCGGGACCTTTGTCTTGCTGTAGAGGCCCCTACCGCCATTACACCAAATGCCCCTACAGTTGCTGCCCCAGCTGTACCTGTCAAAGCTGAAGAGTCTAACAGATGCGCTACTTCCCTGCTCAAATCAGGTATCATTGCTCCCATTCCTGTTGCTAAATGGGCACCTATTTTCAGTGCAAATGTTATTAGTGTCATGAACTTTGTCATGTAGGGAGCCAAGCATTTGACAGCCACGTTGTCGACCTGCGTTATGGTGTATCACAAATGAAGTAGTCAAGATAAGTGTTAAATCAACAATTTTACATCACGAGTAAATTAATTTTGGTCATAAAAAATTAATATCATTCGACCACCAAAGTCAACTCAAGATAACACAGATGGGAGTGGAGTACAAGCATTTGTGCAAGGTAAATTGCATTTTTAGGGGGATGAACTGATGAAGTAAAGTAATTTTGTTTCTCTTTTATTTGGGTGATCAGTTGGCAATTGATACTTAGTAATAATAAGCTTCTAACCTGCATCATTTCAACACCCATTTGATCTTCAACAACATGCATCTCCCTTCTGTACTCACATAGCATGTGCAGTCGTAGTGCGGTCATTCCTGTTATAAAGCTGGTTACCAGTCTCCTAGAGTAGTTTTCTGTTCTGACAAAGAAGAACATGTTTGGTACTTTCCGTTCATCAATTTGAACATTGTAGTTTACCAAGTGGTCAATTTTTCGATGAAGTTCTATTAAGAGCCTGTGCTCATAGTATCGTAGCCCTTGGATCTCTTGCTTCAGATCTCTTATTTCTTGTTGAATGATTTTTAGCCTCTGTAAGACCTGCTCCACTCCCTTAGCTATCCCACCTAATGAAGCTTCTATCTGGGAATCGATTGCTTCATGGGTTGGGTTGGGATCATCTTCAGGCGGAACTTGAAGCTCACTGGCAAGGTTGTACAGGTCGTGATATCTTCGTTCAAGTACCTCTTTGAAATCATCATCTGAAATAAGGTCTCTTGCAAAATCAAAACCTTGTTTTAGGACCGGCTTGCCTAGATCAGACACTGAACTCCATGTATGCTGATAATCATACATGCCATCAGCTGGGCCTGAGAGAAGGGCTTGTTTAAGATTCTGCAGTTTCAGATATTGGGTTTTTCTGTACCTTGGTGGGATCAGGTTTCTGACACATTCTGGTCGAATGATATTTTCAATTAGTACTGTGCCTTGGGAGAGGGTCTGGATTGTGGGGATTATGAGATGGTGGATAAGTCGGAGCGTTTCTGTTAGATTCTTGGTTGAGCATGCCAAGATATCGATGTAATAGCTTAACTGTCCCCCAAGCTCGACTCTGATATCCATGCCATTAATGTTGATCGAGATCAGCTGCTTTTCAAGTCGGTAAGTTGCTCCATGCTGATCCTTTAGTGCCGTGAATTTTTTGTGGAGATGAACCTAATTTACAAAATAACAGAGCAAGTTGTCATCTTTTGAATCATTGAATTCTGTCAAAGTTAAGTCTCAAACACGTGGCCTGAATCCTAGCATTCAATTACGAAAGAGGATGCCTACCTTACGAAAGCTAAATTTTTCAAACACCATTATTAAAGTTCTGTGAAATATACTCCATATGTTTTCTTCCTGCAGCAATTACGAAAGAGGAGGCATATCTTACCTGCAGACGAGCAAAGAATCCTGGAGTCAAAAACATGTGGCCTGAATCCTCGCATTCAAGATGTCGTCCTGCATACACACAGTCAGCTGAACTGAACTCCCATTTTTGTGGTTTTAACCTTCCGTCTTCAAGAAATGAAGGAACCAATAACTCAGAGTTTGAGTCAGATGGATCTTTCTCATAACCCAGTTCCAATTTGATCATCATCCTAACAAGGTCATTAACCTCTAAGCTCTCAAAAACCTTAGGCTTCACCCCTGGAATTTGATTCTGTAAATTTCCTTCCAGAAGTTTCTCCAAGTCTTTCCTGCTAACAAGCCCGTTCCTTATTGAACCTTGCTTTCTGGGATTTAATCGTACTAACTGTCCGATAACTTCATCAAAGAACCATACAAAATCTAGGATAAAATGTCCAGGGTCCTCAAAGTAAATGACCTCACCTATTTGATGAAGGCAGCTAGCAATGACCCTTCTCCTCATATCAATCTTTTCTTTGTTTTCAGACCTTGATCTCACTCTCAGATGAGGAACCTTAAGCTGGCAAAGTTCACCAAACTCTTTCCATGACATGACAGGCTTTTGATGGTTCTCGGATCTCCAGTCGGACAGGATTTGGACTAAATCATTGCAAATCTCATAAACCTGAGGTACCCTTTGTAGGGCTACCCTGCTTGTATTTTTAATATGTTGAGCTAGTGTATTCACGGATACTGAGGATCTTGCATCTACTGTAAATACTGTTGGGTAAATTTCAACAAACCCATGGAACTTATCTCTGAGTCTCTGGATGGAGTCTGCAACACACTGGAAATTCTGGGATGGCTGATTTACTTTGTCAAAGTGTGTTAGAACAATGGTTACATTAGGAAGAGTGCATTGCTGGAGAGCCCTTTTTGAGTTAGAAACTATGAACCTAAGCCAATATTGCAAGTCGTCTTCGACTTCAGATGGGTCTTTCCTCTCTTTGTTGTTAGGCTTCTTAAACAAACTCAAGATGACGATGAAAATTGACGCGCTTCCATGGCCAGGGAACATGAGATCATGCAAGGAATAGAGCTCATGGTGTCCAGCCAGGTTCCATACTGAAATTTTCATTCCTTCATCATTGAATGTTTTAATTTTCATTCCTTCTGGTCTCACTGCTTGCTCAATTGGGTTCACCAAAGTCCGGACATGGTTTATGTATGGCAGTTTGGGAGATGAAAAGTTATCAGCTATGGAACTGCAAATTGTGCTTTTACCTGCGTTTATCATCCGTTTAGACAGCATATGATGATTGAAAATAACAGAAGATTGGAGATAGTTTAGTACTCCCTCCATCCCACATGTATTGTCCCGTTTGACTACACTGGTCGACCGATGTCAACTTTGAACGATATAAATAAGATGAAGAAAATACACAAAATTCGGTAAAGACATTCTTATGGTAGGACGGCATTCACTTTGAATTGTTATCCCGTTCTACAATAAGACGGTCTTACCTAAGTTTTTGCCACTCATTTGAGTGTATTACCTGCATACTCTTGTCCACATATGAATACCCTACAGCTTTTGGGTGCTGTCATTGACATATCTTTGAACTGATCTATATCTGGTTCAGATGACCTTTCATTCTGACCTAATCTCTGATAAATTCCTTCTGTCATTCCTGCCTTCTCCAATGGTGTCCTATCAAGGTCAATTTCCTCAATCCAAGGGTTCACTTGCAAAGTCTCCAAAATGGCATTCAATACCATTTCCCCCTTCACTCCTTGACAACCCTGCAACGACAAACGCTTCAAAGAGGCATTTTTTTCCAAACATCTAAAGATTATAACAATGTCTTCTGGCTGTAATCCACGATCATTGTAGATCCCAAGACGTGTCACGCTCTGATTAGTCGTGATCATTCCTAGGATCGCCTCTATCCCGGCCCTACCAATCCTCATTCTCTGCCCTCCAAAGGTAAGATTTTTCAGTGTAATGTTTGCTTGGCATTGAAGTGATGTAAATCTAGTTAATGGGCATAACAAATGCTCTAAACCTGCAGGACCAAACCAATTTTCATCAAGTTCCAAACTTTCTAAGCTTTTGTTTTTAAACAATCCTGCTGATACATATACTACTCCTTTATCTTTAAGACAACATCTTGAAAGTTTCACCTCTTTAAGACTTCTATTTTGCTCTAACACCCACCTAAACTCCCTCGCCCACCGTGATTTTAACCTCACTCCGGTCATATCGAGTGTTTTGACAGTCGTATTAAGCCCTAGAGCACAAATCACCCTGCAGGCACCTGATATATTCATCCTGTAAATTCTGAGAATGTTGATTTCAGGCACAAATTCCACTACTTTTGAGCTTCTTTCCCCTTTTTCCTTGCTCCATATGTGCACTTCCATATCTCTATTCCTAGCTAAGCAAGCTGAAATTAACGGAATTGCTGTTAACGAGCTTGAATCAAAGACAGTCAATAGCTTTAAAGATGTATTAACTTCAATCATCTTCGAAATCTCTTCTGCGCCTTTTAACCCGATTGAATCATCCCATATTTGAAGCTCTTCTAAATTATCATTCACCATCAAAGCTTCAGATATCAGCACAGCTCCTGTAGGTCCAATACCCGACTCGCAAAACACGATTTCCTTCACATTACAGTCCCTTTTCAGGATTTCTGACAATTCCCTTAAACAATCCAAACCAAACCCATTTCTCCGAAACATAATGTGCTTAATACCCGGGTTGTTTTCGAGCAATGCACAAAGGCTATGGAGATATTCAACTTCCCAATGGACTTTATGAAACTCCATGTTTCTTAAGGAGCTGTTGTTATCATTATACATTGTTGATAGCTGTGTTAGAAGGCATGAGAAGAAATCCTTGTTTTCTTTTGAAATGTGTACTTTAATGGAGGTTTGTGTGTGTTGGTGAAAGCTTGAATTTGGTTGAGAGAGAATGAAGGAAACATTTTGAAGGTTTATGCTTCCTGACTCCAACCTTTGCAGAAGCCATTGCAGATCATTCAGGTTATTGTTGGATGCCATTTTAATCTCACAACATTACAAAAATACTCACTTTCTTTTAGTAAAGTAATGAAAATCTCGTTGCACCCCTTCCTTTGTCCTAGTCGATAATTTGTATTTAACGTATACGATTATTATAATGATGTAAGTTTAAAGAGGGTAGCAGTTCTCCTGTACGACGGTCTCTTCCTGTGTTTTTTTTGCAGAATATAACCATTTTGTGGTAAATAGCGTTATTTAATCAAAAATGGTCACTACTTATCAAAATGTGATAACTTTTTACTGGTCGCATTTGAGACCGTCGCAAAGTACAATTTGTGTAAAGAGGGGGGTTTTGTTTGAATTATAAATTGTTTTTATTTTATTTTATTTAATTGTGATTGGCTATAAGTTTGACCATGTGAAGCTGGTATGCAGGACAGATGGAAAAGGATGAGTAGAGTTATTGAAAGTGTAAACAACATATTCTTTGCTTTTGTAGCAAGAGTCTCCTTTTCGGAAACCATGTACCCACTTTACTTGGATGGGTTTCTTTGTACGCAATTTCTCTAGTTTGCGACGGATATATTTGTCACAAATTTAAATAATACTTGCGTAGAAGAGATAAGATAAAAGTAGAGTACCTAGAAGTATCAAACTATTTTATCGTATCTACCAACATGTTAAGTTTGTGGCGGATATGCCCGTTATAAAGGAGACAAGCGGTTGTTTCTGTATTAGTGCAATGATTACAAGTGATCAAATAAAATCCATGTGTTGTAAACAATAATGTTAAGATGAAAATTTCACCCCGCGATTGACTCTATAGCTCTTATAAATAGAGATCCTGACAGTAATAGACAAACCTGAATATACTTCATTCGTTTCGGTTATTGTATCTACTAGATTTCATGCCCGGGCGTTGCCCGGGTAATATCTTGACATGGCTTTAAAGTAATAAACGTAACAATTAATCTTCTAAAAATGCTTTGTATAATAGACATATATAGATAATAATTTAAGTATGATTTTTTTCAATGACAATGAACGTCAAATGTATCATCATCACTGGAACAACATGGAACATTGAAACTCATGAAACCTCAATGAAAACGGAAAGATGTACCTCCGATTTAATGGTCTTGGAAAGACACTTCCATATTACGCATTACTGTCGAAGTAATTTTCTATATGAAGATAAATTGAAACTCGTATGTTTTAACAATATGTCGTATTCTTTTTACATTAACTCGTATTTTTATCTTAATAGCTCGTATTTTATCGTATTAGCTCGTATATATTTTTTTATATTAGCTCGTATTCCTATCTTAATAGCTCGTATTCTTATCTTATTAGACCCGTATTTTTCTTACATTAGCTCGTATTCTTTTAATATTAGATAATATTTTTATATGCTCATATTTTTAAATTCGTGATCCTCTAATATGCTCGTATATTAGTCCGTATTCTTATCTTAATAGCTCGTATTTGTTTTTTTACATTAGCTCGTATTCTTAGCTTAATAGTTCTATTAACTCGTATTCTTAGGTTAATAGCTCGTGTTCTTATGTACTCGTATTTTTTAGTTCGCAATTCTCTCAAATTCTTATTCGTTTTTACATATTTTTTATATATTCGTATCTTGTAGTTCGTATTCTTTTAATTACACCTCGTAATATTAAGTGCTTAATTTATCATGAAATTTGACGTGTCGCAAATCTGATTCTAATTTTTTTTTAGCTCGAGAAGTGTTTCAATTAGCTCGTGTTTTCGTATTCTATTTACATTAGCTCGTATTCTCATCTTAATAGGTCGTATTCTTATGAGCTCGTATATTTAAGTTCGTGATCCTTTTAATCACATATTCATATTCATTTGTGCTCATATTTTGAAGCTCATCTTATCTTAATAGCTCTTATTGTTTTTTCATTAGCTCGATTTATTTGTGCTCGTATTTTAAAGCTCGTCTTATCTAAATAGCTCGTATTATTTTTACATTAACTCGTATTTTTAGCTTAATAGCTCGTATTCTTTTTATAATAGCTTGTATTCTTTTTATATTATTTTTCTCCGTGATTAGTAATTGCTTGTGGGGCAGGGGCTTCAATATAGCTATAATTTAATCCACATTATTTTTTTTCTTTATCTTTTCTTTTTTTTATTAATTTATTTCAAGCAGTATACAAAATTTGGATTCTATATTTTATAACTTAAATAATTCACGAAACTTAAACCAATAATATCGCCTTTTTGCACTTAATTTTGCTGGAAATTAAGATATAACTTGCTGGCTTCAAGGCTTATTTGGATGCCTTCATGAATGAATTCGGCCGTCGCCACAAACTCCTTTTCTGTAAAGCCTCGGGTTGTCATAGCTGGTGAACCGATTCTTATACCACCTGGCACCATGGCACTCTTGTCACCTGAGAACCATGTCAGAACTCGGAATGTATCATCATCATGAAAGATCAATAGCATGACCAACAAGCAGCGCACAGAGTCGTAAGAATTTATCATTTTTCAAAACTTAACTAAACTTATTATGATGTAAGCGAAGGAAATTCAAATTTTAATAAAAGCTTTTGAAAACTCAAATTTAATGAGAGCCCTCAAAAATTGTCTGTAATTGTTCGGCTGTTTGTATACAAAGTAGAATTGGTTGACTTGTAAACATTCTTGTATGCATTGAGAATTAGAGATACATTTAGGGAAGCATACCGATTGGACAACCAAACACTCCTCTAAATCTGTCAAACAGAAGAAATTATTTTAGTTAGTGATAATTATAGACACAAAAAAAATAGAATTATCAGGAATCAAAAGTTCTCTTTTGTGGGCTTTATAAAAAAAAAAGACATTAAATAATATTTGGCTAAAAGACATGTATATAATTAGATATAGTAATAATAGTGGATAAGTCTTCAGGAATACCAAATTAAAATAATCTTGACATAAAATAAAAATTAAAGTTACCTATAATGAGGATAAGAGCAAATTCATAAAAACCGTATAAAAACCGTGATCATCAATCTACATATATCATGCGAAGCGAAACCTGAAAAAACAGAATTCAATTGACATGTCAAATATATATAGTACAAAATTGATTACTAAAAAACATGTCAAATATATATAGTACAAAATTGATTACTAAAAAACAATCACTATAGAATATGCATGGTAAGTAATAGTCATATAATTATTGGTAATTTTTAAACGTGGCCAAAACCACATTGAACACAATTTTATGCATTATTATTTATACTTATATATATGCATAGAAAAGTGTTTAATCACAAATAAAATTCTATTATTTTAAACTATCATTTATTTTGAACCCTTTTATTATATTATTCAACCAATCCTTCTTATTATATTATATAGATAGATATATAGCTATAATTTAATCCACATTATCTTTTTCTTTATTTTTCTTTTTTTATTAATTTATTTCAAACAGTATACAAAATTTGGCCTATATATTTTATAACTTAAATAACTCATAAAACTTAAACCAATAATATCGCTCGAAAACTTCCTCTTTTAAGTATATATATTGATTTTCGTTTTGGGGTGTATCACTCATTTGTTATACATTTTTACTTTGACGTATAAAATTAAATGACCGAAACTAATTTTGACGTATAAAAATTAAAGCTCAAATTTCTCAACATTTGATACTCCCTCCGTTCCGATCAATTGTTATCTATTGCTTTTGACACAAAGATTAAGAAAAGAAGCGTAAATGAATTTGGACCACACAAATTATATGGCCCCACATGTAATCAAATGTCATCCACAAAAAGTTGCCAAAAATGGAAATAGATAACAATTCAATGATACACCCCAAAATGGAAATAGATAACAAATGACCGGGACGGAGGGAGTATAAATTAAATCGACAAGATTTAACGATAGAATGACTTGACCATACTTAGATTCATGAACTCCGCCAAAAAAAAAAAAAAAAAGATTCATGAACCATGCATATACGGGCCTGTAGTCCTATACTAGTTCTACTTAGCAACTCATTAGCAATGAACATGACGGAGCTTGACAAAAGCTAACCCAGACTCGACTCGCTCGAAAACCGACCTGATATAATTTGAAAATTGGGTGAACCGAAATTGAACAAACCCGACCCGGTAACCCATAACAGTCTTATTTTTTCAACTCGAATCTAACCCGATTCGTGACCTGATTCTCAGCTCGATAATGAACTAGCTTAATAATGGTTTAAATAACACCAATAACATTTATCATAATTATTTCACTTAAAATCACAATTAATACACCTATCTATTATTTAAACATAAAATAACTATTTAAAATTAAATATATGGTGATAAACTAACGACCCGACGTAACTTGCCACTCGTAAATGACCTATCATGAACAAAACTGACCCAAATCCGACAACCCAACCGATAACCCACCCAAGTGAACAAAAAAAGTGGGAAAGCAAGAAGACAAGTAGCGAAAAAGAGGCGGTAAACAAAGTGGGGCCCAGGCCCAGGCCCACCAGTGGACATTGAGTTGGATAAGATATAGCAGTAACTAGTACCTTCTCTTCTTTGAATTTCAATTAAGGCGCCAAAAACACTTAACAGATTAACGGTCATATATGTTTCATACGTCCCCATTCCCCATTCCCAGTCCCCCTCTCTCAAGTCTCAACTATGAACTACCTACCTTCTCGACCCTACCCGACCCGACCCTACCCTTACCGTAATCTAAACTATCAATTTTTTACTTAACTTAAAAATCTATTATCTTAAACACTAACATTAACGCTATTAATTCCACACGGATTTTAAGTTTTTTTATGAATAAGGTTCACGCATCCCTTTTAAAATGACTTAAAACTTTAGGGTGTCCGGCAACAAAGCTAATCTTCTAATGACATTATTTTCTTCTTTTTGCAAGTGTAGGAGGATCTATACAATCTGTGGGACGGCCCATTGTTTTTTTTAATCGTACCATAAAATCGTTTCAGGCAATCAACGTCAGCACAATGCACTAGAGACGTTCCAAGCCTACGATTGAAAACAAGATGAGAAGTGTAAATTTAAGAAGAGTGGTCGTTGGAAAATTCTGGCATTGGGTTTTATCAAGTTGACTGACTATTAGTGAACATGGAGAGAGAGGTGAGCGAGCAAATGAACAGTGACTAGTGAGTGAATGTTGACGATTGAGAGTGATTTAATTACCAACGTGACATTATTCACGTGGCTTTATAGGACAAAACCGTGTTACCCTAAGTTTACGCATATATAAAATAATAAAGGATTGTTTAGTTGCCCTCTTAAATCATGGAAAGTAGAACTTCCTATAAAGTCATTGACAATGTAGGAAGCTGCTTATCTCCCTCGGTAAGTTCAAATTCCCGCGAATTCACTTCCCATATGACAACCAAACAACAATTTTTGCAATTCAGGTAAACTTAACTTTCTAGGAACTTTATCTTCACATGATGAACCAAATAACTCGTAACGAAAAAGTTGAAGTGAAGGTATTTTTCCACAAGAAAGGACCACAGAAACGTGATCCAGTAATGAGGAAATCCTGAATCCTGTATGTGGATATGGAGTTGGGAGATAAGGGTGACACAGTACACACACACAGTGACTTTTAAAGCACAAACAACCATGATGATTTCATGGCCCCCCACCCTCCATACCCATACCAATTACCATACCCTTCAATTTCAGGAATCCTATGGTCTCTTTTACTCTCCTTTCTCTCACTTTATACCAATTACCATAGCCTTCAATTTCAGGAATCCTATGGTCTCTTTTACTCTCCTTTCTCTCACTTTATTACCCCTTTCTCCCCTTAATTTAGGTTGGTGGACTGCACCATATCCCTGCATTTTAGGATCACCTCTTCCTATCCTTTTTAAAGCACATCATTCATACAGAGTACTAATGTATGTTTTAGGCAATTCCTATCATTATTCCTATACAAAATCATGTTTTGAAACCTTGACCCGTGTCATAAAACGACCCACAAGGCTCAAGGCTCAATATCTCATGCTTCAGAATGTGGATATTGGAGTCCTCTTCGAACCAAATATTGAAAAACGGGTTTTTAAAAGAAATATCACAATGGCAGACATCAAGATATCAAAATCTCTTATGAGACGATTTTACTCTAAACTATTATCAGATCATTCGTTAAACAACTTGTACCTATAATCCTAACATCCTAAGTTATGGTAGTCCCTAAAAATGCTTCTTCTAGGAATATTTAGACCAAAACATGTGATTCCTCGCATACATATTTGTGGTAATTCGAGATAAGGGATGAGAGGGGGAAAAGGGTAAGCCCTATAGCTGGCGTTTATTTCAATATAGGAATTTGCAATGCCGGGTATGGTAGCATCTCACGTGATTTTCTATTTCACGTAAACTGGCAAAGCTTTTTTGTTGACAGCAGGAGCTAGGTAAGTGAGTTCCTCCATGACGAAAGGATTAAAACATCAGGGCGGGGGTGGGTGGGGTGGGGGTGGGGGTGGGGGTGGGGGGGGTCACAGCGTGGCTACGCAAAATATGAAATTGATCTAAACATTTACTCCATACTAATGACGTACAAATATCAAAAGCGTTTCATCAACATACATATTCAGACACAAAAAAAATATATTATAATTCAGTAATATTACCTAAGCTTATTCAACGGGAATCCAAGATGGGTATCCCCCTATTGTTTCAAACTGATAATTCAAAACAAAAACCTCACTGCATACAATCTGAGGACAAAAGAAATCCTCAAATATATAAGAAAATACACGTAATGGCACAATCCGACTAGCTAGTCCTTACAACATGTTAAAGGGGATAAAAAGGGAAGGGAAAAAAACAATGGTTCATATGTGATATACTATTGCTCGCCTCTTCACTAAAGGTGCATCGGTAAACTATCTTGAACGAACTTCTTGAGTACATCCCGCGATCTGATATTAAAGCTCAACCTAAAGCCAAACAACTAACTTGGAAACCGGAATTTAAAAAACAAAAAGAAAAAAGAAATTCGAACCTCGAACCTTGTCACAAGATCATCTTGAACAGCCCTCACTGAGTCTTCCTTATAAACAGAGAGATACTTGCAAGTGGTAGGAATTCGTGGTATCACAAATTTTGCTGAACTTTTAGATTCTAACAATTAGCATTGTTGTTCAAATCACGGGGTCCTATGCGGCAATTCCTGTAATTACAGTCACCGAAACATATTAGCTGTCAATATCTGGCAAAATGTAACAGAGGCAGCTTGAACAAATGTAAAGTGTCAGCTGGTATGTCCTGTTGTCATGTGAACACTAGGGAAAAATTCAGACCAACTATCATTCTTCATCTTTTTAATCCAGGACAGAGGAAAAACGGGATCACAATTCATGTAAAACCTCAAAAAATTGAAAAAGAATTGTCATGAAGCCATTGAAACTAGGCGGAATAGGTTTCGTAAAGGTTTGACACAATTTGTAGAAGCAAAGTGGACTAGTATGAGAACTTCGTAGAACAAAACAAATAATGTACAGTTATCTTAATTGGTTTCCAAATGGTGTGTGCTGATTTTGAACAAACAAAAAATTAACATAACGGACTAAGGCTCTGATGTTGTTGTTGTTGTAGTATTATCCAAGCAAGAAGGCTTCACTTAGAAAAAAAGCAGTCAGCTTCAATCCTAGAATCTTTGGATTCTAATGTAGTGCATAACCAACTCAAACCGGTGACCACGAAATGGCAATAGGGCTATATGGATAAATGGAGGGAGTATGTTCTAATTATAGTGTTAAATGGAGTCGAACTTTGTAACTACACCAAACTATAAATACAGCACAATTTTACATGGAATTTTAGTTACATTCCACACCTTCGTAAATTAGGCACTTAACTATCAATGGTGAATAGAAATTTTTAAATTGGCAACGAGAAACAGTAAGTGTCTTGAGTATTGACGGAGAGAGCTGGATGAATGAAATACAAATCAAATATATAATGAAAATGTTAGATGAATATGAGGACATTAAAGGAAATACCTCTATTAGATTGTGTGTTCCTGACATTATAGCTTCCAATAAAACCTTCAGTGGCATTAGATGCAACATTTGCAGTAGTATTACCCATGCCAAAACCAAACGATGCAGAGACATCTAATTCAGGAGAACCAGAACGCCACGTACTATCTCCATATGATGGCCCACTTTGATACAGATCCGCATAAGACGTATCAAAACCACCTGTTGATACAGAAAAAGACGATGGTAGAGTTGGCTCTGTCACATGAGATCTTCCATAATTCCCATTTCGCAAGCCATAAGTGGCATCGCCAAAGCCATGCCCAAGATTCCTACTATTAAACCCAGACCCTCTACTTCCAGTTTGTTGTGGAATAGGAGTTGAAGCCCAGTTTGATTCACTATTTCCAAATGGAATTCCAATGTTTCCAGCATTAGAGCCGAACAAACCAGAAGGGCTGGTGGGGTTTGTAGAATTACTAAAAGACCCATTTCCCCAAAGATTACGGGTTGTCGAGCTTCCTAAAGAATCGCCTCTTCCACTACCCCCATTATAACCAATCGGGCTGATATACCTGTTCGAGTTGCCACCATAATAAGGTCCCAAAACCTGGGCATAGTTCTGACTGTTACTAAGATTTGAATTTGCACTATAACCAGCATTAATCATTGGCTCCATACCCATGCCCATACCCATACCCATTCCAAACCCAGGATTTCCAAATGGAGGAGGCCCACTTCGACCGGTAACAAGAGGATTCAGTCTACCATATCCTCCTATAGTGCTAAGATTGTAGCCTTGAGCATAACTGTTGATAAAGTTACTAGCCCTACTCATGCCATAATTATATCCTAGGAGGGGACTACGACTAGGACCTGGTGATAACTCTTTTGGGACAGCCCTCTTGACTTCCACCATTTTTCCATTGAGTTCATGGAAAGTTTTGTGCAATACCCTATCGACAGCATCCTCCGAATCATAAGTAATAAAGCCAAATCCTCTTGGCCTTTGGGTGTTATGATCATACATCACCACAACATCGGTAATGTTGCCAAAGTTATCAAAGTAGTTTTTGAAGTCATTCTCTGTGACTGTTGACGCCAATCCTCCCACAAATATTTTTTTGGTCCGTCCAAGCCCGGGAGATCCTTGGATACTATTGCTGTTTCGACTTAATATCTGCTGATCATCCCTTGGGACAGCTTTCTTTGCTTCAACCTAAGCACAACACAACCAAAAAGACAAGTCAAAAACATTATAGTTTCGGATAGCAGAATTGAACCTAAATAAAGGGTTTAAGCGATCAATGCATGATAAGACAACAGGAACAAATGTGGCAAATGAGTTTCAGTCCACAACAGAATCCAAGAAGAACAAGGAGCAACACACAACAACTTCATCACAATGCCTCAAAGGCTCCTGGAAATAACGGGGTAAGGAGAGTTCTCATGTACGCGACTATACCACTTGGTTAAAGACAAATGCTGAAAATTGCATCGAGAATGACATCAAATCCCATTAGTGAACAATTTTACTCTATTTACACTAAAAAATACAAAGTGTAACATTGGCAATTCCCAAAGGAGCTAATGCAAGTAAGAGGCCACCACTAATGTCAGACCTTAATTACACTAAAAAATATACGTAAATTTCAAGATGAAAACACAAAGTACTCACACTTCGGCCATCGATCATATGCTTCTCCATAACAACTCGCTCAGCAACAACAGGATCAGCAAACACAATGAAACCAAAGCCACGAGCACGACCCGTGATACGATCCCTCATGATCACAGCCTCCACAATTTCACCATACTGACCAAAATACTCCTTGAGCCTATCTTCATCCGTGTCCCATGAGATCCCACCAATAAAAAGCTTACCAAGATCTGATTCCATTTTTTTTTTCTTTTTTTTTTTCTATTTTAATTCTGCATTTCAAATTAAAATCACTTCATAAGTTTTACCCAATCCCATCTACAACACTAACAAGCTACAAATTTCAGTAATCACCATTTTTCATTAACATCAAACATCAAATTCCAGTAAAACAAACATCAAAAAGATGAGATTTTGACAAAATTTCTAGATCAGAATCATCAAATAACAACTGCCCACCTAATAAAAACCACAATTCAACACCAAAATCTCAAGTTTTATACAAAATGAGCAGAATTAACATACAATTCCGATCAATCACTACGTGGGTTATAGGCAATTCAATCCAGGGACATCGGATAAAGCATAAACCAATCTAGGATTCCTGGATTCAATCAAAAACAACACAACACAAAACAAAAATCAATAAAAAAACATAGAATTGATTGATGAAAAGGAAGAAGAAGATGGAAAAGAGAAGAGTAGAAAGGGAAAACAAACCGATACGAAGAAACCCAGATGCGAAAACTAAGATCTAAGAAGAAGATTGATAAGGAGAGAGGATGAGGTCATCCTCTACAAGGCTGTTTCCCCCTCTGTCTTTCTCTCCTTTCTTTTTCTACTATTTCTTTGGTTATTCCACCTCTTCTTTTTCAAATTTATTATATTCTTCTTTCATTATTTATTTTGTTTAAAATTAGAAGAAATCAATTTTCAACTCGACACATAATGAAGGGTGATACTTAGGTCGCATATGTTTGTATTACTACACGTATTATATCGGGCGTTGAATAGTGAGGTGATATCCCGTGTTAACATGGCTTGTGGTGAAACGAGTTGGTTTTCCGTGACACATTTCAAAATATGCCTAAGAATTGTAAATTTTAACTTGGCAGATAATTAAGAGTGATACTTAAATCGCGTGCGTTCGTGATACTACGAGCAGAATATTGAATTGTGAATTGCTAACTCGTGTTTACATGATTTATAGTGAAATAAATTTGTGTTCGGGACATGATTCAAAACATGGCTTAACCTAGCCTAAGGACTACTAATTTTAACTCGACACGTTATTAAGGGTGAAATTTCGGTCGTGCTCGATCGTTTGGGATATAACGGGTATAATTAAGGAAGGTGAAGCGATACATGTGTTGGCATGGTTTATAGTGAGCGGTTAGTTTTTAAGAGATGTCTCAAAACTTGGTAGAACATGACATAAAGAATACGAAATTCAACTCAACACATAATTGACGGGATTAAAGGGTGAGACTTTATTTTGTTCGTGATATTACAAGCACAATTTAAGATGGTGAATGGAGATAGCTCGTGTTGGCATGGTTTACGATGAAACAGTTAATGTTCAGTGATAGGTTCCAACTTGGCTAAACCTGGTCGAAGGACTACAACTTTCAACTCGACATATAACTAAGGGTGATTAGGTCGGTATGTTTGTGAGTGATAACTCGTGTTGGCATGTTTCTAAACGGCTGATGTTCCGAAACATGTTTCAAAACTCGGTCTTGGGATTAATATAAACATCTATGTTTTTATTAATAGAAGAAGATTTTGAGTTCCATTAAATTAATCTATAGAAAATGACAAGATCAAATACTCCATTTATTCGAACTATTGGTTATTTTTTCAAATACAAGCATTTTCGATAAAAGTAGATAATTAAGCGAGTATATATTCATCACCTTATTTATATATGATCACGACGACGAAAGAATGTTATACAACTGTTTTAAAGTGATGGCTGCATGCTACGAGTACAACTCAAAAGAATTGTGTAGCGTCCACAATGCTCGACGACGTATTCCTTAAAAAAGTCTTTGTCTTGAGCTTAACGGCTTAACCTCATATTTAAAGTTTAATTTGACACAAATTTTAATTTACAACAATTGTACATACGATCAGTAAAAAAATGGCATTTTTTAATCAATAAAAATGGTCACTATGTAATTTTCAGCATTCATAACGTTTAATTGACATGAGGGGTGCATGTTACGAAACTAATTCGTATTTGTCTATTTCAAATATTTATAAAATTTCAAGTTTCATTCACGAGATTTTAACTCTTAATTAATTAATGTATTAGTATACAACAAAAAACAATACGGAATATATGTATGACTTTGACTAAAAAAAATATTTAATACTATTGAGAATATTTGTTAACTTGTCAATTCCATTCCGGTCATCGTTAAGCGTTATTAATATTGGTTTCGTCAATCAATTAAAACATTTAAACTTAGCAATATAAAGGTTTTCCTAGAATCTATCACATGGATTTATTTATTTATGTAGTAATGATTTTCAAAATGTTAGTTTCAAAATTATTTGGATTTGCTGTAATATAAAATTATATTCAGTGAAGTGGATTGAGCAACGGTTTCCGAAGAAGAAGGCCGTAGGTTCAATCCCCGCCTGACACGATAATTTTTCAGTTAGATCAACTAAAAGTCCACACCAACACCAAAAACACAAATTCTTGTTTCAGACCGTCATTTTTGGTCTGAAATAATAAGACGGGATTTTGTAACCATTTTACCGCCAAATGTAATAAGTTTACCACTGCTTAAGCTTTTATGCAACAAGTTTAGCCGGAAATTAATTCCGTTTTTGAAGTTATTTTGTGGGAAGACGTGCTGGGAGAAAGGCTGATGCGTGAATTATCCGAGACACATTGCACCCGCGACTCTGTGAGACATATATAGTCGAAAGTTGTTGGAGTGCAGTTTATAATAACGTCGTAATGAAAACAAAAATTATTACTCAAAACGAACAAATGCTGAAACATTTCAATGGTGGAGGAAATTCATGGGCAGCAGAAGATAAAAAGCAAATGTTTACATGAAGGACAAATGAGTTACATTGCATAATTTAGTTTTGTACCCTTTCATTTCAGAAAAGAAAGCACCAAAAATGAAGTTTGTCTTCAAATTGGGAAATTAATGCACATTTATAAGAAAACTACAAATTCTTTAAATTATATCTTGCCAATTTCTTTTGCTTCTAGTTTCTTCATTATATATGAATCCACGTGGAGAATAGTTCCTCACTAAAACCCCTTATTTAGGGCATTTCCCCTTTTCAGAGTGCAAGTGACTTAAGCAGCAGCAGCAGCAACAACAACAACAACAGAGAAAAAATGCAGGGAATGTGGGTGTCAATGAAGGAGAACATGGACTGCAGGAACAGTTTAAATGGCGGCGTCTGCCAACCGAAGCAACTCAACATTATGCATCAAGCTTCCATGGAAAGTATCACAAGCAGTAAGAGAGTACTTGCACCTACAAGGAACTTTACAGGTGACTGCTTATACTACTTCCTTATTACTCCATACTCCGTATTATATATGACTTGTTAAACCGACTCTGCCTTTTTATTGCAAGTTGTCGGATGACAGTCTCTTTGTGTTGCTAAGAATATGCTAACACAAGGGTATGACTATGGTACATCCAACTTTTCTTACTCCACAATGTGCGATATCCTGTGGAGCAGAGCACTACAGTACTGTCGGCATTGCTACAACTATTGCCCAGTAAAGGCTATGAGCCTATAATTGCTGAACTTAAATTGTTTGCAAAAATATGCAGAAGTGGGAGAAGGAGATCTATCAAGGAAGGTCATTGAAAAGATCTTAAGAGATGCTCTAACCGGTCCGACAAGGAAAATTGCAACAATCAGAAAGGTGTTTAGAGTGAAAAACTCACCTCAAGTAGCGGATACATTTGAGGCATATAGAAGAACAGTAAAGACGAAAGCTAAGGAAAGAGATCAGAAACACACAAGAAGCATGGTGGATGGGAATGAGCTCCTCGGTTTCTATGTGACTACCGTCACTTGTTTTAGCAGAGAATCAAAACCTATCTCGGCACCTTGCGAATTCTCTAACTGCAACTTGTGCCAGTTATTTGGTTTCAGTTTTGACAAAAATAACACAGAAAAGCCAGGAATGCAACTAAGTATTAACAGTCAAGCGTTAAGAGAGAGCATTAAGGGACAGTCTACAAGAAAGAAGTCGAAGAGGGCTGTGATTATCTGCAGGATTATTGCAGGAAGGATTAGAAGTGTTAATGACAGGAGAAGTGATGACGAATATGATTCAATTGTGAAAAAAGGGTGTTATCTCAATTCTCAGCACCTTACCGTCAGCAATCCTAATGCTGTACTTCCTTGCTTTGTAGTGATATTGAACTAAAGTAGGAACATTGTTTCTCAGTACATATATTGTATCTGTACTCCCTCTGTCCCAATCAATAGTTAACTTTGTTTGAAATCCATCACATAAAAACAGAATAGATAACTATTAATCGGGACAGAGGATTTATATTTATATTTTAATTTTCCAATCTTTACTGATTATATTGTGAAGCAGTTGTAGTTCAATGCATTTTCATAACAGCTCAATGGAAAAGTTTTATTTGTGTTCCCAATTCAATTTTCTTATAGACTAAGCAAGTTCAGTTGGATGAAATAATATGCTCTGGGATTCCTTCAAAAGCTGTTATGTGCCGGATACAAGTAAATCCGAGCAAGACAGTAAAATTAGCATTGCTGGTGCTCAAGAGCATGACTTCTTCACAAGCTCAACTTACTAAACAGCAGACTAGATTAGTCTAAACTACTATCATCTGATTAATATATTCACGGAAGGAGGCATTGTAGAACTAAAACAGTTGAGTTGGTAGGTTCTTAGTGCCAACTGAACTGTACCAACTCAACCGAGTATTATGCAATTTCTCAAGTTTATGCACTTTAACAGCAGAATAAGATGAAATAAGGGCACAGTTCATCCAAACAAGTTAAAGTGCATTTCTCAAGTTTATACCCTTATTTATAATTCATTCAGATAGTGTTGATAATCGGTAATGGGGATGACCTACACCCTGCCATTAGACAATGCTGCTCAACAATGGTCCAATCCTTGTTATCTCTCAGCATGTCCATGTTTATCAACTCAAATAAGGCCGGCATAATGTAGGGAAAAGGCGTTGTGTTTGTGTTCGACTCTTGCTCAACAAGGGTGACTACCCAGGAGACCAACTCTTCACAGGCCTTAACAAGCTGTTTTGGGAACTCTCGGGGATCACGCTCTTGTGAGTGTAAAATATAGGGAAAATTTACAGCCAAGGCATCTTCAGGGTAGAAAGTTAGATGCTGAAGTACGACCTCAAAACTAAAGAGTTGTTCCACAAGCTCAAATGAAAGTGATACATATTTTAGCAAGCACTGAGAGTCGTTCCCATCTTCGTTCTTCACTACCCAGCAAGTGTCAAATGCGATAAACAAGATCACAATAGTCAGCTAAGAAAGTACCACTACCACTATGAGGCACACAAATCAAATAAACCAGCAAATAGGAGTATGTTGTATACTTAATAGCAAAATCGTCTTATTGGTGAAATACACCGTATGCCCGTGTCATCCAAAAGAACGTTTTGAAGCTAAGCAGCCTTATCAGAAAGGATGAAATCTTTCAAACTAATAAAATATTCATCTAGAATATAGGCTTTCAAACATATACACACAAAATAAGAGAAAAGAGACAAAACTACTATTCCATTTCACATCCATGCATTTAACATCAGTGAAAAAAAATTTAGCGCTGAAAAAGAAAACTGCCGACTTGTCATCCAGATTTGCCACACTAAGAAAACAACAAGTATTTTATTTCATCATCATAAGCACGCATTGCGATAAAAACACCATGTCACAAGGAACTCATAGAGATATCGAATCAGAAAAAATGATTCAGTGAACAAGGGTTTTGACATTCACACCTTATTTCATTGAAGGTTGATACACCCAAACCCAAAATGGTTCATGGGAATACTAGCAATGCAAAGCAAAACAGAACAAGACAAAATCAGAAAAACTCCCTCAAAGCTCCTTGATTGATGACCAGCATTCTTGTTGTTCATCACTCATTCAAAGATTAAGACGCTTCTTGTAACGAGCTACCTCATCCTCATTAGGGAAGAACCCCATAAGTCTTCCGGCAGAGTTCTGGTAAGCATACATGAAGCCACCCATCAATCCAATCAATCCTCCTGTAACCATTGATGGTCCCTTAATACCTGGCTTCATTCCTATCATCACAAACAGCGTAACAAAACCCCCATCAGAAAATTCAAGATACACCAAATTAGTCTGCGATTGAATCTTCAAAGCTAGTGTATCATAAATAATGGAAAAAATTAACACACATTGTACAAATGGGTAGCTATGATTTATGCGGCCGTGTTTTAGACAACTCCCCGTCTCACTTTTAATCAAAATCCTTAACAGTACCATCTCATGTAAGACAAACCCGTACAAACATAAGAACTAACATTTTGTATCTCTAATTAATCCAAATGGGTAACTGATACGGTCTCGTACCAGCTTTTTCGAAAGTTCAGCAGCATCCACGAAACCTCCATGATAAATCCCATCTCATCATCAAACCGCCTCGTCGCAACACTCACAGCTCTAAACCACCATAAATCTAGGTTTTATCAGACTACTGTTTCAGAATTATACAACCAATCAAAATTCAAAAACACCCAATTTTCAGTCAAACATTTCAAAATCAACCGCTAAATCAAGAGTCTTGACATTCCACCTTAAATCACAATGATACAAAACCCTAGAATCGAAGATTAATAGAATCAAGGAATCAACCTAGGGTTTGAACACTAATCCCCAAATCACACCACACTAGAATAAAACTCGCATTTACTAAAATGAATTACAATGAAAAAGGGAAATTACCGGATAAGTAACCGACGGTAACGGAAACGCCGGTAATGGTGGCGAAACGGAGGTAATCGAGAGAACTGAAGTTACCGACGACTTTAGTGAAAGGTGGATTACGATCTACAACTGGATACTCTGGTTTTGTCGATGCAGTAATGTCGGTGTTCATCCTTTCGCCGGAGAAGAGTGCCGCAGTGGTGGTTGATGCGGTGGACGTGTTCACTTGTCGGCTTTGTTTTAGGAGGGTGGTTTAAGGTTACACTGATTTTGTTTTACGTGACTTTCCCTTTTGTGTTGAATGGTTGATAATCAAACGGGCCGTTCTCTTAATTACTTTCTCGCAAAATGGTTAGTGTTAAAATGTTAATCTCCGGCGTATCTATATTAATAAAAGAATATTTTTATTATTTTTGTGTATTTACGACATCATCTTTAAATTTGCTTTTATTTTAATTTTTTTCTAGAAAATAACAATCGTGGACCATGTTAATATAATGGTTGAATCTCAATCAAACGAGCAAAAACGCTACTTACCTCTGCCATTCTATAAGTCTATTCCTTTTTGTGTATGGCGTTCGCCACTCCGTTTGGCAGCATCCACTAATTCGGAACTTCATTTGAAAGCCATATTACAACCCGGGCGTTTTCGAGCTCCCCTAATAACCAACTAATGGCAATGCTTTTCCTTGTGCGAATCCTATTTCAATGGGAACTTATGAGTCGATCTACTTACACGTCTTGTTTTTATTTTTATTTTTTTTGGTGAATCGAAGAGGGGTTAAACCCTAACAAACATAACAAAAGAGTAAAGAACAAAGCAAAAACATACGAAAACAAAACAAACAACCAGTGTCTTTCCTACTCCTGACACCACTATCATCCTCCAGCCGGTACCAACCGTGGCCACGCAACTCCCTGACTATCACTGCCCACCAATCGTTTCAGCCGCTCCGGCATATCATGGGCTTCAAAGGTTTGTAACGTAGTGGTCTATTCAACTCCACACGAAGCAAGCCAATCCGCGAAGGAATTTGCTTCTCGAAACACATGGGTTATTTGTACTTGCCGGTCCGAATCTTGTATGAAGCTTTGGCAGATTCGAATTAAGTGAGCATGGGCCGTCGGTAGCCTTTCCATGTATTGCTTGACATAAAACAAATAGCTTTTTCTGGTATTTGTTGATTTTTTTCACGGCTTGATAGATAATTTAATAAGTCAATGATTTTTTTAGGTCTCGGTAGGTAATTTTCCACTTTTACAAAATACTATATTTATAAATAATAATTTATTTATAGTTACAAACCACTTATTATCATATAAATCGAAATACGTTTGTGTCAATCCAATTATTTAAAATAAGTTCGAAATTACTCTATAATACTTCCTCCATTTTTATATAATGTACCCATTTTATTAAAATACTACACTTATATATTCAACAAATTGGTACATTATATAAAAACGGAGGATAGTATAAAGTAACTCAAAGTCGTTAATTACGTGTCCATTTATCTAGTTTTTATGAATGAGGGTAAGATGCAGGAAATAATGGAAAAGAGCAGAAGAAAATTGAAAAAAAACAAGTGGCATCTTATCCTGAAAATGTCTGGTCCAAACATGAGACATTGCCACTCACAAGAATATTCAGAAGATGACGATGAAGAAGAAGATAACGCTAAACCCCCAGATTCCCTTCTCTTCCCTCCCTTCCCTCCATTTTTAGGGCATTTTCCCTTCTTCGCTAATTTTCTACTAAATGTCTTACATGCTTCTCTCTCTCCTCACCACCTCCACCACCGTATCACCACCCCTCCCTATCCTCTTCCTCCGCCGCTGCTGCTTTCTCTTCCCTCCGCCTTCCGCCGCCGTTCCCTGCCTTTTCCTCCTCCCCTCCGCTCACTCCAATTCTAATCTTCTTAAGCCCAGTCGTTGCTCCTCTTACACTCGCCCTCTCTCCGTCTACGACGATGATGACTCTTCCGCTGTTGCCGTCGCGGATGCACTTCATAATGATGACGACGACGGCGATGATTTCCCCTGGTTCAATGATGATGTATGTTTTTGCTTCATTTTATTTCTCTAATTTTAATGTATTCCCTGCATTCCCTCCATTTATACTGATTGCTTTTCTATTTTCGGCATTAAAGCTAAGCTTCATGCTGTATCGGCAAGTATGTTTGTTTTTATTGCTCAATCTTTCTGGGTTACTGATGATGTTGTTAGAGTATAAAACCGACCTCGGATTCCAACCATCAACTTAAGCTTTAGGTTTATATGTATATGGTTTTTTGACATGATGTCAGAGCAGGTGTGACCAAAAGGTCACGGGTTCGAATCCCACCACTCTCAATTCTAAAGTGGATTATTAAGCACCCGGCAAGGGGGACGGAGGCCTGCAGTTGCATCCACACTTCAAGCTAACATGCATTCATTCGCTTTCATTTAGAAGCAAACCAATACTCGAAGTAATTTTCATTTGGTTGATTAGGAAACAACCTCTTTGTGTTGCTAATAGAGAGTTGAGGTTGCATACATCCGACCGTGTAGTTTTTGATTATGGAATTTCCGGCCAATATCCTTCTATTGCCATTAAATCATTGCACAATGTGATCGAACTATTTTCCATAAAAAGTTTCATTTAAAACTCTTACATCTTTAACTTCTACCATTTCTCGACTTCCTGACCTTGTTGCTCATGGTGGTTTTTGAAATGAATTATGATGACATTGTAGACTTGTGGTTGTGAGTTATTCGACATGATGGGCTTAGAAGTTGCTGTTTTCCGTAGGTTTGTAACCTGATATCTAAAAGCATCAGGTCTTGCAGCATTGTGATTCTATTGCTTTCCGTTAAAAAAGTTTAAAAAATGTCCTCGATGCGAAAACCATCTGTGGCTTCTCGTGGCTTGTCGTTGGACTTGTGTGTCTTTAAAAAATCTTGACTTGTATGTCTCTAAAGTTTGATTGGTTCACGGCTTATGTGTGCAGGATGATGAATTTGCAGAGCCTGCAAACATTACTAATGGTCGACAGACTTCTAAATTGCTTGAAGTGACGAAGGCGAGGCTAGGTATGAAGCCATGTTTTTTCTTGATATTTATTTCTGTGAGCCAATTCTCAGTACTCACTCAACGTCTTTTTCTAGGAAACCGAAAAAAAGCTAATGTTGGTGGTAAACCTGGTTCCAAAGGGAAGGTAAGCTTTGATTATGTAGCGAAGTGTCAGTTTGAGTATGGCTTGTTGCATTCTGCGTTAAAAAGCCTTCCTTTTCATGTCTTCCATTGCAGTTTGATGCGCCTAAAGGTGCAAAGAAAAAGTATGCTCAGCTCTCGGAGGAATTTAGAGTAGATAATAGATGGATTCCCCTTTTTGATTACCTAAGCACTTATGGAATGAAAGAATCTCACTTTATTCAGATGCATCGGAGGCACATGAATGCTTTCAATATAAATTTGCATTCCGTACGGGAGAGGCTTGGATACCTTATGGAAGTTGGCGTAAAGCACAAGGACATTAAAAAGATGTTGTCAAGGCAACCACAAATTCTTGAGTATACAGTGGACAGCACTATGATGCCACGTGTGTCTTTTTTGCTTGATTTAGGCATCCCTGAAGCAAAGATAGGGCAAGTGATCACTACTGCCCCGTCAATATTTTCTTATAGTGTTGAAAATTCCTTGAAGCCCACTGTAAGATATTTGATTGAAGAGGTTGGTATTAAAGCAAACGACTTGGGCAAAGTCGTGACTTTGAGCCCGCAAATTCTTGTTCAGCGGGTTGACATTTCATGGAATGATCGTTTCGATTTCTTTACAGAAGAGTTGGCAGCACCTAGAGAAAGCATTGTGAAAATGATCACTAAACATCCTCAACTCCTACATTACAGCATTGAAGATGGAATATTGCCTAGGATAAAGTTTTTGAGAAGCATTGGTTTGCAAAATTCTGACATCTTAAAGGTTTTGACTAGTATTACTCAGGTGACTTTCTCCAACTCTTTAATTAGGTAACGCTTAGGGCAATTTGTTATGGGTTCATAAGTGATATATTGATATATGTGGTTCTGCATATATTCATACTTTATTCATTATGCTCTTTCTCACCAACATAACCAAGTGCCTCAAAAGGTCCCTCACAAATGACGGGATACTAGATTGAATATACTCAGCATGTAGATGTTGTTTCCGTATATAATTATTGGTGAAAAGTATATCGAATGATGGCTATTTTACAATTTAGTGAGCCATTTTGCTTTATTCGACCACAATCCATAACCACAGAACAGCGAGCTTTTGGCTCCTTTGTAAAAGAAAACAACTTGTGTCCTTCCGCATTTAAATAATAATGCCGTGTCATTCACCTTGAGTTTTTGTGAGTTTTATATCATGATGTTTTTGCAGGTACTATCTTTGTCACTGGAGAAAAATCTCAAGCCAAAGTATAAGTATCTGGTAAATGAACTACAGAATGAGGTCCAATCCTTGACTAAGTATCCAATGTACTTAAGTCTGTCACTGGAACAGAGAATCCGTCCCCGACATAGATTCTTGGTTTTCCTTAATAAAGCACCAGAGGGACCATTTCCTCTTAGTTCTCTAGTCCCAACCGACGAATCCTTCTGTCAGCAGTGGGCTGGAACTAGTGTTGACCAGTACATAGAATTCAGGAAAAACATGTTGCTCAAAGAGTTTGCCAAGACGTATGAAAAACAATGATAAATTACTGTAAATCTTGTTTCCACTGACATGGAACTAACAAGACAGCTGAAGGGCTGGCATCACTGTTTTTTAGTGACATATTGTATCCCGACACTAATGGTATGTTCTCATCTTTTCTGCATTTTCTTACTTTTCTCTTTAGATCTTTGACTGAGGAATTATCTGCCACTAACCAACCATTGCTATGCAAAACTGAAACAGGAATTATCTCGTCCGCTCTTGTTTATAATTATACTCACAGTGATTGAAGGTGAAGAATGTCGCAATCTAAGCTTCGGTCGACTCCAGTGAACTCTGACATCAGACTTTCAAGGTTAGCTATACCCAAAGTGATGCTCTTTAATTTTAAGTTCATTACTATGTATTATGGTAACTCATGAGTAAGGAATACGGAGATATGTAGGCTTTCCTTTCAGCCCGTTGCAGTTACATCCTTCTCCTTCCCATCATAATATAGGTAATTGACAAAAAAATCAAGAGGGTTACCACTTGGAGTACGTAAATTATCTTGGGGTACCATCGTACCAATGAAGTTTCTAGAAATAAGGAGTACCATGAAGAGTTCGTAAAAACTTCAGAGTACCACTTAGAAAAACCCTATTTTTAATATTTATTTTAGTTTTCTCCACTTGGTGAACTTCTAATGTGCAAGTCCAATGTTCTCAATTCTCATACTACTCGTTAATGCATTGCAGGTCGACATGCAGTCACGGTTGGTGGATTTTAATCCTTGAGAGTTCAGCTATACCGACAATAGAGTTTCACAAATTCGACATACAAGTACATGACAAAGACACTTATTCAGTTGCCTACAGAATATTGCAAGTAACTGGAGACAAATTTTGTAGATTGAAATTCATTTTGGCATAGGCTATCGGTGGTATCATCAGTCTTCTCTTTGAGGGTAAGTTAACCTCAACCTCGCTCCTAAGAAATTCTTTTGTGCCTGTGTTCGATCTTGTCCTCGTTGAGTGGTTTCTATTTACATGTATCTAGTCCTGAACACTGCAAATATATGATCACACTATGGGATATTGTCCATATGCCATTCACTAAATTGTGGGGCACTGTAATTTTGTAAACCTGTCGGAAATGTAATTTTTTGTAAAGGCCGTTCGTGCCACAATATGTGGTTGAACTGTGTCCAAATACTCTATAGTATGACACAAGATGAAGTACACATAATACATTGGACTCAAAGATACGTGGATTAGTAGATTTAGCGCATTACCTACCATATTAACTTCACTCGGTTCTACCTAGGGTAATTGCCCACGGATATTCCCATACCCGTTGTCTAGACCCAAAATAACTTGCACCTGGCGGTAAAAAGGCCAAATGTATCTACAGGTAAAGTTTTCTACTGTCTCGCTAGTATAGTTGTAGCGTCCCCTACTGTATTTTTCTAGCTGGGGGGTGACGTAGTAGTAGCAAATGTCGGTTTGCAAAAAATTAGTTACAAATTGGTAAAATTTCCCGAATGTTGGAGGAGATGCGAGTTTGTTTGCATTGGCGGAAATTCGCTACTTGAGTTGAGAAGCCGTAAGCCCGTAACCCGTAAGCATTGCATAAATTTTGGGCTGCTTGGTGGTTTAATTTGAAGGCTCAGTAGACCATCATATTATAAAACATCTTTGACAATATGCAACATTCAGTTTTATTTTTAACTTTGATATTCTATAATATTGTACTCCCTCCTATTCTATGTATTGTTCCCCTTTGAATGGGGCACAAGAATTAAGGTAGGGAGTAAAATAAGTGTAAAAAATTGGGTGGGGTTGAATGATAGGAGAGAGAAATGAATAATTAGGAATTAAATAAGAAATTGTGAGTTGGGTGGGGTTTGATAATAGGAGAGAGAAATGAATAAAATAAGAGTAAAAGTTTCCAAAATAAGAAAGGGGAAGAAAACCTGAATAATCCGTTTTAGGAAATAGGGAAGAATAGATAGAATAGGAGGGAGCATTAGATATGTAGATAGAAGTGATTTGGGCAATTCTATATTTGAATTTTCTAGCTATATTCTCAGATTGCTACACAATATTTGTATTATATTCACGCTGTCCCGATCATTTGTTCACCTTTGACTATTAATACTTTTTACAAAGAATATAAAATGTAAACAAATGAGCTGACTACTTTGTAGTTACTGATTTCGTGCTATAAACCGGTTTAGCACAATGTTGAATACTTTATCAAAAGAGCCAACAATATGTCAATTTGGCGTAATGATATCCTTAAAACCCGAATAAGTGGAATACATGGTATCACACTGAATTCTTGTATGAGACGATTTTATACATATAATATATTTGTATAAAAGTTATTCTTATATCGACAGTAATAATTGAAAGATTTTTGGGATATTTTATATGATAGCCTGTGATTTTTTCAAATTAATTGCATTTACAAGACTTTTAATTTGAGAAAAATAGTATTGCTTCTTTTGAAACTTGTTATAAGAGTTACAGTTGGTCAAAAGTTTTTAACCATATAAACTTTGCCAAGTTATATCTCATAGAGTCATAGGCCATCGCTACGAGCTCATAAAATAATTTTTCCGAGCTCATAGCCGATAATTATTGAGAGTCAAAGCTATTTAGCTCAAAAAGAGAGGTATATCATAGAACATGGAAAAAAACATAAGAGGTACATGTCTACATGATATTCACGATGCAATACCGTCTTATTCTAAAATTTGCCCGTAACATATTTTACCATTTCTAGGTATGGTAAGAGGAAAAGAAGGATGGGGTATTGGAGTACAATAGGTTTCACTTGTAACGGATTATCTGTCACACGCTTGTGACGGCCTGACGGGTCAACTATTACCCATAGAAATATATAAAACGAAAGGTAGGATGCGAGGGAATCCCAAATCATTTTTCTTTATCTTATCATATGAGTTTTACTTGACCCGTCACGAACTCACAGACGAGAATTTGTGATTGGAGTAATCCAGCAATTGAAAAGCTGAAAGAAAACAAGTGCGAAAAATGGTCCAAGGCAACCAAAAATGAGTCAAAACATTGGTAGTCCCAATCACCAATTCACCACCCAATATAAGCATGTCAATGTGTAAACAATTCACCCGCAAAACGAGACACTTACTTACATACATTATGCTTTTTACTTTGGTTTCATTTTCTGAACATCTTTCCAACATTTCATTCAAATTTTATTAAAGAGACATTTGAATACACCAAAGCTTACTGTTCCCTCTCGTCTAGGCATTCTCATGTGGTCACATCAATATCAACCTTACCCTATTCGATAACTCTAACGCTCTTTTGAAACGGTATATTCGTCTTAAGCTTAACACGCCCGACTCATCTGAACCATGTTATACTAAACGATAAAAATATGAAAAAAAACAGTAAAAAAGATGAATCGAGATTTTATAGAAACTACTATTTCATTAGTTTATGTAAAAATAAGTTCTTAAGGACTGCTATCCCTTTCAAATTGGCTAGGGCATAACAGGGTAATCAAACATATAATCACCTCTCAGAACCCATATATCGGGCATGAAAACCCTAAAACAATCTTTCTTTCTTTTCCTTTCCTTTCTTTCGTCTTCATCACCTACCAGGGAGGGGACTGTAACTAAATAAATCCCTTAGACGAGATGTTAATGACATATATATAATATTTCACCTCCTAGAAACCCCGAAAAAAAATGCAAACCCCCTTATATAGCAGTATCTTTGTTTTTTTTAACTGTGATCAGTTGATCATCATCTTCCTTTTCCTGTCTGTCATCAGTCTCGACCGAATCACCAATGCGCAGAACCCTCTGATGTCTGAACATGAACCGAACATGAACCTGACCTTTTCCTCCATCTTTTCTTCTGTCATATATATATATACTCTTGCTACGGACGGTACTTTAAAGAGGTAGGACTTAAAAAATCAAAAATAAATGAACTGTTTTGTATCATACCAATGATGTTAGACCTACTTTTACTATAATCCCCCCTGTCGCAACTCGTAAGTCCCAGGAACTAGATGATTGCAGGAATGCCGCTTCCCATTGCAGATGCAAACGGGTTCTCTGGAAGATTAATCCCCTGACTGATGACAAAATTAGAATAGTCAATCAAGTAACGGAATATCTCTGTTCAAAACGTTTTTAAGCTCAAAACTTAACATATATCTACATGGGGTTTAGGTCGTCTCATTATTCGCTATTTTCTTTGATTCGACAAGACATAAACTTTCAAAGGAAATACAGCCGGGTGCACACCTTTCTTGCTCAGTAAAGTCTGTGCTGAGATGTTTGGATCTGTCATCAGCGACAGAGCCGTTATTGATAGCATCAAACAGTTGACGGTATTGCTGAACACTTGAAAAAATGGTAGCATCTGCACAGATGGAATAATAGTCAGAAGCTAAGACTCCGAACCCAAAATTATGAACGTCAAGATGCAGATATGTTGGTAGACCTTCCAAGGATTGTTGCTCCTCCATACCATAGGCAATGAACTGTCGATTCTGAATATTTTTACGTCCAAATTGCAATTCAGAAAGGCGTCTCCTTTCCATTTCGAGATCCCGTTCCTGCTGCTCCATTAGTTGTCTTCGTAAAAACCTTGGAGCCACTGTATGCCATGCTCATTAGCAGAATTCTCATAGTTATTAATCTAATTTAGATGCAGTTAAACTTACTAGGGTGGAATTCATGATCTAGATCCGAGTAATTTCCCCGGTAATGCATACCATGATCATTTTTATCCATGTACTTCCTGCGATGATGTGAAAAGAATTAGATAACAGGTCGTATTCCAAAAGCAGGTCATGAAACATTGAAACACCATTCAAACGGCAAAACAGCCAACCTTTCGACAAGCTTAGACTTTTCCCGGTAAGGTTTGACCAAAACTCGAGAACCACTCACGAAATGTGGGTTCCCCTTAGCCAGAACCGTCTTCACAGTATTAGGACTGGCAAATGTTACAAACCCGAACATCCTTTTTTGTTGGCACGGGATCCTAACATCTTCCACCGTCCCAAATTCCCTATAATACAAGACCAGAAAACGATCAGTCGATCATAAGCCCTAAATGAACACTATGGTCGATTTGTGAAGTGGAAATTTAGGACTGAAAGTCTAAGAATACCCGAAATAGTCTGATACATCATCTTCTGTAAATGTACTTTCAGCAGGAAAAGTCAAATATATCTGTCGAGATCCACTCGCAGCTGAACCAACATCATTCCTTTCACTTCGACTGTCAACATTGTATTTGGAGGCATCTTCGGCTAAAATGACAGCATGTTGGCCATGTGGTCTAACACAAAATTTGCACAATGATCAGTACGGTATATGGGCAGTTTGATAATGACGAGTTTTGAAGTAGGTCATTTGTATAACTTAGCCAACATCTCGGAATTTTCAATGCTTTTGAGATGCAAAAGTGGAAACTATTAGGAATATTAATAATAGTTGGGCCTCAACCATCACCTTAAGGTTTTGGTTGAGATGGTTCATCTATCATGGTATCAGAGCCAGTGTGACCGAAGGTCACGGATTCGAATCTTGGCAACCTCAAAACCCCTCAAAAACCACGAAGTGGAAACCAGCCCACGGTATGGGCATTTGAGTGAGGAACGTATTAGAAATATTAATAATATTACCTTAAAGTTTTGGTTGAGATGGTTCATCTATCAGAAACTTCCGAAAGCAATAGGGGAAATAGAAAATTACCTATCAATTAGGCGAATTGTTTTCAGTCGAGCAAGAAGTTTAGTCAAGCTGTAGCCAGCACGACCATGGCGCTGGCTCTCAGTGAGGTACCCTTCAGCTTGAAGCATCCTACCATACTTCTCATGGTACAACATTGGAAGTGAAGCAATGGAGACAGGCCCCCTTGATGAACTAAGTAGCTCACTGATCTCGACCTCAAGCTTTTCTAGAGACCCAGGGGAAAACAGATGATCATCAGCTCTAAGTTCATGAGAGCTGAAAACCGGAGAGAAATTATCCGACCCATGTAAATACCGGCAGGAATTCCCATGCTTACAAAATCCCTTGTTGAAATAATGACAGATTTTCGCAGGAAATTCAGCTGGATTGGCTGATCGACGATTTCTTCTCACGTTCAAATTACCCAATGCCGCTGCACCTTCATAGAAAACACCAATAGGGTCCATTTGATCTTCAAACCCCATGTATTGAGTGGGATTTTGGAATCCAGAATCTTCCAAAGACGAATCTCTGAATGACTCAAATTCCGAGTTTAGCATCTGGTGTTGCTCGTGTGTCAGCGCACTTGGGTCCCAGTACGGTGGGACCCTAATTGTAGGTGGATACGAGTAAGGTTGAGAACCATTAGGTGAAAACGGAATGTAGCTCATAGGGTTTTCAGAAACCTGTGGCGGATTAATGGATATTGGAGGAGACATGGAAGTCGAAACAGGCGACTTAGCTAGAAATCCTAATTGAAGCTTAGTTTTCTGCACTAATTTCTCAAGTAACTTTTCAGGAGCATAAGCTAACCTAATCATTTCTCTTTCTCCATGGTCTTGTATAAGAATGCATCCCATAATCTTCGTCGCTATTTCAGGCTCCAGCTTCTGGATTCTATCCAGTAACACTTTTGTTGCATCCGATAAATCCATGTCGCGTATATAGTTACCGTTCCTACATTGTCAACATACATCTCATCAAGAAATCACATTTACTAATACGGGTCAGTCTCATGAGACCGTCTCATGCAAGAATTTAGGCAGATTAATTCTAACAATCTACAAGGAAAAAACGGGGAGCCGGGATCTAGCAAGTAAATATCGAACATACCTAGACTTATAGTTGCATGCAAGCGGGTCGTTTTCTCGAAACAAAACCAGAAAAAGGGCAATCTTACTCAACAAACAAGTAAAAGATTCATGGTGACATGCATTGTTTTACAATTACAGAAAAAATGTGAATATAAACTGTCTGAAAAATGTAACACATATAAAAAAAACCTCCTTTATTTGTTGGGTATTATTATTGTTATAGAAAACAAGGAAAAGGTAGACAAATTAGTAGTAGAATAGAAATCTAGCAATAACAACTCACAGAAAAGCTGTAAATCCAGAAAAGTAACAGACCCAAATATGGGAAATATTTCCTAAGTCAGGAATTTTAGCCAACAACTCTCAATTAATAATTCATCTTCTTTTACAGATAACCACACCACATAATTACTCTGTCACTCCCATCAAAATGTAATCTTTCCTATGTTACAGGCAAACTAATTTCAGAAAAATTATTGTACTTCACTTTTCCATTTCAAGAACTCGCTCCCTCCGTCTCAAACATTTGTTTCTGCTTCTGAAACACGTAAATAAATGACCGAGACGGAGGGCCGGAGCAAGTAAAAGAAAGTTTACCTTAACATAAATGATAGTACTCCACAACAATGAAGGCAGAAAATTGCATGAATTTAAAAATTAAAATACATAGTACTTAAGTCCAACATCAAGTAAAAGACTACCTTTTCTTAACAATAATAATAATGATAATAATAATAAATGATTAATGTAAATAATAATAATAACAAATTATATTGTATATATAAGCAGAATGTTATTTTATTTTAAGGCTACATTTTAGGGAAAAAAGAAAAGACTTTTATATCTCAGTCCCAACTGCAAAAGTAGTGTTCCTCGATTTCAGGATCTTTATTTGCAACATTTTCCTTGTATTTCTAACTTCCTATTTCTACAAATTACACAATTTATTTTATTAATTATAAATTAATTTATAAATAATACACTATCTTTTATACTACTTCAATCTAACCATCAATCCATCATATAACACTCCTTTTCAACATTTAAGTTAAACCCGTCACTCCGTTAATTGTTGTCATTTGATTTTGGCACAAAAATCGAAAAGAATAAAGGGTTGATAATTAAATGACAAATGGATCAAATTCAATCTGAATAATCAAATTACCCATCAATGCACTCTTAAAATAAAAAATATAACAAATAATAATAATATAAAATGAAATTAGATAACAAATGACCGAGCTTATATGACTTAATATAAATTCCAATTTCCAAATTAACTTTGCTCCATAAAATAAACACTCCCAAAATCATACAAAATGAAGGCAGAAAATTGCATGAATTTAAAATTCATAGTAATTTTAATTTTTAAGAGTTTAAGTCCAACATGAAGTGAAAGACCTTTTTCTTAATACAATATAAAATATAAAATCCAACAATAGCGGTATCTTAAGACGGTTTTATACAATAATATGCGAATAACAGAGGACAAAATAAAGGAAGATATACTCACCAAAGAAAAAAGGGAGGTTAAAAACACCAATTTACAGCATTAAACTCCATGAAAACATGGAATTTACTCACTTTCCCTCTCTAAAAAGCTCCAACTTTGATCATTTTGCAACTAAGACATGATTTTAATTAATTAATACATTTAATAAAAGCAAAAAATAATGAGAGATGATAGTGCTTTAAAAAGAGACTGTTCAAATTTCTACTCTTTATTTATTTCATTATATGTTTTGTGCTGCTTATATATATATATATATATATATATATATATATATATATATATTTAATTTAATGATTAAGTTGCATGAAAGTGGGGTAATTAAGTATTTAAAAGTATTTTTTAATTTTAAAAAAATAATAAAAATGAGGAAATGGTGATAGTGGGGTTATGATGATTTTACGTGCAAATTATAATGAAAAAAGTGCATGTTTTTCGTTTAAATTTTTGACTAGGTAAGATTTGTGCTCAGTTGAATTAGAATTACATAACTGCTTGGCATTGTTTGATTTGTTTTCCTAAATTTACTGAATTTGTTTGAGTGATTATCTCAAATTTTTTTTCCCTTTTACTCAACTCAGTCAATGTTTGAATAAATGATGTGTGTATGTGTAGATTATTTTTTAGGAAAGTATAACGTGATTTTTTATATTAATGACGATAGTCGTTTTTGTGAGACGGTGAAGAGTAAGATATATACTCTTAGACCAGCTTACAATGTCGTGTCGTTAATAAAAGAATGTGGTGATATTATTAACATTCTCTTTTTCTTGTGTTTATAATTGATTGATTATAGTTACAGTTTCTACTAGTTTTATACCCGTACAACAAATGTACGGTTCCGTTTTTAAATATTGGTTACTAATAAATACTCCCTCTGAGTCGGAGTAATGGTTCTTACTTCCTTTTTGGTGCGAGTTTAGTGATGGTTCCTCTTTCCATTTTTAGTAACTTTTTTGTGGTCCAAAATCAATTCAGTGTGGGGTAGGGTGTTTTGTGTGGTTTAGAATCATTTCCTTATTTTTTGTGCATAAAGGTAAATGAACCATTACTATGACTCGGAGGGAGTATGTGATTAATTAATACAAATATAATTCAAAATAAAAATTAAGTAAATAATATATAAATTATTATGAATCATGAATTACTAAAATAAACCATTTTTTTGCTATAAAATCCGACCTATTTCATTACTAATGTAAAAGGCAAATTTTATTTGTTATGGTTTCAGAATTAACCGATTTTTTATTAGAAATATTAATCCCGTGGGTTTTTATTACCTATTTCGGCTACTTGTGTGTTCTTTATAACTGTCAATTATTTGATTATTATCCATATCGTCTCAATCTCTTAGGAGTAGATCTACATGAATAAGATTAATTTGCAGTTTTTTTAGTATAATAAAGTTATAATTTTCAAATTTTCAGTTTATTTCCAGTATTTTATTAGTATTAGTATTATAATTAGTATTATCATTTATTATCATTAATCGTTAATACGCAACCTGATTAATAAGCGTAATATCCCCACCTGAATAATTTTTAGTTGACTTTGAGTTATTTAGGCTGGAATTCCCGTTTTGTTTATTTTGTGTGCTGATTTTCAGTTTTTTTCTAATATACAGGATTTTTATTACGACATTGGCGAAACGTAATAATTTTGATATATTGGACCGTTCTATATCGTATTTTACCGTATTTTATGTTGCTTGGTATCTTAATTTATACAGTATTTGATTTGATTGGAAAATTGAAGAATATAATGTAATTTAATTTTTGGACTGTAATTATTTTTCGTGTTTGTAATTTTTTGTTTTTCGGATTTGATTTTTATATTTGGACCGTTCTATATCGTATTTTATTGAAACGTTGTATACTGTTATTATATTTTCAAGGAACAATAATTTGATCGTATCGTATTTTATTATGACAATGTCGAAATATGAATTTAGGAGAGAAGAAAATTAAATCAAACTAAAGTTAATGGGTAGTTTTTTTTTTCTTATTTCAATGAACCAATCAGAATGAGTTAAATTCTACTTCTTTTATAGAGATAGATTGTGAATGTCTTAGATATAAAATTATAAAAAAAATTAGGTTGTACCGATAACATAATTGTACTTAAGAAAGTTGCTAAAAACAATTTATAAGAGAAATTTGGTCTATTCAATTTTACGATCTTATATAAAATTGTTTTATATAAATTTTTGATGATAATAGGAGTATTAGTTTTTAGGGAGTAGTATAAGTTCTGGAAGATTTGTATACGTCGTTTTCTTTATTTGTTATCTGAGTCATATTTTTAAACCCTGTAATTTCCGAAAATTAAGGAGTGTGAATCTAGCTTGAAAAGTAACGAGAGTTTGTTATTAATTGAAAATCAAGCTTTTGATTTTGGAAAGATTTTGAATTGTAAACTTGCGCTCTGCTTAAAAACTCGTGCTTTCAAGTTTAAAAGGTGAGGTCTTTAATGTTAAAACGCGAACGTTACTTTGACTGATGACTTTCCATAACAACTTAAGTTATCCTGGAAACATTTATGTTATAAGTTGGCAGCTCATTTTTAACGTGAAACTCGGAAATTTCTGTTAGCACGGTAAGCTCTAATTTGAAAATCAAAATATTATAATGAGAGTTAAGTCCACATTATTTTTGACTTAGACCTAGTTTGGTTGATGGAGAAAATAAAATTCATGTGTTAGTTTGCAATTTACATGAATTGCAAAAAGTTTATTTGATTGCCACCTGAGAATTTGTTTTTTTATGAATTAAACTCTCATAGGTTGTTTGATTACACTATTTCAGTTCACATGATTTGATCAATAAATACAAATATATTCTTATTTAAATGTAGGTGTTCCTAATGACCATGAGAGGGATGGGTAATTAAATTCTCTCAGAGTTTTAAATTCCATCATTTTGTGAAGAGATAGACTCAACTAAATTAAACTAAAATCAATATTTTGCTAAACTATTATTTTGCTAAAATATTGATTTAAACTGGCATCAAATGTGGATCGACCGTGGAGTCTATCTCTTCACAAAATGTGGATCGATCGTGGAGTCTAACCATGAGAGGGATGGGTAATTAAACTCTCTCGGAGTTTTAAATTCCATCAATTAATGTCCATTGATTATTAGCCAGGCACGGGAATGTGGATCGGTCGTGGAGTAGACAAAGGGTTTAGGAGTAGTTGTGCACCATTGGCGGTACCGTGAGGAGGTGACGATCTGGTGAATAAATAATTTGTTTCAGGGTTTATTATGCTTATTTATTGTTTTGTTTTATACTCAACCGTAACTTCGTTATAATTCACCAATTGACCCGACACTTTCTCGTATCAAGTTAAAATCTCCTTAAATTTTTGAACTCCAGCTTTCATTGCACACACAGACAAGATACTATCATTGATTCATCGGAAAATAAAAGGTAAGAGACAATAGAGGAACTGATTGCCACCCTTAAGCCACGTATGGACCCCTCCTCCATAACTTCGGTCATTAAACCCTAGAGTACTTCTACACACAGACTGAAAAGATACGGGGAGATGGGGTTCTCCTCTCAAACCCCTCTACTAGGTGTAAACTCCTCCTTGAGAAACCAAAGATCGTACTTCATCCCTAAAATTAGCGGTAAGCTTGAAGACGTTTATCGCATATATGGAAATAGATTTGGCTAGAACCTTTATCACAATTTCCCTATATGTCTTTGACAAAAGAATTCCCCGCCATCCTTGCAACTTTTTGCACAATTATTTATCCCTAATAACATGGGCAATAACCTGCTTAGACTGTCCGGCAATAGTCAACAAACCTAAATATTTCTCATTCTCTTCGACCGCTGTAAACGCCAACCAATCAGCAATTCAAACCAGTCTCGTTGGCCTTTTACCGACGGCTAAAAGATATCGTAGTTTTATTATAACTCACCAATTGGCTCGACACTTTCTCGTAGCAAGTTAAAATCTTCGTAACTCTTTGAACTTCCGCTTCCCTTACACGCAAGATACTATCATCGGTAAATAGAAGGTAGAGGACAAAAGGGGAACAGGATGTCACCCACGTGGACCCGTCCCCCATAAGTGTTGTCATCAAATCCGAGAGACCTTTACGCACATAATGAAAAGATACGAGACATGCGCCCTCCTGTCTAATCCCCCTACTAGGTGTAAACTCCTTCAAGAGCTTCCAATCTACTCTTATTTTTGCCTTAAATCTACCTTGTATTTGTCGAATGGTCCATCTTTCTTCCGTTCGGACTATAAAATAGATAGCACCAAATATTTAAACAACTATTCACCTTATATAGATGAGTATAGCAATTCAACATTTGAAAAGGCTCTAGAAATAAATAACACAAATTCTTATTTCAGACGGTTTTGGTCTGAAACTTCATACGGGTCATATGTGACCATTTTATAATTAAATGTAACCACAATAGTGTGGCCAATGTTACAGCTTATAATAACTTGTTTGTCAATAATTGTCATATTTAACTGCAAAATAATAACATATAATCCATCTGAACCTTTAAACCAAAAGTGACCGTTTGAAGCAAGAACAACCGAATAAATAAATATGTTAGGAGCATGTGTCAAATGATGACCTTTAGTAAGGTCTAAGGAACAGAGGAGGAAAGTATAAAATCAAACACACATTGATTGAACCGTCGATATCCGACCTCTTCCATTTTTTCCGCCTTCAATCACCTCCCTACTTCGGTCAGCCTTCCTTTCCTACTCTTTCTCTTTCTCCTTCTGTTTTTTGATTCTCATTCTTATTATATCTGTGCGTAATCAGTGACGGAATCAGAATTTGTTCATTGCTCTGAGGTAGGTGAACGCTTCTGCTAACCCCTTAGTTTCGCCACTGTGTGTAAATTGTAATGCTACTTTATTGCCAACTGTTAGGTTTTTTGATACTCCCTCCGTTTCAATTATTTATTTACAATTGATTAAATGACTGAACGAATTATTAGGATGAAGGGAGTATTAATAGCTAGTGGGAGAAGATAATTTAATTTCTGGATCATTATTAGGTTTACATCATGTTGGGTAATTTGAATCATTTGTTTAGTTGTAGATGACAGTGATGGGCAAGAGGGTTTGTGGATACGGGTCGAGTGCAGGGTGAAGTTTCTGGCCGATGGGCAGGAGGGTTTGTGGGTTTGGGACGGGTTAGTGTAGAAGGTCTATGTAAAATTGGTTTGAAATTGTATTGGTTTTGTGGGTTGATTGGGGTGACAGGTGACTCATACAACTCTTAGGAAGTTAATACAGTAATTATTTGGAATAATTTGATATGCTGATGATTATTGATGAATTTTAGTTTTGCCATTCTCGAACATGAAGAACATGAAGAACAGAAAACATGGAAATAATTTATAAATTAAAGACCACTCTTGTTTGATAACCCACAATTTAAGTTGAAACATTTTTTTCGTGTTTGTTGGTACTTCATGCTTCTTGATATCATGGCTAAATATTGGACTTGTGAAATGATGTATGCCTTTTTGCTTTAATCTTTTCCCCCCTTCACTTTCAGGGAGGATATTGCTTATCTTATTTCGTTCCTCCTTGGTGAAATTCTGTTATATCAATCTGTTGGGAATGATGGGAAAAGGAGTTATTGTTCTTTAGTAAAAAAATAAGGTAATCACGTAGTCATGGCCCAACCAGAGTCGATCTATCCGTCTACTTCTTCTGAGTGGAATGCTGCATTCCTCTCTTATGAGAATATAATTAGCAGTGATAGTGATGAGTTAAAGTTGGAAGCGACAATTAAGCTTGGGGGTCAGTTACATCGTGCTCCTAAGCATTTGTTATTGCTTACTGTCCCTATACTTGTTAGAATCCTAGAAGATTTGCCAGGGGCTTCTGACCCTCTCTTAGAAGCCGCTGCTTGTTGCTTGAAGCGTGTAATTTGCGATAACGAGGATCATGAGTTGGCAACACTTGTTTGTGAACCAAGAACCGTTGCTTCACTTGTGAGCATTTTATCACGATCTGATGGCAGATGTCAAAAATATTTGATAAAATGTTTATGGGGCGCGGCTTGTTATGTAAGTGACAGCAGAGTGTACATATTCACAAGCGGAGGGCTGGAAGCTGTCATTGAGTTACTTTCTTCTTGCACAGACATTAGGAGAATACATCTCTTGGAAATACTGAGTGCCTTGGCATTGGTCAGAGATGTGAGGAGGGCTTTAGTTTCTTCTGGGAAACTACATCTTCTTATTGAGGCCTCCAGGTTTGGTAGTATCGTGTCCAAGGAAAGAGCTGCTCAGGCAATTGGGCTGCTCGGAATTGTCAGAAGGGCTAGGCGTACACTAGTTGCTTTGGGTGCGATACCAGCTCTTGTAGATTTGCTTCGGGACGGAGATATCTCTACAAAACTAGTGGCTGGAAATGCATTGGGTGTTATTTCATCACAAGTGGAATTTATTAGGCCAGTTGCGGAAGCAGGAGTCATTCCTTTATATGCAGAGCTTCTCCGCGGTACTCAACCGCTCGGCTGGGAAATTGCCGAGGATGTATTCTGTGTACTGGCTGTTGTTGAAGCCAATGCAGTTGAGATTCTACAGCATTTAGTGAGAATTCTCCGAGAAGATAACGCTGGAGCGCGGGCAGCAGCTGCTGATGTGTTGTGGGATCTTTCAAGTTACAAGCACTCAATTTCCGTCATTCATAATTCGGGTGCGATTCCCATTCTTGTTCAGCTATTGGGCGATCAGAACACTGACGTAAGAGAAAACGTTTCTAGGGCCATATCACAGTTGAGCTACCGGGGAGTTAATCGTTCTGCCCTTGCTGATGCTGGAGCAATTCCTTGTCTTATAGAAATGTTACAAGATGACTCTGAGGAACTAAGGGATAATGCTGCGGAGTCACTTATCAACTTCGCTGAAGATCCAATTCATCACGAAAGATTATCTGAAGCGTTTGCTATGCCTGCATTCCAGAATATGCAGGAGAGGATGGTTCATATCCGTGCTGCGGATCATCATATGGTGAGATCTTTGAGGCATATGAGTATTGAACAACTTACAAGGGATCCGCTTGACTGATTCTACACTTTTTGTAAGTACATCAGGATATGACAATACTCTCTTTAATCTTCTTATAGTTTTATTTGTTTGCTAATGTCGAATGTAGAAATGTCTACATCTCTGGGGTTGCAACATATATGGCTCTTCTAAATTCAAATCTTTCGGAAAAAAATATAAAATAATCAGGTTAATTATGATAGTTTTGTCTGAAAAGCAGTTGAACCGATATTATGTCTTTGTACAAAGTTAGTGTAAATCCCAGCAAACATAATTGTTCTAGTAAGATAAGAGGAGAAACAATTTAACCAGTTACTTGTTTTGTAAATTTTTTAACCAGTTACTTGGTTTTCCACATGATTGTAGCCTTGTAGGCATTTTTTGTGTTGGTTCTATTGTGCAAATGTGTGGGCTGGCCGGGCTTTCTGATACGAGTTAATCGGCTTGTGTTAGGAGGGAACAGTTTATTAGGTTTGATTGTTTTGTGAGTACAGTAGTGTAGTTCGATTAGCGTCATGTAATGGTGTACTTTTAAGGCCAGAGAAAATAAGGTGTATATGTTCCACTAGAGATCGAGAATCATGTTTTGAACAAGAAAAAATAGTAAAGAAATTGAATTAGAGATTATGAGCGACTGAGGCTATACATCTGGCTTAATACTGTACTGCTGCCTTGTGGGGCAGAATAAAAGCAGTTTATAAGTTGAAGAGATTGTCTATTGACTGTACTTACTTGAGTTATCATTTTGACTTGCATATTGTTCAATCGTTGGCACCCTGGTACATGGTCTAATTTTGGCATAGAGGACCAACAAATTCACGCGTTGATGCGTAGTTATGCTAATTTGATTTTGGGATTGGCCGAGGTGATAACTTGTTGTGCAAATTACACTTGCATTAGCACCATGTTTGAAGTTTATTACTTTTAGCTTCAAGGAGATCGATAATTAGTGTTAGCAAGTCGAATTCTTAAATAGTTCGATAATTTCCAGAGTTATATTGTGATGCTTCGAGTGTTTTTTGGATGTTAAGGAAGTCACAAGGACGGGTTTGGTGCTGAATTGTTGATTATTTTCTAATGGTGATAGGTTTCAGTCATATTCCTCTGTTGAATGACTACCACTGACGTATACAATGCCTTTAGGCTTCAGCTTTACGTGATGGTGCAGAAGTGGTGCAGGCCGCAGACCGGACTTCAATTAGCTGTAACTCTGTAAGGCTCTGGTTTGAGATGATATTGCAGGTTCCAATTTTGCATCACAACGAGTATAATTCCTGGTATGCTCTTATTTTTCCTTTGTACATTTATATTACAGTGCATTCTTTCTCGAACATCTACTTGGCAGAAGTTATATCTGAACGCAACTTAACTGAGCATCGTCATTCGAACAGGTAACAGGGGTTTGCAAAGTCTCTGCATCGTTTACAAGATGTCAAATCTCCAAAGGCCATGGCTACGTACTTGTAGGGTGGCAGTTCTTGTATAAAACTGTTGTACACATGCAACATAGTCAATACTCAATATGGATTGTATCTTTCACTAAACGAGGTGCAGTACATAAAAAGAGAATGTTGTATTAGATAATTTGCGCTACGGTGTGGATGTAGAACTAGCCTGAAAGGACAATTGTATAAGTAATATATATGCGGTCTTTTAAGTTTGAAATACTATCGTATATTCATATTCACCATTTTGTATGATGATATATATGGAAGCGGAGTCATGCTAGACCGAATAGGGTCAGTAGCTTTGGGTTATCGGTGTCCTTAATATAAAACTGTTAGAATACTACTAGCCGTATCTATATACAGGACAAGAGACCGTCATTCACTAAGATTATGTTTTTCGTCATCAATCTATTATTCGACCCATTATTTGTTAAGGTCGTGATGAGTTTGCTGTAGAAAAAAGTTACAAGCAGCATTAGCTACAGTTTCTGATTTTCATTTCTTTTTTGGTTTACACTCGCAACTCCACAACGGAAAAAGGAGGGCAAAAAATTAAAAGACTTTCCATCTCCATTTTCGCAAGCTGACAGTAAACTTATGTGACCCAAAAAATACAGAAGTTGCTATCGCTGGAATCCATCCACATGATCCAAAACGCCACCTTCAGAGGTACCACTCTCCTCGTTTTCCCTCTCAGTTCGAATATTATGGTCAAGAGACCGATCGAAACCATTGTCATTTATCGTCTCCTGAAACCGATTCTCGTCATCAAAACTCCGTTCAATGTCATCATCTATGGGTCGATTTCTTTTCATGATTTTAGGAAAAAAGGGAGCGACCTCTTTTGTCTCCAACAACTTGTCGTCATGTTCCATTCTTTCAAATCGAACAGCGCTGACCTTCCTCGCGTTCCCAGCCAATATCTGCACAACATACACCACAAGGGTTTGGTATTCTAACATTTAGTCACGAATAACATTTACAGCTTCAAAAATAACCATATTAATTGACGTAACCATGATAACAACACAACATATGCGAGGAATAGCAGCTGAAACCCAGAGGGCAAAGACCATATACCAGCTGCAAAGTAAATACCAGATGAGTCACAAATTCTCAAGGTAAAGGAATTTCATGCAAAGGAACTTCAAAAGTTCTGTTTGCGCATCTTTGCAATAAAATGAAGTGTCGAACGGTCAAACCGTTAAGCAAGTGGAAAACACCAGACTGCGCCTAATTCTGAGAAGGCAAATGTCAAAACATCCCCCTATGAAGTTCATTAATACCAAGCTTTAGTTCATTAAAAATTGATGTACTGACACATTTATCCTAGCTTTCTCATCAAACCGCCCACTCCTAAGATCACTCTAACAATTCCGACGCCTTTTACCAAATTGAGAATGCTCATTCCTCTACCACATTTTGAATCACCTTTCTTCAACAAAGTTGAGGACTCATTGAATCAAATCTTAAAAAATAGAAGCAAAAGGTCATAGACCAAAGAAAGGGGTATCTCACTATGAACAAAAGATGGGCTAGGAAACCCTAAGAACCAGATACCAGGATGTGAGTCCTGTAATCAGTGAGACCATCTTGGATCTTCTTTGAATTAGCTAGAATCATTGTTCTAAGTCCTAACAAGACTGCCAATACGATTAGCATACCCGGTCAAGGAGGCCTAATAAGCAAGCCAAGCCTGAATAGGGCGAGCAGAGCAAACCAATTTATGGAGAGGTTGATCTGGTGGATTACGAGTGTATTGGCTACATGCAACACTGTCAGGCTCCACCTTCGGGTTTTTAGTTGCGTGGGTCTCTTATAGTATCGCCAAAGAAGCCAGCAGAGCCGATATCGATGGCTATCAGGCTGTTTTAGTTGTTGAAGGGTGGTCGTAAGGAATGGATATGACATTGGTTGGTTTAGACGAGAAGAGGGGATTAATTTATGGACGAAAATTAAGTTAAGGTCTTTTTTTTGCCATTTCTAATGGAGCCAAGGACTCGTTACTTTGGTTCTTAATTATGATGGAATAAAACAAAACGACTCACTAAGCTAAGTATACTTATTATTGTGAAGTAGATGTAATTGTCGACAAACAATTCATTTTGGATCACCCGAAAAGTCGAAAACAAGTATGTACAGGGGTACAAGTGCACTGAAAAGAAATTAAAGCCTTATTTATTCATAAGTAGCAAAGTAGTCACAAAAGCATGATAATGGCCCACAAACCTGAAGTTAAACACCACATTTAGTTATATAAATATTACATACCTCTAGTTTAAAAATTTGAACTTTTTCCTTGTGTTCTCGGCGCTCAGATTCAACTTCTGTGTATTCATCATCTTCTTCTTGAGTATCCCGTTCAACTACCACTTTCATGCTCTCGCCTGTTTTTGGTATATAACCAAAGGCTTCACAAATAAAACCCGAAACTGTCTCATATTGATGATCCTGCCACAGGTAAGAAAAGACAACCAAAAAGGAAAAGTATGAAACTACGATGAGCGTGACTATAAGGATGATTGATAAATAAGTTTTAAATTACTGAACCCCACCCAGCCAACCCCAATTTCCCAAAAGAAAAAAATAGAAGATACCCTCCAAAATGGACAACTACAGACCTATAATAGACAGTTCTAAGCAAATTGAAGCAGCTGAGTGAAACACAGAAAGCTTAATGAGCAAGGGTTTCATACCTCGGGCATCTTGATGTTCAACTCTTCCGAAAGTTGATCAATTGACGTATTTGCATCAACATCATAAATTCCCTCTCCTCGCATCACAATGTAGCCTGTTTTCTTCTGAATTTCCTCCTTCATAAGGCGGATAAAAAAAAATTAATATCATTCACTAAACTTGTAGACAAAAACATGCTATTAGTATGTCGATAAAACAGTTTAATTAGTACAGTCCTTGTAAAAGAAAATATTTTATCTGCCATGATCAACAAAAGTTACCCTCGAACCAATTCAACCTTTTGCATTTGCAATCAGTAGAAAGCAAAGTTTGTCGAACATTGGGGGGTTCCGCTATTCGATAAACGAGAATAAGTCAAACCACCGATAATCGCGAAAAATGGATTAATACTCGTTATTTTCGCCTGAAATCGAACTCGTGAACTCCTGGAATGTCCTCTAACAAGTGTTTAAAAAACAGGGATAAAAAGAATCGTGGGCAAGTACGACCCTGGAAAGGCTCAAATTGAAGGGTATAATACACGGTTTTCGAGGGTTCCAGGGTCCGTGAAAAAAATTCTACGAAAATCACATGAGAGTTTTCTAGCATAAGATAAATTTGAGGTGAACTCCAGAAATGTCCTCCGACAAGTGTTTGAAAAACCGGGAGAAAAAGAATCGTGGTTCAATACGACCTCGGAAAGGCTCAAATTGAAGTGTATAATACACGATTTTGGGTCCAGGTCACAAGAAAGTTTTCTAGGCTAAGATAAAGCGGGCGCAGGAGCAACACAGAGAACATTTGGGGGTTCCGCTACGTGATAAACGAGGATAAGTCAAACCAACGATAATCGCGAAAAATAGATCAATACTCGTTATTTTCGCGGTAAAACGTCCACCAACAAGTGTTTGAAAAACTGGGAGAAAAGAATCGTGGTCCAGTACGATCCCCGGAAAGGCTCAAATTGAAGAGTATAATACACGGTTATTCCAGGGTCGCAGAACAAAATTCTCCGAAAATCGCAGAGAAGTTTTATAGGACATTTGGGGGTTCCACTATGCGATAAACGAGGATAAATCGAACTCATGAACTCCTGAAATGTCCCGCGACAAGTGTTTGAAAGAGAATCGTGGCCCAGTACGACCCCCCAGGAAAGGAGAGGCTCACATTGAAGTGTAGAATACACGGTTTTTCGAGATTCCAGGACTTGGAACAAAATTCTCCGAAAATGACTAGAAAGTTTTCTAGCATAAGATAAAGCCGCCGCAGAAAATTTGAGGAGCAACAGAGGACATTTGATGGGATAAACAAGGATAAGTCAAACCACCGATAATCATGATAAATGGATTAATACTCGTTTTCGCCTGAAATCAGTTAGTGAACTCCTGCGACCAGAGTGTTAAAAACCGGGAGAAAAAGAATCGTGTTCCAGTATGACCCCCGGAAAGGCTCAAATTGACCGATAATCGTGAAAAATAGATTAATACTCGTTATTTTCGCCTGAAATCGAACTCGTGGCCTCTTGAAATGTCCTGCGACAAGTGTTTGAAAACCCGGGAGAAAAAGAATCGTGGTCCAATACAACCCCGGAAAGGCTCAAATTGAAGTCTATAATACACGGTTCTCGTGATTGAAGGATCCCCGAACAAAATTCTACGAAAATCACAGGAAAGTATTCTAGGATAAGAATAATAAGATAAAGCGCCGCAGAAAATTTGAGCAACAAAAGACATTTGGAGGTCCGCTATGCGATAAACGAGGATAAGTCAAACCACGATAATTGCGAAAAATGGATTAATACTGTTTATTTTCACCTAAAATCGAACCGGTGAACTCCTGAAATGTCCACCGACAAGTGTTTGAAAAACCGGGAGAAAAAGAATTGTGGTCCAGTACGACCCCGGAAAGGCTCAAATTGAAGTGTATAATACACGGTTTTCGTGATTTCAGCATCCCGAAACAAAATTCTACGAAAATGACAAGAAAGTGTTCTAGGATAAGATAAAGCAGCCGCAGAAAATTTGAGCAACAGAGGACATTTGGGAGTTCCGATATGCGATAAACGAGGATAAGTCAAACAACCGATAATCGTGAAAAATGGATTAATATTCGTTATTTTCGCCTGAAATCGAACTCGTGGCCTCCTGAAATGTCCTCCGACAAGTGTTTGAAAAACGGGGAGAAAAAGAATCGTGGTCCGCTACGCCCCTGAAAAGGCTTAAATTGAAGTCTATAATACACGGTTTCGGGATTCTAGAGTCCTATGAAAAAATTCTTCGAAAATCACAGGGAATTTTTATAGGATAAGATAAAGCGACGGAGAAAATTTGAGGAGCAACAGAGGTCATTTGGGGGTTTCGCTATGCGATAAACGAGGATAAGTCAAACCACCTCGCCTGAAATCGAACTCGTGAACTCCTGAAATGTCCTACGACCAGTGTTCGAAAAACCGGGAGAAAAAGAATCGTGGTCCGTACGGAAAAAAAAGGCTCAAATTGAAGTTCATAATACACGGTTTTCGGGGGATCGAGGGTCCCAGAATTTTTTTTTTCGAAAATCACAGGAATGTTTTCTAGGATGAGATACAGCGGCCGCAGAAAATATTTGGGGACCAACAAAGGACATTTGGATCCCGCTATGCAATAAACGAGGATAAGTCAAACCACCGATTAATCGTGAAAAATAGATTAATACTCGTTCGCAGACAACTGTTTGAAAAACCGGGAGAAAAAGAATCGTGCTCCAGTTCGACCCCGAAAAGGCTTAAATTGAAGTGTATAATACAGAGTTTTTGGGATTCCAGGTCCCGGAACAAAATTTTGCGAAAATCAAACGAAATTTTTTAGGATAAGATAAAGCGGCCGAGAAAATTTGAGGAGCAACACAGAACATTTGGGGGTTCTGCTATGCGATAAACAAGGATAAGTCAAACCACCTATAATCACGAAAAATACTCGTTACTTTGGCCTAAAATCGAATTGTTTTAACTCCTGAAATGTCCACCAACAATTGTTTGAAAAACCGATAGAAAAAGAACCGTGGTCAATACGACCCCCGAAAGGCTCAAATTGAAGTGTATAATACACGAATTTCGGGATTCCAGGGTCCGGAACAAAATTCTGATAAAGCGGCCGCAAAAAAATTGAGGAGCAAGAAATGACATTTGGGGATCCGTTATGCGATAAAAGAGGATAAGTCAAACCACCGATAATCGTGAAAAATTGATTAATACTCGTTATTTTCGTCTGAAATCGAATGGGTGAACTCCTGAAATGTCCTCCGACAAGTGTTTGAAAAACCGGGAGAAAAAGAATAGTGCTGCACTACGATCGCCCGAAAGGCTCAAATTGAAGTGTATAATACACGATTTTCGGGATTCCAGGGTCTCGGAACAAAATTCTCCGAAAATCACAGGAAAGTTTTCTAGGATAAGATAAAGCGGCTACATAAAATTTGCAGAGCAACAGAAGACATTTGGGGGTTCGACTATGCGATAAACGAGGATAAGTCAAACCGCCGATAACCGTGAAAAATGGATTAATACTCGTTATTTTGGCCTGAATTGAATTGGTTAACCCCTGAAATATCGATCGACAAGTGTTTGAAAAACCGGGGGAAAAGAATCGTGGTCCAGTACGACCCCCGGAAAGGCTCAGCTCGAAGTGTATGATAAATGGTTTTCGGAGAATTTTGTTCCGGAACAAAATTCTCCGAAAATCACATAAGAGTTTCAGAAACTACAGCTTATTGTGGACAACAATGAATAGAACACACCTACAATTTTCAGGAAACCGAAACAGACAGATTGTATAGGATACAAGCCTTACCTTTGAATCATTTTCATCAAAGATTTCACCAACAATTTCCTCGACAACATCTTCCAGGGTCACTAACTGTTCCATGTAAAATACATGGTCAAATTAACAAAATACAGAAACACCGTTAATATAGGAACATGAAACTACTCAAAGAAAAGAGACTAAGCTGCAAGTAAGAGATCTACTTCAAAGTGCATGAAAGATATATGTGCACAACAAATGCAGATAATTCATGTCTTCAAAGTTATGCTTTTACTCAGATCACAATAGACGAGTGGATATATTCTTCATTATTCTAAACTGCAGGTGCACTTAGGTGCAGCAACAAAAATCACTTACCCCCACAGTTCCTCCATATTCGTTAAGGACAATGGCCATGTGCACTTTTCTAATCCGAAACTCCCGTAGAAGATTCCAAACAGACATTGAATCTGGCATAATCAAGATGATAAAATACCATCATTGACAAAATTTGAATACAAAAATCTGCAATCAGAACATTATTGACAAATTATCTGCCCAAAACTAGATAGCGAACTGAGAAGGGGTGACTCCTCGTAACAAGCAAAAACTAGTCACACCATGTCATTTAATAACATTTCTTAGTTTGTGAATTAGGAATATTGAATTTTGCTTAACCTTGTGCCTTTGATGTGCAGTGCTCCTAAACATTTCAACCAACACAGTGCTTGGATACCTTTGTCTAAGAACCACTCTAAGGCTGCACTACGAGTCATGCGCTCAGAGTACAGAATCTTTCTATGCACAGTTTGTTTAGTCTCTTGGCTGGCATATACACTCAGTCTTTGTGCAAGAGTTTGGTGTTGAGATTGAAATGAAGAAAGCACAAGGGTTTGAATGAAATCTCAATCACTACTCTCCCTTCGCTCAACTTGAAAACCTGCAAGGCTTGAACTAATCCTAAACTAAATTGCCTGCTAAACTCAGTGAAACTCTCTAGATCATACTACTTATATGTACATCCTGGAGGCACCTAGAACATTCTGGACCCACATCTAAACTATTCCCACACAACATAGGAGCATTGATGAACATCCTTAGTCAACACAAAACAAGCCTCTGGTCCAGAATGATTTGGTATTGGAGTTATTAACATTAGTCGTCATTTGAAGTATTTGCTGTGAAGTTTAGGAGGGAGCCCACTCGCACTTTGGTGTGAAAAATGAACCTAATTATGTTCTATGCATTAGCTAAGTACACATTGTCGCCTTGACGGTGATCACACCCTTGTGTGAGAAATGGACCAAAAATCAGTACCTAATTTTAGATCTAAGCATTAGCTTTGTACAAATAATAGTTGACATAGAAGGGATTGTATCCAGGATATAGTAGAAAACATTTCATCAAGTAAGCACCATCAGAGATAAATGTGGGTTCTTAATTCTTGAATCTCAAGGTCGTTACAATTAGCTTTGATACCTTGAGTACATACTTGAGACATTAGAATTCAATTCTCATTGATTTCAGCCTGTTGAGCCTGGATATTCCTCCTTCCATACCATGGCCCAACAAGGATCCATTCTCAGGCACGTGACTAGTAATAGACGAAAACGACTCGTTCAGTTCTTACAAAAAACCGTAAATACAGTGGCCTGGAGTCTTCTATCAATAAGAAGTATTACCTTATTAGCCGTTTTATTTGGAGCACTGAAAATTGATCAAATTAGGAAAAAACAAGGGAAACTACTTCTCAAAATTGCCATTTGCTTTTCTTAGACCTCAGATTAAGTCAAAAATGTTTCTAAAATATACCGAAAATGTCTCAATTTGCATCCATTTACAAGCCCAATCTACATTGGACCAATCCCTTCCTTGCTGGAGCAAGAACCAACTCATTGAACTTTTTTTGAAGGATACAAGTGTTTCACGACCCATATCACCTATAACCATGTCAAGCAACATCAAGCATATACCCTAACAAATAACACATGCCACTAGAAGACCTAATTAATGTAATAGAAAATGCGACTCTTGAGCAAGACATAAAATATTGGACCCTGGCTACAAAAACATTGACTATTAAGGAGAAGCAACTGTCGGCATACAGAGAAAAGACAAGGAAATTGATCAAGAATCACCTGGAACAAAGTACGCTGGCTTGTGTGCCATATCTCCAACACTAGAACTTTCTAATAGCTCCCCCTTCAAAACCAAACATATGATAATTCTGCAAACTATGAGATTGACGCATGTAATCAATAGGAAGAATCAGCAACTACCAAAATAAAATATTCATAAGAAACTAGCAGACCTTCTGAACATAATCCAGCATGTCCATTGCATATGCAATACCAACGATATTATCAACACGCTGCTCAAAAACAGGCACCCTAAATGGCAAAGGAATATAAAATGTCAAACAATGAACCTGAATTGATACACGATATACTGTAGACAAATGTCAAATACCTTGAGTACTGATGCGTAACCCATAAATCATGGAAATCAACTAATGATGCACTTGCGTCAATGGCTACAACATCAACAAGAGGTGTCATAACCTCTCTCACATGTGTATCTTTGATCTCCAACACATTCTCAATCATGTCCTGAAGTGAATTATTAAATTGGGATTTAGTAAGAACGTTTATCTTACTTACAGGATGATAGAAAGAGCATATATCTAAGTGGCTAAATTTATTGATGTAAGTTAATCCTATCAATCTTTGTAATGAAATGAAACTGGAATAAAATGAGATACCATTGAAGAATGAATGTAGAACCCAATACATATTAATTCTTGTTTGGTTCACTCAAGAGTATGGAGGGGTGGGGGTGGGGTGGGGGTGGGGAGGAAGGAGGGTACCAGATTCCAAGGGGTTGGTTGGGTGGGATTAGAATCCATCAAGTTTCTAACTCCATTCAAAAATTCCCCAACCAAACACTATCATGGATCAAATATGTTCCATTCCATTCCATCCCAATTCCCAACTCCACCAACCAAACATCCCCATGGAGTATTTCAAAAACAGAGCTGCCTACATAATCAATATTCATCAGCAACAACAAACAAAGGTGGGGATACTCAGCAATATCTGAAACAGCTATCCATTTTCAGTTTCATTATTCCTACACAAAGGGATACTCAGCGCTTTTCGAGGCATAAACAAAGTCATATGACTAATAACCTCACGCTATTGTAAAAGATGTCCTTATTACCAGCTTCAGCAATGCATTCTCTTCTTTCATAAGCTAACAACATTGTAAAAGGAGTGGGGGTCTATGTGGATTGTGCATCAGTTAACCGAACTTCAGTGTCGAGGTCTAACTCTCATATCTCAAATCTCCATCTGGATATTTTCAAGTCACATTCATTAAGACGCTTTTTTTCTCAAATACTTATTTAACTAGGGTCATATTTAAGAAACCTAGGTAACCATAGGATCCTTCGACACCCAATATGTTAAGATGGAGGTGTTGGAATGAGTAATTTTGGGTGAGGAGGTCATTAGTTAAGTGAGAGTAATCATGTAAATATAATAGTAATATCATCTTAATATTAGAAGAAAAACAAAAAATTGGGACAAAACAATAAGGAAACTAAGCCACTAAAAATGGAAGGGCCCCGGGGCTATAAGATAACTTTGGTAAGTCTTCCAAGGAAGACACATTGGGTAATGTTGCTGGTGGTCCCTAGTCACTACATAAGGAAGTTTAAGAAGAGGTCTAACTAATGGCGACCCCTCTATTAACTTTCTAGACAAAGGTATACATTTGCAAACCATCACCTACCAGTTTATGGTTATGCACTAATAATTCCACCATTGGGGCATGTCGAACTTGATTCTTTTTGGAGCTCAAAAAGGTCCTGGTGCAGGCACACGTTGGAAGTTTCAATAATCCCAACTTGGTTTGATTTATAAACTCATTATATTTATGAAACAATGATATCCTATGGGAATGGAATACTATCATTTTCCTTTCAAAAGAATTTTGACTGTTTTTTTAAGAGGAAAACAAAGGAATCCATTTTCGCTCCCCTCTCCCATCCCCACATCCACACACCACCAGCATTCCCCTCCAACTCAATTTTGCCAACCAAACATAGAATTTGATTTCCCCCTTTCATTTGCCTACTTCCCTCCAAAAAAGGGATAATGAGAGTGGCGACAACATTAGCATATAAAGTTTAATGAATTTTAATTTCATATATAGATATATAGATTCATTGACACACTAAACCTATCCAGATCCCCGCCCCAATCAACTTAAACCACAAAACAAAAGAGAAGCTATGCGGTCATGACAAGAGAATATGAGTAATTTGCCAACATAAAAAGAAAGAACCATACCTGTTCTTCCTCCTCGATAGCTCCACTCAGCTCTGCTCCTCGCAGCATTAACTTCAGCTCATCTTCCGTAACATATGGCTCACTAATACACGCAATTAGACAAGTGAAGGGAACTTGTAAATGGTTCAAACAGTTCTTGAATTTTATACCAAGCACTAAGATAAACAGTTCTTGAATTTTATACCAAGCACTAAGATAAACAGTTCTTGAATTTTATACCCTCAATGGCGTTGTTTACTCAAATTTAAACATTCAAGCAGGAACGGAGACAGTGCATAGAATATTGCTGAAATGATGAAACCAGTCATGACATACAGTGATACAGGACAACAATAATAATATCAACGTTGACTCTGGAGAAAAAAGGAGGCTGCGTGACTCTGAAAATCACATCTCTATATAGATAAACAATTAAACGAGCCCAGACTCTGCTAACGCGCAGTGAGCCAGTGACTGCGCCTCCCTAAAATGGCATCTGTTTTTTTTCAACAAATGCTTAAGCAAACACTTGCCACTTTTATTCACAAGAAGTAACCTATAGTGTGGATTAAATCACAGAAAACATTACTGATGTGTTCAATGGTGTATCAATAGTCGCATCCTTAATACCGTCTCTTATGAATTACTACTAAATAAAAAAAAATCCTCAAACCATACTAAAAGTTCAAATCAGAAGCTAGCAAGCATGAAAGGTTCAGTGGCATTAAGTGATTTATCTTTCCAAGAATGACGAGCAACATGAGTACGAAGACTTTAAGAAATATGTCCTTAAAAGGACATGAAAAGGAAAACAAACTAAGTGGAAGTACAAATGGGCGCTAAGATGAATATCAAGTTCCGGACGTGAGCCAGATGCCGAAACAATCAAAGCAACCAAAACTAAGTCAGCATATGATATTTGGAGGGGAGAAAAAGGAAAACAATTAAAAGTAAGTGCAACAAACCTTCTCCCTTTTAATCCAAGCATTTTCAGCATGCCCATTGACAGGTAAGTGACGACTCTTCCAACAGGATATAATACCAAGGAAAGCCACGCTACAGGTCTGACCTAAAGACAAGAAATAAGCACATAAAAATACAAATGTAGCAACCGAAAGAGTCCAAATGAACAATTGGCCTTGACAAACTATTAGACTACCCATTATTTTAATAAATATAGAACAGTGGTCACTAAATGAATGCTCATTGTAGAGAAAACAAGGAGCAATGCCTGCCATGCAACTAAAACATTCATGATAGCTCATCTGAGTCTTCTGGAGTTCTCCATTTATATAGATATATGAAGAAAAAAAAATATAGGGAGAACAAAATCAACAAGGTAAGGGAATGAAAATAACAAGGGTAAAATTGTATGAGACTTATATAAAAGAGTAAAATTCATATCTGAAAAGCATGTCCCCTAATTTTTGACTGAAATCTACCTTGTGTTTGTTAAGTGGTCCGCCTTCCTTTCGTTCGGATTACAAATAGTATAGGATTGGACAATCACATTAAGCGACAACAAAATGAAAATGTAATGAATCATTTTGCAGAAAAAAATATTTAAATAAGAGAAGACATCTCACCACCACTCTAGCAACCTCTGTAGCATGGTGTACGGCGATACTCTTAGGAGTGATCTCTGTAAGAAGTAAAATGGCAACCTGATGGCAAACAGATAAGTGTAAATACTACCAAAAGCATGAAACAGAGAGAAGAAAGGAAAGAGGTGCAGTGGAAAACAGGCATACTGTCATCACACCAGTAGCTGCACTGACTCCTCCTGCTCCAAATATAGCCGTCGCAGCATCAGTGACTAGAGCAGTTGCCCCAATATTTACAACACTAAATACACAAAGCACAGGATATATAAGAAGATTTGTTTATGGACACTTTGAAGCAACTTGCAACTACAAAGAAAGAGAAATACAGAAAAAATACGTTGTGCCAATGAGAATAGTAGTCAGGAATCGAGTGACGTCACTTCTAAGCATTCTGAATACACCATTATCAGGCTCTTTCTCAGCTAACTCACGAACCTGGAGAAAAAACAATCTCCAAGTCATTAATAATTCTAATTGCAAAATTTACTCTTGCTTACATGAGATCCCCAGGCATACGCAGAGCACGAGTCTGAAGTTCCTCATACAAACCATGTATATAAGAGCCAACCTCAAAAAATCTCAATAATCACAATATCACTTACCATACGCACAATAAGATTAGTGATACACAACAACTGTATTAAAATAAATTCAATAAAGAATGCTAATTGGGACCCCTACCCTAGCCTAGAAAAATAAAGTTAAACATACCATTATCCCAAATTAGTTACTCAGATGATCATGTACTCAAGTCAAACTTATGACTTCCACTAATCATCAACTTACTGTTAATACTTGAGGAATAAAGGCAGCACACAATTTGATATATACCGGTAAAAAATAGCTTACATTTGAGTTTAAAGTGCAAACCACAAGTCTAAATCTAAAGTCTATAATATGAGAGGTAAATGTGTATCATTGTTAGACTTAAAAAGTTTTTTATTGTGAAAAGAACATGGTAATTGAACGGCACGTCCATCCTTAAAATGTACTTCTCTTAAAGGGTTCTCTAAGAATTCAAATTAACCACTAATCCACTATCATAAAACTCAAATGTAACATTAAAAAGAAACCTTGCAATAAGCTATCAAAAGACAGTTTCATCTAGGATTAATAGAGTTGTAATGAAATGTATGCATGCTGCCCTACACCCCTACCTTCACCGTAATTTCAGGAAAAACTCTTCCCATAAGGTAGTCAATCATAGATGAGTTAATGAATGCAGGTAAGCTCCGAAACAAGCTATTTTAGTGTGTTTTTTTCCTTTGTAATGTTATACGATTGGGGACAACAAGCCTTTAGATTCTACTTTTATGAACCTCTTGTCTTAGCACCTGTATCTAGCATTCTTTATAAATTGCGGGTGTTGGAGAGAGAAAAATGTACTGGCAGTCAGCAGAGTACCATCTCTCAAGGATAAAAAGCATTCAATTTAAACCTTCTCATTGTCCATGGAAGTTCGAATAAAGCCCACACAAAAATTAAGCTGTCCTTGAGTTTACCAAAAGGCATCGCATGGTTCTGTCAGTAACAATGTGAGTAAACTGCTTTTTGCAAACCTTGAAACCTGCCAAAACTTGCAGGAAAGCACAAGCACATTTTTCTCTAAAAGTGAAGCTTACACCGACTTAACTAAACTCCATGATTATCGAAAGGTACCATTTAACAACAAAGATCAATAGCATGGAGACGATACCTTCCAGGGCCATAAAGTGGTAATTGATGTCTCAGCCATAGAGAAAAAAGCCGAAAGACCCAAAAGGGCAGCAAGTATCAATCCCTGCTCCTTCAGCACCATAAGAACCTGTGACGTTTTCGGCCACGCATTCCTCAACAACAATATGCACTGCCCAAGAATCCCATAACCAGCATTAACCACCCCTTCTGTGGCCATCACCCGCTTGCACTCAACCACAAAAACCCCGAAAACAACTGCAGCCAATAAAATTCCCTTCTTTGACAATACCTTAACAAACCCTAAATTACCCTTCCTTTCATCAACGCTGGAGCCATCATCAATCAACCCACCACCACTCCTACTACTCAAACACTTAAAACAACTATTATCAACACGAACCCGGGTCGCAAAAAGGGTTCTACCAATATACCTCACTTGTGCTCTTCTTTGAGCAACATTGACTGAGATTCTAGAATTGCTACTACAACCAGTCAAAAGCAACGATTTTGAAGTACTGTGAACACCATTAATACTAACTCTAGTGCAACTAAAAGCTGCTGTAGAATCAATGAACAGTTCCATACCAATATTATACTATTATTATCAAAACTATGAATTATACAGTAAAACCCAATAAAATCAATTAAAATGGTGGAATTATTGAAATGTAACAGATACCCACTTACAAATTCCAATTATTCTCATCAAATTGCATCAACTTCCCAGCAATTGAACTCAAATTAGAACCTTACCACATACTCTTGCAATTGATTTGAAATGGGATATTTTTAAGTAGATAATCTAGCATTCTTGGGATGAAAGGTTGTTGATTAAAACCCTAATTCAGAAATTTTGCTGAATTAGGTGGATGATGGTAATTAGTCAAAGTAGTCCAGTAATTTGACGGAGAAATTGTAATTAGGAAAGTGAAGAAATTTGGGTGACTTGCTTCATTTTGTGGGTTTTCGTGTTCTTGTAAATTGTAATGGCATTTGGGCCTTGTGGCTTTGGATTTGGGGATTGCCGATCCGGTGTTCTTTTATCACCGGGCCGGTACCGGGTTATTGGTCCATACGAGTCGGTCTCGGATCGAGTCATTTTGTGAATATAATGTCCTTTGGTCTTTGGACTGACCGACTGAGTCGAGTACTTTTTGCTACTAATTTAAATATCTAAGTTTTGAAATGTTTTGCAATATAGTCCCTCCATTTTTCCCCCTCTCAATATACCTATTTTTTTCACGTTTGTCAACGCACGTTTTACGTGATTAATATATCTTTAGCTACGTATTTTGTAAAAATTATACTTTCTCCATTCATATCCAAGTTACACTTATGCTTTTTGCACAAGTTTTAAGAGTAAAGTAAAAAACTATAAAAAGTACATTGGAAATTGTAAAGGTGGTTTTTTAGTTAAGTTAAATGTGTTGTTAATGTGTAATTTCTGAAATATTAATTGTGATGTTAGTTGTTAATTTTCCCACCAAAATCACTTTTTGAAGTTTCATATTTAGTGTAATTTTCCCACCATCTTTTTTCCCCCAAAAAACTGAGTAGAATACAGCCTGTTGCCAAACTGTTAGTACACTCATTGGCCATAAATAGACCACTATTCTCAGTTCATTAACTGAGTACCCAACAAAAAAAAACTTTTTACAACATTTACTTACTAAAGTCCAAAATTACAGTCCCAAAGAAAAACAATAAAAGTCCTTAATTATTTATTACAACCAGTTACAGCAGTTTACAAAATGGGTTACAAATGCATGTCCGAGGACCTACGTTCTGAAATTGTCGTCTACTTGCTTCAGAAATCAGTGAACGGGAAACTAGACCGTGGTGAACTCCAAAAAACAGCCCTCCGCTTCAACCTCAAAGAAAGGAGTGTCTCTAACATTTGGCATCTCGCAAAAAAACCACGAGTAGTTGGTCGGAAACTAAATGTTAGTAGCGGGAGAATGGGGAACAATAACAAGAAGAAAGTTCTACCTAATGTCGAGTTTATCAAGTCCCTCATTGCCGCAAAACGAAATACTATGAAAAGAGTTTCAGAAAATTGTGGTGTTGCCATTGGCACGGTCCACAACTGGGTGCAAGAAGGTTTACTAAAACCTCATTCCAGCCCACTTCATCCTAAACTCAGCGACTTACACAAAGAGGAACGGCTTCTTCACTCACTAAAGATGCTAGTCGTAAATCAAGTGATCGAAGATTTTCTCGACCTTAATGCAGTACCAGTTACAGAAATCAAGTTCAGCGAGATGAGCAACGTAATACACATGGATGAGAAGTGGTTCTTTATTACGGACGACGACGAGAAAATTTACGTGGTAAATGGGGAAGAGGTGCCTTACCGTAGCTGCCAATCAAAAAGGTACATCACAAAAGTGATGTTCATGTGTGCGGTCAGCAGACCGGTTTACGATGCACAAGGGGAACTAATTTTCGATGGGAAAATAGGGATGTTCCCTCTTACACGTCAAGTACCAGCAGCTAGAAACAGTAGAAATAGGCCAATGGGAACAATGGAAACGAAACCAATAGACTCTATCACGAAAGATGTAATACTCCGTATTTTGTAGTATTTTATTTTGATATCTAATAATTATTTTTGACGTATTGATAATTATTTGAACGTTGGTATTTGACAAAGTAATTACCAAATAAGTGTTTATAGTTTATATGTTATGTTAAGGGGTCGAGTCTACAAGTTAGTAGTAAAACCGTGTTTAAGTGGGTTAAATCGGGCCTGGGAATGCGTGCAAGGGAGATAGCCCATTTACTTGACCTTAACACAAATAACAAAATAACACAACAACCCTCTTCACGTCGACACATCTAAACCTTTCTCTAACCCTAATCTAAACCATCGACAACCAAGTTCTGACAACCTATGGCAGCCGCCACTTCAGGGTTCAAGGAGGAGGGGTTTCACGGTGGTCAGAGGTGTTCCACGGTGGTTTGTTTACACCAGAAGGTAGGTACACACATCACAGTTTCGTTCTCCTTCTGTTTCTGTCGGTTTTGAGTCGTATTTATAATCATGTAATTCGTGTTAGAGGTTCTTGTCTTTGCATAAAATTAACCTATGGCGGGTGGTAATCATGTTTCGACCATAGTAATGTTTTTTTTAACAACCTAAGGCCGTCTTATAGGGTGGTTCGTCGCTGATATCAGACCATTGCCTTTCGTTTTCAAAACAGAGTCTTTTAAGCGTGAGTGTTCGATTGTAATTCGACTGAGTTCCTGTTTGCGGTGGTTCTGAGTGTTTGTGTTTTGAGATAGTAGGTGGTCAGGAGATTATTTTGGTGGTGAGTCGTGGTTGAAACCACCAGGAGTTTGTTCAGAAAATAGCGTCTGATATGGCAATTCAGAAACAGGGATGCGTGGTACACGAGTTTTATGCGACGGTTTTGGGTAGGCTAGGAGGGTCGACGCCGGGTGTTGGTCACCAAGGGGTTGAGGGTGATACCAAGTGTTGAGAGGGGTGTTTGGTTGTGGTGGTAGCGGTGTTAGAAGGTGATGAGGGGCGTGTTTACAGTAGGACAAACACTGTGTTGCAGCGAGTGGGTATGTGACCAGGGGGTGTTGGGGTTGGTTTCGGAGGCTGGTTGAGGCAACCCAGGGGTCGTGGTTAGAGTCTGGAGATGCATATACATCTTGGTGCAGGGGAGAGCGTGGAACCTCGGGTGGTGGTGTGTGGTGGCCTGAGTAGCGTTGGTGGAACCGTGTTATAGGAGTGCGTGGGTGAGCTAAAGGAAGAAGAGGGGACTGGTTTAGTGTGTTGTTGGCTGTGGGTTTCGAACCCTGAACCTCAAGGGGGAGGGGCTGTTTTGGGTATTATTATTATTATTATTATTATTATTATTATTATTATTATTATTTTGATAGTATTGCTATTAGTGGTATTTTATTAGTTATGGGTTGTTATTAATACTATTGTTAGTATTAATATTCATATTTGATTATTTTATTTTATTTTTATTTTATCAAAGTTAGTAGTAAATTGGTTGGTGGAATAAGTATACTACATTTAGTAAGTGTCAATTATTGGTGTACGGTAATTGTTAGTGATGCTTGGCGATTGTTTAATATATCGATAAGAGATATAATATTGTGACAATTGCTTACGGGTTTGTAGTGGATATATATATACTGTGTCAGGAATAAATCATTTATAAGTATGATGAATGAACATTTAGTAGCGTTGTTAATATGAATAGATATTGATAGTAAGTATTATTTATAGGAGCGGAATTCGAAGTGGGATGTTTCTAGCAGTTGTCCGGTTGTCGTTCTGCAAGTGAGGTAGGGGAAAATACTGTATACGATGTTGTGTAAACTGTTCTTATTTATCATTAAGCATGTCTGTGATATAATATGATGTGATCACTATATTGTGTAATTTATATTATTCTGAGATATAGTTGCAATGTGATTATATATATGGAGTTGGATCGGTGCGGAGTATATATGGTGTTGGATCGGTGCGGAGTATATTTGGTGTGGATCGGTGCGGAGTATATTTGGTGTTGGATCGGTGCGGAGTATATTTGGTGTTGGATCGGTGCGGAGTTATTTGGCGTTGGATCGGTGCGGAGTTTAATTGGTGTTGGATCGGTGCGGAGAAGGGATGTCTGATCCCATTATATATATGATAGTGTTTGTTATTTATTTTTCCTCTACTCAACCTCGTGGTTGACCCTGTGTATTCGTGTGACACCTGTGATGATCCGTAATGGGGAGCAGTTTTGACAGGAAAGATGGTGCTGTGGGAGCATGGGATGGCGTGAGCACTTGGAATGGACCGACTTAGATGTAGATCACCTACTTTGTAGTTATCAGTTGTACTTCTATTTCCGTTATGTTGTATCTGTAACACCAAAGCTTAAATTTTATCGGTTTTTGTATAAAGTACTTTGGTTTGTTTTACTTTGTTATTCACTGCCTCGGATATTCCGAGATGGTAACAACTCAATTTACTGAGGATGTCTTGCTAAAGGCTCCTTAATAAATCGGGGTGTTACAAAAGAAGTGGTGAAAAAAATGTCTAATTGAGGAAGTAATTTCCAGCTATCAAAAGTTCCTGGCCAGAAGGTCTAAGCAAAGAGATTTTCATTCAACAAGACAACGCTCGCCCACATATAAAGAACAACGATCCAAATTTTATGGCGGCCGCAAATTCAGATGGTTTTAACATTCAGATGGTAAAAGTTACTATATATTTTCAATGTACTTGTAAAGACGAATTAAACAAGATCTCACATGAATATATTTTTTCTTATGTATTGAGAGAAAATTGAAATTGAAGGTTAAGTTGTGAATAGTGTATAAAAATTAAATATATCAATTGAAAACAAATGGAGGAAGTACTTTTTTTTTAGATTGATAATTAAACAATTTTTTTACGTAAAATATAACTGTAATTTTAAAACCTACTTTATAAGTTTATTTTGAATTTTGTGTTATGTTTAACCCCCTTGTGTTTTTCACTTTTCTGTTTCTATATTTTCGTATTTTGTGGTGTTTGATCGCCTATGGACGGTTTTAATGAATGATTCATGTCAGCCGACCCTAATTATTTTGGGGTCAAGGTACTAAGGGAGCGTTTGGTTCAAGAAAAGGTAAAAGAATGAAATTAAAAAAGGGAAAGAAAGGGGAAATGAATGAGATTCCCTTTGATTGTTGTACTTGTTTGGTTAGTACTTAGCCCATGTTTGGTAAACAGCGTAGGCAAAAGCAGTTCATAAAGCAGATTTGACTATCAGATGATTTAGCAGATTTGACAAACAGATTTATTTAGCATAATTGTTTTAGAGGTGTTTGGTAATTGACAGTTTAGATTAGCAAATTGTTTAACATCTTTGTAAAATGACATATAAGGACATGAACAAATTATTTACAATTTTCTTTTTTTTTAATATATAAAAAGAAAGTTAGTATTTTATTAATTACCATCGTCCATCTAATTCAACAAAAATTTTGCTAATGACATATTGAAATAGTACGTATATTGATATTTAGAGTGTTTGGTTAACGACATATTGAAATAGTATATTGGGGACCAATATGTTATTTTACAATATGCTGCTACCAGCATTTTGGATTTGCATATTAGAAAAAAGAAAATTGTTTTATTTACTCTCTTAATAAAATACTAACTTTCCTTTTATATATTGACTAATTACCATCACCCATCTAATTCAACATGCTAGACACTTTAAATAGTACTCCCTCCATTCATATCCACTTTGCACCTTTGCTTTTTCACGTTTGCCAACGCACGTTTTACGTGCTAAATATCTCTAGCTACGTATTCGCAAAAATTATAAAAGTTAGATATTTTCAATGTAATCGTGAAGACGAATCAAACAAGATCCCGCATGAATATATTTTCTCTTACGTATTAGGAGAAAATTGATACCGAACACTGATTTGTAAATAGTGTCAAAAAAGCAAAAGTACCATTTGGATTTGAATGGAGGGAGTATACTAGTAAGTCAAACATGCTAAATTTCTCCAATATGTTGAAATTTGGCCATTAGCCTACTAACGACCATCGCAAAACAATAACAAAGGATTTTATTGCTTTTGATTCCCTTTATCCTTTCTAAAAACCCCAAACCAAACTTCAACTTAATCTAGTGTCTTGGTCTCATGCTGATAAAAATCGAACCATGTAGCGCATAAGCTTGCTCATTTTCATAATTATCATATAGGAAGTCATATTTGGAGAAAAATTTTCTCAATCAAATAAGAGATATTATTGTTTCCAATCGATTAGTAATGATTTAGCCCTCTTCGGAGTTTTCTCTTAAAAAAATCAGCAATTCTTACGTGTGACGAAAAGGTACTCGTGACCTCTTATAATTGTTACAAGTCACAACCTCCTTTACATCATATTACAAACTTGTAACATGTCACAAGCCAAATTTTACCATCGAAACAATCCGATTCCGGATATTCTTATATTCTCACCCACTTGCCATTTTTTTTTTGCCCATTCAACTCCAACAATGGACACTAACACTATCACGCTTGTAGCCTTTACTTTTTTTTGGTTTTCCTTTTCTCTCTTACACTTTCTTGCATCTTTCAACGACCATTCCATACATAAAAAGGCAGCAAATTTTCACCAACAGTTTTCAGTTGCAGAATATGCTTCAAACCCCACCACTATATATATATATATACAATGTTGCTCACACACTGCCAAGCCAATCATAAACCAACCATACATTATATTTAAGTCCTAAAGATTCATTCATTCATTCTTACCACTTTATTTTATCTTAGACTGCTCTCAACCAGTAAATCCAACACATGATTACAAAATATCCAACAATGCAGATCATCCTCAACCTAGCCTCCACATACAAAGTGGGGACGAGACGAGACCAGACCAGACGAGACGGCTTGATGGATTCTCTACTATTCCATTAGTAGTAGTAAGATAGACGATAAACGATAAAAGATATGGACCGTGTAGGACACCTAAAGTTGACAAACAATTGTACGGGGTTTAATATAACTTTGAGTACAATAGCAAAATTCAATCAACTTACGTAACCAATATATGGACAGCAAATAAGAACGGAATAAAGCAGAACAAAACTACACCCATTAGAACTAGTAACATGATCAGTGTTCCGTCTGAATGACTGTTGAGTATATCTCAAGTAAATGTACACAAGTTTAAGATGATGAAGATGTGAAAAACAGTTGAAGAAACGCGCATAGAATCGAGAGAAAAGCCTAAATTCAATTATAACAGAAGATGTTTTTTACAAGCATTCTGTATCTAATGCTAATAGTGCAGTACATTACATTACATTACCAAAATACAATATCAGCTAATGCAGCAATACAGATATCATATCATCAACCAGCATTCTTTCAAGTCTGCCACGAAAACTCAACCGGGTTTCTTCTTCCATGGCCGGGTGGTGGTTGGTTTAATCGGTTTTTGGAGGGAGAACTTCAGTTCTCCTCTTCAACAAAGCAACCCCTTTACAATCCTACAGGCTACAACCCATCACCAATACAAGGCTAATCGAGTTTCTTATTCCGCGGATAAAGTTAATTCTTCCCAAAGATAATCACATCAGATAAACAAATCTAATCTAAATAACATAATCAGACCATTCTTGAATATGAGAAGTATGATCCATAGTCAAACTAGGGATTTTGTCGAGCATAATCGGGTTTTGTTTACCACCAATAAGTCTAGCAGGATTACCAACAGCAGTAGTTTTAGGAGGAACATCCTTCAAAACAACAGAACCAGCACCAATTTTAGCACCATCACCAATCTTAACATTTCCCAAAACACAAGTACCAGCACCAATCAATACACCATTTCCAATCTTAGGGTGTCTATCACCACTGGTTTTACCAGTTCCACCTAAAGTCACATTATGCAAAATCGAAACATTATTCCCAATCACTGCAGTTTCACCAATAACAAGCCCTGTTGCATGATCAAGCAATATCCCTCTACCAATTCTAGCACCAGGATGAATATCCACTGCAAAAACCTCAGAAACCCTATTTTGTACCATCAAAGCTAGAATCTTTCTACCTTCAGACCACAATTTATGAGCAATTCTATGAGCTTGGCAAGCTAAAAACCCTTTGAAATTCAGGAAACAATGAACATAACTAATACAAGCAGGATCTCTTTCTCTAACTGCTCGTAAATCTGCTTTCACTTCATCGATTATGTCTTTGTTTTCAACAAGAACACCTTTGAATAAATCAAAAAGGGTATTTGCATTTAAGCTAGAAAAACTTAATTTCAAAGCTAAATGATTTGATAAAGCAGATTCTAAACATTTATGAGATAAAATTGAGTTATAATAGTAACTACACAAGATGGGTTCTTGTTCAACATCAGATTTAGCTTCTTCCACCATTTTTAACCATAAAACATCATTATCGAGAAATTCCTGACTAATTACCCTTGAATTATTGGGTTTTTGATGATTCTGTGAAATGGGTACACAGGAAACAAGCTCAGAAAAAGCAGGTCTGCAGTAATTTACATATTTGTAACGATGATGATGATGATCAGATTGAGATAAATCTGGGTCACAAGATTTTGTGCAATCTGGTCTAGAAGTGTCAACACAAGTTGCCATTTTGGGGGAAATTAATAAGGGTTTGTGATTGATTTTGTTAGAGTTAAGAGATTTGATTGGGAAAAAAATGGTAGAAATCTTCGTTTTGATTTTGGTTTGGATTATGTTATAGTGATTTAGATAATTTAGGGCTTGAGAAGAAAATATGAATTTGTGAGATGAATTTATATAAGTAGAGGCGTAAGCTATTGGGCTCATGTCACTGATAATGTCACCCACACAAGCCAACTTCTCTCTCAACTTATGCCTTCATTTATGAGTATTATTATGACTTATATAGGTTAATTAAATCGGATTAATTCATGTTGATTATTTTTTGGCTGGCTCGTAATTAAGAGAAAAAAGTGTGTTTTGGATTGTTATTTATTTATATATATATATATATATATAGATTTTGGTAATTAATTCTTTATTTTAATATTCTGATCGTGTTATTTTTGGCTCATAAGAGTTGAATTAAACCTAACTGGATTGAGTAAAGTCGAAGTAAGAGTTACTTTGTTAAGAAACGAACTACTAAATTGAATAAAGTTAGGCGGAAAAGGCACTAGGCTAAATTGAATAGAGTTGAGCTGAAATTAAATTTGAAAGAACAGGACATAATTGTAATTCCAATTTGATCAATTCAAGTTATTTTGACTTTGTTTTTTTGAAAGAAAATGTTGAAGGGATTAATTTTTTAAAAATCAATTCAGAATAAACATCATCATAAAAGTGTGTCGAGAAAAACTATATGACCAAAACCTCTTGCCTACTTGCCACAAACTAACCGAAACCAAACTGACCCGATTCGAACCAACTCGATAACCGTTAGCAGCCTTATTTTTTCCGATATTTTCTTAACCCGATAATGAACTGACTTCAAAAGGTTTAAATAACACCAAACAAACATCCATCTTAATTATTTTCACTTGAAATGGCAATTAGTACACTTACTTATTATTTAAATATAAAATTACCGTCTAAAACATAATATATAAGATAAAAGCCGATAACCTGACTCGGCACTGACCAACTAATGACCCGACCCGACTTGCTATCCGTTGGTGACTCGGCCCGAAGATGTCCCGACAACCAAACCGACACGAACTCGTCACTAACCCGATATAACCAAAACCCGATATGACCTGACTTGCTTTGCCCCGACCGAGTGACCCGACTGTCACCCAAATGGCCAAAATATTCTTTAATGAAAAAAGGTAAACAAATGACATGAGTCATGACAATAATAGAAGGAAGTGTTCGTAAATATTATTATTATGTTATGTCTTATTATGATGCACATTTGTTTAAGAGTTGTCCATCTAATTTTAGATACGTAATATTCAGTCATGGATCAAAATAATTGGAGCAAGTTAGAAGCATATGAACAGGGGCGGATCTGGAGGAGGGAAAGGGTGGGCACGTGCCCTCCCCGAGTAACCATTACACAATTACTAATGACTGATTATTTGATTATTAAATTTTTTTTTGTCATTATTAAACATACTTGTCATATTATAAAATAATTTAAGTTCTTACTTAAAATTTGTTACAAAAATAAACACAATATTAGTGAAAATCAAGTTGCTCATAACACGAAGAAATTGAAACCGTATATTATCGGTGATGGAATATGAATGGGAGGCACCATTGAGATCGAACATTGTATCAATGGATATTGCTACTCTTGATAATACATGAAACTCTTTATTGATTACAGAAAAAAAAAACATTCATTGAAAAATATTTTTTTTCTGTTTTAATTTTTACACTACACCATAATATTCTAGAAAAAAATTCAAACAAAAAATTATGTTCTAAATTAAAGAAGAATTTATCAAGAAAAAAATTATTGCCACCCTATATTAAAATCCCGCAGCCGCCCCTGCATATGAATATGAAAAGAGTGAAAGGGAATAGGGGAGCAATAATGAGAGTCCGTGAGTGAATGAATGAATGAATGAAAATGAGCGAATAATGGAGAGAGGTGATGGAAAACAAAAAGAAGCCGGCTGCGACCCCCCACGAATCTTACGAAAAACCATTTTAACGGCCATTAATCATCATCCGTTTAAAAAGTTTAGGGCAAAAGGATCTTTACAACCTTACAAGACTCACTTCATCTTCACAAATTCTTATTGGGGACGGGTTAATTCCGTCTTTTCAAAAACACGGATTGAATATCAGCATTTTAAGAATAAATGTGACAATGTTAAAAAACAACTCGTTAACTTAGAACATTATACTAGTATACTTGTTGTTAAAATGACGACATTTAACCCGTGTTTTTGAAGAGAGAAAATGTATTTGTCTTCGACAAGACTCTTAAGTCTTATCTATGTTACTATTATTAGACCATCTCCAAGCAAGGTCGATTAAGAGGTCGATATGGGGTCGAGTCAAGTTAATTGTAATCAAGAAATCGATTAGAATTGACTCAAGTCAATTTGAGTCACAAATCGACCCAATTTGAGGTCAATTGACTCACCAATCGACCTCATACGCGGCACATTTTAATTGGTTCCAAGTCACTTCCAACCATTTAAGAAAAAGAAGAAAAAAAAGAATGACTGAATTTGTTTGATTTCTTAATTAAATTAATTGGGTTATTGACCTAGGTCGTGACTTTTTGCTTGGGAGAGTTTAAGTGGGTCAAGATCGATAAGGGGAGATTAAAGTATAATATCCAATTGACCCGATTAAATTAATTTTTTGCTTGGGAATGTTCTTAATAATGGTCATTTCAATTTGTCCACCAAGTGCTGAGTTATTGAGTTTGATGCGAAAAAATATTTTTAAGTCAAATTATGAGGATCAAAGAACATTGAAGCGGGTCACTAATCATTACTGAGTCGAATAGTAGAAACTTGAAAGTAAGCGGATGGCTCTCAACCTTTGACCTCAACAGTGAACAGTCAACACTTTTAGTCACCAGGTAGTGACGCATTCGGTGACGTGCCAACTATTTTTCAGCGGCCTCTCTTACTTGCCAGGAACTGTCACTCCATAGTCCATATCATACTGAGTTACACAACCAGGATTATGAATTGATAATGGCAGTAAGTCTACCATTGTGGATACATTTACTTATAAATTGATCAAATATATTTGTCTAAAATTTTTGACGAAAATCTAAAGTTTCTAGACGAAAAGTAACTGTTTAAAATAAAAATGAGAAGTTAAGTAATTAAATTATAGGCGAGATTAAATCGCGCTGCATGTGTATGTGTGTATGTGTCTATGAGTATCAAAAGATTTTGAATGAAAATTTATTGAAAATGGAGCAAACTCTTTGATCAACCATTTACCTCCTCGTGAGAGTATGCATGACCATAGGAAACGGTGCATCTATTCTCAAGTTTGTTCTTATATGTTTTCGGTAAACCACCCGAGAGTGACAGACTCGAAGTCTATTTAGGCATGGACTCGGGCCAAGAATGCTCCACAAGATTTTGCTCTTGGGGAGGCTTGAACCCGGGTCTCCTGAGACTTTCACCCAAGTTTTAACCACTAGACTCCACACTTGCGGGCTTGTTCTTATATGTTAGCTGCCTAAATTATTGCAATTCTGCAATTTGTTCCTATCGTACACCAGAATACTATCCCTTTATGTTCCTTCTCCTAACTCCTAACTAAAAATCAACCAAACTCTTTTAGGATTGCTATACTGTCGTGGACAGTTCTATGGGATGCAATAGCTAAACGAATATTGCACCCAATAATTTTCTGCATTTTAGATGGGATTTTTAGTTTTGTTAATAATGTTGAAAGAATAATTTTCTACATTTTAGATGGGATTTTTAGTTTTGTTAATAATGTTGAAAGAATGTCTTACTAGGTTTTTTTACATGTTTCGAGGATCAACAAATCAGCCTAAATTTCCATTCGTATGTATCTATCTAACTATGTATATATCTCTTACATTAGCTGCGTCATGTGTGTGAGTTAGAAGCTACAGTCTCAGCCATTTATTTCCATCAATGAACTCCATATCTAGAAATGGTATAGCATCGTCGATCTTGAATGACCTCGCCCAGCGTACCCGTCCTGATGCATTTGATCCCTTTTCTCTACACTGGAGTTCTCCAAACACTACAGTCTACAGTCCTGAAATGCGTAAAACCCGAATTTATTTTGAACAATTTGTAGAGTTCGTCTATTGTGTCTTTCATATCCGACAACAGTATGAAGGGACTTAACTCCTATTTAGCCTAAATCCACGAGTCTCCAAAGTATACCTCCACAATTCCAACTTTCTCCTCACCCCCTCTTTCGTCTCAGCAATCAACACAATATCATTAACAAACATCATACACCAAGGGATATCGTTCTGAATATCCCGTGTCAACTCATCCATAACTATAACAAAGAGAAAGTGCGGAACCTTGATGCACACCAATGGTAATGGGAAATTCTCCCGTTCTCCCAACATTAGTTCTAACACTTGTACTAACCCCCTCATACATGTCCTTTATAAGGTCAATATATTTTCTTGACACACCCTTTCTCACCAAAGCCCACCAAAGTACTTCTCTCGACTCTTGGTACCCTATAATATGCCTTCTCCAAATCAATAAAAACCATATACAGGATCTCCTGATGGTGTTCCATCAAGTATCTCATGATAAAATTACATCCATAGTCAATCTTCCAAGTATAAATCCAAATCAGGTATCCGAGATAACTACACATTTCCTAAGCCTTTGCTCAAAGTATAATTAACGCAAGGAACAATTTTGGATTAAAATCTTGTTAAGTAAAACATTTACTACAAAAGCTTCAAATGACATTCTAACATCATCACTGCTCTATTTTTCTCGATTGTTCCCGTGTATAACAGGGTAACGAGGGTGAATCACTGAATCGTACTGCTTTAGTCGTGTGCTAGAAACGATACTGATGTAGTATACTACGCGACTCTGCTCACCATTCATTCCGACAAAACCACATCTTCCTCACCGTCAAGGGATAACCATTTACCAGTTTCAGTGGTGTACTGTATTCTCAAATTTTACTGCAAAATTAATATTTCCCCCGGTTCATAACGAAGACATGAACTGCTCCTTAATACAGCTTTTTGTGACACTATAAAACCGACACCAATTTAAAGACGGTATTCATAATGCTTTCCGTTTATAATCTGCATTCTGCACCGCAAGAAATGTCAACCTGCAAAACAAAGCCTAGCGACGTGCAGTAGTTGTTCAGAAGGTTTCATTACATGTACTTACCATTATTATTTACAAGGATACATTGATAACATAACTACAAAAGGAGGGTTAAGAACTTAAGATGCATAAGACTACCATCTCTGAGTCGTTAATCATGAATACCTCGTCAGGTTACGCCATTTATCTTTTAAATCGACTTCTGTTCTACCCTGGAACACTTCTGCACATTTAGGATCAAGCAATATCATTTTCCAGTTTCCTCTGCCATGCTTCAATACACCTTCCCTTAATGTGTCCTCTTCCAACGGTGTCCACCTCTTCCTCTCTCTCCTGCCATTCTTGTATGCCGGAATCTTCGATGGGGAGATCTTTTGCACCTTTGGAGTGGGTAACTTACGCCTAGGAGGAGAAGCCGGAGAGTTTTCAATCTCATCATCCCACTCATAATTATGACTAGTGTCGTTCGGCTCCATTAAACTTCGCTTCCGTGGATTTTTCTCAATACCGAAAGCCAGAGTTACATGCTCTGGAGCCTCTTCATTACGGGCAGCTTGATTCCCATTTTCCAGCTCCTCGTTTAACCCTTTGGATGCATCAATTTCATTTCCTGGCTGTTTTGATGGTCCCACGTCATCTTCTGTGCTTAAAACCATTCTCTCCGACGTTTCTGCATTCTGTACACCATTTGTCTTGGGGAAGTTTCTTGACAAAGAAGATACTAAAGTCTGAGCTTTTTCTAGAGCTTCTGGAAGAGGGTCACTGACAGCAGAATGAAGCTCTTTTGTACTGCTTCTAAGTACTCTATGGATTTTCATTGTCTCACTGCTTTCAAGTACGTTATATCTCGCCTGTACAGCTTCAACAACATTTTCTTTACTTGTCGGCCCTGTAAACGGCGAAGTCAGATCATTTCGAAGATTGACAGAATGGAGATCGGCAGCCACAGGTGTTTTTCCCGGACTAGAGCTCACTACTTTATTCACTTTGTCCGCTTCAGGAGTCTCATCTTGGGGTTTAGTACTTTCCGGCATGTTAGCTTCCACCTGTTGAGCTTCAACAACATGCTCGTTCCCCATGGGCCTTGTAGGCGACAAAGTCTGATAATTTCGAACATTGTCAAAATAGTGATCCACACCCCTAGCAGGTGGTGTTTTACAACTCGAGTTCATTACTTCCTTTGCTTTGTCCACTTCAGGTGTCTCATCTTGGGACCTCGTAATTTCAGGTATCGACTTCATTACTTCCTTTGCTTTCTCCACTTCAGGTATCTCATCTTGGGGTCTTGTAATTTCAGGTATGCTATCCCCTGCCTTGTTCATGTCTACATCATCAACATCTGAAATATTTGGACCTATCGGACGCCCTCTCTTTGACGCAACATGTTTTCTCCTAATTACACCCTGACCCTTCTGACTCCCTATAGAAAACAAGATAAAATTAAACGAGGAGTTGTGATCTAAACCGCTAATTATCAATGACAGAGTAATATCCATCCAAATTTATCAACAATCTAAATGAAAAGACGGAAATCATTTCAGCAGAACATATATATACATATGAATATATGATACTGCATACTCTAGGAAAAACTACAGCTCAGAACAAAGTTTTATTTCAGACTAACGGAGTCACAAGATCATCTTGGACGCTCACGGGTTTCAAATGAGTATCACATTAAGCAGCTAACAAAAACCGAAACATAAGAAATCTTGACAAAATCCAACTACTAATGCTCCTTCATTCCTGACTGAAAACAAAGGCATACAGCACCAAGTTCACAGTCACTACAAAAACCATCAGACTCAATGCTACTTCTCCGGTTAGAAGTAGCTAACACGGTTGCCGCCCAAATGCCAGACTAGACTATTCAGACATCATCTCTGAGCAATAATGCAACATATTCATAATCACTTAAAACTAATAACACAGTATACTAGCTATACCAACAATGGCATCACGCATACTCGGGAGTCGGGATATACATCCTACAAACTACCTTATTCTAAGCTAACGATCACATTGTACTGCATTGGATAACACATTACACTATGAAATCCGAAACACAGTTGCAGCAACAAATAAGAAATAACCATTAACAGAAGATATACCATCCAACGAAGCCAATTCGCAAACTGGATTACTCGAAGGCATAGTACTACCATCACCACTGCCACCAACATTACCACAATGAAGCCCTTCCAGTTCCTTCCCCACCTTAGCAGCCACCAATTCGAGAAAAGACGGTCCGAAACACTCCCAAGCTTCTTTCAAATGCGCTTTAACAGCTCTCAACGCCTCATTTCGGGTATTCCTCATCCAAATCTTCTCACAAACACTCGAATCCGTCCACGCCAACTCAATATCCTCGAACCATTTTTTCGACAACTCCGAAGCCAATCTTTCCGATTTACAAACCCGATTTCTCCACACCGTTTCCACCATTTCCAAATACTTCTTATTCTGCTCCACACTTTCCTCCAAGAACCTCGCCGTACAATCCACCGCAACCAAACAATACGCCTCCTTCATCAAATCCGACACAGTTGTACAATTTTCATGATCCAATCCTTCGATTATTTCGATTAATTCTAGAATCTTCTCTGAAACACGACCGTTTTCGATCTCAGTTTCGATTTTTCGTAATATCATCGTCTTCTTCAATCGGTAATCTTTACTAGGGATTGGGAGAGCTGAAATCACGCTATTGACGACCTTCTCGTCGATTATTCGACGAAGGAGGAATTCAATTATCCATTTGGCGATGGTTTCGTCCATTTTAATTGATTGTGAGATGTAATTTGAAGGTTTGAAATTAGCGGGAAAGGGGAATTGAGGAATAGTAAGGGTTTCTAGGGTTTTCCACGTCAATCAGGGTTTCTAGGGTTTGAAATTCATATTTCTGTTGGATTCTACTGAATTTGACGATGATGACTGATAACAGTGATAAGGTTTTCATTGTTAATTTGTTGTCTAGGTTCATTGGATTTTATATCACGCCCCTTGCTTCCTTGCTGCTTGCGGCTTGACTCGTATCACCCCTATTTTCAATTTATTCCAAATTTACCATTATATCTTAATTAACTTTAGTAAAATATTATTTTATTTTATCGTAAACTATTTTTGAGACATTTTTATAATAATTGTTTTTTTTACGACGGTTTATATTGTACGTAAATCGTTATTGATTTATTTGGTGCATCAAATTGTATTATCACAAATTCTTATTTGCAACGACACTATCCGTCGCAAGCTTGTGACGGATACCTTTTTTTCACAAAATACCCACTTTTTTTTTCTCTCCAACACTATTTCTGTGGTGCCCTTTCTCCACTAACTCATTTTTATCTCACAAAATATCCGTCACAAATGGTGACCCGTTGCAAGCAAGACTTACTATTGTATTATATCTAATCTACAGTTTATCGTCATTGAATTTTTAAGACGGTCATAGAAGGTAATTAATTTCTCCAACATTCACGTATATTTTGGTGTATGACCCTCAAGAAAGCTTCCAAATTTGTGATTGTGAGTACCACACGCTTTACTTGTCCTTAATCCTACTAGTGTAATTTCCATTACGCTCACACTTGACAACGTTAAACGGAGGATAGTATTTCAGTTGATACTTCACCTTTACTAAGTAGAAGCCTAAATTATAAGCAACTTCATTTGATCGATCAAATGCATCTTCGAATGAATTAAACGCATGTTCAAAGACAAAATAATTGTTCTAGTCTTCAACGCTTCCAACAAGGGTTTCAAGCGATTCTTAAAAATGACATTTAGGGGAACTACAATTATTACTATTAACTTTTTTTGAAAAAACAAAAAACACACAAAATGTATGGGTGCGTCACGACACCAACACGGTACTGTCGTATAAAGTACATGGTACCACAAAGGTTAAAGCGTGTAATTTACACGGCAGTACCATGTGACTGACGTGTAATTGATATAGCACCACCATGGTTCTGGCGTGTAATTCACATGACACTACCATGGTACTGGCATGTGAATTACATAACATCACCATGGTACTGGCGTGAAATTCACTCATCACCACCATGGTACTGACATGTAAATTACACGCTAGTACCATGGTGATGTCGTTTAATTCACACTATAATACCATTTTGTGTGTTTTTTGTTTTTTTTTAAAAAAAAAGTAATAATTACCGCCAGTACCATGGTGAAGATCATTGGCAACGGCTCTCTTGAGGCCTTGAGGGTCTGATAAAGATTAAGGGTTCGATTACTGGCCATGAGAATGAATCAAACTCTTTGACCGGCCGTATACCTCTTCGTGAGAGCACGCGCGACCACAGAAAATACTCAACTATTGTCAAGTTTGTTCTTATATGTTAGCTGTCTAAATTATTGCAATTCTGCAAATTGTCCTGTCTTACACCAGAATACTATCCCTTTATGTTCCTTCTCCTAACTCCTAACTTACAATCAACCAAACTCTTGCAGAATTGTTATACTGTCCACGACAGTTCTATACTTCTATACATATACATTCTGTAATAGCTTATGCATCTCATTTAATATTATAAGCAGTAGCCAAATGAGATGCATTAGCTATACGAGTATTACACCCTATATTTTTCTGCATTTTAGATAAGATTTCTCGTTTTGTCATGTTGAAAGAATGTATTACTAGATTTTTTTTACATGTTTCGAGGACCAACAAATCAGCCTAAATTTCCCTTCGTATCTATCTATCTATCTATGTTTCTCTTACATTAGCTGTGTCATGTGTGTGAGTTAGAAGCTACAGTCTCAGCCATTTATTTCCGTCAATGAACTCCATATCAAGAAATGGTCTGGCATCGTCGATCCTGAATGACCTCGCCCAGCGTACCCGTCCTGATGCATTTGATCCCTTTCCTCTGCACTGGAATTCTCCAAACACTGCAGTCCTGAAATGCACAAAACCCGAATTTATTTTGAACAATTTGGAGAGTTCGTCTATTGTTGCTATTATATCCAACACCAGCATGAATGGGTTTCTTCCTGAAATTAGGGCTAATTGAACGATGTTATTCAAAGTACATACTTTTGTCGCTCTGGGACGCCCCAGTCACTCCAACCTTCAGGCGCGATGATATCATCAATATCACAGTAAGAATAAATTGCTCTTGAGTAAGGTCCCCAGGCTCTTCCCAGGTAGATTTTACCACTTCCAGTTATCGAACAGTTGAGAAATGAAAACCCGGTATCTTCATTAGGTGAATTCCGGTGATGAGCTGCAATTGCTCCTGACTGATTTGCAATTGAACGAAGAGTCGTATACTGTTGGGTTCAAAGAGAAGAAAGGGTAAAAAGATGTGTTCAGGAAAGACTGACAGTAAAAAGTGGTAATAATATTTGTTACCTGATACAAAGATTTTGCATTGCCAAAAATGAAATCAATGGATCCCTGAATGAGGCACTGGTAGAAGTAATGTGATCCACTCTCATCTAATAGTGTGTCTTGAGAACCGAGGATGTTCACTTTGTAGAATACCGCCTTTTCTGCCGACACTCTCAGTGCCACTGCTTGCATTCCCAACCAACCCGGGATTGCTACCACCGTGTTCTGCATCAACCATTACTCACATTTCACTTCTTACATTCTTTTATTCATGTAATCATAACTGACCCTTGAAGCGAGAAATACCTGAAATGTAATCTCAGAAGCACAGAAATAATCGGAGAAAATAGTGATGGTGGCGGATCCAAAAGTTCCGAGCTCTACACCATTGCTAGTCCTGTCAGAGGCTTTGCTATTCCAGGTGATGACAGTATTAGCTGACTGATTTGCCATCCCTATCAAGGAAATGTATGGCTTCGAACTTGGTACAACCACTCTTTCCCTGCACATTTCCAAACTCACATTTTAAACTCATAACCATATAATTTCAGGTGATGACAGTATTAGCTAGACTTACAGACCAGTTAGGGTATATGCACAAAAAGGTACGAATATATCCTATCGTATTTCGAGATACAACTGGGACTGTCAGAATTCACTGTTTAGGGCTGGTCAAGAGTGCGGGTCGGCATTAACAACCCGGACCTGACCCGCCACTGAACCCGGCTCTAACCCGCCCCGCCTCATCCGGGTCCAAACCCATCCCGGCTCGGTGTTTGTCTGGAGCCCGGCCCGGAAGCTGACCCATAGACCCGCCCTAGGCCCGCCCCATGCCGGGACCGGGTTACACTTCCCAAAAACCGGGCCCAACCCGTCCTGGACCCGCTCTAACCGCGGGCCATGTCCGGTCCCCATACCTTGAACCCGCATCGCCCCTCGACCCGTCCCGAACCCGCCCGGCTCGCGCCATTGAGCACCCCTAATACAAGGGTAAACTTTGACAAACTGTTGAAAGGGAATTCCAAGAGTGAACTATCCCTCACATTAAATTCCATCCATATGAACTTATTAGTATAAATGTTCGGTGTAAAACAGTTTTACGCTAACTCGCTAATCATGTGATGCAAATCATACAATAATTTGCTAATCAGCCCTAAAAAAGAAATTTTTAGTAACTACCTAATTGAGAAACCGGTATCATGATTTTTACGTATCTTTTAACACATATTTAAGGGGAAAAGATGGATTATCGCCTGTACTACATATGTGTATATAGTAGTATTGGTACATTGTACACGAAACCGAGTTAGAAAGAAGCTAATGAGTGTACGACCGATAGCGGAGTATGATTTTATCAACTCTCTTAATCCGAATCAAAATATATAAGGTAACAGATTAATTCGAACCAAATTTTTAGAAAATGAAATACTATAGAATAACTGAATAAGAATAACTGCCAAGTGGTAAATGGTAAAACGGTAAAACCCACGTAGCTTAACCGATCAAAAAAAATAACTGAATAACTCTACACACGTAGCTTCAACAACACTACTCCATACTTTACTGCAACTGCAACTGCCAAGAATTGGAAGAGACGATGATGAACAAAAACAATCAAATTCATTAATTTCAAGAAAAATACAGATTAAAACAAATGATTAAACGTTTAATTACCTGTAAATTCCAGGAAGAATAACAATCTTAACTCTCTTAAAATTCCCAAAAGGAACTAAATCAACAGCACCTTGAACAGTTACTGAATTCCCAGTTTTACCAGTTTGATCAACCACTATAATCCCACTCACATTCCAATTCTCCTTCCCTTTTATCTCCGTTTTCGACACCGATTCCGTCGAATCATCAACCTTCATATCATCCCAAGTAATGTAGTTCAAATCTCTAACATTCACACTATTCAAATTACTACTACTACTACTACTACTACTACTACTTCTACTAGCATCAGTGTTATTCTGACCAATTACAAACTCAATCACCATGAGTAAAAAACAGAGGATCAGTGAAAATTTCAGCAACATTGGTGGATATTTTTTTGTGGGTAATTGATGAATTAGGGTAAAATGATGAAATATGAAATGGGTAGTGATCGATTTGTGGAGAATGTGAAAGAGGTGAGAGATATTAAATAGTTGGAGCGTATTATACTCTGTTTCTGCTCACATTGCTTGTGACACTTGAGTGGTATGTAGTAAATCACTAAATCTAATTAAATTTTGCTTCTAATTAATATCATTATAATTAATTTATTTTTTATCAATGATTAATTAATGAAGAGTTTTATTTAATGGTCATTGGAAGAGTGTTAATTATATTTATTTTGGTGAGTTTGTTGTAGAATTTTGTGTTTTGGGAAAAAATAAATAAAATAATTGGAAGGAGAAAGATGTTGAAGTCATTTTTATTTATTTAGTCGGGAGTAAAAAGACGAGTAGTTGAAGATTTGAGGTGGGACTTTTTGAAATATGTATTTTAATTTTGAAGAGGATTAATTTGAATTAGAGGGTGATTATATATATAGTGATTAAAGAGTGAGTGAATCTTCATGCTTGGTGTGATTTGGGTAGTTATTAAAAGGAGTTTAAATAACGACTTTGATTTTAGTACCACTAGATAGCAAGTACCCAAATTCTCATTTAAGACGAAAGTATTCATTTTAACTTTAAGATGTGTCAAATAATGAGTCATTTGCATATATATGACAAAACATCTTGCTTAACGAAAGACTTGTTGTATTGTGCAACAAATTCTCTGGTGGTTCGTACTCTAATGGGTTCGAGTTTCAATTTCCAAACGGCTCATTCTCAAATCTATTAAGCTTTCATTCGAGATAATCTGTGAAAAGTGGAACTTCCATCATATATATCATGAGGCCAATTTGTGTGCGGATTGGCTAGCGGATCGAGGTGTTACTTTGTCTTGCGTTGCCCTAATAAGCTACGAAGTATTTCTCTTTCTTCTTCTTTTGAGTTATGTGTGAGATTGTTGAAAGTTTTGTTTCAAAAGACGCATTTATTATCCCATATTGATAAATATAAACTTGGAGGTTGTAGGTGATCAATTATTTACTTTAGTAATATGTGTAGTAGTGAAGATGCACCGTCGCCAAATACGCGCGCGACATATCATGCCGGGCTCGGGCCTCTGCCCCCGAGGGCAACTATATATACCAGTAGTATATCACCACCAACATCATTAATACATTATCTTCTCAATCTATAGAGCGAGGCAAATAAAGAAATGAAGTCGAGTCTCCATTCCACGGTAGCAAATATGGTCAGCTCCCGTCAAGGGAACGAACTCGAACAGATAAGTTGCTTCGTGTTGCCTAGGCGTCATTACTAAATTTCGATTGTAGTTTGGGATCAAGTCACACGGGTGAGACTGGAAAATAGGTCCGATTAAGTTAGATTCCCGATGTTTTTTGGCAACCAAACAACTACTCTTGTTTCTTTCTTTAAATATTCTATCTAATCAAAATGACATTATTTAATACCGCACATCTCACGGACATTAAATTTATTATTAAATTAAAAAAACAAAGACACTACAATGTCTCTCGTATGTAATTGAATATGTTGGTAAATCATCCGAATTTGGATCCGTTCGTTTCGCAATATCGCAATATCGCTATAATTTCTCCATTTAATTTTTTCCTCTAATAACTTCATTTAATATAGGCTCCTCGAAGATATTACTAGTACGTAGACTACGTACGATATATTACATTTACTACCTTATATTCTATTGCTTCAAGTTAAGGCCGTTGGATCATTTTCTACAATAAAATTTGCATTTTTTGCTGATTGGAAATTAAGAGTGGAGAAAAACTAAAACTATCCAAATGGCATAAAAAGATTATTATGCACCAACCTAAATCCTTAATTTAATCTCTATAATCTGAAAAACATATGAAATTTGAAAAACAATATTTACTACTCCATTTGTTCGATTATTAGTATAGACCTCGTAGATGCATATAGACGTCGTGCAATTCTGCAATGCATGCATGCACGGTATATGCACAATTTTATCTTTGCTATTATTCACCGAGTACTTTTTTGACTCAACATCCAATCTGAACTTGCACATTAATTGTACTAAATGACATACTTAAATTTTTTTTGTAAATCGTTTTAACTGTGGACACACGGTCTTACGATAAATTATAATAGAATATTACGCTCATTAATCGTTATCAAATTATGTAAAATGCTTGTTCAAATATAAAATCATTTATGAATTAAAAAGAAACAGGGATGACACGTGACGTTGTTTGGTAAACAACATATTGAAAGAAATTAGTAAATTCCGGCATAATTAGTAGGCTGACCAATCACCCTACTATTTTTATGTGTTTGGTAAACAACATATTCTGATAGTATATTGGTCGTAATTTACTATTTTTGAATATGCTGCTAATAGCAGCATATTATGTTAGCATATTCAATTTATGCATGAAATCGTTCTAATTATCCTGTAATCTGCTATTTATCAAACATCATTTTTTAATCTGTTAATTTAATCTATTAGTCAAACTTGCTATTAAAATCTATTAACCGTATTATGCTAAGGGCTTGTTTGGCTGACATAGGGGAATTAAAGTTCCCGGGAACTTCAAGATCACATGAATTTCCAATTCATGTGAATTCGCAAAAAGTGTTTGGCTCGCATATGGGAAGTTAATTCATGTGAGAAGTTCTATTGACCAAGGAGGTACTTGGTAAGTGACTTCCCACATAATGGAGGAAGTAAATTCATGCGGGAAGTTCTATTTCCCATGATATTGACAACCAAACAACAACATGATTTTACACTTCCTAGGAAGTTCAACATCCCATGATTTTAATTGGTAAGTAAACAAGTCCTAAAGTTATCTGCTATTATGAATCTGCTTATACCGTTTGTCAAACAGGGCCAAGATCACAAATGTTATGAAAATGAATACCAGTTAAAAAAACTTCCTAATCAATCAACATATAAACTATAAAGAATTATAATTAGTGAAATATTCTCAACCATCTTGTTTAAAAATCTTATTTAAAATGATATTGATGAGCATAAATTTTGGTTTGATGGATAATCTAATTTCCAAGAAAAGTTATCTAAAATAAAGAACTAATAATTATATTACGGATATTGTTAGTTGTCAGACCCAGTTACTAGTAAGTCTTGCTTGTGACGGGTCACCATTTGTTACGGATATTTTGTGAGATAAAATGGATACAAAATGAGTTAGTGGAGAAAGGGGACCACATGAATAGTGTCAGAGAGAGAGAAAAAGTGGGTATTTTGTGAGAGAAAACGGTATCATCACAAGCTTTTGACGGATATCGCCGTCACAAATGAGAATTTGTGCCTAGTTACACACAATTCACATAATTTTTTTCAAGAGTACTTTGAATAAATTTCCTACATGCTAAATTAAAATAAAAATATAATCATTACGAGACTTTTAAATAACTATATAACTTTGTTTTTGTTTAAATCTGTGTGGGAGAATTAGTGTAGTGGTCAGAATATCCAATTAAGATCGTCTCCATTTATTCCTCTTACCATTTTCTTTCATTTTATTAATAGTCTTGATTCCGTCTCAAAACACTGTAACGGTCAATTCTATAAAGCAGTCGAGAGCGAATTAAAATTAAATATCATTTTATATTTTTATTAGAAAAAATGGAGAGAATATGAAATGAATATGCTCCAATACTCCATGCATGAACTCTTTATTATTAGCAACAAAATCTTTTAATTAAGGAGATTTGAGCACTATAATGTTAATTGTCCAAATTCTAAGCCTATTATTTCCTTGGATAAGTTAACCTTGACAAACTAATTTACCTTAATAATTGCCTCAAATACATGCATCAACCGACAAAATTATAAAAAATTATATATATATAAATGATAAGAAAATTTAGCTCAAGCTAATACATTTCCTACTTCACTCATTTTACATTTAATAAGAAAAGTTAAAAAAATATTGATTTGGAAAAATGAAATTCCTTGGGTATGGCGATAGATCCTCAAATATAAATTTTAATTCGAATTCGCCAGGAAATATGGTAAGAAATTATCGTAAATTTATGTAATTTATTTAATATAAATTGATCGTTTTTATGTGATATTCAGTTTGATTGAGCACATTTTACCCTTTTTATGCAAATTCTTTTAACGATAATATTAAATTAAATTAATGTAGTCTCATTTTATTTATGTAATTTTTTGTAGGCAGTTGTGGTCAAAATAAACACAAATGAAAATTGGCAAGGCAGTGTGGCCTCAGTGTTGTCCAAACTTGAAGGTACGCATGTCCTTTATGGAGCATCAATCAACAAAGTAAACGTTAATATGTCCAAAATTTGTTTTTTTTACGTTTAATTAAAATACTCTTCATAAATTAATAAAAAGCCTAAAAAAATCATGTGAATTGAAGGGAAGTATTTATAGTAGAATTTATTCCTCAAGTTATGCTAAAAAATTGTCTTATTTTACCATTAGAATATCATTTCTTTAGTACAAAAAATCTTATTTAAAATCCTTATATTTTTACTAGGGTTTGTCTAAACTCGTATTTCTCCTTTTATAATACGGGTGAGGATTGACGGTATATATATATATATACAATAAATCAATAATCAATCTGACAAAGTATAGAGTATATTTTTTGTGTATTATTAGTTCGACTTCTTTTCTTTTTATATGCCATTCAATGTGTACATATACATAATATTCACATTTACTTAAGTATTTCTCTAGTAGGAGGATCATATATGTGATATATTACCATCTGTTTTATAATTTTTTAGTATTATAATAATGTTTTTAAATTCAAAATTATAATAATGTTCAGTTATTTTAAACTAAAAAAATTACAACAAAACTAAAAAAATTATCATATATAAATTTAGTTCAATTTTAGTTTTGACTTATAAACTTTAATAGGTTAAAAAAATACATATATTCAAAAACAAATAAAATTTGAGATAATAAGCTCAAAAACATACTCGTATGATTAAAAACAAGGAAAGTTTGAAGTAATACATTCGATGCATGTTCCCTTTTCTCGCATTTCTCAAGTGTTGTTATTACAGGTGTTCATAGGTTCGAGTTAGATGCAGAACAAGGGACAGTAAAAATACTAGGCAATTTACAACCAGATATGTTGATGAGGGTGTTGAATAAATCAACCAGAAATGCAGAAATTTCCAAGGCTTATATGACCAAAGATAGTGTCCCAGTAGACATATTCGAGGAACCGCAACCTGATTGTCCATGCCCACTTTGTTCACCAGATGCTCATTGCTGCAACAACAACAACAACAACAACAACGATAATTACTGTCATTATCCTCAACTCGGGTATTATGACAATAACATATGCTTCCGCCAACATAACCAACATCACCAACCACTGGCATTGCCAATGCCACCATCGTCATTCCCGCATTGTCCTAATGACGGTGGTTACTCTGGTGGAATTAGCTATTACCCTTCGCTGTCACCACCTGCAATAGAATACCCATCAGCATGGCTACCACCAGTCCATGTTGAACCTTACTATGAAGATCATGAGTCTTCTGCTTGCAGCATCATGTGAACCACCAAGGGTTATATGGTCAACTGCTTTCCTTTTTTTTTTTATTTAAGGAATTATAGGCACATCATACCACTATTTTTAGGTACTGATGGCTTCTTTTGTTGTACCATTCCCGTTTATAGGGATCAGAAATAAACAGTATTCACATTTCATTTTCAAATTCCGGTCCTTCAGACGACATCTTTGTGAGATATTCAATTAACATATTGAGTAGATTTCAGCTTATATAGTAGTTTGACTATTAATATGAAATTAGAAATAAACAGTACTCAATTAACATATTTTAACCTAAATATCCATAAGTGATGTATTGATGTATTCATAAGATTAATTTACTGTTATACATGATTTTAGCCTAAATATCCATAATTTTAGCATGTAACACAATAAATTTTGGAAGAAATCTTCCTAATTAACATAATTAAAATAAATTCAAATTTTAAAAAGCATTATCCTTACTATATTCTATTCCATTTTGAATATGGAATATTCTATTCCTATTCAATATGCAATTTTTAAAAAAAAAAATCATTTACCGTGATTTTTTCAATTACACCAGTATCATGACACATCATATTGAGATGAAAACTGTGATGTCATCTTAGCGAAATTGGCTATTGCATTAAAGAAATATATGATGCGAAGGTTCGTTTGCCTAATCCGTATAAGCTCTATAGGAGGAATGTAGCTGAAAGCAATTCTCTTCAATCTTCTTTCAATAATATGTTGAATACTTAGCAGCTTTTTCCTTGGATGCTGGACATAACAGTCCATCCTACACCTATTCCTGTTATCACAGATGCCATGTATCAGCTCAGCAAAGGCCGCCAGCACCACCCGCTTGCGTAAAAGGGATTTACATCTCCACTTAAAAACCCATACCCTTAATCTTCTAAAATGATACTAACAATTCTCGATAAATGAAACCACTTAACACGACGGAGAAATTTACCTGTCATAGTGTCATGTGCCCAGATTTGGAGCCAAAGATGCAATAGGAGGACCTCGTGTATATCTCCATTGATCGCATGCTGAACACTTCTCCAGGCTTACGCAATTTTCTAACGTACATATTTTACATATCCATAGTTTATACTTCACTGACACATCCTTCGGCTTCAAGGTTTCACATGCTTCACAGACAAGAGCTAATGCCTGCAATAAATCAGTCTTTAGATAAAACGTTCTTTCAGAAGGGTATCTGAGTAAATAACGTTGCAGTTTCAAAATGACTCCGACAAACACTCGCATCTGAGTATCTGACACCTTACCTAAGTGGGAGTAAGACAGACTGAGTATGACAATAATACAAGAGCATAAACAATTATAAATATCACTCACAGGATTCAATAGTGTGCATGTTTCACAAGTCCACAAGTCAGATTCGCTGCTCTTGTTTGATGCAGTATGATTATTCATTAACCTAGAGGTAGATAAATCTTTGGATGGGCTGACAATATCAGGTTCGGGAACACTATTTCTGAGTGAATACGATGAACTTGGACAGGAGTCACGGCATCTTTTTCCCAGCCTTGTATCATGAATAATGGCAGAGGTGGAATTTACAGTACTTGTTAAATCTATGAGGTTGTCACCATAACTAGTACTAATTCTTTTCCGCGATGTCCCACTAGAGGAACTTGAACTAGGTATACTAGGCCCAACAAATGATACTGTTTCAAAGACGTCAGAATTTCCCTCATCTTCAGTATCAGTTCCAGCGAAAGATGACGCACACCAGATTTCATCTTGCAGTCTCCTTTCAGCTGCCATGGCAGCAGCTTGGGCAGGACTTAATGATGTCATTATGGTCTTATCACCACCTAGGCGCAAAGGTCCAGCTGGCAAAAAAGAATTAAGCTTCTGCCGTTTTTGTGCTGCAGCAAGTGATGTCTTGCGTAGGGAAGAAAGAGATGGTTTTCGAGAGGAACCACCTAACCGTTTTCCAGGTAGATTAAATCCTTCCCCTGTTCCAGTTAAACCCTTGGTCATCAACTCCTCGCATTCCTGCAATTGACAGCAAAAATAACAGGCAAGCAAAATAAACAAACCGGCTTTGTGTAAAATGTGGATTCATTTATCAGCTCAACCATATAACTCCAATCAGCAGTAGATCAGACACGAAAGTCGAGTCACAAAACTACTAACAAACTTCAAACTATAATCCATCAGAAGGTGAAGACATGACAGAAACTCCACTCCACAAACGAGAACTTTGCAGTAATAAAAAACGTAAAAAAAACTGTCGAGTAATAGCCATGTGGGATGAGATATTCCACAAACCGGAAAAGAAAACATGGCATGGAATACAAACATTATATCTGCAAAGTAACATCAGCCCCTCTTCCACTTTCCCTCCCACTTACCCCTCCCTCTTGCCTCTTTGTCTCACGTCACAAGCTTTTGACGGATTTTATCCGTCACAAATGAGAATTTGTGAAGTACGTTTATAAGTTGCATTAAAGCTCGGACATTTGAAGTTAATACAGACCTTTCTAAGTTGATCCCAGAGTTTATAAAAACTGGCATTATGAGGACCATGAGAATTATGACATAGCTCATGTAACATTGTATCTAAAACTCTATCAAATGGTAAGAATTCCATGTCATTATTCGGCTTCCGAAGCCGCAACTTCACCTCTATCCCTGCACCAACATTCAACCCCAATAGTTGTTTCCGCTTAGGACTGCAATTAATCAAACACCATCTGTTAATCCAGTGCTATTTTCTCAAGGAAAACCCAGCCAATCAAAACCACAATATCAAGGAGCACAAGGACAAATCATTTATAACCTTTCCATAATTCCATCACCGTATCAAAGGTAAACAAATGATTAGTGAGAAGTATTTCAATCGAGAGGTAAACAAATAATTAAGACGAATTATCGAACATGAACATGAAAAAGGAGGAACATCAAACATACAACATTTCAGAGAGGACTTTGACGCGCCAATTATGATTGCGCATTATAGGTTCGACTTGTTTTGCAATGCGTTCCATCATTTTCCGAGCTTCATCTTGTTTACCCTTTCTTTTCAACACTTTAATTTCCCACACTTTTTTCAAATTCCCCTCTTTCATTTTTAATTTCCCTGATCAAATTAGTTGTAAGAACCCTAGATTGATGAATTCAGGATCAATTGAATTGGGAATTGCTTTGAGCTTTGAGAGAGTGAATTGTTGTTAGGAGGAAACCAGGCGTTGAGAGGAAAGTGTTTCCGGATGTGTTCATGGGTTACTAGTGTAACACCCGTGAAAATTCACGGGGTTGTTCATTTCAATTTTTATAGAGAAAAATAATTAAGTTGTTAAATATGCTAATAACGGATGTGGTGTATAGGTAAATACTTTAATAAAAATAAATAAAAAAATCTATATATAATAAGATAAAAGTTTGTATTTTCAAATACAAAGTACTATAAAGTAGTATATAAAAACTGAAAAGTTTAAGAGAAACTCAAAGTTTCTCGAAAATCTACTTGTAAACAACACTACTTGTTATTGTAGACATGTCTTTGTCGTCATCTAAAATAAGGACTTTTATACCATCATTATTTGTAACCCGGGAGATAGTAACAGACAATTGTCCATGGGTGAAGATTGGTCTAGGAAGATAAAGACCAACACGGGATAGAGATTGTTCTTGACTCTTGTTAATAGTCATTGCAAAGCAAACTGCTAAAGGAAATTGTCCTCTTTCGAACTTAACGGGAAAGATGGACTACCTAAAAGATTATCAATTATAAATCACACCTTAAAACAATGAAAGAGTAGTTAAAGTCTAATAAAGATGAACATCGAAAACTAAGTAAAAATAACAAAAAACAAAAACTGAATACAAAAACAACAATAACATCTTAATTGCTCTTTAGAGTTATGGTGCTTAATTTAATTATTTCGAAGTGCGCGCGTATCATGTTTTAGACAAACATTCTAAATTTGCAATCATGTGGTAATTATTATTTTAGCAATCCTCTAAATTAAATTCCAAGTAATTCTGATAAAATGTAAATACAAAGTATAATTGTTTTATAATTACAATTATTTTGAAATTTGATTTTTTTTATAGTAATTGCATTAATAGTGCAAACTGATTTGATGTTGTATTATAATTGAATAATTTCGAGTGATAAACATTGAAGTGATCTAATTAAATTTAGGATAAATTACAAATAACCACCACGTATTTGCATATTTTTACGAATTACCACCATGTATTTGCTTTTTTACAAATAACCCCCGGACTTTTACGTATACTCCCCGATCACCACCGTATTTTAATCCCGAATTTTTTTTCTTCTTATTTTCCGTCTTGTGAAGTTACAATTTATGTAAAATACCCCTATTATCCTCCCCAATTACACAAACTAACCCCAAAAATCTACAACATACATACACAACAAGTGCAACACAGCCATATTCATCTTTCCCCAATTCCCAGATTAGATTACATTTCAAAACCCCCAAATTTCAAAAATCCCAAATCATTTTTCATAATTCCATCCAAACATAGGTTCCAATTAGGCAATTACTTGCACCTGCACCTCTTTACTCTTTTCTGCGACTCAGCCTAATGTTTGGTAAGGAACATGCCTTTCCCCTGATTTCCTGTGGTGAAACTTAGTTAGACTTGATTTTTTTTTATAAAAGGGAACACTAAAGGTACGTTTGTTCGGACAACTATTTTGGATGCTTCATAAAATTACAAACCTTACGAATAAAAAATGATTGACGGAGCTTATTTTTCATGATTAGTAGAATCTATTAGACATGTAACACACATAGACCAATTGAAATGGATTTTGGATTGCCCAAGAAACACATATGTGTCGCATGAAGCAGCTCAACAACCATCCGGAAAGACACAAATTTGTTGTCACGGGAAGAATACAGTCCACTAACTACACACATACATAAACACCCATATTTTGGATGGAATAATTTAGGGAATTTTGGAATTTAGGGCTTGAAATATAATTTAATTTGAGAAATTGGGGAAATATGAATATAAGTATGTCTGTATGTATGTGTCTAGAGTTAGTTTGTGTAATTAGGAGGGTAATATGGGTATTTTATATAAATTGTAACTTGACAAGACGGAAAATAAGAAGAAAAAAATTCGGGATTAAAATACGGTGGTGATCGGGGAGTATACGTAAAAGTATGGGGGTTATTTGTAAAAAAGCAAATACATGGTGGTAATTTGTAAAAAGACGCAAATACGTGGTGGTTATTTATAATTTATGCTTAAATTTATAGTATGAACGTCATGTATGTAATTGCTGCAGGTGAGGCATGTAATGCTATGGGTTTTTTATGTTGCTTAATTGTCTTTAGCGTAAGGTGATTTCGTGAACTATTTTCTTTCCACAGTTTCAAATCTCACATTATTTCCTTATAATTTCTTCTGTTTCATATCGAGTATATATATATTTCATTATAACCAATTTTAATTATATGTAAGTTTTATTCAAAAATCAATTCATATTGGTGTTGCTTAATTATATATTTCATTATAACCAATTTCACACTATTTCCTTATTCATTATAACCGCTTTGTTGCTTTTAGTTCACCGTTCCTTTAACTCATTAGTATAACATCCGTGAAAAATCACGGGGTTGTGTATTTTTTTTAAAAAAAAGACGACAAATTATAGTTATTATATAACCACTTTTTTTATTGAACATGTCTACTTTATGTCTTAAGAGTTGGAAGGCAACTGTGATTTTCGAGGAGTTTATGGAGAAAAAAAAGATATTTATAGCCTTTGAAATTTTTGAGCAACATTGAGAAAGTAAAAGGTTTTTTGAAGACAATTTGACAAGGTGGTTGGTTTCACAAAATTGATGATTAGTAGTTATTGGTATTTTGTAATTAATGTATGTTCACAAAAAAAAAAAAGGAAATAGAGTAAAATAAGAAGAAAAAATACCAGGAGAAAAGTATGAGAAAACGGCAAACAGTAGGACTCCATTATCAATGCAAGATTGAACGACAGAATGAATGATTTAATACTACAACATAGTAGCATACGGTACAACACTTTTTTATCTCATGGAAATGTAGGAAAGAGAAATTATTATTATTGGTTTCATGGGTATTCTGATGACTTGGGTATTGCACGGTTTTGGGAATTGTTACCCATATTAATTAATAAGATTATATTAATTACGCACGGTTAATTATGTGGTCCTCAATTAATTTCAGTTTTTACTTGTTTTAGTTTGCTGATATGGAGAGATGACCAACTCGGTTAAATATGATTGGTTTAAAAAAAACAAAAATTGTGAGATTGAATGAGAGACTTACATTAACCTAATTCTCAATCTACATTGTGCCACATAGGCAGTTTTCCAAGATTCTTTTATATATATAATGATAATGATTGGGTTGTCAAATCATAAATAAACGTATATAAATAACAAAACGTCTTGCTTGTGACGGAAACGTCTTCGAATTTGTCCGTCCTATATGAGAATTTGGGCTATTTGGTTTAAAATTAAAAATTTGTTTTAATGCAAATTTTCAACCGTAGTTAAATAAAATTATTTAAGATTTGAGATGCGGGAGCATAACAATTGACTACTAATCAAGTAAAAAATGTACGACAAAAATAAATCAAATTTATTTATTTTTACTTTTTATATTGAAAACATTCCGGAGGGATAATAGGCTATTATTATTGATGACGTGTTTGAGATGCGGGAGCATAACAATTGAGTACTAATCGAGTAAAAAACGTATTACGAAAATAAATCACATTTATTTATTTTAACTTTTTATACTGGAAACATACCGGAGGGTAATTGAATCATCTACTGTATTATCCACTTATCATTAATAATAAATAATAATAATAACCCCACCTGATCATCTCCGAACACCTAGATCTTATTGTTATTATGTAACAAATTACGGTTTTTCTAACGTGTAACACACGTTAGCACCCGTTAGAAAAACCGAAAACAGCTCACACTCAAAAAAAAATACAGACTAGTTGAAAACTATCCATGCCACAGTGATTTACTTGCAGCCTTCAATCTACGAGCTCTTCTTCGACGCACCATGAACTTGTTCACTAACCCAACAACATAGGTTTCAATGAAGAAAGCCCATTTAGTTACCCAAAACGGGTTACCCGACAACAGCATGTAACATCCCCATGCCAGACCCACCAAGGTCCCACCTCCATACCCGATTGACATTACTTCCCAAGGTGACAAGCTCAAAAACCCTCTGCTTGAAGACCCTTCATCCTCATCTTTTGTTTTCGAGGAGTCGGACAAATTTTGCCCACATTCGCGCAGTGGAAACCCGCATAACCCACCATTTTGCGCGTATGAGTTTGCTTGAAATGTGTCGAAATTGTTTGAATGTGGGATTTTGCCTACCAGTTGGTTGTTTGATACATTGAAAACACCCATAGATGTTAAACTTGCTAATTCTTGAGGGATTTCACCATTCAGGTTGTTTGTGGAAAGGTCTAACGAGTTTATCATCTTCAAATTCCCGAGTGATGTCGGGATTTTCCCTGTAATCTTGTTGTGTGACAGGTTAAGGCTGTGAATCATGACTAAATCTCCTACACACTCAGGAATCTCGCCAATAAAACCGTTGTTTGATACATCAAAAGTCGCGAGTGTGGTAATGATCTTCTGGTAATTCCTTTCAATTCCGCCAATAGATATAACCATGGAGTATGAATAACTTTCGCGGAACATGACAGCTACACCCGAACCCATGTAATGTCGTCCTTGTACCGTGATGTTCATCATTCCCTTGAAACCCCTGATGTATGCTGCTGGTATTTCCCCCTTGAATCGATTGCTTGAAAGGTCGAGAATTTGCAACATTGGAAACGGGTTTTTGATTTTTTGTGATATCGAGCCATGTAAGTTATTGTAGCTCAAATCAAGAACTTGGATTTGAGGGAGATTGTGTAACCAAAGGGGGAACTCATCCTTAAACTTGTTGCTTCTAAGATTAACATACTGTAAATACGTGCACCCGGCTAATGACTGTGAGACGGTCCCTTCCAGCCCGTTGTTACTTAGGTCTAGGTACTGTAAACTCGAGCATTTGGTAAAGTTTGAAGGTAATGTTCCGACAATGTTATTTGACGCTAAGTTTAGAACCATTAGATCGCGGCTCATGTTTCCTATACACTTAGGAAACGTTCCTCCTAAACTATTGTTAGACAAATCAAGTAATTCGAGGGAATTTATATCGCATATTGAGGGATTAATTGGACCGGAAAAGTTATTGTTCGCGGTGGCAAACCAAAAAACAGAGGTGGGTGGGATTGGGAGTGAACCATGAAACATATTCGAGGACAGGTCGATGAACGACAACATCCCTGTCCACGGAATATTTCTAAAGCTCCCTGTAAAAAAGTTGTTAGAAAGATCTACTGCTTGTAAAGTATCCTTCCCTTGTTCTAACAGCCATTTTGGTATTTTGCCACGAATATTGTTATTTGATAGGTCGAGGTAGTTCAATATCGACTGGTTTTTTAAGAGGTCGGGTATTTCATTCAAGTTGCAAGAAGAAAGCGCTAGTCCATATATGACCGGCCAGATGCTCAAACTATTCCGATCATTACTAGCTCGTGTCGAAACTGTAAGATTATTATGTGACAAGGTAAGGAGCATTAGATTTGGAAGTCTTTCGAAAATGTCGTACAAACTAACGTTTCCTGTCAAACTGTTTGATACTAGATCAATAATTTGAAGATTAGGGCTTATAATTTCTTGAAAAAACTTACTTGGTTCACCAATTAATTGGTTGTTGGTCATCCTCAAATCTTCTAATTTGGGAATTCTCCAAATCCAAGACGGAATTTCCCCTTGAAGATGGCAGTCCGAAAGATGTATTACCCTTAGAAGTTTGTACGGGGCACGACCAGGTGAAGCGGGTATTTGTGACGAGAAATTCACGGAGACAAGACCGAGGTAATTTAAAGGGCTACTCCAATTATATAATCGGAAATTGGAATAAATAGCGGGATTAGCTCCAACTTCAAGATACTCTAACCGCGGTAAGTTGAGTATAGTAAAAGGTAATTCCTCTACTAGTCCACAGCTAAATAGTCCAAGATACTCTAACGAAGTTAAGTTAGTAACTGACTGAAATACTGCTGAATCAAATTTAGTGAATCCAAGCTCTAACCATCTTAAACCCGTCATATTGTTTATAATCATATCAAAATTCGGCATTGTTATGATATTAGCCAAAAGATCGAGTGTTTCAAGTTTCGAAAGCTGTCCCAACTCTTGAGGGACTTGACCGACGAAACCCGAGCCAGAGAGGTTAAGATGTTTCATATATGAAAACTGGCCAAATTTAGGTGAGATTAAAGACCCTGCAAAGTAATTAAAGGCTAGATTAAGCGACTCGAGATGATTAAGGAGAAAGAGGGTACTATTATCTCCAATGGCTCCCATGATACCGCCACTGCTGAGGTCCATAGACGTAACTCGATAAGTCGTTTCATGGCAAGTTATTCCAACCCATTTGCAGCAATCAGTATCTTTGTTCCATGATGTAGCTAAACCGAGACCCTCCGTGGTGAATGAATCTTTAAACCCGAGTAATGCGACACTATCATCGTTAAAACATCGGTGTTGTGAAGTGTTATTTGGAAAATGGGAAGCATGTTTTGCATAAACTAGAGTATATGAAAGGAAGAAGAAATAAGTTGCTAAAAATGATTGTTTGTTCATTGTTGACTCTGTTTTGCTAAATGTTAGGTGCCAGAGTTGCTTTCTTTATAGCAACTACCTTTACAGTAGGTCTGGTCGAAGACAGATATATCCGTCACAAGCTGAAAACGGGCATATCCGTCACAAGTTGTATACGGGTCACGTAATACCCATGTTGATAGTAGCATTATGCTTTTGTCTTATTTAACCACCTGATTATTGTTTAACTCGTCGTCAATTTGTGACGAGTATGTCCGTGTCTAATGAGAATTTGTGCTACCTTTATTAGTAGAGATTATTGTGCATCATACTCCATCTTTCAACGAAACTACTTTTATTATTTGTTTTTTTTAGAAAGGTAGATTATATATTTAAAAAAAATGCTATGACCGCGTTGTATCTCAGATTCTCAGTTGAACCGAGGTCAAACATCGACCGATCTAAAAGTTGCTCGCCCTTGACAGGTGAGATTTTCGAAATTTACCATTTTTTCGCCCCCTAAGAGCGAAGCCTGACTTTAACACTGCATAAAAAGACCCTAAGTTGAATCAACTAGGGTTGGTTAAATGTGTGGGTTGACCTTGGCAACTCGGACCCAATCCGCCACTGAACCCGGATCTAACCCGCCCCGTCTCACCCGGATCCAAACCTATCCCGGCCCTTGTGTGAAGTAACCGGGTCCGGGTCCGGGTCCAATTTCTGGAGCCTTGCCCGGAAGCTGATCCGTAGACCTGCCCAAAACCGGCCAGACCCGCCCCAACCCGCCCTAGTCCTGCCCCCAACCCGCCCCGGGCCGGGTCCGGGTTACACTTCCCAAGAACCGGGCCCAACCCATCCTGGATCCGTCTTGACCCCGGGCTGTGTCCAGGTCTCCTACCTTGAACTCGCACCGCCCCTCGGCCCGTCCTGGACCCGGTCGACCTGCACCATTGACCACCCCTAGAATCAACTAACCAACAACACGTAATATTATAGATATGAATACAATAATTACTGTATAAAACGGTATTCCATGTAAGATACCCTTATTTTACAATACAATTTAAGTACTCCCAAGTTGACAATTATCCATGTAAAGCCAAGAGATTATTTGTTATTATTGGGTGTCTAATTGTCCAAGAGCAGTTGAGAAGCCAGTGTCACGACTCATGAGTATAAACGTAGTTGTCACTTAGCTTGACTTGATATAATAAGATATTCTCGCCAAAGTCACCCCCGTAATTTGAAACACAATACACGTTTCCGACCTCAAATGTAGTACCTCCAATTTTTTTTCTTTTGAGAATATATGTATTTATTTTGATTTTTGAATTCATTGGCTCAAACTTTATTTGTTTTTGACAAATGTGTATTTTTTTGAGCATATTAAAATTTATAAGTTAGCTTTTAGATTTTTTCCATCATAACTCAAATTCAACTAAACTTATATGTAATATTTTTGAGTTTTACTGTGATTTTTTAGAGTTTAATGTTTAAATAAATAAACTCAGAAATTTTACAGAAAAACTCATAATTTCTAAAACAAAACTCAAAAACTTTACTATACTGCTAAAATCTATAAAATTGGAGGCAATACATCGGATGTATCATCCACTTACTAGCTTACTGCTTTTTTTCTAATAGAAATATTAAAATACAATCATAAAATCATGAATCAAGTATATTCGTGATCGAGTCTTATTTCTCTTATACATTCTTATATGTTAGTAAGTAAGATAAATCATTAAATGGCCAAAATTAATAAAAATAAGACATAAAATTCATAAATTAAACTGAAAACCAAATACCGTATATACAGAAACTTTGTATCGAATAAGTATTATAAAAATGAGAATTTGAAAATCGGATATCTATACAGTCCAGAAAACCGTATTGAATATACGGTTTGGCTCACCCCTGCCTACCAAGGAAATTTACTTGCAGCCTTCTGTCTGCGAGCTCTTCTTCGACGTTCAATAAACTTGTTCACTAACCCAATGACGTATGTTTCAATTAAAAAAGCCCATTTAGTTACCCAAAACGGGTTACCCGACAACAGCATGTAACATCCCCATGCCAGACCCACCAAGGTCCCGCCTCCATACCCGATTGACATTACTTCCCAAGGTGACAAACTCAAAAATCCTCTGCTTGAAGACCCTTCATCCTCATGTTTCGTCTTCGAAGAATCGGACAAATTTTGCCCACATTCGGGCAATGGAAACCCGCATAACCCACCATTTTGCGCGTATGAGTTTGCTTGAAATGTGTCGAAATTGTTTGAATGTGGGATTTTGCCTACCAGTTGGTTGTTTGATACATTGAAAACACCCATAGATGTTAAACTTGCTAATTCTTGAGGGATTTCACCATTCAGGTTGTTTGTCGAAAGGTCTAAGGAGTTTATCATCTTCAAATTCCCGAGTGATGTCGGGATTTTACCTGTAATCTTGTTGTGTGACAGGTTAAGGCTGTGAATCATGACTAAATCTCCTACACACTCAGGAATCTCGCCAATAAAACCGTTGTTTGATACATCAAAAGTCGCGAGTGTAAGAATGATCTTTTCATATTTTCTATCAACACCGCCAATAGGTATTACCATGGAGTACGAATAACCATAATGGATATTGCTACTAACGGAAGAACCCATGTAGTGTCGTCCTTCGACAGTGATGTTAATCATTCCCTTGAAAGCCTTGATGTAAGTTGCTGGTATTTCGCCAGTGAATCTATTGCTTGAAAGGTCGAGAATTTGCAGCATTGGAAACGGGTTTTCTATTTTGTTCGAGATTGAGCCGTGGAAACTGTTGTGGCTCAAATCAAGGGCTTGAATGTAAGGAAGACTGTGCAACCAAAGAGGAAACTCATCCTTAAACTTATTATTTCTAAAATTAACATGCTGTAAATACTTGCACCCGGCTAATGACCGTGAGACGGTCCCTTCCAAGCCGTTGTTACTTAAGTCTAGGTACTGTAAACTCGAGCATTTGGTGAAGTTTGAACGCAATGTCCCGACAATGTTATTTGACGCTAAGTTTAGAACCATTAGATCAAGGCTCATGTTCGCTATACACTTAGGAAACGGTCCCCCTAAACTATTGTTAGACAAATCAAGTAATCGGAGGAAATTTATATCACATATTGAGGGATTGATTGGACCGGAAAAGTTATTGTTCGCGGTGGCAAACCAAACAACTGTGGTTGGTGGGATTGGGAGTGAACCATGAAACATATTCGAGGACAGGTCGATGAACCACAACCCTTTCCATGGAAGATTTTCCAAGCTCCCGGTTAAAAAGTTGTTAGAAAGATCTAGTACTTGTAAAGTTTCCTTCCCTTCTTCTAACAACCATTTTGGTATTTTGCCACGAATATTGTTATTTCCTAGATCGAGGTCACTCAAGTACGATTGGTTTTTCAGAAGGTCCGGTATTTCATTCAAGTTACAATTAGAGAGTCCGATTGAGACTATCAACGGCCACGTTTTCAAACTAGTATCACTATTGGCTCTTGTCGAAACAGTAAGGTTATTTTGCGATAAGCTTAGGAAGCGGAGATTGGGAAGTCTATTGTAAATTTTGTACAAACTAATGTTTCCTGTGAACCTATTCATTGCTAGATCAAGAATTAAAAGACTAGTAGTACTTGTAATCTCTTGCAAGAACTTACTTGGATTACCAGTTAATTGGTTGATGCTTAACCTCAATTCTTCCAATTTCGGAATGCTAAAAATCCAAGATGGAGCGTCCCCTTGAAAATTGCAGTCGCCGAGATGTAATACCCTTAGAAGTTTGTACGGAGCTGGACCCGGTGATGAGGGTATTTGCGACGAGAAATTCACCGAGACAAGACCGAGGTAAGTTAAAGGGCTACTCCAATTATATAATGGGAAATTGGAATAAATACCCCAATTAGATCCAACATCAAGATACTCTAAGTAGGGTAAGTTTAGTATACTGAAAGGTAATTCCTCTGCTAAGCGACTACCAAACATTGAAAGATACTCTAACGACGTTAAGTTAGTAACTGACTGAAATACTACTGAATTGAAATAGGTGGCACCAAGATCCACCCGCTTTAAACCCGTCATATTGTTTATAATCATGTCAAAATTCGGCATTTCCATGCCATTCCCAGAAAGATCAAGTGTTTCAAGTTTCGAAAGCTTACTCAATTCTTGAGGGACTTGACCCCCGAAAAATGAGTAAGAGACGTTAAGCTGTTTCAAATATGAAAACTGGCCAAATTTAGGTGAGATTAAAGACCCTGCAAAGTAATTATCAGCGAGATTAAGAGACTCGAGATGATTAAGGAGAAAGAGGGTACTATTATCTCCAATGAAGCCCATGATACCGCCATTGCTGAGGTCGATAGACCTAACTCGATGAGTTGTTTCATGGCAAGTTATTCCAACCCATTTGCAGCAGTCAGTATCTTTGTTCCATGATGTAGCTAAGCCGAGTCCCTCCGTAGTGAAGGAAGCTTTAAACCCGAGTAACGCGATACTGTCATCGTTAAAACATCGGTGTGGTGAAGTGTTATTTGGAGAATGGGAAGCATGTTTTGCATAAACTAGATTATATGAAATGAAGAAGAAATAAGCTGTAAAAAATGATTGTTTGTTCATTGTTGACTCTGTTTTGCTAAGTGTTAGGTGCCAGAGTTGCTTTCTTTATAGCAACAACTACCTTTGTTACTACGTAGTATACATTATTGCATCACAAATTCTTATTTGCAACGGCATTATCCGTCGCAAGCTTGTGACGGATACCATTTGCTCTCACAAAATACCCACTTTTTCTCTCTCTCCAACACTATTCATGTGGTCCCCTTTCTCCACTAACTTATTTTCTACCCATTTTATCTCACAAAATATCCGTCACAAATAACGACCCGTCGCAAGCAAGACTTACTATTATTGTATATCATACTTGATCTTTCAACGAAACTACTCTTGTTATTTATATTTCTAAAACTTTTTTAAAACTCCAATTGAAATAGGAGTACTCTTTAAATCACTTATTATTTCTGCTGTTTTTAATGTTTATTTATATTTGTCTGCATATTTATACTTTCTAAAGTATAAATTGGCTAACTCACTTATGAAATAAGTTCAAAAACAGATAAAATAAGTCATTGAAATTGTAGTTTAAAACACTTTTAGAAAAAAAATGCAATTTAAGAAAATATTTTAGTAATTTTATATCTAATTAACTAAAAACAATATGACCATGTTGCATCCTAGTTGAATGAGAGGTCAAACATTGGCGGATCTATAAATTTTCCTTTAGAGTTTGCGGTAAATTTATACTCGTAGGACGATCTTACACGTAAAAGGCCACATACTGAATCAACTAACCAATCAAACATAAATAATACAAATCAAAATATAGTAACTATTATATGAAACGGTCTCATAATGTAAGACGGTATGTTGTAATTTAACTTCTCCCAACTTGACACTTCTATAGTTATATCAATCATGAATCATCGGTCTCACAATGTAAGACGGTATGTTGTAAAACCAAAAGATTATTCGTTATCATTGGTGGTCGAATTGTCCAAAAGTAGTTGGAAAGTCAGGTTCACGACTCATAGGTATGAACTTAAATGTCAAAGTCATAGTCTTTCCTTAAAAATTAAAATATGATACTCTCACCAAGTCATCACTTAGTATAATTGGTATAATAAATTGCTTGTTTATAGTGTTGGCTATTTAGGTTTTGATAAAAAAAATTATAAATCACAAATTCTTATTTGCAACGGCACTATCCGTCGCAAGCTTGTGACGGATACCATTTCCTCTCACAAAATACCCACTTTTTCTCTCTCTCCAACACTATTCATGTGGTCCCCTTTCTCCACTAACTCATTTTTTATCCATTTTATCTCACAAAATATCCGTCACAAATGGTGACCCGTCGCAAGCAAGACTTACTAATTATAAATTGTTTGTAGTGGTGGCTAATTAATTAATTGCCTCTACGTCCCAACTCGATCAATCATGGGTAGACCATACTAGGAATGAGAAAAAGGCTCATATGACCCAATCTTTATTATAGACCGCTTCATATCGGAAAAAACTAAATATTTGTATCAAGCCAAAAAAAACTTTAAATTGGACACTTATATTTGTAATACTCGCCCTTTCTAGCCGAGGAGTACATCAAGGTTGGGGAGATGTCCCAAGATGAGGTAGCTCGATTAATCAAGCAAAATGAGACGCTCACCGAGGCCTTAAAGAATGTAGGGAAGGATATGGAGGCGGGAGTCTATGCCTCAAAACTCACTATTTCCATATCAGTCCGTTTTTTGTAAGACGGACATACCCGTCGCAAGCTTGCGACGGACCAAATATCAGTTAAATGGGTCGAATACATACCACTTGTGGCTGATAGATGGAATGTACACTACATAACAGTTAAAGAACAAAACATAGACAACATGTTAACAAACATAAGCATAATGTTAACAAACTTAAGCATAATGTTAACACAATCGAAGGGAAACATAATTACAAATGACAACTACAAATCAGTCTAACAACATGTGTAATATATATGCACATAATACATAAGTATATCAACATCTAATTACACAGCATAAATTTTCGTATGTTAACTAACTAAACCATAATGTCAACACTACTGAGGGTAAACATAATGACAAAAGGTAACAACAAAGCAGCATAACCATGTGTACGTAATATATAACATTATGTAACGTATACACATAACAGTTAAAGAATAGAACATATCTACTTAACAAAAAAAAAATATATGTCGGCAAAATAAAGAACATTGTAGTCATCATACATAATGCCTAAATATATCAACATTAAAACACAAACATCACACATTTGCGAGATCTTATTTGTTAGTAAATCTGACCCAGGCCCATTTTGCTATAATATGGTACCTATTTGGCCCGTCGCAAGCTTGCGACGGGTATGTCCGTCTTATATAAGAATTTGTGTTCCATATTTAGGTTCAACCCGACTACTTATGACAGCAGGGCGCGCCAAACTTACTCGACAACTACATAGGGAAATGAAAAGTGTGCTAAAATGGTTAATTATTCAAAAGTGCTTAAAGTAGTACATGTTGCATTTTCATTTCGAGAATTATAATTAATTTTTTTAAATAATCATTTCGAAATATCCGACTATCAACAAGAACGATTTTATTTATTTATTGTAACAAGAACGTAACAACTCCCTTGCTTGTTATGCCCTCTAGGAATAATACGCGTATATGTGAAAGGCAATAAACAAGGAGAAGATTCTAGAGCAACATTAACCTAGCTATTTCCCTATTTCTCAAAGTCAAAGAGTCTTCCACTGTCGCAAACTGAAGACCGATAAACTTTTCTCATAATAAAGTAAATAAAAGAACAAGTGGGAGAAAATAGAGCATTTTATCATCACAAATTCTTATTTGCAACGGCACTGTTAGTCAACATAATATTGTGTAAATATTCTGTGAATATTTAGTATCCTTAAGTAGTTTTATACTATCCTAACTTAGTTTATCTTATCCTAGTTTATAGCCTTGTAATAAGGATCTTGTTTGTATCTTTGACTATTTATATCAATGCAAGATAACAAACCCTCTCAGGGGATTACGACTATTGACATGGTATCAGAGAAAAACGATAGCCTCTCGACCTATCGTCTTTGATTCCTGACCTGTGCCTCTTGAGCCCTATTTTTCGAAATAGCCTCACGCACCTAAAGCCTCACGCTATAACCATGACCAACGACAAAGTTCCTTCCCCAAAACCCGGCTTGCATCCCGTGTTTACCGTCTCCAATATCCAAAATAAGATTCGTGTTCTTGACGGCACGAAGGTTACGTATGCGTCGTGGGTTCGCTTATTTAAACTTCATGCCCGGGGTTATAAGGTTCTGTCACACATTGATGGCACACCTGCCCCTGCCGCCACGGACGACTCCTATGAGTCGTGGTATGAGGTCGACGCACATGTACTTCAGTGGATATACGGTACGTTGAGTGACGACCTTCTCCCCCGTGTTCTTGAAGACGAATCCACTGCCCGTCAGGCTTGGGTTCGCGTTGAAAACATCTTCAATAATAACAAGGGAGCTCGCGCCGCCGCTCTCGAACAAGAGTTCAATGCTCTTCGTCTCGCCAATATGCCTTCGCTAGAGGCCTACTGTCAACGCCTCCGCGAAATAGCCGGTATGCTTAAAGATGTTGATGCCCCTGTCACTGACCGTCGGCTCGTCATTCAACTCGTTCGCGGCCTCCCGAGTGAATACGATACCGTTGCATCCTACATCAATCAGACTTTGCCCAACTTCGAAACGGCCCGAAGTATGCTCGAACTAGAAGTTCACCGCAAAACAGGCCGTGATGACACAGCTACTGCACTTGCTGCTCCCGCTGTTCCCGCCGCTGACGCCTGGGACGACTCACATCCTAAGGCCGCATCCGGACCCACCCGTCAGCAGTCCAACAATAACAGGTATAACCGTCGTTCCTCTAATAATAATAATTCTAATAATAATGGCCAGCAGAAACAGGGCAATAATCGACAAAGCAAAGACACCCATGCCACTGCCACTACTGCCCCGTTGCTACAGTGGACTCCACCGACGGCTTGGCCGTCCCCCTGGACTCCGCCACCCTGCCCTTACCCCACCTATCCGGGATGGGCTCAACCATGGCCTCCGTATGCTACCCCACAACGAAGTCAGTCATACAATCGGGGTAATTCATCTCGCTCTCAAGGCCAAGCCTATGTCATGGAAACCGAGGCCCCTCAACCAACTGATTTATCTCAGGCCTTTCAAGCGCTATCTGTTCAGTCGCAGCAAGTCGATCCCTGGTACATGGATACTGGCGCATCGTCGCATTTGACCTCTGACCCAGGTATGATTTCTGCTCCGTTTAATACGAGTAATATTCGTTCTATCTATGTCGGCAACGGCAATAGCATTCCAGTCACGGGCTCGGGCACCTCAACGATAAAAACTAATTCCCGTACCCTTCACCTTCACCAAGTCCTGCACACCCCAAAAATAATTAAAAACTTAATATCAGTGCGCCAATTCACCAAAGAAAACAACGTAAGTGTCGAATTTGATCCATTTGGTTTTTCTGTGAAGGATATTCCGACTGGGACAATGATTTTCCGGAGTGACAGTGACGGCGAGCTCTATCCCGTGTCCACCAAAGCCACAACCCAGCCGTCTCGCAACACCTCTTCAACACCACACGCCTTAGTCACCTCTAGCCACGACACATGGCATTCTCGTCTCGGCCATCCCGGAAGTTCTATTTTGCATTTATTACATTCCAATAAAAATATTACTTGTACTAAACTCTCTGCTTCTAATAATAGCATTTGTTCTTCCTGTCAAATAAGTAAAAGCACTAGGCTTCCATTTCATGATTCTCACTCTCAAACTATCGCTCCTTTTGATATAATACATAGCGATCTCTGGACGTCACCTATTTTGAGCAAAACTGGTTTTAAATATTACATGGTATTAGTCGATAATTTTACCCAATTCGTATGGGTTTATCCCATCAAATTTAAGTCACAAGTTTTCGATAAATACCTACAATTTCATCAATACGTCCTCACACAATTCAATCGAAAAATCAAAACCTTTCAATGTGATATGGGTCGCGAGTTTGACAATAATAAATTTCAAGAATTTGCCCACAAACACGGCCTCACCTTTCGTTTTTCGTGCCCTCATACATCACCTCAGAATGGCAAATCCGAGCGAATGATCAAACGCCTCAATGCTATCATGCTCGCGTTACTTCACCACGGCTCTGTCCCACCAGAATATTGGGTGGATGCCTTACACTCTGCCACTCATTTACATAACATTCTGCCCACATCCACACTCAAATTCCAAACTCCCACTTCAGCCCTTTACCTCAAACAACCATCGTATGACCATCTACGTGTCTTCGGATGCGCTTGTTACCCAAATCTCTCGGCCACAATGCCCCACAAACTCGCCCCTCGATCTGTCCAATGTGTGTTTATCGGTTATCCCCCCAATCAGCGTGGTTATCGCTGTCTTGAAGTGTCCACGGGTCGTATTATAATCTCGCGTCACGTCATTTTCGATGAAAATTGTTTTCCTTTTGCGGGAACTGCTCACACCTACAATTTCCTCCACTCCCCTACTGATGATAACCCACTCCTAATCCACTCCATCACCGACCCCCATCCAACCCACCACGACCACGACCCACAGCCACCAACCTCCCCCCGTACACCTACCTACCCAAACCCACCCTCACCTGTCCCTTCACCCTCACCTCACCCCTCTACCCCTGACCAAACACCCTCCCCCGTGCTACACCCTGCCACGAACCCCCCTGACCCACCTTCCACCTCAAACGCTTCCGCTCCCTCCCCTCCACCACCACCACCCCCACCCCCACCTCCACCCCGCCCCATGCGCACCATGTCCACTCGTGCCATGAATGGCATATTCAAACCTAAGGCCCTTACCGCCTCCACCACAATATCACCCGTTCCCAAATCCCCGAACCTTGCACTTGAGGACCGTAACTGGAAATTAGCTATGCAAGACGAATTTACCGCATTACGGAACAATCATACGTGGGACTTGGTCCCTCGCCCTAACGATGCGTCTGTTATTCGTTGTATGTGGTTGTTTCGACATAAATTTCATGCAGACGGCACTCTTCAGCGCTACAAAGCACGTCTTGTTGCAAATGGCAAGACTCAACAAATTGGAATAGACTGCGAAGAGACATTCAGCCCGGTAGTGAAACCCACCACCATACGCACCGTACTCAGTCTCGCCGTCTCCAAACATTGGCCCATTCATCAATTGGATGTCAAGAATGCTTTCTTACACGGGCACTTGGATGAAACAGTGTATATGCATCAACCTCCGGGATTTGTGGACCCCGCGGCTCCTTCTTACGTGTGTAAACTCCGAAAATCCCTCTATGGTCTTAAGCAGGCTCCTCGGGCCTGGTATCATCGGTTTTCCACGTATCTTTTGTCCACAGGTTTCACTAGCAGCGTGTGTGACCCGTCCTTGTTCATACTCACCACGGCCAAAGCTACTGCATACTTGCTGCTCTATGTCGATGACATAGTCATCACCGCATCCGATAATGTCATTCTACGGTCTGTTATCAATCGCTTATCCACGGAATTTGCTATGACCGACCTTGGCGAATTGCATCACTTCTTGGGCATTAAGGTTAGTCGCACCACTCATGGGTTATTCCTGTCTCAAACTCAATATGCTAAAGATATTATTAAACGTGCAAATATGAGCAATTGCAAGCCAAGTATGACCCCTGTTGAACCAGGCTCGAAATTAAGTGCCACATCCGGCCCAACAGTTGAAGACCCCGCCTTATATCGCAGTTTAGCCGGTGCACTTCAATATCTCACCATCACTAGACCCGACATATCCTACGCAGTACAACAGGTGTGTCTCTTTATGCATGATCCACGAGCGCCGCACTTGCAATTTTTAAAACGGATACTCCGTTATATTCAAGGCACTCTTGATCACGGTCTCACCCTACGTCCCTCTCGGTCTCATGCTTTAACTGCTTATTCCGATGCCGACTGGGCCGGTTGTCCCGACTCTCGTCGTTCGACCTCAGGGTACTGTGTATTTTTAGGTAATAACCTCGTATCTTGGTCTTCGAAACGGCAAGCTACAATATCAAAATCTAGTGCCGAAGCCGAATACCGTGGCGTTGCTAACGCCGTAAGTGAAACTAGCTGGATCCGTAACCTCCTGCTTGAATTAAATATGCCTCTACAACGGTCCACTATAGTATTCTGTGACAACATATCCGCGGTCTACCTTTCGGGAAACCCCGTTCAGCATCAACGTACCAAACATGTCGAGATAGACATACATTTTGTGCGCGATAAAGTCAAAATTGGCGAAGTTCGGGTTTTACACGTGCCTTCAGAACATCAGTATGCAGACATCTTTACAAAAGGCTTGCCTCGTCACTTATTTACTCGGTTTCGAACCAGTTTGAGCGTCCTTCCTCATACCGCTCCAACTGCGGGGGTGTGTTAGTCAACATAATATTGTGTAAATATTCTGTGAATATTTAGTATCCTTAAGTAGTTTTATACTATCCTAACTTAGTTTATCTTATCCTAGTTTATAGCCTTGTAATAAGGATCTTGTTTGTATCTTTGACTATTTATATCAATGCAAGATAACAAACCCTCTCAGGGGATTACGACTATTGACAGGCACTATCCGTCGCAAGCTTGTGACGGATACCGTTTTCTCTCACAAAATACCCATTTTTTTTTTTCTCTCTCCAACACTATTCCTGTGGTCCCCTTTCTCCACTAACTCATTTTGTATTCATTTTATCTCACAAAATATCCGTTACAAATGGTGACACGTCGCAAGCAAGACTTACTATTTTATCATATTACCACCTCCACAATATAAGAGGGTCAATACCAATATTCAGCTTATAACCGATAATATCCGTCTTCAACGAAAATTTGTGTCAAGTCTGTAGTCCACCACTCATACCTGCTCCCATACCACGGTAGGCGTCAATCATTAATTGTTTTCGCAAGTAATTCGTTTACAGCCGTGTACGTGTTATATATTTCTTGCACCCCAAGCCATTAATTTATTCATGCAAAAGCTATACGCTAAGATATTTATTATTTAATTAGTTTCATTTCAAACTATTCACCTATAAATACCGTGACCTCTCTAACCATATACCTTGCTTTAAAACAATAACACCTAATAATAATACAATTGTTATTACGTACCAAATATGGTGCTACTCAACTTTGCATTCTTGTCTCACCTTATAACCGTTACGACACAAAATACGGGTCGTCTTGAAGATTGTAAAAAGTTTGATTACGAGAAGAATAACGCGAGTAGTGAATTTCGGATGCCTCTTAATTATCCGAGGTATAGCAAGGAAGATTACGCGAAAATGGAAGAATGGAAGGTTGATATGTTGCTTAGGCAATACGGCCTTCATAATCATGTCAATGGTACGCTTGAAGAGAAGAGAGGGTTTGCTATGGGAGCATTCTTGTGGCCGAATCAACTCTAATTTCCTTAATTAATGTGCTTCTTTAATGTATAATTAACGTTAGAGGTTATATTAAGGCTTAATATATATCATGGATTATTGTTACTTTACATTTGTCAATTCTAGTTATGTATTTATTTTCATAGTTTCATACTATTATAATTAAACCACAAAGACGATTATACAATCAGATGTATAATAGCATCGTACAACTATGGTATATTTTATTAAGTTTATGTGTATTTTTGTTGAGCTTTTAAACTGTTTTGACTTATATTTTAGTTTTTTTTTTATTAAAATTAAAATATAGTTCAACTTATATGTATTGTGTTTTAGTTGTATAATAATTTTTCGATTCTCAATATTTTCTTAAGGAGTTCATAAATTTTAACATATAACTCATATTCTTTCTAATAATAAAGTTCGAATTTTCTATTAAAAAGCTCAAAATATGTACAAAAAATTGTAAACCTCTGGTAGTATAATCCGCTTATGGTAAATAAACTCTCTCTAATTTATAGGCTTTGTTATTTGACAATCGGCATAAGCAGATTTATAATAGCAGATTCATAATAGCAGATAACATATTATTTAACATGTGCATTAGTATTCAAGTGTAGCAATTCCCTAGTCACTAACAAAGCTATGAAGGTTTTAGATCCTTAACTAGTGTAACACCCGTGAAAAATCACGGGGTCGTGTATACTAATTTTTAAAGATGACTATAAATCATTATATTACCAATTCTATTTATTCGAACATGTGTACTTTTTAAAAATAAAAAATAAATAATATAATATATATATATTAAAATATATATACGGATTTTATATATATTAAAAAATATATATATACGGATTTTATAACAAAATTATAAAAAAAAATTCAAAATTAAGATAATTAAGTTCTATATACTACAGAAAATGAAAATTATAGTCAAGATTGTGGTTATATTAGTTGAATCAAATTGTTAGATTTATAAGACAAATAGTTAAGAGAATGAAAGAACAAATAAATTAAAATAAAAGATAAATTAACTTTAAAAAGGTTCTAGTACAAATTAAAATAGAATACTATATCAAATAAGGAAAATCTAAGACAAATTTTAGACAAATAGCCCTAATGTTTAGTTGGGTAAGTCTAACTCCATATTTGAGTTGACTAATAGCAAGATCGTTTGTTCATTTGAGTTGCGACTTGAGAATATTTCACAAATTTTGTTTTACAGGTTTAAAGATGCAAGATGAAGAGAAAAGTATTAAAGTGTCGGGATTATAAGGAATAAAAAGATAGCTGCAACCGGGAAAATTATTTTAACAGCCATTATTTTATAATCTTATTTTAAATTAATATTGCAGCTATTAAAGATTATGTGATTACGTGACTGAAGATTGGTAGGCTAAGATTAGGTGATTATGTTAAAATTGGCAGCTATTAAAGATTGAAAGATATGTGACATATTGATTAAAAAAAGAAATCTTAATATCACAAATCTTTGCTTAATTAATAAAAAAATCACGCATGAAAAAATCACGCAAGAAATCTTTCCTTATTAACATATTGATTACGTGACATATTACGTGACATATTGATTAAAAAAAGAAATCTTAATATCACGGTTGCTGACATGGCTAATTTTAATTGGCCGAGAAAAACTGAAATTGTGAGAGTGAATGCGAGGGCTTGAAATGTGGTTTTCTGAAACCACATTGCGCCACGTCAGCGATTATACCTAATTCTTTAATATATATAAAATGATGATTAGACATTTCTAATTAACTGTTAAATTACTTGTTAATTTAGTTTTTTCTAAGATCCAGTATATCGGTACATGCATGCTTATAAAATTATTTAAGTTAGAGTATGAAATATTTTTTTTGATAAAAGTGCATTTTAATAGAGTAACTTCAAAAGTTATATATAAAATGAAGTTAATTTAGAAAACTAGTACTAAGTATGTAAAAGAGAGTTGTTGTTAATTCCCTATTTTATTCCGTAATCAATTAAAATCGGTTTATACTCATAAAAAAAATGCAAAATATTATTACAGATGAGCAATCTTTCATCTGAAATAAAACAAACTAAGTGTAGCCACTTTATGATAAAATGTTACTATTTTTTGATAAAATGTTATCATCATTTGCAGGGTAAAAGTGATAACTTCAGTTAAAATGTTTTGTAATTAAATAGTTACATTTTATTAAAAAAACTAGTAACGTTTAATCCATTTTATTTTCATATTTAGACTTATTGAAAATGAAATCGGTTTGGAGAGTTTAGAATAATACCTGGCAAACGGGTCATTCGGTTCAGTTTCGGATCGACTTAAATCGGTTCGATTTAATTCAGATTGAATTTAGTTTCAATTTTAGTTCGACTTTGATCGGGTTCGCTACATTTATTAGCAACTTGAATCGGTTTATAATATTTTGAGTTCAGTGCGATACGGGCCGAGTTTAATTTATATCAATTCAGTTGAGTTTTGGGTCATAGTTTTCTAAAATTGAGATTAAGGGGTTGTTTGGTTGACACTTTAAAAACACGTGAATTGCAAAATTCCATGATTTGCAAAAACATGGGTTGTTTGGTTGCCATAATTTTTGTAAAATGTCAATGCCTACATAATGTAGGAAGTTGCTTACCCACTCCCCCCCCTTGGTCATTCGAAGTTCCTGTGGAATTTAATCCTACATGCGCAACCAAACACTTTTCTCAAATTCACTCGAATTGAATGTGGAAACTTATTTCCCATGAATTGTAAATTCCTAGGAAAATTAACTTTCCGAATCAACCAAACGACTCTTAAAAAATGACTTGAATGAATCTTTATAATTTTCAATCTGAATGTAATAATTCATAATACTATTAATAAATACATAATCAATGAAAAAAAACACCTAAATTTGAGTGTATTTATGAGAATATATACACTTTTTTTTTTTTTTTTTGAAAGAATGAGAATATATACATTTTTCATTCAGGCCAATTGGTTCGATTTTTATAAGTTCAAATATAATAAGGTTCGGAATTTATTAGCTTATCAGTAAGTCTCATTGACGGAAATATCTGTCACAAGCTGAAAACGTGTCAAATAAAACAAAAGTTGGTAGACAAGGCAAATGCAAATTGCCAAGGAAATATCATTATGTTTTTGTCTTATCTAATCACTTGGGTTTGAGTATTACTCAATCCGTCTTTAGTTTTTCACGGATATGTCGGTTTTCAATGAGAAATTGTGATAGGTTATTATGGTATTCGATTTAGTTTCGGTTAGATTCGGATGAAATCAAATTTCGGGTACTATTTAATTTATTCTATCGGGTGTTCAATCAGTTATTAATTCAGATATTTTCGGTCGATTTTTCGGAACGGTGAGGTGAAGTAGGAATTTGTAGCATTTTGGTTAGTCGCTGACTGGTTGGGGACGTAGTGCTCTTGAACCGCAATCCATGGCGTATCTTTTACTCCGTACACTCTCCTCATCATCTTAGCATAAGATCCGTCAGATAGATTGCTCTAATTAATTAATTAACTAATTATAAAGCTCGAAGCGAGAAGATGTGGATAGAGGTGGTCTGCGGCCTTTTCCTCTACAAAGTAATCCGTCGCTTTTTCTACGACGACGCCATTTTTGATGTTGACACCTCCGATTTCAACGCCATCTTCTCCGTCGCCTCTAGGTTAGGGTTTCTTCTTTCTGCTGTTTCACTAATTTAGTTCAATTAAAGGATTATTAATTTAGTAATATTGAAAAATGGCAGACTTGAGAAATTGTATGGAGGAAAGGCGTTTGTTGGACTTCGTATTCCTGATCCTGATGCTGATTCTACTTCCGCCTCTGCTTCTCGCGTGAATTGCGATTTGGTTCTGCTCACCAGAGAGTACGTTTCACATCCTCCGTCTCAATTATTTGTTTACGAATAAAAAGTAAACAAATGATTAGTAGGGAGGAAGTTTTCTTACTGATTATTTATTTTTGAGAGTCTAGTGCTTGTTCTATGTGATATTCTTTCCTTTCGTTTGGATTCATTGAATTTCTACCTCGTTATTCATCGAAATGGAACTGCACAGGATTTTAAACATGAATGATTGAGGTTGTGCCTTGTTGAGTGAGTTGGAGTCTGCCTGCAATTGATCAGCTGTGTAGAACCTCTTTTTCAGGATGATGAAAATTACCTAGATATAGTTTATTAGTAGGCACTATCCAAACACCTCTGTTGTGAATTTGTGCCTCGAATTTGTTTCGAAAACGATAAATAGTAACGGGACGCCTCCGTTACAACAGTCTCAGTGCACCTTAAAGAGACTTAGAGAAGGTATGGCCAATGACGCACACTACTCTGCTGTTTTGATGATAGTTTCTCCCCTCCTTTTGTTTTGCGCATTCCCTTTGCAATATTGTCCCTAACATTTATTTCTTAACCTCTTTAAAATCCAAAATTGGGAAATATTGCACAAATATCTAGAATATACAAATTTTGTTTGTAGAATGTCTGCACCTTGTGTTTATAAGGTGCACATCTTGGCCTCGCTCCTTGCATTTGTCACTTCAGTGAGCCTCATGCCTTTTAGAAATGTGACACCTGCCACAAGAGTCTGGTTGGCAATGGCCAACGTGTTGTTAGGGATGCCGGTGGCGGGTGTGTTGGTGTGTGGTGGTTGGGTGGGGATGAGAGGGTCTGGCCGAGTTATTTTGTGTTTGAACCTCGGATATTGATAGGGTTTTAAAGTAAGGGCTAAGATCCATTCTCTCTGTTTGCACGGAGTTGGGGATTCTCACAAATCCTAAAGTTCTTTTTTTATATTAACAAGTTTAATTTTCGAAACAAAGATGTTATGTCCCTTTTCCAAGTGATTATACTCACTTTAAAATCAATTGATTGATTGAGAAATCGTGTGTTTTATTGTGGCAGGGAGGCGGTGTTGATTAGTGTGAAAAACATGGAAGGGTTTGTATCTGTAAATTCCGACGGAAGTTGGATGTGTAGGAGTGAACACAAACGCAGGGAGGAGCTTTATCCTGATCCTGTATGCCTTTCTATTGCTAACAGTACTTTTAGTGCTCCTTCCATCTTTTTCACTAGTTACAAGTTTTTAGTTGGATGTTCTACTTCTGAAGCTACCCTGAAACTTGACCGTCGTGTTTTTTTGTTATATTTTTAGCTGATACATTTTGTTTCCAATAATTCTATCCCACTATGCTTGTGCTTTGCCTTTCTATGAAGCTTCTTTTATCTGTGCAGGTTGCTGAAGCTAACAGGCAGGCCTCTGTCCTGGAAGCATACATTGAGCAAAGGGGAGTTTCCCTTCCACAAGGATTTTTGTCTTACAAAGTGATTACTTCCAATCCCAAATTGCGGTATGTTACTCGCCTTCACTCTCTGTCAATAGCTTGAAATACCTTATGTGCATCAAACTGATAAGGAGTTAAGAACAAGCCTTCTGCTATGTCATTGGTCTTGCAGAACATTTTTTCTAATATTTGTCCATACATAAGGATGATTTTTGGATAGCTTGAAGCCATGTATAACCTTATGTGCCGTGGCAATAGGTATATAGTGACCTCACGTAACAAATTGATTTATAAATAAAATCAACAGTTAGAAGTGGGTGAATGTTTAGAAGTTGGTCATAGTGAGCTAGGAAATTTGTAATCCAATTCTGTGGTTTCTGGGAGTAAACTTTAGAATCTATATCTCTACGAACCATGCATTAACTTTAGGTGGTTGCTTTATATACATGCTGGGGTATATATTTTGTGTATGATTTTCATTTTCACTCCTGAAGATTCATTTTGGTGTACCCAGCGGTCCCAGCCTTACCCATGTATTAACAACACAAAGAGACTGTTACTCCATTTTTAATAAATTTATTTAATAAATTCACGATGGTTTCAACATTTGATGCATAATTGTTTTGTTTTTAGAATGCTATACAATATATCACGATATCGCATTACAGTCTTAGTACGGCTGGCTATACACAGATGGCTATAATGGCACTGGAGCGTCTAAGAGACTTAGTTTTCTGTGCAGAATACTAAACCCTGAACGCTTTCAGCCTGAAGTCATACGACATGATCAATGGGTTCACCTTAAAAAGGAATCAAAAAGTGTGTTTTCAGGATGGTTTAAAGGGGCTTTACGTTCTGCAAAGAAAGAAGTGCAAGAATCTACACTTCAGCAGCTTCAGTTTGTTCTTAGTACGGCTCCAATGTGGGATAGGTATGTTTTCTTGTATTTTTTTATAAGTATGGGCTTCCTGCTAATAGCTTTATTTTTTTACTATTCAGGATAATTTAAAGCAGAGTAGTGTGACTTGCATTGACATCAGAAATATACTTCGGGTGTAAAAAGAGCTAGTATCAACCAGAAACTCTATGTTCCGTAGCCTTCTATCCATAAGACGGAAAGAATACCATCTATTTTTTATACAGAAAATTTGTTTATGGTGTAGTATTCCCTTTCATTGAAGGTTTACTAGATTCCATCGTTTTAAATATTTTGCGCACACCAGATTTAACTGGTTTTGTCTATAGTAACAAAGTGATGCATCATCCTTCAACTTTCTTTTGATGTTTGAGACATACAATCCCGCTCAGAGTTTAATTTTTGTACAGGTTGGAGCTTAAAGGTAGTAAATATGTTTTAGGAGAATTTCTGGAGTTCAAAGGCAAGCACGAAGATGTTCAAGCATTAAAAGTAATTAAGAGGTCAAAAGTTGGTCGGATGAATGTCCAGAAAACGTCAATTTTTGGCTTAGGTAACTTTTCTATTCTGTTTTTTTTGCTCTTTGACACATTGAACTTAATGAATGTTATTTTAATAGCTATAGTTATGTGTACTTAACTACCTGAAACCGAGTCTTTAGTGGTCATATATTCGTTGGGACATATAAGGCTTGAACATTGCATGATATGACAACGAGGAACGGTAAAATAAGGCTAAACAGTAATTTGGGGAATTCATGCATGCTTACTTTCTTGAGGTGGAATTTCAGAGTTGCCTTACATTGAATATGGAGGCTTATGTTTTGTTTGTGTCAGTTCATGTTATCGCCGTGTGTCATCATTTTACTTGTGAGTGCAGCTCCCTCGACGGTTCAAGTTCTATACTCTTTTCGTGATTATAGAAATGGAGGGTCAAGTTCTGAGTGGAAGGAGATTACTGTCAGGTCGAGTACCGAGATACTGTTTCAACCCCAAAATTCCAAGAAAGTTTGCAAATTCAAGCTGTCCACAGTTTCTTCTTTGTCATTGAGTGCCTGAGGTCCCGAGGATACGGCTGGTATTTGGTTACATTGATACTTGTGTCAACTAACATCGATTTTGACCCCAAATATGTTATTCTTGTTAAGTAATTGGATTCATTGTGAGATGACAAGAATACAATCAGTGTAAAATTGAACAAATACTCCCTTCATCCATTGTATATTGTTCTAAACTGATTCTCTATAAATCAGCAACAACAACAACAACAACAACATCAGAGCCTTAGTCCCAAAATGTTTTGGGGTCAGCTGACATGAATCATCCTTTGAAACCGTCGTAGCGCGTCGCTTCTGAGGAGACGCCCCAACGATGTCCAAATTCTGATTCATGTCCATGAAATGTGACTGATTTTTACGCTGGCTGCCACAGACCTACCGCAACCCTCCTCCTTTCTCCGGGCTTGGGACCGGAAGTGAATGTCCAAAAACACACACAGGCGGAGTTATTCTCTATAAATCGGCAAATTGACAAATTGCTGAGCTGAGCGGAGCAAAACTCGTTATATTTCAGTCTGCAAATTGACAAATTGTTTACAAGCGCAAATGCCAGTCACATCTTTTTCCTTGGCGGCTTCAGGCATCCTTATCTAACAACTTGTACGCTTTTACCATTATACGCCCCGATTAGCATCACCGTCTCGCATCCTCGCGACCACCAGCATAAGTGATAAAAAGAGTACAAGGTTTGAATATGTCGAGTTTTCGGATAAAAGAGGAAGATTAAAATGTTTAAAATTGGATGTTTTGAGTTGTAATAATTTTAAGCGTGGTTCGCTATGAATTCTGGACCCTTATGGTGGTCCGACTTGACCGGGGCATTTTATTCGTAGTATTAAAACGGGTTGAATATCTAAATTTCTACCCACCCCATTAACCATCTAACCCGTCTGAAATGTTTTGCTTAAAACGGCCTTAATTTTAAAATTTTCACAATCCACCGTTTATTTTAACATTATTTAAATCCGGTCATTACTACGTTAACTTAAGACCGTCTAAAACAAGAATTTGCTGGCTAGCCAACTAGAGTCTTTGGACATATAGACTGAGCCACATCTCTTATCAAACCAAAAAAAACAGCAAAAATGATTGGTCATGCGCATAGCATATTATCCAGACCCTTCCTCATCCAAACAAAAACACACCTACGTGGACGTCCACATACTCAAAGGATCACCATATCAGCTCAACTCCCCACCACCGTCACCTCCTACGCGGCCCCTGACAGCGAGCTCGAGTCTCGAGGATTTGCCATCCGGCGCACCATTGAGGGGCTAAACCTGGACCACCTGAACACAGTATTCGCAGCAGTGGGATTCCCACGTCGCGACACAGACAAGATACGACTTGCCTTGGCACACACAGATTCGCTGCTGTGGGTGGAGTACTTGAAGACACAAAAGCCAGTTGCCTTCGGACGAGCGACGGGTGATGGGGTGTTCAATGCCATTATATGGGACGTGGTTGTCGATCCTACTTTCCAAGGAATTGGGCTTGGTAAAGCTGTAATTGAGAGGATTGTTGACGAGTTGTTGCAGAAGGGTATTACTAATATTGCATTGTATTCTGAGCCAAGGGTTCTCGGGTTTTATCGTCCCTTAGGGTTCGTTGCTGACCCTGATGGGATTCGAGGTATGGTTTACTCGAGAAAGCAGAGAAAGAAGAAGTGATCAGAACCAAGTGGTGTTAGTCCAGTGGTAGCTGGGTTAAACCTTAAAGCTTGCAGAAATGCAGGAGTTGAGAGGTCCCAGGTTCGACTCTCAATTGAGGCGATGACCACTTGGCCACTGCAGCCACTGCATGGGCCGGGGATTCCTCGTTATCAAAAAAAAAAGAAAAAAAAGAAGTGATCAGTAATTACTATAGTATATATGAATGTCATTCTGATTAATAGAAAACGCGACTCAATATGTAGCGACTTCACGTATAGATTGATCGCGCTTAGTGTGTTGAATCACGGTTCATATGTGCAATTCGTGTAAACGGGTTTTGTTCTAAGCTGTTGTAGAATTAAAATTCTTGTGTCTTCCATAAAGGAACCATTACTGATCTAACAGGATGAGAGCTGCAGCCTGCAGAATTTGGTTTGTAAGTTTAGTGTGATCAAATTGTTTATTCCATGTTAACTGTTGACGCTATAGGCAATTTGTCCTATCGGCCGGCCTCCTGAGGTATGGGATTTTTCTCGGCTCTGGCCGGCCTCCTGAGGTACGACTGTACGAGCAACGGGGAGAGTGCTCTCGGCTCTTGGCCCTGGCCGCCTTGATTTGTGATGGAGGAGGCCTATGCTTTGTTTGAGTTTGTTCTACTGTCTATCCATTTTACCCGTGAGTTCAGATTTACCGAAAATGGTAACATTTTGGAAAGAAAAAAAATACGGGATAGAATCGTCGCACACGATACTACTCTTATTGAATTAACTGCCACTCCATCAGAATCTCAGTATTATTGACATATCCTTTCATTCTTTTTTGTTTTTTTTTACAACAGTGATAAAAATTAAACTACAAACATAACATTTTCAGTCAAATTATGAGCCACCTGATTCAAATACCTAGGAATAAAACTAAAAATTTAAACAATGAAAGCAAAGAGAAAAGGCTTCAATATCCTCAATTAACCCCTTTATCGAATGAAAATGTCTTGCAAGTCCGAAAATCTGAATAAGGCTTTGAAGACAATCAGAGAGCACTTCGAGATGCTTAATATCCTTAGAAACTGCCCACTTAAACACGTTTGATAGCCCAAGTTTCTACTTAAATGACATATCCTTTCATTCAAGAGTAGGATTTGTTATTTAACCATTCATTTTAAAAAAAATTCAAAATAGAAAATGTGGAATGTAGAGAGTATAATGTAAAATTTCTTTACTCTATAATTTATTTATTTTTAGTCTTGTAGTATATGATTGCATTACATAAATACGGTCTAAAATAGATCTACGTATATCAGAATATTACAACAAAATAACCCGTCGGACCGTCAATATCATTTAACTCGATCAAAACATTTTATGATATTTTACTATAACACCGACTTACATATATATTAATCCTCTACATAATTTCTCACTTATCGTAAGACGGTTTTAAACTAATAAATGTACATAAACCAAATGTACTTGGTATGCTGGTTGCTCATCTCATCTTTTAACCATGAGATCTGTACGTACGGCAAAAAACTAATAACTATATAAAAAAGAAATGTCGTTTTATAAAAAATTTGTGTAAAATCAGTTTAAAACGTATTTATGTAGAGTATATAAACATCGGTTTAATTTCGAATATGACAGTAACCGGTACGTACTACGTAGCGGTGAATTGAATGTAGTATAACTGTTATGATTGTGATGGTTAAAAGATGTTAAAGAAATCGTCAATTATGGAAGACGGGCGCCATTGTCGCTGACTTTCTTCTTTTTTCCTCAATTTCTGATTCCTCTCAAAACATACATTCCCAGATCCGAAATCCCTCTCCTTTGATCCGATTTTCAAGCTCATATTCAATTAATCATCATTATAATCTTCATCAAAATCCAATCAATTTCAACAATTCAATCCCCAAATCAATTAATTTCTCTCAATCCCCAAAATTCCCCAGAAAAACAACAAAACGAAACAATGAGCAGTGATAAACAATCCAGCGGCGAAGGAGTGAAACTAGACGACGAACAGATCTCAGAATTACGAGAAATATTCCGAACATTCGATCGTAACAACGACGGAAAATTGACACAACTCGAACTCGGATCGTTATTAAGATCATTAGGGTTGAAACCAAGTGAAGAACAAATAGAAGCATTAATACAAGCTGCAGATAAAAACAACAATGGCATGATTGAATTCTCAGAATTCATAGCATTAGTAGCACCAGACTTAATCCCTGCAAAATGTCCTTACTCTGAACAACAGCTTAAACAGCTTTTCAACATGTTTGATAGGGATCATAATGGTTACATTACCGCCGCAGAACTCGCTCATTCCATGGCTAAACTTGGTCATGCTTTGACCGCTGATGAACTCACTGGTATGATCAAGGAAGCTGATACAGATGGTGATGGTTGTATCAGTTTTCATGAGTTTTCCATGGCTATTACTTCTGCTGCTTTTGATAATTCCTGGGCTTAACCTTTTTCGGCTTCAATGTCGAAAAAAACCCGGTATTTATTCTTTTGTTTTAGTGTTTTATTTTGTTATGTTGCTGTTTTTTTTTTTAATTTTCTGGTTTAATTGTTTGTTTATTTGGAGTTTTAATTTTGTGTATATTTATTCAACCAGTGCATCTATTGAAGACGACATTGTTTTAGTGTAATTGCCCTACTAATTGGTGTATTGTTTGATTAAACATTGAGGACGATATTATGTTTATAATCTTTGTTTGTTCGTTTGTTTGTTTGTTTGTATCGGAACGGTTTTGTTATGTGACATTGTTCTGAAAACATGTACTCGTAACATTGACATTAGGTCTCAGGTTCGATTACCAGTTGGGGCGATAACCACTTGGCCACTGCAGCCCCGAAGGGAGTGGTTTACATGGTCCATGTAATGGTGCGGGAATGAATGGGCCCGGGGATTAAACCCCTCGTCACATTGACATTGTATGAGACCGTCTTGTACTGGTACGACTGTAGAGTCGTAGCATATGCGACTATGTTGGCATGACACTACAGTTATATGAAACTACGTCTACTCGTAGCATATGCGATCGTGTAGGCATGAAGAGTTAACCCTATTGCAACTGCTTTATGCATTGAGAAAAAGTTTATTACTTTTAATGCACTGACATTGGGCCGTGAACCGTGGTGCATTACATAAGCCGCTTGGCATTAGTGCCACTTATATGAAACCGTCTCAAAGTTGAGTACCCATTTGAACCCATGCTTTACATTTTAGCAAGACATTTAAGCCATGTGGTATTGAGTTACTCCAATGTGTTTGTTTTCAAGCTCGAGAATAAAAGTACTGCATGAATTCGTGAGGATGATCAGGTTTACTGTAGTGCTTTCAGTTCTCATTTCTCAATATTGTATGCCAGTTCGAAAGGGAAGTGTTGGAAACAAAACTTCACAGAGTTTTTTTACTGGTGTCTTTAACCGTGTATAATAATAATTTTGCAACGACATTTCCTGGCCTTCTTCTAACTACTAGTCGTCTCAATGTTAGTTCTAATTCTACTGATTCTCCCTAGTATCAAGGTAGAATTGAACCGGCTAAGGCTATCTTCTTCTTGTTGTTGATATTTGCGGTTAGTCAAATATACTGAAGAAACTTTGAGCCTTAGATAGATACCCCTGCCAGTCTAACATAAATGCTTGTAGCAAAGCCTTTGGATTCTCGTGATGTGTGTTGCGCTCCATCTACTCCTTGTGATGTGAAACCCGTGTCCTCCTTAATTCCATTGGCATTCCTTTCTTCGTGCTCCAAAATGTTTACTTAACCGAGACAATCCATGGGGGTACACAGTTATAATTGTTAGTAATTAGGTTACCGACTTTGCTTTGTTTTTTGTTTCCTTCCACTCCTCTCTGCATTAGACTAGAGCTTGGTAGCTAGGAATCTGCTACTTGATTATGATCGTGGGTTCTACATTACCTTTGATGGCATATATTTTCCAGGGTGTGTGGTCGTACTCACCATGCACGTTGGACTAACTCAATACGTCAACATAGCTTAACTCGTCTAATAATTTTGCAAAGATATCTCGTGGTCATCTTCTAATTACTCTACCGTCTCTGAATTAATTCTACTGATTCTCCTTAGTATCAAGGTATCATTGGATAAGGCTGAGGTTGTCTTGTTCTTGTTATTGATCTTTGCGGTTAGTCAAATATGCTGAAGAAACCCTGAGATTTCGATACCCTTGTGTTTATCATATTTCAGTCTAACACCACCTTGGCCTGCTGCTACAACATTCACGCTTGTAGCGAAGCCATAGGAATATAGGATGCTCCATTCTCGCCATCTCCTTCTAATGTCAAATTCCATTCGCATTCCTTTCATGGTGCTCCAAAATGTTTACCTACTTGCTTTGTTTTCCGTTTACTTCCATCTTCACTGGACTAGAGCTTGGTAGCTAGGAAACCGCTGTCTTGACTCTGATTTTCCGGTGTCTGTGGTTGTACTCACCACATGGAAAATATCCGTTTCTGAACCTGCTGAAATGATCAAGCATTTTGAATACGAGTACTCTTTGTTCACACACATTGGAGTAACTCAATAGCTTCTTATTGATCTGGGTTAATTAGCCGGTTAGCTAGCCCTTTAATATTTTGATAGTTCGTGTAACACTGTATGCATACATCATTGTTAGCGTAATTATCATCCAATGATGTACATCAGAAAGAATGAAGTCGTCATGCGAATACAATGGTCGCTAAACCGAGGCGCTGTCATTATTCCATGGAGCTGCTCGTTATGACCGAGTAGTTGTTTGCGCTTTGCTAATCAACTCTATAAATTTGACGGCAACATTAAAAGCGTTGATAGCTGCCAAAGAACTAAGGCCGGCCAGTGAAAGTTTGTCTCCCCCTGCAACATCTGAAATGCCACGAAAAACGATAGACGGCACTGCATTCGAAAGGCATGTCTGCAAAGTGATAACAGGAAACCGATAATGCGATAAACATGTGAAATGAGAAGCTAAGCTAGGAAAGAAAATCAATTGTTCATTTGTATATGACTAACCAATACGACTGCAGCACTCTCTTCATCAACTGTTGATATGCTGAATTCTTTGAAAAGGAAGTTTGCATACGCCTCGTTAGCCACAAACGTGTTGGCTGTTGAGCCTTTCAAACCTAAGGTCACTTTCGGCTCTCTAGGCGCGCACAAACTCTCATTTACACACCTTTCCAATTGCATTCCCTGTCAATTGTCGATAAATCTGTGACTTCTATTCGTAAACTCCCGTTCAGACACTCCCAAACCTATAAAAACTAGCTTGTTATATTTACTGATAGACAAGGTAATACCTCGAGCTGCTTAGCAATATTATACCAATGACTGTCAACTGGATACCAGAAGAGCTCTTGCATCGCGCGCTCATTCGAGTAGAGCTGCACTGGAGTGAACTTTATCTTGTACAGTAAATTATCTCCGTCTCGTGGAACATTGAAAGCTCCAAATCTCATTTCTTTTTCACCTTTCTCAGTTGATCCAAATTCCTGAAAACCCGGCAACAATGAAATGTTATTCGAATGTCTGATATATAGAGGTTCCTTCTTCCTTCATTAAGTGTCTTCTCTCACCAGCCATTTCCAGGAGCTGGTAAATGCAAAAGAATCCGGTACGCCAACATCACCAACAGTCATGGATGAATTAGTGGCCCCTGCAATTCCGTAATGAACGACTCCCCTGACATTAAAAACTTGAAGAAGCGCTTGTACTGTAAGAGCCGCATTTACCTGAGAGGACCCCGATAGGATACACATACAATCAAGTCGAGGAAATCATGAAAGACGAGGTTACACAGATAACTAAGCGGCGTAATTGTATGATCAGGGAGGTGATGATAGAGGGAACTTACAGTTTGCTCCCCAGTTATCACATAGATTACATCCACATTTTTTATTTTCCCAATGTTGAATGTCCTACCTAGACACCACGGACAGAAAATCATTTTAGATCACAAACAGTAGCAACATCATCGAAAAACTCATTCAATACTATAATTTATACTTGTATGTCGCTCGGACTCGGTTAGCACTTAAAGAAGTATTTGACAGGGGTGTTTGTCCAAGTGTGGATTCGTCTATTTTATGGAAAAAATACATGTTATTGGTTCAAAATGAAGTGTCTGAGTGTCCTATCCACGTCCGAGTGCCGAACATCCTACACGGGTACGTGAGGTAATATTGAAGAGTACGACCAACATAAGTGTTGCCAATACAACAGTTTGTTTGATGAGCAAAGCGTCCTTTTCGAGCAAGCAGCACCACTGCTTTTCACATGGTATGAAGACAGATAACTAAATATCTGATGGATGATACCAAACAGCAGGTGGATAAGAGTACTAGATATTGACTGGAGAGAGAAATGAGAAAAGAGAGAAAAAGACGCTACCAGAAAGCTGAAGAACCGGAAAGTCGGGGTTCGGCACAAAAAGACCAGAAGCTCGAAGAGGGACTTCTTCACCAGGAAAAGCCAGAACAAGTCCAATGTACGGACCTCCACAGTGGTTAACCCTATCCACAATCTGGTGCAAGGGATGACTTGATCTCAGCTGCAAACTGCGCTGCACCAGCATCAGCATCGTCATCGCCACCACTATAATCATCACCGCCCTTTGATATCCGACTGCCATGATTCCCTGCACAAACAGGAAAATGTGGGAAGAATGCTCCAATAGAGATGGACCAGTACTTGAAAAGGGATGAGTGGTGCAGACGTCTTATGCATTAAGTAGTACAAGTACTAGTCAATTTGTGGTAACTTACAAGACAAACAGAGAAGTAATCTTCTCGCCAACTTGCTTGAGAGTTGAGACTCGGAATTCGACGCGAACCACGAGTTTCCTGTTTGAGATATGTGATTAAAAAAAAGAAACATGCAGCATGGCCTGACACAACAGGAATAGGTTATTCTCAACACAGCTGGATTGCCCAACAGTCACTACCATTTTTATGACATTATATATCAATCATACAAAGAATATTCAATGTAACTTCACCTCCATCAACATGGGATAGTCTGACAAGTCGACAACAACGATAATTTAGTCAACAAAACCGCGTAATTCAAATTTTATAATCTCGTGAATTCATAAATCATAATTTCAAAATAACACAAAGGTTACTGGGTTACATCAAATGCCACACCAACGCTAATACACGAACCAAGTGCCAAACTACCACCGATACAGCCCTCCCAGCCTCCAGTTAGTACACTGCACCATGAAGATACCATGCTTCGACCAGTAAGCCGTTGCATATTAGAAGAAAGTTGACAAGTCGTTTCTTGATTCAATGTTGGCGTAAGTAATAAAAGGCACCATCATAATAGCTTGAGCCCTCCAGTGACATCGTCAACCATTTCAGCAGGCCCTGAAAATATTATTATTATTATCAGAAATACGGCCTAAGTAAATAATGGATCCAACTTCAAGACATATCAATTATCATGGAGACAGATACATACCAAGAATCGCCATGACGGTTCGGGAATCTGCAAAATTAGAGTAAAGCATGTGCTTTAGCAACATGACAGCCTTAAACCATTTGGTTCAGCTAAAAACCAGCAAAACATGCTAACAACCAACTTTAGAAGTCAACCACATTAAGAAGACTATTTTAAACCTGTTAATAATTCATTTACTATTTCTAGTCCACTCCAAAATATTAACACTTGAGACTGACAACCTTAAAAATGAATGATATGTTAAGCTGAGAAGCTTCAAGAATAACTCGGCAATATTATAAGCACTATGACACGACTTGACAACATTTTCCCAATGTAATAGTCTCAAACAACTATTCTAAATAGCACTGATTTTCAAATAAGAAATATTTTATATCTATATGCTTGAACTCTACAGGCTATAACGTTGTGACTAAGATGAGCAGCTTACTTGGTGCTATCTGGGTTCTTCCAGCGTCTATTGTTATATGTGTCGGCAAATGTGTAGACTTGGCCCTCCCCTGCGCCCAGAATAAACATCAGTGAATAGAAGCTCCCAGAGCCAAGCGATGATTCAAATAGAGTCAAATATCAAAATTATCGCGTTTGGTTGATCAAGAGTCAAAACAATTGTTTCCTTATTTCTACATGTATTCTTGTACAAAGTTGTAATTATTCGAAAAGATAATTCATTGCTTTCTTTGACTCATCAAACAATACCATTTCTTCTGAACGAACTCAATTAATCGAACGCCAACAAGACTCACCTGTAAAGCCAGCATATCCTCCTCACTTTCCGTTTTGACAACCACTTTAACCTGACCACACATCTCCCACCTGCATGTGGACACACACAAAGAGAGACAATATAGACTAGATAGTTGTAAACTTAGAATTTAATAGGTCAATCTATCAATGCAAGTTTGCACACCTATTCAACGCTTTCGGTGCTCTGTTTTGGAGCTTTTTGAAGAGGCCGAGAGTTGCATGGCTGAAGCAGAGTACAAAAGAGATCAAATAACCAGCACATAATCACGTGAAATAAGGTAACGGATGACTAACGGAAAAAAGAAAATGGGGACAACTAAAAATCATTATTTTCATTCACAAAGAAGGAAAAAGAAGACAATTGGCACAAAAGGTAATCATTGTTAGGAGACACTAGCTTTAGCGCATTCGAGTAGTCCATTTGACATTTAAAGTGTAATAAGAAGTTCCTCCTTGTACATCGAAGAAGGACCTTTTGTAGCTGAAAACCCTAAACATAGCGTGAATTTTAAGAAAGAAAAGAAAATACCCCTGAGAGGTTACAAAAATGAAACGCAACACCCGGAGTTTTACCGAGTGCACATTAAAAGTAGCGGTTGCATGTTTTACCATTTTTTAACAGACAGATATAAATGAATACATAACAGCATCAGCAAGCTGCATAGAGTTAATATACTAAATTAAGGGGGCCATACGATTGATTATACCAGCATGAGAATCAACAATAATACTCCGAAAAAACCAGAGTGAAAAGTGTTTAACATGCATGATTCAAGGGAGTGTGCTACCTGCATTGGGCAGCAATCTTCCCTTTACCCATCTTCAAGTCATTCCTCACTACCAATACCTTTTAAGACAGACGAGCATGAAGAAATTCACATAAACAACGAGTGATTTTATTTCTTATAATTGCAACATAGCATGCAGCATTTCAACACAAACTAGCAACAGAAAAGAAAAGCGGCGCACCATTTTGAAATCTTCAATAATGTCAGCAAGTTTCTCAATCTCAAGGGGCTCTTGGGCTCGGTTCTTCTTGCCTACACTTTTATTAGACACTTGAGTAGAAACAAGCAAGCGAGCTTGACGACGAGCACCAATAAAGTAGCCGAATGCAAGGCAGCCAGCCCCAACTAAAAGTGCACTAAGCCATGTCAAGTCCATCATGATCAGGTTGAACGTATTCACAATGACAAGCACTAGAATAAGCAACAAATCTCCGCTTCTACAAACCGTCAGCAGCTACCTAAAATCAGGTATACCCACCCTTAAAATTTGTACTTGAAATTGACAAGATACTAATGTATACTAATTCAGCACTTTGGCTATGACACAAACAAAATTAGACATAGAAATTGATGGATATGTGTATCAATCCATCAGGCTGCTTATGATACAAGCGATCAGTACTATTAAATCAATTTCAGCTAACCTAAAACGATCCTACTGCGACGAAGCGGAAACGGAAACGATGATCAATATAATTCAATAGAATAGGTAGGTATGACTGTATGAGATGGAGAGCATATATACAGTGAGCAATCAAACACATAAGGTTGAAGAAATGAAGATCGTAAAAATGGCGGATACAGCAATAGGGAATTGCAAATAATAGTATTCACTCGTTCCAATTATTTTAATCAAACCTAAATAAATGATCGGAATAACAACGGATTAGCAAGTAGCAGCAGAATGAAATAGTGAAACTTTGAAAGAATTAAACGACTTACGAATTAGAGATCAATGAAGATTGATTGGTACAGAAAACTCAGAAATGGTGGTCGCCTGAGAAAATGAGGATGCTGCGTAAAACACTACAACAGTAGGAATGATTCCCAGGAAAAACCCCCTAACATTGCCTTTCTCCTCTTTTGGGCCTTCACTTGCCCGTTTGCGCTTTGCGCGGGATCGTTCGTTCACGGTTCACGTTCTTTCCGACTTAATTTTAGCTCGTTTTAACACCCGATCTAAGCTCCTCTTAATTTTGGTCGGTATATTTCGTTAGGTTTTATTTACGTTCAATTAATTATGTTTAGTTAATCTCCACACAAAATGAACTTTTAATTCAACTAAATTCACTTTACCACAGTTCCACTCAATTTAGTTCAATTAAGTTACACTACAATTAATTCAATTCAGCTTGTTTAAGCCGAAAAGAACAGGGCCTAAATCTACTTACCGCTATTCCATATCATTCAATTTAGTTTTGTTCAGTTTAATTCAAGTAATTTCTTCACAAATAAGCTCTTATTTTAACTATATTTAATTTAGTTAAGTTCTATTCAATTAAGTTCATTCCAGCTCGGGTTCATCAAGTTCAATTCAGCTCATTTCAGTTGAAAAAAACGGGGTGGAAGTGACCCACTCCGCCCGCGAGGTGGATATTACACATTGATCAAATAAGGGTCATTAGTTATTTTATAGAGATATTTTTCGGTGCAAGAGAACCAACTTAAAAGCATGTGATGTTCTATTCTAAAATTAATTACTAATAAGAGTAGTAGCTCATTTACTTATATAAACTAATTATTTCGCTCATTTCCTAACAATGTGAACACAGACATATGAGAAAAGACATCAAATGAATTGAGGGATGACTTTTTTTAGATGAACTCTTATATGTTTTCACCTAATTGTAAATTAATTCAGTTTTCAATGCTAATCACCCCAATTAGTAATTAACAATGTCACATATTCTAACTCACCAAAACATAACTAAAATTCGAAATGTTTTGAAGTTGAAATTTGAGTTTCATTATATAGTCATTTGACTTTTCATCATTTGAGTTAGCTTAATTACCCATATTGGTAGAATTTTAACTTGTCTTGTAGAAGACAAACGAAAAGCTCAAATTAAAATGTGTAGATACAAGAATACTTAACCAAAAAATATTCTAAACATTTACTTGCAAAAACAATCCTACCTTTAAAAACTAAAGATATTAATTTTTACGGTAATTAAAATAAACCTCAATTATTATTTAAAACGGGTATATTCATCTGAATTTTAAACAAGATCTACTAAATCTATTAATCATCAAAACTATAGTATAAAACACTTACAATAATATGATGAAGTTTATTCAAAAAAGAAAAGTCAAAAGTGATAGTAATGGAGGGGCAATTAGAGTGAGTTGGTGAAACGAAAATGAAAACGAAAGAGAGTTCCAACCAATAACACTAAAAAATGAAATGGGCACATCATGCTTACCCACATCTTTCGGAGACTCTCAAATAATTAGGAAGTAATAACATTCAACATACCATTATTAACTTACAAAAATTCCTCTCCTAAATTATTAGAGAACAATTTTTAAAAATAATGTTAAAAAATAAATTATGTATTGTTTTGGATTGGTTTTCAAACTGTTTATCAAAATGGTGTCGGCATAGGCTCAAAATTTTCAAGCCTGAAAAACGGAATAAACACACCATTCTTTACCTAGACACCACGGACGGAAAATCATTTTAGATCAGAAACAATAGCAACACCATCAACTAACTCATACAATACTAGTATAATTTATAGTTGTAGGTCGCTCAGACTTGGTTAGCACTTAAAGAAGTATCTGATAGGGTTGTTTGTTCAAGTGTGGATTCGTCTATTTTATAAAAAAAAAAAAAAGACATGTTATTGGTCAAAAAGGAAGTGTTTGAGTTTCCTACCCATGTCCGGGTGTTGAGCATCCGACACGGGTACGCGAGGTAATATTGAAGAGTACCACCAACATAGGTGTTTGTGTTACCAATACAACGGTTTGTTTGATGAGCAAAGCGTCCTTTCTGAGCAAGCAACACAACTGCAATGCACAAGGTATAAAGACAGATAACTAAATATCTGATGGATGATACCAAACAGCGGTGAATTCAAAAACAACAAATTATTTATCGCTTTGGATTGGTTTTGAAACTATTTATCAAAATGGTGTTCACATATGCTCGAAATTTTCAAACCTGAAAAACAGAATAAACACACCATCACCAAACAGAATAAACATGCCATCCTTATGCGCGTTTAGCCGTTTATAGGAGAAACCCGCCACTCCCAATGGCGTGTTTGGGATATGTATTTATTTTCTTTTTTTCGATTGCCTTCTTAGTAACTCTAAACACACCATTGGTAATGACGTGTGTATTCCATTATTCAGGTTTGAAAATTCTGAGTCTACGTAGACACCATTTTAATAAATAGTTTCAGAACCAACCCAAACTAAACCAATAAATAGTTTGTTTTTTAGCATTATTTTCAAAAATCATTCATTATTAAATAACAATTATTAGATCAAATTAATAATAAATCAAATTATCCATAACAAACATTCGTAAAACAAAATTACTTCTTCCACACATTAATGTTTTTCCCATTTTTCTGTATTATAGGTGAGTAATATTTTAATGTAATGAGAATAACACAGGTAATTAAAACACCCTAAATGAAATAAATAACCGATATCGAAAACGAGGGACATGTCTTTGTTCTACCTAACCTCCTCTCTAGTCTCCCCTTGAACACCAATTTCGAGCCTACATGAACACCATTTTGATAAATAATTTCAAAACCCGCCCAAACCAAACCAATAAATAGTTTATTTTTTAGCATTATTTTCAAAAATCATTCAATATTAAATAACAACTAGATCAAATTAATAATAATTCGAATTATCCATAAAAAACATTCCTAAAACAAAAAAAATAAACAATTAACCAAGACACCTAAAACGAACAACGACCGAAAAAGAGCAATTGGAGGATTATACAACCAGGTGTATACATCTGTCTTATAGATTTCGAACTTTATAACAAAGAAGTTGAGTTTGTGCATCTATTTTACGAGGTTTATTAAAAAGAATCTGAGCGTCTTCATAAAAAAATTATAAATCAAAACATTATATTGAAACTCAAAAATAATACATATAAAACCCAGAAATTTTAATTTTAACACGAAAAAATTATAGTGCAAGAAAAAATTATTAAAAACACGAAACAATTCACAAAAAGATTATACAACCAGATGTATAATAGGATCGTACAACCATGATATATTTTATTGAGCTTATGTGTATATTTGTTGAGCTTTTAAACTATTTTGAGTTATATTTTAGTTTTTTTATATTAAAATTAAAATATAGTTCAATTTATATGTATTGTGTTTTAGTTATATAATAATTTTCGATTCTCAATATTTTCTCAAAGAGTTCATAAATTTTACCATATAGCTCATATTCTTTCTAATAAAGCTCGAATTTTCTATTAAAAAACTCAAAATATGTACAGAAAATTGTATACCTCTGGTGGTATAATCCGCTTATGGAAAAAAACTGCATTCAAATTAAATTTAATTAAATGTGTATTAGATGTACGATACTAATATATATCTGGATGTATAGTCTTATTTATAAAAAAAAAAAGGAGGGACATGTCTTTGTTCTACCTAACCTCCTCTCTAGTCTCCCCTTGAACACCAATTCCACAAACTCATCTTGTAATAAAAGTCATGATATATACTTCACCTTATAATATCTCTTTGCACCCTTCCATACCCCCCTTACCCTTATTCATTTCTTGTATTTCATCTACCATTCTCTTTCCACCTCTACCAACCTCCTCTTTTTCCTTTTTATTTCTAATAAATACACTTTTTTTTGTTTCTTCTTACACCAAACACCAACCATGAGCATGTCCGTGGTCGAGAACTCAACGACTCCCAACCCGGACATGCCAACACCAACACCAGCACCAGCACCAGCACCAGTACGGACTACCGAACATATCTTCAGATCCCCACTTGATGACATTCACATCAGCAACCACCTCCCTCTACATTCATACCTATTCGAAAACCTTGCTGAATTCTCCGACAGGCCATGTCTCATTTCCGGAACAACCGGGGAAATACTCTCCTACGCCGAAACACACCTCATGTGCTGCAAAACCGCAGCTGGCATGTCCAAACTTGGCGTATCTAAAGGGGACGTAGTCATGATTCTCTTACAAAACTGTCCTGAATTCGTCTTCTCGTTTTTCGGTGCATCCATGATTGGCGCTGTCGTTACAACAGCCAATCCTTTCTACACCTCGTCCGAAATCTTCAAACAAGTCAAAGTGTCGAAACCCAAACTTATAATAACACAATCCAGTTTTGTAGACAAACTCGCGGTTACCCACGAGTCTGCAACATTATTGTTTAAGGTCGTCACCATAGACGACCTTCCCTGGAATAATAACGAACAACCCAAAACAATTTACCATGGCGAAATGCCAGAAGTAGAAATCCATCCAGACGACCCAGTAGCATTGCCATTCTCATCCGGAACCACAGGACTTCCAAAAGGAGTCATCCTAACACATAAAAGCCTCGTCACGAGCGTAGCGCAACAGGTAGATGGTGAAAACCCGAACCTATATCTTACAAAATCCGACGTAATGTTATGTGTGTTACCTCTGTTCCACATATTTTCCCTCAACTCGGTCCTGATGGCCGGCATCAGGGCCGGGTGTGGGATACTTATAATGGCGAAGTTTGAGATTGTTTCATTACTTGAATTAATACAAAAACATCGGGTTTCAATCGCAATGGTCGTGCCACCATTGGTGATTGCGTTAGCCAAGAACCCGACAGTTGATAAGTATGATCTGAGCTCGATTAGGCTCGTCATGTCCGGTGCTGCCCCGCTAGGGAAAGATCTCGAAGCTGCGCTTCGTGATCGGGTTCCGCAGGCGGTTTTGGGTCAGGTAAATTTCCGTTTTTATTTTTAAACTTTACTGTTATGGTTAACTTTAATTAATGTTAATTTTATAACAGTCTGTTACAACAGAGCATCATTGATCATATTAAAACAGTATTTATTAAACTATCATATTTCCTAGTCAACTTGTCGTAGATAGACTCGGTTTGGACCTGTAGGCTTCGTAGCATTAGATTTCTGATACTTATTTAATCCGTTTTAAACTTAAAAGAAATAATATTCAGAATTTATGATTTATTAATGTAAAGATGTAATAAATACTCCCTCCATTTAAATCCACATTACACATTTTTATTTTACACACTATTCACAAACAACCATTCAAATTCGATTTTCTCTCAATACGTAAATAAAATTATATTCATGTGGGATCTAGTTTTATTTGTCTTTACGAGTATATTATTAATATCTAATTTTTATAATTTTTGAAAATACGTAGCTAACAATATTTACCGTACAAAAGACGCGTTGGCAAACGTGAAAAAAGAAATGTGTAATGTGGATATGAATGGAGGGAGTATGAAGTACGGAGTAACAAATAAGGCGGTACAATCAAGGAACTTGTTTTGTGTCAAATCTAATATTGATTGATGCTTTTGAACATCGCCAAGCATGAGGTCACGTTAACTGAGCCGTCAACGTTTTAGCAGTTAATTTCATTTTAATTATCTTGATCCACTCTTAATTCTTTTTTACCCTTCCAAACAGAAGGTTGTTTGACCTAGGTCAGCAAGCCAATCATTTTCCACTCATCTTCCAATTTCTAACATTTCCAATCATTTATTTCATTCTTTACCCCAACTAATTCTCACTCTTACTTTTTTATTTTTTATTTTACTAAGATATTTATAAATAAGTTTTCTTTTTAATTTTAATAAAATAAAAAAATTTCCAATATATTTTGTTGGTATTGCTAAAAATTTATTAAATAACAATATTTAAAATTAAAAAGTAAAAAACTATTTTACTGAAAATAAATAAAAATTACTGAAAACATGATTCAACATAGACTAATGTGCTTATGTAAAATAAAAAATAAAAATATTAAATACTAAAAAAAATACATCTGAAATTAATTTTATTTACGAAAAGTTTTGTCAAATATGCTATGAATAGTAGCACTAGAGCACTAGTAAATGAAGCAAGTACGTAGTAGCGGTAGTAAAATGGAAGAAGTTAGTGAATGTGTTGATTGTTGTCAGAAGCGTAATGACATTTGTGTACTTTTTGTTTTGTTTTTATTAATAATATAACAATCGAATCAATAAGATTTCGACACCAAAAAGATTATCAACTCATCTCGGGATTATAAATTGATCCCCGAAACTTTAATGTCACCAAATTAATACAATGTCATCAAATTAGTGTCTTAATTACGTGATTAGAGTGACCCAACAAGATCACGACCTCGTTGACAACCTTGCTCGGTGATATCCTAGAAAAACGAAATGAAAAGAACAGAAGGAAACCGTAAGGTAAGGTAAGCACATGAGATGACGCTAATGTTTTGGGTACTCGTGGAACTCGGACTTCCGACTTCAAATCTTTTAACAAATGTGTAGCATTGTTAGTTGTGGTGATATAGTGCGGTTAATGAGACGAGACAGTTTGCGAGCAATTTAAGATTGGCTCGGTTAAAACTCGGTTTGGGCCTGGCTCGAGAGTTTAACGAGTCAGGCCGAGTAAAAGGATGATTCGACTCAAAAATATGTGGTTACATAAGATATTACCCATATTTTATATAAATATGCATATTTTATGAAAAATATTCTTTATATCATGCCTAACAATTTTACAAAAGCTCGATTTGGGTTCGAGTTTGGCTCGGGTTCGCGTTAAAGGTCGCAAACTTTGTAACAGCCACATTTTTTTCGAACTCGAGCTCGAATTTTGGTAATTGAGCACAAGCTGAACAAGGTCAAGTTTGGGCTCGGCTCAGCTCGTTAACCGCCCTAGTAACTCTCGTCAGCGTATTTTATATTCTATCTTGTTATATCTAATTTTTCACACTTTACCTAATTATTAGTATTTTTTTTCAATTTCGGGTAAGATTAATGACGATTTATAAGAAAAATAAAGGAGGTAGTTAAAATATAAGATCATACACAAAAAGGGGATACATATTTGTTGTTACTTGTTAGGGGACCCCTAATCATATACTCGTTTTTCAAAAATATATGATGATCAGGTACACCCGATGTAAAATAAATTTCAGAAATAGTACGAAGTATAGAATAATAATGGGTAAAATATTACTAATTTATTGAATTGAATTGAATAAAGCAACACCTAATTTATTGATATTGAAAGATGGAAAAAGATTTGGTTATAACATTTCTGGTTGTGGTGTAAACACAGCATGACAAAGTTGTGTTGGTAGGTAAAGTGTGTGGTTGTTTGGATGCTGCCTTGTTTTGAGTTATCCGGACAATATTTATGTCATTTACTACTCCGTAAGTCTCGCTAAAGACGGGAATATCTGTCACAAGCTCGCTGAAGACGAGAATATCCGTTACAAGTTGAAGACGGGTCAAGTAATGTCCAAGTTGGTAGATAAAACAAAAGCAAATTGCCTATCGAGTAATCGAGTATGTTAGAACATAAAACGAATCAAGGAACTGCAAGCAACCATCGGCTTAAGCTTTGGGTTGAGTTGGTTTCTTGACATGGTATAATAGCCATGTGATCAAAGGTCACGGGTTCGAATCCCACCCCCTCCATTTTAAAGTGGATAATCAGAACAGGCAAGGGAATCCCGTAAAACGAATCAAGGAACTCCAACCATCGGCTTAAGCTTTTGGTTGAGTTGGTTTCTAGACAGAGTAGCATCATGTTGGTAGATAGAGTAGCATTACGCTTTTGTCTTATCTAATCACTCGGATATTACTTGACTCGTCTTCAGCTTGTGACGAGTATGTCCGTCTTTAACGAGAATTTGCGTTAAGTGCCTCATCTCATTTGTCTCACCTTAAACTTGCTTATTTCATCAACTTGATTATGGTGTGGGGTAACCAATTTGCAGGGTTATGGAATGACTGAGGCAGGTCCAGTGTTATCCATGTGCTCAGCCTTTGCTAAACAACCGATCCCATCCAAACCCGGCTCATGCGGTATTGTTGTTAGGAACGCGGAAATGAAGATCTTAGACCCTGATACCGGTGTGTCTCTTGGTTATAATGAGCCCGGTGAGATTTGCATTCGCGGCCATCAAATTATGAAAGGGTATTTGAATGATCCAGACGCGACAGCAGCAATGATCGACTCACAAGGGTGGCTTCACACGGGCGACATTGGCTACGTTGATGAGGATGCCCAAGTTTATATTGTTGATCGAGTTAAAGAGATCATCAAATACAAAGGCTTTCAGGTAACAACTAATAGGAATATCACCTTAAGATTTTGGTTGAGACGGTTTATCTGGCATGGTATGAGAGCTAATGTGACCAAAGGTCACGGGTTCGAATCCTGCCAACCTCAAAACCCCTCGAAAACTCACGAAATGGAAACTAGCACACGGTATGGGGGGCCTGTGCAAACTAACCACTCTTCAAGCCCAATGGCCGTTCAAGTGAGGGAGCGTAATAGGAATATTAATAACAGTTGGGCCTCAACCATCACCTTAAGATTTTGGTTGAGATGGTTCATCTGTCACAATCTCTATATCTCTTCTTATGCATTCTAACCTCGAGGGAGTATGTCGACTCACTCACATTTCGTGTTTAATTTCAGGTGCCACCAGCGGAATTGGAGTCGCTTCTGGTAAACCATCCATTAATTGCTGATGCTGCAGTCGTCCCGTGAGTACTGCTACAAAACTTAACTGATACGAGTAATACTTAACTTATTTCTTAGACAGCGCGATGCTAAATGTAATGGACTGAACTGCAGGCAAAAGGATGAAGCTGCAGGTGAAGTTCCAGTCGCGTTTGTTGTAAAATCCCGGGGTGGCGATGAACTGACAGAGGACACAATCAAATCCCACATCAATAAACAGGTAATTATTCAATTAATTCAAAACGAATGTAATTAACAATACGTAACGTAACTATGAAACGCGCTGATACATGTACTCGCTCCTCTACTGTAATGCAGGTAGTGTTTTACAAGAAGATACACAAAGTACATTTTGTAGACGCGATTCCCAAGTCGGCTTCTGGGAAAATTCTTCGAAAGGATCTTCGAGCTCGGCTCCCGTCCCTCACTCCCTCTCCCCTTGTCTAATACTACATTACATACCCTCATCTTTCTCCTTTTTATTTCTCCCATTTCATTTTAGCCCGCCTTCCTCTTAATTTAATACGCCTAATTATCTCGTCTCGTTTACCCTTTTTCTTTTTACACATCAATTCCTTGTTTATGTATTCATATATATTATAAATAAACTCTATTTTTTTAACTGCCCAACATATTAATTTGTGAAATCACCACTGTATTTTTATTTGTGTAAACAGACTGCATATTCATACCCTTAGGTATTTTTTTTTTGGTGACGAGGGCTTTAATCCCCGGGCCCATGTATTCATACCAGTGGTCATCGTCACAACTGGTAATCGAATATCTAGTCCTCTAAAACTTAAGGGTATAGGGGGTTCTCATACCTATACCCTTAAGTTTTAGAGGACTAGATATTCCTCACCAAATGTACCCAAGACTTTCTCGTGCAAACGATGACATTGGTTACACTTACAGTGTACGGTAATATGGTATACAAAATGTACCCAAAACTTTCTCGTGTAAACGATAACATGAATAATGACCGAGACCAGTTGGATGCGTGATCTCGTGATACGGCTAGTTTTAAACAACAATGAAAACATATGCCCAATTTTCCCAAATAACACATGAGTTGTGTATCCTCCAAAAATGGCGTTTTTAAATCAGGCAACACGGAGAGGCAGGTGTTCATGCCGATGACTATGGAACGTAATATGGAGTAATATATATGAAGCCTACAAAGTATTATTCCATAAAAGCAGTACAATTAACGTTTTGCAAGGAGTTTCTTACTCCAAAAACTACAGAAGTTTAAGAAAACTCGAGAATCGAGTATGCTTTAGTATTACTAGTAGAAAGAAAATTTGTCGACCGAGGCAAACCAAAGGTTTGTTCCTTAGAAGTTGTATCTGTAACTATTATTGAACTCTGCATCTCACCAGCAACGACCATCGACTAAGGCCGGCGTGCTTGCTCAAGGGCTAGCTAAGGGGCAATTTTCAGACCTCGGGATCAGTGCTGGTCTCTTTTTCTCCGAATGCTGCTGCTGCTGCACACCCTATCGACAAAGATTCATCAGACAAATGAAGGGAAAACAAAATCAATTACAAAAATTAGGACAAATTCTCACCACAATTGCTTTCTTTAGCATTCTGAGGCTCATAGGCGAAAGAATGTTTTCATTTCGCGCAGCAGAATTCTTGGTAGATTTAGTTTTACTGGCACTGTGGTCTATGTTCTCCTTGTTAACATCTGAAGCGTGATTCGTCCTTGCAACCGACACAGGTGTCTTGCTTAGTGAAGAAACCAGTGGCATCATCATCTTGCTTGGTGTGTTGCTGCTTTGCTTTTCAACATTAATATCGCCTGTCACTGCATCTTCAGAGGTCAAGTTGTCCAAAATGGTATCAACTGGGCACAGGGTGACAGCATTAGCATCAAAATTGGCTTGCAAATCTTCTCCATCAAAGTTGTTGGCAAGTGTGTCGTCAATTGAGTCAATCAGATCTTCCAGGTCTTCAGCGCGTACCCCTGGACAACGACACCATCAGTCCACAGACGTTAACGCCAAAGTTTCACGACACATACTACTACTACTACTACTACTACAGCATGTTTCGCGCAAATGATTTCACAAATAGAGGAATAAAGAAACAAGGCAAGTCCATGAGATTTACCCTCGAGATCCTCTGATTCGTTATCTCTATCTTCTTCCACATTGGCCAGCGAGTCATCTTTGTCCTCCAAGGTTAAAGTTTCCAGTTTCTTTGCCAATGCATTTTGTTCCTGTGTAGAAAGAAAAGGAATGTGAGGACAGTGACGTAGTTTGCTCTATGACAAAGAAAGGGGGATCTGTAAGTGTCCAGGGGGGAAAAGTGTAGTTTGTTTTGAAAAGTTCAGAGTATAATTTCTCAGCTTTCTGAAAACAAACTAGTAATTAGAAGCCTGACCTCGAGTCGCTTTTTGAGCATTATCTTTAGTTGTCGCAGGCTCTTGTTCGTCAATGGCGTTGTCTTTCCCTTAGCACCACAATCATCAGTTTGAATGGTTGTCTCAGAGTATACATCCTTAGAAGTATCATGTTCTGCGTCGCTAGCTTCAACCTTCTCATTTAGGTGGGAAAATGAAAGAGTGTCGTTCCTTGATGCGTTGTCCTCTTCTCCATGGTTACTCTCAGTTTTCTCAACTGGGGACGGTTGCGCAGCAAAATCAGAACTAGCTACGACTGAATTGATGAGCTGGTGCTCAGTTAATTCAGGCTCAAACTTGTCTAAGGCCTGATCTCTTTGAGTCCCTTCAAGGTTCTCAACCGGGGAAAAATCAACATGTTCGCACTCGGATCCAGTGAATACTTCACTGTCCAAACCTCCTATGTTAGTCCCTTCATCGATATTTTCAAACTCACTATTTTCAGACTCATCCTCAGACCCTGCATCAGTCGAAACTTCACTGTCCTCGGAACTTTCTGCACTCGCACCTTCATCGACATTTTCAAACTCACTATTTTCTGAACCATTCTCAGACCCAGCATCAATCGACACTTCACTATCCTCAGAACTTTCTGCACTCGCACCTTCATCGACATTTCCAAACTCACTATTTTCTGACCCATTCTCAGACCCGGTATCACTTGACACTTCACTGTCCCCAGAAGACTTTGTCCTTGTACCTTCATTGACATTTTGAAGCTCGCTATTTTCAGACCTGTCCTCAGACCCTGCATCAGTCGACACTTCTGTATCCTCAGACCCTGCATCAGTCGACACTTCACTATCCTCTGAACATTTTGCGCTCGCACCTTCATCAACATGTTGAAGCTCACTATCTTCAGACCCATTCTCAGATTCTGCTTCACTTGTGTTGGTACCATTTTCAAGCTGACTATCTTTAGACTCACTGAAGGCCATCTCATTCACCGTATTCTGTAGTTGTTCAGGGATCACTGAGACTCCAATGCTAATTTGATCAACATCAGAATCTTTCTTGCTCTCTGAATCCTCTACTAGCTTGACATTCTCGGTAGCAAGGATGTCATGGTCACCTGCAAGCACAAATTGTCACTTGCTTAGAAGGGCTTGCTGTAAGAAATAGCTCCATTGAAGAGGCGGAAAATAAATACACTGGGTGAATAAACAGAATGTGAGACACCAACCTCCTTCTGTATCTTTTTCTGAAGTGTTGCCGTCCTCCAGAGATTCATCAAACTTATTCATTGCAACAGCTTCTTGTGTGTAACCTACAGGTTAAGACAATTAACATTATCATACAATTTATTATTAAAAGGAAAGAACATGCTCTTTTTTGAGAAAACACTAATCTAATTACCCTTACCATTTTCTGCTGCATTAACAACAGACAGACTGTCTTCTTTGGAGATAACATCCCCTGGACATTCTATATTCTCTGATGGCTTTTCTGGACTTGCTACGGTAACTGTTCTGCTATAGGTTTGTAACTCCCTTTTCTGGACACTCTCCACACTGCAAACAGCAGTACCAGCTTCTGAAGTTTGAGACGCTGCAGAAGTGTTCTCTTCATCAATCTCTTCTATCACTTTTCTCCTGGATACACGGCATGACTTTGTTATCAGCTTTGAGCTTGCTGGTTCTTTAGATACCCTTCTACTAGTCCAGGTCCGACGGGCACAAGATGAAGTCATCTCAAACATGGTAGGTGAGCGCGGAGCCTGTGAATTGAATTCCTCGAGAAACTCTTCAAGTCCTTCAACCTATAACATTGCAGTAGAAAAAAAATGTTAACTACCTTTGATCATCATGATACAAATTAAAAAAACAGCAAATTTTGCTGATTGAACTACCAATGAGGACTTACAATTTCAAGAGACTCGAGGGCATCGGCCATTGTAGCATTGCTAGTATTTGCTGGGATTTTGTTCTTCTTACAAAGGCCTTGCAGGTCCCTTCTACTGAGGCTGTGAAAGTCCACCTTGCGATTGCTGTTGTACATCTCAGTGGGCTCCTCTTCATCTTTGCTTACAGCTTCGTCGTTCTCCAGATTCTCATTGTTGTCAACCACATCAACAACTTCTTGGACATCATTGACCTCTTCCTGAACCACCTTTCCAGTTTCATTCCGGCTCTCCAGCGACAGTTGTGCATCGTTATCCATGCTGACTGCAGAAACAGCTTCTGATTCCTCCATCGAATCAGCTTTTCAACAAAATAATAATATAAATAATTAGACCCTCGATTACAAAAATTCAATTATCTGTCCTGGGAAAGTTCAGAAAACGCTTACCAAGCAGCCCACTGTTATCAGATACTTCAGACTGCTCCAAGTCTGCCTCAAAATTAGCCTGTAAATCTTTTTTAGCCTGCTTCTGAGCAGTGGCCTCCTCAGACGCCTTCTTTCGGGTTGTTCGTGTAGCAGGGGTCTTTCTTGTTTCAGTTCCTTCTACAGCTCGCCTTCTTGTTCCACGAGTTCTTGTTGTCAAAGTGGACCCTTCTGGCTCTTCTACTGTGACCTTTTGACGGGTTGTAGTCCGGGAAATGTCAGGAGATCCAAAATCTCCAGCTGTGGGATCTCTCAAGAATTCCTCAAGACCTTCCACCTGAACATATTACAGTAACAATCACATTACATTGCAGCAGAACACTGACCCAATAACTATGTCCTTCGTATACATACAGTGAAGGACTCGACTCGAGAAATTCCAGTATTGATAATATTTACATCAACGTTTACTGAACATCAAACATCACAAAACAAAGATTTACTTGGCTGTCCAACAAACTAATTTACAGTGCTTATGCACTATTGACGGATCGACCTGTTGTCTAACAAATTGAACATGTTATGTTGTGCGGAAGCGTGAATAGCAGTGGACACCGGCGCAGCAGAGGCCCAACACGGTTTATTCACGCTTCCGAACAACATGTTAAGCCATTAACATATCAGAACAGAAACAGCATAGCGAAATTGGATTAAGCAAACCCTAACTTGAAGACAAACACAACCTTAATCAATCAATTACTCGGAATATTTATTGAATAAGCTAAACAATTTCGATTGAATAAAAGCAATAGCTCACTCAGTTTAATCCATTGAGGTTTCATTCTCAACATTAATTCGTGTTAGATTCAATCACAACATCCTACCACAACAAATCAATAAGCTATACTCCATTCAATTTAACTCAATCAAGTGAATCAATCTATTATCGTTACAATTTGTCGATCAAATCAATCACTGAGGTTGCATTCTAGATTCAAATCAAGTGAATCTACTCATCAATTGAACGTCGATCAAATCAATCATTGAGGTTACATTCTAGAATCAAATCAAGTGAATCTACTTATCAACTGAACTTGCCGATCAAATCATTCATTGAGGTTGCATTCTAGAATCAAATCAAGTGAATCTTCTTATCAATTGAACTTGCCTATCAAATCAATCATTGAGGTTGCATTCTAGAATCAAATCAAGTGAATCTACTTATCAATTGAACTTGTCGATCAAATCAATCAGTAAAAGACATTGAAAAATAAAGCTTATCCAGGTGTAGGCTATCGAGGCAGAATCAATCGCAACACAGTCGCACAACAAATGAACAGATGAATAAAGTTAATCTAAAATTATTATTATCTCCGTCTCAATCATTTGTCAATCAAATCAATCAGCACCAGAAACCATAACAAACAAACAAACATAAAAGCCGATCCTCCAAATCAATCAAATACAGAATACCGGAACATTTTCCAATCCAAAAAACAATGAAATAGGATAAAACAATAAAATAAATAAAGAAAAACATACCGTAGGGAGATTGGAGAGAGCGGAAGCCATAGCAGCATTGGTGAGGTTAGCAGGGATGTTGTTGAGCTTGCAAAGGGATTGAAGTTGACGCCTCTTCATGTTCTGGAAATCCATTTGTTCTAGTTTTCGAGTGATACGACAACGATTACAGCTACTGGTTTGGGGTCGGGAGAGGGGAGGGGGGAGGGGAATTTAGAGAGAGAAAGTAGGTCGAAAATGGTGGGTAAATGAATGAGCTGAGAAGAAGTGGAGGGTTCAAGGGGTTTATATACGTAGGCGGGATCTGACAAAACTACTAGCCGTTAGGTTATGAAAGAAGAGCGCAAATATTTGAATTTGAAATATTTGGGGAATACATTGTTTTGGTCAGGAGATGATTTATTTCTGTATGTGGACTAGATATAAATGAAGGAGAAGCCCATGGGTCAAGATGTAAACTTGTGTGACCTAACAAATCCATTTAACTCAACCCAAGGATAAGGGATTCATTATACTTTTTGGTCTAAATCTGGGGTTCACCGTCGACAACCGTGTATAATTTTATCGGCGTGCGTCTGTATTCTCATGAAAGGGTAAACAGTTGGTCAGAGAGCTTGTTCCGTTTTTATGGGTAAGGATCGAACTCTAACCTCATGTTAATGGATCACTGAGCAATCACCCACCAAACACATTTGGTTTAACCCTCAAATATAATCCACTTATAATTACTCTTAACCTTATATTTCACAGATAAATTCCTTGTTTTTCGTTTTTTTCGGTTATATTTTTGTACTTCTTTGTTTATAAATCGGTTTCTTTTTAGATTTAAATTGTTAGACAATTTTCTAAAAGTTTATAGCTCGGTAACTTTGCAAGCATTTTCATAAAAGAAGTTAATGACTCGAAGAAGTTAAGAAAATTCCATCTTGAAAATTGAAATATAACTCGTTTATAAGATCATTTGTTTCATCTTCAACACTTACCCGTATGAGGACATTGTATAAATTATTGGACTATATGCTATACTTCATTGACAATATAAAGTTTAAATTATTTAATTTATAAAATCTAATTAAAAGAGTAATTGAAACATCTAACCAATGTGACATTATAAATTAAATGTGATATGATAAATTATGATTAACTCAAACATGTCTAAGTATATTTAAATTATCCATTTTAACCATTCATCTACACATTGTGTTGATGGGTATTCATAAATGCATAGAATACAAACTCCCATTGATGGGTAATCATAAATGCATCCATTATTAAGTCTTTTTTACGACGGATATATCCGCCGTAAGTTAGTAACGGATCACAAGTGGATAATACTTGACACGTCACAAGTTTGCGACGAACGAAAATGAGAATTTGGGTAAATGCAGAGTATTTTGAAGATTTTTTTGGCGCTTTTTTCGGTTAGTTGTAATTTTAATTATTGACATATTTTAAATTTGTAATGGTTTATTACTTTTTTTCAAAGACTACGTATTTGAAATTTTAGAAAACAGTGATATTAAGTAGGTAATTTTATGGAGCATATTAATTTTGTGGGTTTTTAGTGGGTGACGTGTACTCGAAGTACTTTATATATTGAAATTTATGGTCGAAGATGGAGAATTTGGGGAAATGACAGGACACATTTTTTTATATTCTTTTAATAAAATATTAAACCTTATTGGCTTAATGATCTAATTGTTGTTCGAGTTACTCCTTTAGAATTCTTAGTTTCGCAATTTTTTTATTTAATTAGCTACAATATTATGGATCTTGTGAAATGTTAGTTTCATCGATCATAACAATTCTAATCGTGTGTTTTCTGTCATTTTTGGAATTATTGATGTAATTTTAATATCTACTAATTAGTGAGGGTGCTCCATCCTTGAGGATCTTCGTTTAACAAAATCATGGTTTTGTCTAGCAATTAATAAACTGTTGTACAACAGATTAATTGTCTTTATACATGATTACATGCAATCCTTAAATGTTTTAACCTAAAACATGAAAATCGTCCCATACGTGAGGTTAATATTCTAGGTCAGACAAAAGAGACGCTAAGATTTGAACACATAACTCTAATATCATATTAGAAGACCATCTCGACTAAAACTTTATAATGATGGTTAAGCACTAAACAATGATATTATATTCTAACATTAATGGTTTTGCCTTTTCTCTATGGTGAGTGGTGACCATGATCACCGTGGTCTACTGCATGAAATTTGATGGTCTTTGTTGTTTCACGATGCTTAAGATTTTTAGTGACATTATTCCATAGACCTCCTTAATCCTCAAAAGTTCAAAAATCGTTTGTTTAAAAAACATATAAAGATATACTATTATGTTAAGATTGTTAACTTTATCGTGTATACGTATTTTGTTGTTTTATTTAGATTTCGAATAAGCTTTATACAATTATTGTTGAACCAAAATAACTCACTAATTTGCCGGTTTGCAATACCTGTTAATAAATGCTTGAAATACATATAATGCAACCCATAAAATTCATATATTTCAACCCATTTGACACATACAACAAATTTACATAACATTCACTTTTCACAAATTTTCATTGAGGTTAACCACCTTTCTTTTTAGGGGATGATAGACTCGAAATCTAAAAAACATAGCCTCAAACCAATTTACCTTAAGATTGCTCCTGGTGAGGCTTGAACCTGAGACCTTAGGAATGTGGCCCAAGTTTTAACCACTAGACTCTATCTTACGGACTTCTTCCAACTGTCTTTCCACTTACTTTATTGTAAAAAGAGTGTATCCGTTACCGTTCACTTTTTATACCAAACTCAGTTACATAACAATTTGCAGAAACCAGCACCTATCTGTCACCTCACACAAAGCAAACCACATTCCCAATGTGCACATAGATGTTCTACCAAATAAACAAACTCTTAAGTCTTAACCAAGAAGAATTAGACTAAGCAAAACTCTTTTGGGTTGTTATCATTTATCAATCGAAGTCTTAAAAAGACAACTTAAAAGCAACATAATAAAAAGAGAAAGAAACATGACACATATACGGCGTTATGATCCTCTCCATTACGTTAAAAGTAACGAACGGTCCATTTTCTCTAATAAATTCACTTTTATATAATATTTTTTTAGATATCACCATCCGTTACTTAAAGTTAAAACTATTAGACCGTTTCACGATAATATGTGGACCGTTAAGGCCATGTTCTTTCTGATTTAATTTCAGCTTCTTTCAATTTTGTTTGCCTATATTCCGTTAAATTTTTTTACGTTTAATCAATTATATTCAGTTAATATTTTCACAAAATTAACTTATAATTCGACTAAATTTAATTCACCTCAGTTCCATTGTTCAATTAAGTTCTACTACAATTAATTCAATTCAGCTCATTTCAGCCGAAAAGAATAGGCTCGGGATGCGGTAAAGAGCAAAGACAATGCAAATACACAAGGTTGAAGTATAAAGTAGTATAATCTGGACAAGAAAAGGCAGTCTCTTTACAAAAAGAGGTAAAGTAAACAGTACAAGTTAAAAGTTGGTCCAACCCAAACATTATAAAATTTCATAAATTCATACTAATATAATGTAATTACATACACCCCAACACTTGGAATTCAAAGCTTTCCCTTCCTTTTCAAAACCCCAAGAAAATTTCTGGTATGCATTCTTGTCTCAAATTTTATGTAATGTTGTTTTACTTCCCATGTTTTAATAAATATATACATAATCTGTTGTTGGGCATTGGAAAAAGTTTATGTATTTTTTCCCGTTACTGCAAATCCTGGTTCCGCCACTTCATATGTGTTGGGCTTCTATTTTTTTGGTTGTTTTTTTTTATTGTTTTTGTTAATATTTGCTTAACAATAAGTCTTGATGATCCGTCTCTTCAAAAATACGGGCCAAATATCGTTATTTTAGTGAAAAATGTAACTGTAAAATTTTCTAAGTTAAGAGGATTAAATGGTAACATTTGGCCCGTCTTTTTAAAGAGACGGAATTGGCCCGTCTTCAATGAGATGTTGCATTTGTTTAATGATATTGGAGATACAACATTCTTGGCAGGGGTGTCAATGTCAGTGTTACTGTTATTATTGTCTTTTACAAGGGCTGAAGATTCATTTTAAATTCAAATACTAAGGACAGTTTAGAATATTCATCATTTAATTCCCTTAATATATTCAATCCTGGTAATTAAAAGAAAGATCTTTGTTGGTATTTTAAGATAAAAAATATGAGATAAAAAACAAAGAAATGCTCTTTGTTGGTATTCCTGCACCAGGTGATATATGAGGTATTGTGCAGTTCTGGCTTTTTTTTGGTTTGTACTGAAATTGGGCATATCATTTGAGTTCTCCTTCCTACATTTCTGTAGTTCAGTTCGTGTTAGACGGCTCCAAATTCTCGATTTAAGGCTTTGTTGTATGGCCGGAGAACGGAGTACTTATTTTCAGTGGCGAACCTAGGTAGTAGCAAGGGGTGGCGGACGCTACCCCAAACTGTAAAAATTAACTTAGAAGACGGGTTTTTGCTACCCAAATATTGTTGAATAGTAGATAAATTACTGATATATCTCGTGGTACAATGGTAAAGACTTTGTTTTCCAACCTGTTGCTCCGAGTTCAAATCCCTTATTTGCATTTTTACCTATTTAATTTTGTTTCGCTACCCCGAAAATTTAATCCTGGGTTCGCCCAGTTATTTATTTACCTTTACTGCATGATGAAAAATGACTACAGAGTTAGCCGTCTTATGTCCTTAGAATGCTGGCTGAAAGTCGAAATAGTTGTTTAAGATGTGAGTTTGGAAGGTTGAGATTTTGTGATAATTGCATCATTTTAGGTCAGTAAGAAAAGGGTCAAGTATATCCGGGAAAGGGCGTAAAAGTCCCCGTTTTGAACAAGTTTAACACTTTTTGCATTTGGCATTTGGCATTTGGGATTCTTTTTTCTTAATTTTATTGTATCTAGAAGTCCTAGAATTGAAGTTTAATTGGTGAAAGTTTGTGAACTGAGTTGTTGTCTTGCAGCTTGTTTGTCACTTCATCATTCCCGTCATCTGTCACTGTATCTTCCGTCACAGTAATATGCGTGATTGGCCATTCACTTCTTGGGTCGGAGTGGCATACAAAGTAATGGAGATGGAATAATTAAGGAACTGAAGTTCTGAAAACATTTACCGAAATTTGGGATTTTGCAAAATGGGTTGTGTGGTGTCGAGAATAGATAGGGAAGAGAGGGTGATCATATGTAAGGAAAGAAAACGGGTAATGAAACAACTATTGGGATTAAGAGCGGAATTTGCTAATGCCATATTATCATACCTAAGGGCTCTAAAAAACACTGGTGGGACCCTTAAACAGTTTACTGAATCCGAGTTACTAGAACTTGACAGTATATTGCCGCCTTCCCCACCGCTTCCTCTCCCGCCTTCGCCTCCACTGCCACCTCCAATCGACAGTCCTGATCTCCGGAAGATTAAAGGTAAACAACACGTTAGGGAAGCCGAGGAAGATATAATTGAGGTTAATGAGGAAAATTGTTGTACACCACCACCACCGCCACTGGAATCAGCATGGGATCTTTGCGATTTGCTGGATACTTCTTTAATTCAGCATGAACTGGATGGTATCATGGTTGAAGATGGGGACGAAGAAAATTGGGCTGAGACGAAATCTCAGTTTGAGGAAGAAGCCCAAGAGCATACAATCCCTGATAATGCTATGGAAAGGAAGTCGTTGACTGAGGATGTTGTGGAGGATCATTTGGCTATCAGAGGTGGCGGGCAGGCAAAAGACACCGTAAATACAGCGATGGTAGTGTGGAGGAGAAAGAAGACATTGCCAAGCATAGTTAAGGAGCTTGATGATTACTTCTTGAAAGCTTCCACAGGAGCCAAGGAAATTGCTGTTTTGGTTGATTTGGGATCAAGGAATGCTTCCCTGCATCGGGACATACGAGAAACCAGGGGTAATATAGTTATCATTTCTGCAGTAATTTGCCTTTCATGTTTTGCTTCTTTTTGTGAATGTTTGATACATACTATCTTTCTTCTGTTTGAGTCTATGTTGCTCAGACTCGTTTAGAAGGATTTGACATGGGTGCGTGTCCAAGTGTCGGACTCGGCCATTTATATGACAAAATATGCATATTTTGGTTTAAAATGAGGTGTCGAAATGGCATACCCTAGAACATTGCCACTTATGGGAGACCTTGACGCATTGTTGTTGTAGCTGTCGTTCAGAATTTCCTTGACAAATGTATGCGCATGCCAAATTAGCTTTATTTACCTCGCCAAACTTCAGTGCTTATGACCATTCAGCGGTTCATGCACGACGTAGTGTAATGCCTTTGTTTCAAGAGTCTTCCTCAATTAAAACATGATATACCCAATAATCTAGCGGTTCTTTAAGGGAAACAGACAAAAGCAGTAAATTACGATAAACCCTTGTTCTTGTGATTTGTTGGAGTACTCCTGCATCCTTACAATTCATTAATATTTTCCGTCTCTTCATTCAGAGAAGGGGAACAACTCTACAAGGTCATTCAATTCATTGTCGTGGAACTGGTCATCGAAAACGCCACATTTGACACAGGATGAGCAAGCCCTTATTGAACCTTGCAGAGCTGGAGCGCACTGCATCACTCTTGAAAAGCTATATGCCGAAGAACAGATACTGTATAAGGCTGTAAGGGTAATGCTCATTGCTATGTCTATGGTTGCTTGAGATATATTATGTTGTACTTTGAAATTTCTTCGTCATTTTTAAAAGCTCTGCGTGCAGTTCTGTGTGAATTAAACTGATATTTACCACACACTTTCTGATATTTACCACACTTTCCGTTAGTAATAGTAAATTAAGCTTTCTAGACTCCTGAGGTGGTTAAAAATTTAAAATCCCGAAAAACGCCACTTACATGATTGTTACTGCAACATCATTGACAGGATGAGGAGGTGGCGAAATTGGATCACAGAAGGAAGTCATTGTCATTGCAAAAGTACGAAAATGAGAATGCAGATTTGAACAAGATTGACAAAACTCAATCTGCAGTTGAAAGTTTACAGTCTGATATCATACGGTTGCAAGAGCTCGAAAGAAGGGCTTGTTCTTCTATTTTGACACTCATTGACGACCAGCTTCACCCTCAGCTCGTTTCTTTGCTCTCAGGGTAAGTATCATTTGATTTACGATAAGAAACTCCCTTATGTATCATGCAGCTTTTCATTTATATCAAAAATATATTTCCTTCTGTGAACATGATAGATGAACCATCTCAACCAAAACCTTAAGTTGATAGTTGAGGCCCAACTATTATTAATATTCCTAATACGCTCACTCACTCAAATGCCCGTTGGGCTTGAAGAGTGATTAGTTTGCACAGGCTGCCCCATACCGTGTGCTGGGTTTTCACTTCGTGTTTTTGAGGGGTTTTGAGGTTGCCAGGATTCGAATCCGTGACCTTCAGTTACACTGACTCTGATACCATATAGATGAACAATGATAGATGAACAGCATGTCGCGTCATACCTGCTTATTTTGATTTTTGATTAACGAAGTAGGTTATATACGATTTATTGCAGGGTGATTCACATGTGGAGGACAATGTTTGAGTGCCATCAAGTTCAAAGTCACATCTGCCAGCAAATTCAGCATCTAAGCAGTCACCAGAGCGCAGAACCAACTACTGAATATCATCGTGAAGCCACGGTGCAGCTTGAAAGCGAGGTCAAGTTCTGGTTCAATAGTTTCTGTAGACTTGCCAAATCCCAGCGAGATTACGTGAACGCCCTCTTCAGGTGGGTTCAGCTTACAGACTGCCTTGTGGATGACAAGAGTCAGAATCGTCATTCATCTATGGTCCGTCACCTCTGTGAAAGGTGGCTTGCTGCTCTTGATAGGCTGCCAGAAAAGGTACTGTACTTTACGTGCCATACACCCATACCCCGTCCAATTGTCGAATGCTAGATATATATGTTTTCATCTGTTGGGTCTATGCCTTGAATCTGTTAGTCGCCGCTTCGAACGACTATGCGGGGTCTCTGTCTGGTCCTTATTCCTTATTAGATTAGGTCAAATCTGTATTGTATTAGGTTAAGAGTACTATATAGTTATCCTACAATATACTCTTAACCTCTATCCTAGCAGTTATCCTACAATATACCGTTCTGAATTGTAATCTGAAACTCTTCACATTAATAAAACTCTCTCCCTTCTGCCCTGTGGACGTAGTTAGTGAACCACGTAAATCTGTGCGTATTGTTGTTTATTGTTTGTTTTTATCTTTCTATGTGCTTCCGTTATAACAACATCTGACAATAACTTACCATAAAGTCTTACCTCGGCTTTTACCATGTCATCAATCTTCATTGTACGATTCCTATTGATTACAGGCGGTATCAGACGCCATCAAAAGCTTTCTTTCAGTCATACGCTCGATAATCCTACAACAAGAAGAAGAATGCATCATGAAGAAAAAATCCGACAGGCTGGAGAGGAGATTACACAAGGAGATAACTTCTCTACTCGAAATGGAAAAGAAACATGAAGAAAGTGTCGGCTTGGGAGATGCCGACTCTAGTCTATACCCAAAGCATCCGTTGTATATCAAACGAGCAAAAACTGACGCCTTGAGAAACCGGTACGAGAATGAGAAGGGGAAGTATGTAAGTGCCATTCAGGTAAGCCGCGCCATGACCTTGAAGAACCTGCAAACATGCCTTCCTCACGTATTCAAGGCGCTAATGGTGTTTTCTAGTGCTTGTACTGAAGCATTTGAGACTGCTCTTAACCCAGTTCAGCAAATCTCTAATGTTGAACAATCAAATGGTGAATGCTAAAATTTTGTAGAGACGGTTTTGCCACTTTTAATTTAGGTGTAGATACTTGTGAGTTCATGATGTTCTGGAAATTTGTTCCGGTGAATGGATTACCGTGATTCTTGGAAATTATCTTGTACGGTTTAAGGTTACGCGGTGAAATTGTGTTAACAAACCGCGATAATTTAAAAAGAGATCTTGTGTTCAAGCCTGAAATGTAGTAATGTTAAAACTAATCAGAATGAGATTTAACGCCCTAATAACCCTATTTAACTCAAATCCAGACTAAATCGGATGATCAACCCAAAACAAAAAGTTCATCGTTATATTTCTCGTTATAATATCCTGAACTAAGAGATCGTATTCACATCCAATTTGAGTAGTTGGGACAAAATATTGTGGGTTTGGATTTGGGCTTGACTTTTGGGTTAATTTATAAAAGGGGAAGTAAACATGATTTTTTTTACTAATCTGAAATCACATGAATCGTAATTTGTGTTTATAAAAGTATTATTGCTGGCAAAAAAAAATATTAAACATAGAAATTCCAATGAAATATAGTTCATCTAAGATGAGGAAGGTTGTTTAGCCAAAATTGTATATCTCGGAAGTTTTGGGGAAAAAAAACTTTAATTTCTGCCTATCTGATCGGAAATAAAAGTCGTTCAATGTTTCTTAAACGAAATAAATTTGAATAAACTTTGACAAGTTGTAACTCCGTTATAAGATGTCAGAAAAATACGATTAAATGAAGATTGCATATGATGAGAAGAATGTGCTCTTAAGATTTGATTAAGGTTGACATCATAACCATCATCATCATCTAATGACTAACATCATGTTCAAACGAAAGCTTGTAACTAGACGTTTGGGGTCTAATCAATGAACTTGTATCCTTTTATAGTTTGTCTAAAGATTGATATCATCAATCAAGCCAAAAAGGCTATGTTGTAACCTATTTATTCTATTGTTTGTTGTCAAAAAAAAAAAAAGATTGATATGAAAGGCATTGATCATAAAGTATCCAAATAACATTGTGAGGTTGTTATCAAGCTAACCAGGTTAAACGCCTTCTACTTATTAACAACCTCTTTCGCTATTTACAAAACAATTCTAAAATAATTTGAATCGTTTTCCACTTTTTGAATCGCAATTTTAACAATAATAGTTCAAATTATGATTAGTTATTGAAAATTGAAAAATATAATTAATTTAAGAGGCGGTATTGTTAGTTATTGAGAGAATTAGGTTTTGAGAGATTGTGAGGGGAAAGGGTATACAAAAATATTGAAGAAAAAACCTTGAGTTGAGTAAAAATCATAATACGAAAATAAATTATCTGGTATTCATAATGTATTAAATAAGACAATTTAAAAAAAAATTCATATGAGTATTAGAGTATATACATATCTTCAATGTTATATATAAAAAAGTTAATTCTCTCAATTATAAATAACATAAATTCTTATTTGTGACGTGTATATAACAGATGAGAAACAAAATAAAGTAGAGTGTCTTGGAGTAACAATTTGTTTTGACTTATCTAACCTTGTAGCTAGTATTTGATCAGTCGTAAATTTATGACGAATATGTCCGTCACACAAATGATTAGTTGACAAGCTTGCGACGGGTCAAATAATAATTTTTTTGGTGCGAACGGGTCAAATAATAGTCATGTGGCGCAAATAAGACAAAAGTAAAGTACATAGTAATATCAAATTGTTTTGTTTTATCTAACAATACCTAACCCGACGTCGCAAGCTTATGACGAATAATCGGATATATCTGTGACAACTCTCTCTTTTAAATGGGCATTTTGTGAGACAAAATGATATCCGTCTTCTCCTTGTGACGGATACCCTCCGTCTACAATGAGAATTTGTGTATTATATAAATATTGCTCAAAAAACTAATGTAAATTAAAACCGAAGTAAATGCACAAATAATTTAAATAAACAGTCGAATAACTAAGTTAAAATACGTGACTCATACATTAATGTAAGATCGTCTCATACAACATAAACAAACAGGTTTTACAATGAGTTATAGAAAGGGAAAAAAATTAAGCCCCTATTGAATGGAAACCCTAATTTTATTAATTCCAATCGGATACTCAACATCATTGTTCAATGTCGTCTCTTTGATCTCTCTCGCATCATTCCGCTTCTCACTTCTCTTCGCCGGCGGTTGATCGCCTTCTTCTTCAACTAAACTAACCCCCATTTTTTCCCTTCTTTTTACACGGCGCAGTAAATAAAAAAAATTACTCCGCCATTTTCAACATATAGATATTTACCTTGAGCGCGGTTAAAATCACCTTCTGTGGAGCTGTAGAACAGTGATTATTGGTAGGGTTTGAGTGAGTAGGGAAGATAGAGAGAGGGGAGATGGAGGTGGTGAGCTCGGCGGAGAGTGGAGGAGTAGGTGGCGGCGGAGGAGGAGGAGGCGGAGGCGAAGGAGGAGCGGGAGTGGTGGATAGCGGGGCGGGATCGATAGTGTGGGTACGAAGACGAAACGGGTCGTGGTGGCCTGGTAGAATACTTGGACCTCAAGACCTTTCTGCTTCTCATCTTATGTCTCCTCGATCTGGTACTCCTGTTAAACTTCTCGGCCGCGAAGACGCCAGTGTGTATGCTCTTTTTCCGTCTTTTTCTTCTTCGTTATCCGTCCTTTTTTTTTAATTATTTTGTCATGTGTTTGTTTAGTTTGTGAAATATGATGAGTTAAGTCTAAGATGGTACATTGGCCCCTAGTTTTCGAACTATAGCATTGTGTGAATGATGTCGGAGTAATGGAATGGGTTACTTATTAGAGTCGGAATGGAATGGAATGGATGAAATGTGATATTATATGGAGGTATCGTTTTGGAACCCCGTAACTGTTTGTACTTGTTTAGGTTGATCTCACTCCCACCCTAGGCGGAATGGAATTGGAAACGGAAACTTATTATAGAGGGTTGGAGTAGATTATACTCATCAAGGATATGACTTTGTTTATTAGAATGGACCAAATCCGTTCCAAAACACTCAATCAAACACCGCTTAAGGTTTTGAGATCAACGTCTCATATGATTGGGGTAAGGCTGGATATTGATCCCAATCCTACTTTAGTCTTTAGAGTGTGTCCATGGATATTGGATGGGAACCTCATGATGACACAAATGTTGTTGCTGAATGTTTGAGAGTAGTGTGTGGTTTTAGCCAACTTGGCCGCTAGTTTCGAACTCTAGCATCGTATGAATTTAGAACCTCACAACCGTTAGTACTTTCTGGGTTGATCATTTCTCCCACCCTAAATGGAATGGAGTTGGAAACTTATTAAGTTATTATAGGGAGGTTGGAAAGGGTTTAATAGATCAAGGATTTGACTCCATCCCATATCATCCCACCAAACATTAGAATGAATCAGATTCGTTCTAAAACACTCAAATCAAACACCCCTGAAGTCTTGAGAACACACTCCCTTTTGACAGGGGCAAGGCTGCATGCATATGACCCATTTGTGTATGGTCTGAATGTGATGACTGAAACCTTATTGGGTATGCTGGAATTTGGGGAGGGAGGGTGTCTTGGCTGAGTTTAGTTTGTGTAATTTGTGCTGGGAGCTATACTCTGTAGCAGACACATTGATGAACATTAATAGCTCTCTAAACTGGTGGCATCCCTTATTTAAGGTTGAATTAGTAGAACTTGGTCAATTCAGGTGTGTTTGCATTGAAGTCTAGTCATTTCGGGGTTAAGGGCCAGCATCAGAATTCAGGTTGATTTTGGTCAATTCGGGTAGGTTATCGATCAGGACATTTGGGTAAATTATTCTTGTTAGGTCCAAGAATCAGCTATCGTAGCAATGAATGCAGTTGTACTTTCTCTTAGTAGCAAAGACTAGTAGACAAAGCATACTAGTTTCAGGAGTGCATTTATACTGGCAATTACGACTTTATGTGCCAGAAAACTAAATTGCTAGTAAGTAATTCCAGGGGTGTTAGAAAAGATATCTATTCATAGACACTTAGACGTATATCTTGTCATGGATCATACTGCCAATCAACTGTTTTTTGGACCAATATGATCTGTTACTTGCATGAATACGGAGATACCTTTCTGAGCTTTCACCCAATATGTACAGCAGTACACTAGTACAGTACATGAAGTGCTGGTGCAATTATGGGGATGTCTCACATCTATTTTTGCATTGTGGAGTTGTTTGTCTTTATAGGATCAATTCCTAAAGGTGAGACCACTTAAAAAACTTATTATGTTAGTTTGGTTGGAATAAGGAGAGAAAAATGACTCTTAGTGCTTTTATGGCTAGTTCCTGGGTTCTTTGGTTGGAGAGGAACACTCACGTCTTCTGCTACAATTTTTTTTAAAAAGAGAGTCATTTAATTTAAGAGGGGTCTGCTAGAGAAATTTCGTTGCAATTAAATTGAATAATTTGTAGTTAACTCTTTTATTGAGGGTATCTCGTCTTCGTTTTTCTTATACTTAACTCAATGACACATACTTTTCCTATTTTGACAAAATCAAGCAATTTTGAGATTGAGGATAACTTGTTTGGTGCAGCACTCTTGTTCTGTATTTCTACTTGATTTTGGCTTTGAAAACTCTATGCATGTGCTCTCAGGGATTGGTACAATCTCGAAAAATCCAAGCGTGTGAAAGCATTTAGATGTGGCGAGTTTGATGATTGCATTGAGAGAGCCGAGGCCTCTCAAGGACTTCCAACAAAAAAACGTGAGAAATATGCACGCCGAGAAGATGCGATTCTTCATGCGCTTGAACTCGAAAAGCAATTTCATGAAAAAAAGTATGGGAAATTGGTTAAGCCACTGAGAGAAAATTCATCAGATTCAGAAAGGAAAATAACTGTGGCACCAGTAAGAGCAAGCAATGATGACTTGTGTCAACCAGGCAGAAAATTGGGTAAATCAAATCTGATGGAGAAAAACCGTGCTCCACTTCTTGCGCAGAAAGCTAAAGATGCAATTCATCCTGGTCTGGAAGATCACACCATCACTCCGAGCTCTCGACTAAGGGGCTTACATGAGTTGAGATATAATACAATGCCGATGAATAGAATGCTCAATTCCACCACTTCTGAAGATTCAAACCGAACTGCAATTGATGGTAGTGCATATGCTGTTTCAGGCAGTGGACCTTGCTTTAAGAATTCTAGCGACTCTGATTCAAGTAACTCAATTGGCAAAGGGAAGAGATTGCTGGATAGCTTTGCTGAGGAGCCTATTCGTAAAAGACATCATGGGCTTCGGCCTTTTGTTAATGTAAAGCAAAATAGTGCGGAGTTGCATAATCAATCTTTACAGCCTGACATGTCTCTTAAGGGGCTTTCTGGAGATGGAATGCGTTTTACTGTGTACACACCAGCTGAATCATCCAAGTTATTAAGCACTAACCAAGGCCCACAAGGGCAGATGGAAACACCCTTTTCCCGGCTTGAGGTGGATACACGTTTACCTCAACAGGTCACTTTTGTTGAAGAGGCTTTTTCTGGATCCTCTGAGGAAACTGAATCTGACTCATCAGAGACTCATTCTGTAGAGCCACGAGTGGAGGCAGGGATGTTGCTTTCAGGTATGTTGAAGTACTCTAATTTGTGTTGATAGATAATGAACCTCGAGGGGAGGCTCTCTAAAAGAGACCTATTTGTTCTGCTATATTTGATTTTAGAATCCTGCCTGGTAGCAATTTTTCGTGTCTGTAAGTGTTTAGAGAAACTCCTGGATTTCGAGGTAGATTGTTAACAATATTGAGGCGATTTGCTCATTTATTCACACTCAGAACTTTAGCTGATTGGTTGGAGGCCTTATCCGGTTTTAATTTTGTACGAGGTTGAAACTGACACTGGTTAAAGCGTTGGAATCTGATTCGGTTTGCTTTGTATGAGTAGCTTTTAGGAACTAGGAGAACATACTTTGTGGGATAAAAATCTGTATGTTCTCGTGTTGTATATCATGTTAGCTCAGTTCGCAAACTTAGATGATCTTAGAATTTGATGCTTTGGTACCTTGGTTCATGACTGTTAATCGCTCAAGAAGAAAGAATCATAATTTCATAACCGAGCTTTATGGCTTTTCATGCCGCGTTTAGTTTCTCGGGACTTAAGATATCGTTCCTGTATTTCTTCCCTTTTGTATCAGAGAAAAGCATCAAGGGGCTAGTTGTCATCTTGATAGCATTCGGCTTTTATGCTGTTAAGAGGATAGAATTTAGGTACCTCAAGTTTGAGTATTATTTCAATTTTTTGATACCTAAGTTGTACTTCCTCCATTTTTATCCAAATACAAGATTTGCTTTATTCACGTTTGCCAACGCAAGTTTTGCGTGCTTCATATCTTTAACTACGTATTTGTAAAAATTATAAAAGTTATATATTATCAATGTACTCGTAAAGACGAATTAAACAAGACCTCACATGAATATATTTTTTCTTACGTATTGAGAGAAAAATGAGATTGAAAGTTGATTGGTGAATAGTGTACAAAAAGCAAATCTTGTATTTGGATAAAAATGGAGGAAGTAATTATTTTTACTCTGGGTGCCTAAGTTTTGATTAGTTGTCGACTTGTTGTCTTGACCCAAAATGAAGGTTTTCAAAATGGGATCAGTGTGCCAGTGGCATATCAAATATACACATTATGTTATTCAAGCTCATGGACACAATATATAGCTGCAATCAATATTGGTTTTTAATGTACTGTATCGTTATTTGCATCGTTTGTACTGTTATTCTCTTTTTGAGTCGCTGATGGTGCTTGTGATTTTAGAGTTGATTTGTATTTTCTTCTAAATTCTGTCCCAGTACTGGTATTTACATGTTTCCTGAAATACTAGTGTATATGCCTTTAAAAAGCTAATTACTTGGACTGGTTGATCGCGGATAGTAGTTTTCGTAATATGATTTGTTTGTATTAACTGAAAATACTTGTTTACCTGTTGTTTATCTGCCTTCTCAGATGCTGACACTAGCATGCGAGCACAGTCAAGATTACATGATAGATTGACTATGCAGGCAGGCCAAGAAAGTATAAGCAATGACGAATCTGATGAACCGTCAATTGATAATAGGTCTCAGTTTCATTATCTTGATCAAAATGCTAGCGGTGCGGAGGTTTCTAAATGGCAGTTGAAAGGGAAAAGAAATGTTCGTAATTTGGGCAAGAGACCTACAAGTGGGAGGCCACTGAATCAGAGTCTGAGTTATTATAATGACAATGATGCTGATTTGAGTGAGGACGATCTTGACCTCCATCCACATGGATACTTGCTGAATGAAGCTGCAGCCAGAAGGCAAAGTTACTTGGGTCCAAATAGAAATAGGATTGATTGGGAATTAGCATGGGGAAGACCTTTACGAAGATACTGGGAAGAAAGAGGGGGTTGCTTTAGTCCAATGTTTAATGGGCGTGATATGTTGATAGATGTAGAACTCACAGTACAAGGAAAGCGTGAAGGCGAGCAGGTACCTTGGGTTTCTCTAATGAGCAAGTTAAACGGGAAGGCCATTATAGGTCACCCTATCCAGATTGAGACCCTCAAAGACGGGTCTACAGAAATTCTTATGTCAACAAGCGACGAGTCTGATAGAGGCAAAGTTCCCCCAGTATGGAGAACTGCCAGGAGGACACCACGTCCTGGTCATTCACCCCAGATGGATGTTGACGAGACTCTGCATCTTCATCAATCTGGGAAAGTACGTAATTCTGTCTCTAAAGGAAAGAAGACGGCCCCGAGGAAAGGAGGGCACCAACCTTCAAACCAGAAAACCAAGCATCTGTCTTCACTGGGTTTAGATCACAAGATTAAACCTATCGACTCAAGCCCTCAGACGGTAGCCTGTATTCCCGTCAAACTTGCATTTAGTAGATTACTAGAGGCCGTTGGTCGGCCGCCATCTGGACCTGCTAAGCATCAAGGAGACAAATCCCTCTTGTGTGCTTCTCTGTAAATTGTTATGTGGGATCAATAATGGTATACCATTTTATAGGTCCATATATCTTGGTTATTCTTTGTCATACAAGATTACATCAATATACATTGGCCACCAGCAGTGAATACAAGGCTGCATTGTCTTTATAATAATGAGAGAGCTGGTGACGGGTATATCCGTATATGCTTCAGGACAGGCTATACAAAATAGTAAACAGCTACTCTTGTTCGATAGGAGATAATACTAACGCTCGGTGATCAGGATTCAGTTAGCAAAATTAGATGTCATGAAAATGTAAATTTAAAATGTACTTTTAACTTCTAGTTCTAATTGTTTTTATACATATCGTATCCTTCGGCTTTTGGTAATAGCGAGATAGAAAAAATGACTCGTTAAATCGGTTGCAGTTCTCGTACTTGGACTTTGTCATGGCAAAAGACCTCCTTGAATAATACATGAAAGTACAAGAATGATTTGTAGTCTTCCTCTACTGTGGTCTAGGGCTGGTCAAGAAATGCCGGATTCGACCCGCCACTGAACCCGGTTCTAGCCTGCCCCGCCTCATCCGGGGCCAAATCCGTCCCGGTCCGTGTGTGAAATAACCGGGTTCGGGTCCAATTTCTGGAGCCCAGCACGAAAGCCGACCCGTAGACCCACCCCAACCCGCCCCAAGACCCGCCCCGCGCCGGGTTCGGGTTACACTTCCCAAGAACTGGGCCAACCCGTCCCGGACCCGCCCTGACCCTGGGCAGTGTCCGGGTCCCCATACCTTGAACCCGCACCTCCCCTCGACCCGCCCCGAACCCGCCCGACCCGCACTATTGACCACCCCTACTGTGGTCTCATCTAAGTCTTGGACCGTAGCTACGTTGGGTTCCAACTTGACGCGGTGTTGGTATCAAACGTATTCCAAATAAATTTATTTAGCGAGACTGTTCTATCAAAATTTACTTTTCATAGTAACGTGAAGCAGTTCGCAGTTAGTCTATCTTGTGTCGGTTACAAATTGTGACGACATGAGCATTGGGTTTGATAGTAAACGGTGCTGGCTTTTTCCAAGTCGGATATCACGTTTCTAAAGATGATATCGAGTATGTGGAAAGAATGTACCGGTTTTAGTAGATCGGAAGACAGAAATATTCTTATTTAAGTCAGAAATATCCAGTTTATAGTTAAAACAGGTTTATTACACACTTGCGTAGATGAAACAAAAGAATAACGAGGGAATAACAAAAGTTCGCCAGTGGTTCTTAAGGCAATTGGTGTTGTCCCATGGCCATACGATTGTTATTATATGGCTGATGAGCGGCTCTGTGCCGGCTGCACATCAAGACAATGTAAGAAATGAAGCTGAGGCAGACGCTGAAAACGCAGATCACCGCGGCCCCTGCATAGTAGCCTGGCTTTGGGACGGGGCAAGGGTTGATGTCGGTACTGTAGTTATTGACCAGGTTGTTCATATTGTTGAGTGCGGCCGCACTAATCAGCGTTGAGGAAGCCGCAACAAAGGACAACCTTCAAGTTTGATCAAAACATCATACATATATCTGACGGGAGTATTTGCAAACGGAAATCAAAAGACGGGAAAATAGAGATCGATATGGTACCAAGAAAAAACAAAGCAAACAATGGAACATATCCCGGGACAGTCTGATGGACAACGATGCCGTGAGCAGCAGAAGCAACTCGATCCAACGCTTATCACAATATGGTGGATCAGTAAAAGGACTGCAGCAACTATTCCCAGCGCGCTTGCTGGGGTTTTCGGGTAATAGCAATACCCATCTGCTGCCGAATACTCAACCTGGTCTGCCTGCGGTATAATAGAAATATTAATAATAGTTGAGCCTCAACCAAGGACGAAACCACCTAGTAGCAAGGGGGTGACAAGCGCTACCCCCGAACTTTAAAAAATTGGTTTAAAAGACGGTTTTTTGCTACCCAAATATTGATAAATACTAGATAATTAATGTTATCTCAATGAATGTACTATAAATATCATGTGGCTCAATGGCAAAGCCTTTAACTATCTTTCTCGTGGTCGTAGACGGTTAATCTATCATGGTATCAGAGCCAGTGTGACCGAATGTCACGGGTTCGAATCCTGGCAACCTCAAAACCCCTCAAAAACTCCTACTGGAATATTAATAATAGTGGGGCCTCAGGCCTCAACCATCAGCTTAAAGTTTTGGTTGAGACGGTTCATCTATCACAATAAATTTTACGAAATACTGAATGGAAGAAACATAGCTACCAGATGTAACATCATTAGTAGCAGTAGCAGTAGCAGTAGCAGTAGCAGTAGCAGTCGTACCTTAATCCGAGTGGCTTCCCCAGCAAAGCCCAGCACAATCGCGACTGCACCCAATACTCCGGCAACTACAACGACTGCTATCGTCTTTCCTTCCATTCTCAATATTCTGTATCAGATACTGGTTTATATACTTCAGAGCCATATTTATACCCAAAATTGATTGAATCAGCAGGTTAGATTTTTATTTTTTACTTTGATTTAATCCACATGAACATTGCCCAGTAGGGATACAAATGTATACTATATTACAATTTATTACAATACATGTTGACCAGTAAGCCAATAACCATTACACTTTGTATAACACTCCAAGTTAAGCAACAAGTCTTTTTGACAGGTATTTACTTAAATATTACAGAGTATTACATATGTTTAGACCCGGCAGAATAAAACCGAACCCGAAAGACATAAAACATTTGAATTAATAATCGATTGAACACCCGATATGATAATTAAGTATGTGTTTGGCCCAGCTTTTCAAGTGTTTTTTCAACCAAAGAAATAGAAGCTGGGTCAAACACTACTTTTTAAAAAACTAAAAACTAATTTTATTAAACAAAAATTCTAAAACTGACCCCTAGAAACACCTAGAAACAGAAGTAGCAAATTGTTACTTCTGTTTCTCTTTTCACGTTGCTTTTAAGTTATTTGAGCCCAAAATCCAAAAAAAATTGATAGAAACTAGTTAGGCCAAACACGATAAAACTGATAAAAATAGTTTTTTAAAAATTTTGGCCAAACATGAACAATTTTATCAAGAACTAGTTTTACAAAAACTCTTTTACAAAAGTAAAAATTCTTTTCCATAAACAAGGCCAAACATGCACTAGATAGTACCTGAAACCCGATTATTAGAAATATTAATAGTATTTGGCCTCAACCATCACAGGTTCGAATCCTGACAACCTCAGAACCCCTCAAAAACCACGAAGTGGAAACCAGCACACGGTATGGGTGTGCCTGTGCAAACTATCCACTCTTCAAGCCCAATGGACATGGGCATTTGAGTGAGGGAGCCTATTAGGAATATTAATAATATTGGGCCTCAACCATCACCTTAAGGTTTTGGTTGAAATGGTTCATCCGAACCCAACCGAAACTGAATTGAAAACCATAATAACCCGATAAAACCCGAACCTAAATATATCCGAATCGATAAAAACTGAACCGATTGACCTGAATTAAAAATTTATATTTTTTTGATAAAATACAGTCAAATTTAGTGTTTTCCATTCACAATGTACCTAACTTTTGGAGTAACATTGTTACGTTATGTAACTTTGACTCAGTTAATCAGTTATAAGAGTTGGTACCGTTATTATTTGAGAAATTTTCGGTAATTTAGTTTAAGATGAAGTACCTAAGTGACATATCACGTCAAACACTTCAAGCGTCAGGAACGCAAGCAACATGTCACCGAAGGAAAGTATCGGAGTAACATAGTTGTTACTTGTTAGGAAGAATTTTCCTTATTCCGTTTCTTTTGTGTATACAAAACTACAAATGATTCTAAAATCAATTTTGACGACATGAGCATTGGGCCTGATAGTAAACGGTGTTGGCTTTTTCCAAGTCGGATATCACGTTTCTAAAGATGATACAGAGTATGACCCTGTTTAGTAAACAACGGATTAATATTGGCAGAAGCAGATTTTAAAAGCAGATTTGACTAACAGAATGATTTAGCGGATTTGACTATCAGATTTATTTAGCAGAATTATTTTAGAGGTGTTTATTAATTGGCAGTTTAGATTAGCAGATTGTCTCAAATCTTTATAAAATGACATATAAGGATATGAAAAATTATTTATTAAATATATAAAAGGAATGCTAATGTTTTATTAAGAGGTTAAATAAAACAATTTTTTTTCTTTCTAATATGCTAGTAAGAGCAACATATTGTAAAATAGGAAAATATCCACTTAATAGTTAAAACAGGTTTATTACACACTTGCATGCCTAGATGAAGCAAAAGAATAAAAAGGGAATAACAAAAGTTCGCGAGTTGTTCTTAAGGCAATTGGTGTTGTCCCATGACCATACGATTGTTATTATATGGCTGATGTGCGCCTTTGTTCGGGCTGCACATCAAGACAATGTAAGAAGTGAAGCCGAGGGAGACGCTGAAAAAGCAGATCACCGCGGCCCGTGCATAAATCCCTGCGTTTGGGACTGGGCAAGGATCGCTGTTGGTACCGTAATGGATCAGGATGTTCCTATCGTTGAGTAAGGCCGCACTAATCAGCGTTGAGGAAGCCGCGACAAAGGACAACCTTCAAGTTTAATCAAAACATCATATATGTCATGGAGTATTTACTCAAGTTTGCAAACGGAAATCAAAAGACAAGGAAAATAGAGATCGATATGGTACCAAGAAAATACAAAGCAAACAATGGAACATATCCCGCGACAGTCTGATGGACAACGATGCCGTGAGCAGCAGAAGCAGCTCGATCCAACGCTTATCACAATGTGGTGGATCAGTAAAAGGACTGCAGCAACTATTCCCAGCGCGCTTGCTGGGGTTTTCGGGTAATAGCAAGACCCATCTGCTGCCGAATACTCAACCTGGTCTGCCTGCAGTACACCGCGCCATCATTACAAACAAATAAATTTTACGAAATACTGAATGGAAGAAACATAGCTACCAGATGTAAACATCATTCCCGTAGCAGTAGCAGTCGTACTGTAACAACCCGACCCGCCACCGTCGTAAAACAAACCCAATAAGATGGGTGTACACTTTTGGGCCCTCTTATCTGTCCTCACTCAGCCCAAAAGCACAAGGCCTTGTTACTAAGTGGTGGCTGAAAGTTATTATAAACATATCACAAGCCACCAATGTAGGACAAATCTCATCTCATACTCGTGGGGTGTTACACGTACCTTAATCCGAGTGGCTTCCCCAACAAAGCCCAGCACAATTACGACTACACCCAATACTCCCGCAACTACTACGACTGCTATCGTCTTTCCTTCCATTCTCAATATTCAATCTCAGATACTAGTTTATATACTTCATAGCCATATTTATACACAAAATTGATTGAATCAGCAGGTTAGATATATTTTTTTTTACTTTGATTTAATCCACATGAACATTACCCAGTAGGGATACAAATGTATACTATATTACAATTTATTACAATACAAATGTATACTATATTACAATTTATTACAATACATGTTGGCCAGTAAGCCAATAACCATAAGACTTTGTATAACACTCCAAGTTAAGCAACAAGTCTTTTTGACAGTATTTACATAAATATTACAGAGTATTACATATGTTTAGACATGGTAGGATAAAACGGAACCCGAAAAATTGACAGAAAACGTTTGAATTAATAACTGATTGAACACCCGATATGATAATTAAATTACTGAAACCCGATTCATCCGAACCCAACCGAAACTGAATTGAAAACCATAATAACCCGATAAAACCCGAACCTGAATATATCTAAGCCGATAAAAACTGAACCGATTGACCTGAATTAGAAATGTATATTCAATTATGGCTTATGAAAATACCCGTGTTTTCGACAATTATGTACTTCCTCTATTCCAATCAATTCTATACAGTTGTTTTATATACGCTTGTCAATACTCTTTTTTTTGTTAATATCTTTAGTTATATATCGATAAAAATTATAAAACTTCGATAGTCACAATTTACTCGGTAGCACAATTTAATCAAGATCTCACATAACTATTTTTATGTTATATAACTATCAACCAAAAACAAACACACATGTGAAAAACAATCACAAATAAGAAAAACACAAATTCTCATTGAAGACAGACTAATTCTGTCTGTTAAAAAAGACAGGTCAAATGTCGTCATTTTAAGGACAAAGGTGACCATGTGAAAAAACAACTAATTAACTTAGATAATTTAACCGGTTACATTTATTGTAAAATGATGACATTTGACCTGTCTTTTTGAAAAGACGAATTGTTATGGTAAGAAAAAATACAGCCATTGATCTTCCTAGACTCGAAAACCATATCATCAGACTTGCTCTTTTGGCAATTGGGGTTGTCCCATGGCAACACCGCGGTCATTAGATTGGTTGTGAGCGCCTTTGTTGCGGCTGCACATCAACACGAAATAAGAAACGAAGCTGAGGGCGACGCTGAAAAGGCAGATCACGCCAGCACCTGCAAAGTAGCCTGGCTTCCCAACTGGGCACGGGTTGTCCTCGGTACTGTAGTTTTTAACCAGGTAGTTCATATCGTTCAATGTGGCCGCAAATATCAGCATTCCGATAGCACCAACACAGAACACCCTTCAAGTTTGATCAAAACATCAGACATGTTACAGGGAGTATGTATTAGTTAAGTACTGTAAGAAAGAAACATTCGAGAAGACGAGGAAAATAGATATCGATAGATAGGTACCAAGAGAAAACAAAGCTAATAATGGAACATATCCCGGGACAGTCTGATGGACAAGGATGCTGCGAGCAGCAGAAGCAGCCTGCTCCGACGCTTATCACTATTTGGTGTATCAGCAAGAGGACTGCAGCAACTATCCCCAGTGCCATTGCCGGGGTTTCCGGGTAGTAGCAATACCCATCCTCTGTTGAATACACAACCTGGTCTACCTGTCGTTCACCATCGTCATTACAAACAAATATTGATTGAGACGGAAGGACTATTAATTAAACATCAAGCTAGACATGTAGTACATTATTTGTTTGTAATTTAAGTGTAATTAACGGTTCAATTTTGCGTATTTTGGGTTTGGTTCAAAGACGGGCGAACTTACAAATAATAAAGCTAGTTCGGGAAGTACGGAGTGTACACTAGTCTGTTATTTACAAGTTCGCAGTATAGTTGCCTTACGAACGACTTTGGCGCCAAATAATTTATCCGAATAAAACGGATTTTGGCGGTTGATTTCTGAAGAATTGCAACTGTTCAGAAATCAGACTCAATCATTTCCCTTTTACCATCAGATTTTTCCTAAGAGAAAAACTTCTGATTAATCTTCTTGAACAGAAAAAACAAATTGCATATCAAAACTTCGAAATTACATCTCTGTTTTCTTGCCAAAAAATCGAGGAACACCGTCTTATCTCTGTAGAAAATTCGGAACATCCCAGGCATTGATATACGGGACAAATTGTTCTATAAGGAAAACGTAGCGATTCGGTGTTGTTTTCATTGTTTTCATTTCTTTGACAGTATATCAATAACATTATCGCACTCAAAATGTATTAGGTCCTGTTCTTTGCTGAATTGAACTTAATGGCCGGAGTTGAGCTGAATGAAACTAAATAAAACTAAATTGAACTTTACTAAATAACGTTAAATAGAGATGAAACGAGCTGAAATTAAGCCAGAAAGAACAAAGCCTTACCTTAATCCTGGTGGCTTCCCCAACAAAGCCGAGCACAATCGCGACTAGACCAAGAAGTCCGGCTACAACAACGACTGCTATCACCTTGCCTTCCATTCTGAAAATTCTATCTGATATACTAGATTATACTTTATACCAATATTTATACCGATATTTATAGCCAAAACCGATTGAATAAGTATGTTAAATATTTTATGTTCGAAAAATACAAGTTTCTTGATGATTAGAGGGAGTTTACTTTGACTTTAAACCACATGGACAGTAAGGATAAATTTGTGGAGTTTATATGCATCAAAGTCTACAAATTTATACTATATTATTCCAATTCAATACATTGTCATGAATCATGGTATTAATTGGTTAAGTCTTGGCTATATGAGCATTGCCTATTACACACTATGTCACCTGTAATTGCGTTAACGGCTGTATGGTGACGGATTATGTTACTTCGACACTTCATATGACTTCCTGCACTCCTGTCCAACACTTGATCCTGCGACATTGGTATAACAGCCAGACTCTTCATTTTAGACCAAAAACTTAAACTTTTTTCATAAAATAGTCATGTCCGACCCTTCAAGCCGAGTCAGAGTAACATAGCACATAGGTGACTGATAACGTTCAAGTGAAATGAAGCGAATAATTACGATTTACAAACAACTCGAGCACATTTAATCTCTCGGAAACATAACATAACATAAACTCGACGATGGTACGTAACAAGTTGTTAGTTAATTTAATTTACCAAAATGAGAAACAAATCAGGCCATGTGATATTGTAGGTTGAACAACCAACTTTAACTTGGCAAATCATTAGAAGGATACTCTTAAAAGTCTACTCCCAAGTAGAAGACCCGATGCTCCTGGGTCAACTGTGTATGTGTAGTTGTGTACACATTAACTTGCTACTACCCTATCATTATCATTATCCAAATTATTGCCAAAATCATGCCATTTTCACAAAACCCGGTAAAACTAACCCGGCCCAAATGATCCAGTTTGAATAGTTTGATATGTATCTGACCTGATGTCTGAACTAAGGACTAGGGATGTCAATGGGGCAGGGCGGGTGCGGAGGGGGTCAACCCGCGCCCGCCCGTGAACTTTTAATGTGCACCCGCCCCCGCCCCGCGACCCGCGGCGGGTTGAACTATTCATAACCATCCCCGCCACGCGGGGACCCGCGGTGGACTCGCATATCTCCCCAAGAAATGTAAATCTTAAATCTAAAATATACTTGTCGTACTACTTATATAAATAAGTTTTCGCAAAATGCCTTAACATTCAATTAATTAGAGTCCGTGGAGCAATAAAACGGTTTTACATACAAATATACCACCAAAAACATGCACAAACAGCAGCCGAAAGCCCAAATTCTGACAGAGTAATAGGAGAGTAAACAAAACTACACAACAAATACTCTTCAATTCTTCATCTTCAGTTCTTCAGCTCCGTTTGTTTTATTAGTTGGAAAATGGGGATTTAGGGGAATTTCGGTAGTTAGTGAAATACCTGAAATGTAGTGATAACAATTTACGAATGATTATTGTTTATTGCCTTATTGGACTGGGGAAGTGGGTCGTCTGAGTTAGTGGGTTCTTTTACTTATTTACTTGTTTGGGCCTGGGGAAGTGGGTAGCTAGGTAGGATAGATTTAATTTATTAAAACTTTTTTTTTTTTATTATTTTATGTTATATTTATTTTATCTTATTATTCTTATATATTAATATTAGATATTATTATTTATTAGGTGGGTATAACCGTATAAGCAGGGCGGGGACATGTGGGGCGGAGCGAGCGGGATGGGTGTGGGGCGGGGTGGGTATTGGGCGGGTCTCATGTGAAACCCGCACCTGTCCCGCGACCCGCGACGAATGATGCTTTTGAAACCCATCCCCGCCCCACGACCCGCCAAATTACTACCCACACCCGCTCCACGTGGGACGGGTGCGGGGCGAGACCCGCCAAGACCCAGCCCATTGACATCCCTACTAAGGACCTGAGTATGACCTGGAATCCAAATTGAATCGAACGAACTTGACTGATCCGAATTATTATTGTTTTATTTCTAAATATAACTTGATAATAACAGGCTCAAAAATAACTTAATCAGGATTGTCGACGATTTTTACAGATCCAAACAAATCGAAAACTAACTTGATTCAAATTGACTCGATTAACCGATTGGCCAAGTCAAACCAATGTGTGTCATTCTAACCCAATAATGTGGGGCCGAGGCCATGAGGCAATGACAATGATGGACACCATCATCAACTCATCACATAACATTTTGGACGCGCTTAATAATACCCACAATATGTCGTCTATATTACCGTTGTCATTTTACCAAATCTTTGAAAGACAGTTTTATAATAAGTTTACAAAATGTATTACAGTTTGAATTATAAATGGTACAAAAAATATTAGAATATATTCGAATTATACATAATACAAATAAAAACGGTTAAAACTTAGAATCCAATAAAAACAGTAATCTATGGTCATTAGTCACAAAGATCTCACAAAGTGGTCAACCGACTCGGTTCCAAGCCGAGCTAGTTGGTGTAAGGTCATTTCGTGTAACAATAAATATTTGGATCGGGTTATATTACACGCAATCGGACATCATTCATGAAGTTACATGTGGGACACTTAAAAGAGTACAAAATTCATTTTCAAGCTCTTCTGTTCTTTGCAATTGGTAAAAAGGGGTCCGTTTTCAAGTTGTACGCTAACTTATTGGCATTTCTATCAACTTGCGTCTTCTATTTTATGTTCATCAATTTCTTACCGACCTCAATTTCGTACCTTTAAAATATATTCCAACACTTGCCCTCTTACAATTCGGGAGGGCGACGAACGCTGAGACTGTTACAAAAATCGTCAAATAAGCCAGTTGGGGCCGGGACGGCACATGATGAACTCGGACTTCACCTTTAAAAACTTTCTCATGGACAAAGTCTATGTCAAGTTCGATATGCTTAGTTCGTTGATGTTGAACGGATTACCAGCCAAATAAATCGCGCTAATCTTATCACAATACACAATTCTAGCCTTGCAAAGTGGATGATGAAGTTCAAACAATAAATTTTGTAACCAACATGACTCGGAAACAACAAACAACGTTGGCAACACCGCGATATTCCGCTTTGGCACTAGACCGAGATACGGTGGTTTGACATTCCTAACTCGAAAACCATATGATCAAACTCCTTCTTTAGGCAATTGGGGTTGTCCCATGGCGACACCGGGGTCATTAGATAGCTGACGGGCGTCTTTGTTCCGACTACACATCAAGAGAAAGTAAGAAAGGAAGCCGAGGGCGACAGTGAAAAGGCAGAGCACACTAGCCACTGCAAAGAGACCGGGATTAGCGACCGGGCACAAGTCGTTATCATTACTATAGTGGTCGATCAAGAAGTTCATGTTGTTGAATACAGCCGCTCTAATCAGATTTGTGAAAGCAGAAATAAAGAACAACCTGCAAGTTCGACAAATAACACTCGAGTTATGTCTAGGAACGAAATTTGAAACGTATGTGAAAGAGTAAAATTAAACCGAGATACATACCAAGAGAAAATAAAGCTAATAAGGGAACATATCCCGCCACAGTCCTTTCGACACGCTCTCCTTGTGCAGCAGAAGCAGCCTACTCCGACGCTTATCACTATTTGGTATATCAGCAGTAGGACTGCAGCAGCTATCCCCAGTGCCGGTGCCGGGGTTACCGGGTAATAGCAATACCCGTCTAATTGCGAATATGTCACCTCATCCGTCTGCACCACGTCATTACAAACAATTTGAAAAACCAAAGTTAAACGGTTGGTAATTTAAGAGTAATTACCGGTTCATTTTCCGTATTTTGGGTTTGGTTCAAAGACGGGCGAACTTATAAATAATAAAGCTAGTTCGGGAAGTACGGAGTGTACACTAGTCTATTGTTTACAAGTTTGCAGTATAGTTGCCTTCCGAACGACTATGCGGGGGTCTCGCCAAAGCATTTATCCGATAAACAGATTTTGGCGGTTGATTTTGAAGGGTTGTAACTCTTCAGAATTCTGACTCAATCCCTTCCCTTTTCCCTTTCATTTATCTATATATATATATATATATATATATATATATATATATATATATATATATATATATATATATATATATATATATATATATATATATATATATGCTAATAAATGGATCAGTTTTCTTAAGAGAAATTACTGATATCAATCTTCTTGAAGATAGAAAACAAATTACACATAAAAGCTTCGAAATTACAACTCTCTTTTTCGTGCCAAAAACCGAGTAACACCGTCTTATCTCTGTAGAAAATTCGGTACATCTTGGGCACTGATATACGGGACGAATTGTTCTATAAAGACAGCGTAGCGATTCGGTGTTGTTTTCATTGTTTTCATTTCTTTTACAGTATATCAATAACATAAACAACTGATTGGGATGAAGGGGACGAACGTATCTGTCGTAAGTAGAATTTTGAAAGAATGAATACCTTAATCCGTTTGGCCTCGCCAACAAAGCCTAGCACAATCGCGACTAGACCAAATACTCCCGCGGTTACTACTACTGCTATCGCACGTCCTTCCATTGTCAATATCTGTTTTATAAACTAGTTTAGAAATTAGAACCCGTATTTATAGGCAAAATTTATTGAATTAGTTAGTTAGATATTCCTTAGCCGAAACGCAAGTTCCATAATGTTAATTTTGACTTTCATAGATATTGACCGTAGGGACGATTGTGGGGCTTATGAGCATCAAGTCCACAAATGTAAACTATTGGACAATTTCTTAAATCCGTGACGATCGATAATAATGCTTAAGAGTTAAGACGTCTGTAATAATTAATACCGTCTCCATTCTATTTTTATCCGTAAAACAGCTAACAACCATAATAACCGTTGGTAATTTAAGTGCAATTACCGATTTATTTTTCCGTATTTTGGATTTGGTTCAAAGACGGGCGAACTTATAAATAATAAAGCTAGTTCGGGAAGTACGGAGTGTACACTAGCTAGTCTATTGTTTACAAGTTCGCAGTATAGTTGCCATACGAACGACTATGCGGCGGTTGATTTTGAAGAGTTGTAACTCTTCAAAATTCTGACTCAATCCCTTCCCTTTTTCCTTTCCCTTTTTCCTTTCATTTTTTTCTATATATATGCTAGATAAATGGATCGGTTTTTCTTAATAGAAATTAATGAAAGCAATCTTCTTGAACATTAAAAAAGAATTACACATAAAAGCTTCGAAATTACATCTCTGTTTTTCGTGCCAAAAACCGAGGAACACCGTCTTATCTCTGTAGAAAATTCGGTACATCCCAGACACTCATATACGGGACGAATTGTTCTATCAGGACAACGTAGCGATTCGGTGTTATTTTCATTGTTTTCATTTCTTTCGACAGTATATCAATAACAATAATACAAATTTCACAAATTTATGATGGATATAAGAAAACCGTACCTACGGAATACCCACGTCTGCTAGGACGGAAGAGACGAATCAAATATCAGTCTTCTATGAGACGTGAATCGTGAGGCACGTAAAAAGGAGGAATATTAGAGTCTTCCCATATACTAAGGGAAAAACTTGATTTTCGTTTTAGAGTTTACGTAATACTGAAACTTGTTAAAAACCAATTTTAATCCATCTCAAACCCGTCATTTAATAGGTAGACAATTACTCGTAGGTTTCTTATTATTGCTTATTTGCGCAAGTGGGCTTATAGAATTAGGATACTCTGAAAGTGAAAGTGTACTCCAAAGTAGACAACCCGACCCGACCCAACCCGACCCACTGATCCATGTCAATGTGTACGCATTAGATTACTACGGCGTACTATTCGATTCTTGTTATCAATTATCCAGTTATTGCTAACATATGCCATTTTCAAGAAGACATATTCTTTGATGAATATATATTAAAATTTAGGTAAAATATTTAGAGATTCAGGTTTAAATCCATAAGGAAAATCTTGTGGAGCATTTTGGCCTGATTTTCAGGCTATATGCGCACCAAAGATAGCGACTGCAGATTCACTCGTCATCAAAATAAAATAATATTCAAGAGCTTTATTTGTAGAGAAAAATCCATATGACCATATGGGTTATCCGCGGTCAGATTGTCGGAACAAGACTTATACAGTTTTAAAAATCGCAAGAATCACTATACGCATACTGTTAAATTCAACAACGGGCCTGGGCCACACCCGAACGGAGGAGAAAGAGTCCACGATATAAACCCAAGAGTCCACTATATAGTGGGCCTCACATGTGAGGGGGAGTGTGAAGAAACCCGAAAGTCCCACATGTGAGGATTGTCCCACATTGATAAAAGAGGAGAAGAATTATCATAATATAAGGCAAGGGGTTACTCCCTCTATTGCCAATTGGTTTTAGAGTGGAACCCTCTTGGGTTTATATTGTGGACTCTTTCTCCTCCGTTTGGGTGTGACCCAGGCCCGTTGTTGAATTTAACTTGGTATCAGAGCCCATGGCTAAAGACCTGGGATTCATGGGCCATAGTTTGCAGTCGGACGAGCAAAGAAAATTGTTCGGTTGAATATGTCCGGTCTGAGTTGATACTGGGCCAAGTTTACAGCTGGACGAGCAAGGTTGCTCAGTTGAATTTGTCCAGTCTGCGTGTAAGTGGGCCTCACATGTGAGGGGGAGTGTAAAGAAACCCGATAATCCCACATGTGAGGATTGTCCCATCTTGATAGAAGAGGGGAAGAAGGCAAGGGGTTACTCCCTCTATTGCCAATTGGTTTTAGAGTGGAACCCTCTTGGGTTTATATCGTGGACTCTTTCTCCTCCGTTCGGGTATGGCCCAGGCCCGTTGTTGAATTTAACACATATGATACACTTTAACTCTATATATTATTTTCGAATACCCGAAAAAACCGCGTAAACTATTTAGCGGAGAATCAACCTCGGGGGTTGGGGCTACACTTGTTGGTACTCCACAACAAAATTGCAAAGTGTAATTACTGTTTGGGACCGAAGTTATTCCTTCGTATGAATCAAAATTGGAGGCTAAACGTGTTGGCACTTCTGCACAACTTGCATCTTTCAATAAAATCGTTTACTACATACCGACCTCAATTTGGCACCTTTCTTTTTTGTTTTCTCCTTACCCACTTTGTTTTTATGTATTATGGTGCTCACTTTCATTTTTTTATCGTTATTGTTATTGTTATTGCGTCGATTATATTTTATCGTTATTGTTGTTGTTATTGCGTCGATTATATATTATCCTGCATTGTAGTGGTAAAACAAATAGTTTAATTTGTGATACCGTCTTGTTATTTAAAATGATATAAGAGCTCATAATTATGTCTATCGGAGAATAATGGTTGAATGGAACTGGGCCACCCGCCACGCTAAGTGACCGATTACCTCTTGTGGGAGGAGTGTCACATATAACTATATAAAATGTCCTACGTCCAATAAAATGTATAGGGTTGATTACTTTATAAATCCTATGACTTCGTCCTATTGTTAATTGATTTAGGGTTAATATTCTTTCAGCTTATGAAGCGTCTCTCTTCTCGTTGTGGACTAATTTGATTTGGAACGAAACCTCCTAATATTGTCAAATGAATTTTTTTCCATATATGTGGGTGGCCGGTGGCCGTGGCTGTGGCTGGTGGCCTAGGTCCATTTATGGAATTTAACATGCTCGGTCCATGGATTTCAATCTCCCTAGCTCTCGCATTGGTGTATAGTTTCTTAGCTAATCTTTGGATAGGTTCAAACTTTGGTCTTGGAAACGGAATGTCGTCGTTTTGTCAAATTGACTGATTCATCGGAGAACAAACACGAGAATGTAGTTTATGTATTTGCATTCCGTTACTGCAAATACATTTCAAATGTCCGTTTAAGGAAACAAGGGAGTCGAGTTTTAGCGTGCTTGACGTGCAATGCAATGACTTTAAGGGGCGCACACCAACGTCAGAGTAGCTAGGGCTGTAAGTGATCTGAGTCGGCTCGTAGAACCCTCGGAATTAGTTTGGTAAAAGCTCGACTTGAAATCGGTCAAAACTAATTCCGAGCCGATTTCGAGTCTGGTGGTCCAAATCCGAGTCGATTCCGAGCTTAGTAGAGCTCGGAATCGGAAGTCCGTTTAGGCTCGTTTTATCTATTATTTTTAGTTATTTTGTCATTTCGTAATTGCTTTGGTTTCTAATAAAATGCCATTTTAGCATTTATAATCATATGTTTCTTATATTTGCATTTTTTTAATTATATTTATTTTTAATTTGATTTAAAACTTCAATAAAGTAAAAAAAAATAAAGATTTAACCGAACTCGAATAAAGCTCGAGCCTAATCCGAACTGATTCCAAGCTCTGATTTTTTAAACTCGAACAATTCCGAGCCGATTCCAAGCTCAAGCTCAAGTTACCGGGCCGATTTCAAGCCCACCAGAGCTCGAGCTCAAATCGGCTCGGTTACCTAAGAGGAACAGACGGGAATAACAGACTTTGAGTTGGCGGCAAAAGCGGTTATGAAAGTTGTTAAAAGTGAGCTGGCAGTTAGTTAGGAATTAGCGGTCAATTTGTAATGTATAAAGCAATACTCATCACTTGTAACTGATTTACTCATCATTTTTACACAAAAACTCGATAACAATCTCAATCTTTCAATCATTTCTCTCTATATAATTCTTTTGGGTTATTTCCGTCATTCTGTATCATTGGTATCGGATTTTTGATCCTTTGTAATCGCTTCGGCGCAATTCACATTACAATTACAATTACAATTTTTCCCCAAATCTGTTGGAACCCTAAACTGGCACACAATTGAAATCAGCAATGGAGGGAAGAATTTCGACATTAGAACAGAAATTGGAGCAGCAAATTAGGGTTCTTGGAGAAATTATGGCAATGTTAAAGGCAAATGAGCAAGAAAAGGGGGGTTAATTGTCGAGATTCTGTAATTGAAAATGGCGAATCTTCTCACCAAGGTAATCAAAATAATCTCAAATTCACTCCAAAACTTGAGTTTCCTTCTTTTGATGGCAATAATCCCAGGATTTGATGGAACGCAATTGTTTGCAGTGGAAATTGATGGAAGACCGGGTAAGCTCTCCCATGGATCCGTTCTTTGTTGCAGACTTGCAGCATGAAGTGCATTTACTTGACGATGTGAAAAATCAGGTACAATTTCTAACACTACCAGATTCCTAAGTTATCAATTTTTTGATTCTCGTCACAATTTCTCTTTTATGTATGTCTTCACCATGTGACGCATATTATCCGTCACAATTAAGACTCTAATAGAGTAATTCAACCATTTTCAGTGCCCGAGTTAAAACAAAATTTCAATTGAAATAAAATGGTGCCCTCTAATTTTTGGTACAAAATTAAAGAAATAATATAGAAGTATTGTTTCTACAATGTTAAAATTTATTAGATGCAAAAGATGGGATTGTTTTTTTTAAAATTTTTCCATCTCATCCTTTGACTATTTATATATGCAAGAAGGGCAAATGGGGGAATGAATTTTCCAAGCATTGCGATTGTTGGAATTTTCCAAAATAATTAATTATTATTGCGTGAATTTAATTTTCGTCACCGTTTCGGGATGTTGCGTCTCCGAATGCTTCACCCCTCGACTCGGCGAGACCATGTCATAGTTATAAAATGAGTCTATAAAAAAGTATTCACAAGAAAAAAAATTCGGGATCTGAAATGACCAAAAATAGCAAATTTTGAAGGTTATTATCCACGTTTTTTCAGGCTTTTATGTACCCGAAATATAAACTCATGAAATTCATACCGTAGTACCTTAATAGCATATAAAAATGACTCAATGTGTTAAAATAGACAACCGGTTAAAAATAGACACAATTAGAGGTCCGGACATTATTTTAAAGGTTTCGTATGAAATAGAAAAAATAAGTTTAATACTTTATTCTATGGTGTTTAGTGAAAATTTTAAGCATCCAATATTAATTATAGCATATAATGGGTCTTTTTAAAAGGATTTGAGAAGAAAAAAAAATTCGTGATATAAAATGACCAAAAATTGCCGATTTTGAAGGTTATTATCCACGTTTTTCAGGCTTTTAAGCTCCCGAAATAAAAACTCATGAAATTCTTACCGTAGTACCTTAGTAGCATATAAAAATGACCCAATGTGTTAAAATAGACAAACGGTTTTAAAATAGACACATCTAGAGGACCGAACATTATTTTAAAGGTTTCGTATGAAATAGAAAAAATAAGTTTTATACTTTATTCTATGTTGTTTTGTGAAAAATTTAAGCATCCAATATTAATTATAGCATATAATGAGTCTATAAAAAAAGATTCAGAAGAAAAAAAAATTCGTGATTTGAAATGACCAAAAATAGCCAATATTGAAGGTTATTATCCACGTTTTTTAGACTTGTAAGCTCCTGAAATAAAAACTCATGAAATTCGTACCGTAGTACCTTAGTAGCATATAAAAATGACTCCATGTGTTATAGAAAAACGGTTTAAATAGACACATTTAGAGGTCCAAACATTATTTTAAAGGTACAGTATAAGATAGACAAAATAAGTTTTATACTTTATTCTATGTTGTTTTGTGAAAACTTTACGCATCCAATATTAATTATAGCGTATAATGAGTCTATAAAAAAGGATTCAGAAGAGATATTTTCGAGATCTGAAATGACCAAAAATAGCCAATTTTGAAGGTTATTATTATCCACGTTTTTCAGGCTTTTAAGCTCCCGAAATAAAAACTCCTGAAATTCGTACCGTAGTACCTTAGTAGCATATAAAAATGACTCAATGTGTTAAAATAGACAAACGGTTTAAAATAGACACAATTAGAGGTCCGAACATTATTTTAAAGGTTTCGAATGAAATAGAAAAAATAAGTTTTATACTTTATTCTAGGTTGTTTTGTGAAAAAATTTAAGCATCCAATATTAATTATAGTACATAATGAGTCTATAAAAAAGGATTCAGAAGAAAAAAAAATCGTGATTTGAAATGACCAAAAATAGCCAATTTTGAAGGTTATATTATCCACGTTTTTCATGCTTTTAAGCTCCCGATATAAAAACTCATGAAATTCGTACCGTAGTAACCTAGTAGAATATAAAAATGACTCAATCTGTTAAAATAGACAAACGGCCGTTTAAAATAGACTCATTTAGAGGTCCGAACATTATTTTAAAGGTACTGTATGAAATAGACAAAATAAGTTTTATACTTTATTCTATGTTGTTTTGTGAAAAATTTAAGCATCCAATATTAATTATGGCATATAATTAGTCTATAAAAAAGGATTCAGAAGAAAAAAAAATCGTGATTTGAAATGACCAAAAATAGCCAATTTTGAAGGTTATTATCCACGTTTTTCAGGCTTTTAAGGTTCCGAAATAAAAACTCATGAAATTCGTATTGTAGTATTTTAGTAGCATATAAAAATGACTCAATGTGTTAAAATAGAAAAACGGTTTAAAATAGACACATTTAGAGGTCCGAACATTATTTTAAAGGTACGGTATAAGATAGACAAAATAAGTTTTATACTTTATTCTATGTTGTTTTGTGAAAACTTTACGCATCCAATATTAATTATAGCGTATAATGAGTCTATAAAAATGGATTTAGAAGAGATATTTTCGGGATTTGGATGACCAAAAATAGCCAATTTTGAAGGTTATTATTATCCACGTTTTTCAGGCTTTTAAACTCTCGAAATAAAAACTCCTGAAATTCGTACCGTAGTACCTTAGTAGCATATAAAAATGACTCAATGTGTTAAAATAGACAACCGGTTAAAAATAGACACAATTAGAGGTCCGAACATTATTTCAAAGGTTTCGTATGAAATAGAAAAAATAAGTTTTATACTTTATTCTATGTTGTTTTGTGAAATATTAAGCATCCAATATTAATTATAGCATATAATGGGTCTTTTTAAAAGGATTTGAGAAGAAAAAAAAATTCGTGATATGAAATGACCAAAAATTGCCAATTTTGAAGGTTATTATCCACGTTTTTCAGGCTTTTAAGGTTCCGAAATAAAAACTCATGAAATTCGTACCGTAGTACCCTAGTAGCATATAAAAATGACTCAATGAGTTAAAATAGACAAACGGTTAAAAATAGACACAATTAGAGGTCCAAACATTATTTTAAAGGTTTCTTATGAAATAGAAAAAATTAGTTTTATACTTTATTCTATGTTGTTTTGTGAAAAGTTTACGCATCCAATATTAATTATAGCGTATAATTAGTCTATTAAAAAGGATTCAGAAGAGAAAAATTTCGGGATCTAAAATGACCAAAAATAGCCAACTTTGAAGGTTACTATTATCCACGTTTTTCAGGCTTTGAAGCTCCCGAAATAAAAACTCATGAAATTCGTAACTTAGTACCTTAGTAGCATATAAAAATGACTCAATGTGTTAAAATTGACAAACGATTTAAAATAGACACAATTAGAGGTTCGAACATTATTTTAAAGGTTTCTTATGAAATAGAAAAAATTAGTTTTATACTTTATTTTATGTTGTTTTGTGAAAAGTTTACGCATCCAATATTAATTATTGCGTATAATGAGTCTATAAAAAAGGATTCAGAAGAGAAAATTTCCGGGATCTGAAATGACCAAAAATAACAAATTTTGAACGTTATTATCCACGTTTTTTCAGGCTTTTATGGACCCGAAATAAAAACTCATGAAATTCGTACCGTAGTACCTTAATAGCATATTAAAATAACTCAATGTGTTAAAATAGACAACCGGTAAAAAATAGATACAATTAGAGGTCCGAACATTATTTTAAAGGTTTCGTATGAAATAGATAAAATAAGTTTTATACTTTATTCTATGTTGTTTTGTGAAAAATTTAAGCATTCAATATTAATTATAGCATATAATGAGTCTATAAAAAAGGATTCAGAAGAGAAAAAAAATCGTGATTTGAAATGACCAAAAATAGCCAATTTTGAAGATTATTATCCACGTTTTTCAGGCTTTTAAGGTTCCGAAATAAAAACTCATGAAATTCGTACCGTAGTACCTTTGTAGCATATAAAAATGACTCAATATGTTAAAATAGACAAACGGTTTAAAATAGACAAAATTAGAGGTCCGAACATTATTTTAAAGGTTTCGTATGATATAGAAAAAATAAGATTTATACTTTATTCTATGTTGTTTTGTGAAAATTTTAAGCATCCAATATTAATTATAGCATATAATGGGTCTTTTTAAAAGGATTTGAGAAGAAAAAAAATTCGTGATATGAAATGACCAAAAATTGCCAATTTTGAAGGTTACTATATCCACGTTTTTCAGGCTTTTAAGCTCCCGAAATAAAAACTCCTGAAATTCGTACCGTAGTACCTTTGTAGCATATAAAAATGACTCAATGTGTTAAAATAGACAAACGGTTTTAAAATAGACACATTTAGAGGACCGAACATTATTTTAAAGGTTTCGTATGAAATAGAAAAAATAAGTTTTATACTTTATTCTATGTTGTTTTGTGAAAATTTTAAGCATCCAATATTAATTATAGCATATAATAAGTCTATAAAAAAGAATTCAGAAGAAAAAAAATTCGTGATTTGAAATGACCAAAAATAGCCAATATTGAAGGTTATTATCCACGTTTTTCAGACTTTTAAGCTCCCGAAATAAAAACTCATGAAATTCGTACCGTAGTATTTTAGTAGCATATAAAAATGACTCAATGTGTTAAAATAGAAAAACGGTTTAAAATAGACACATTTAGAGGTCCGAACATTATTTTAAAGGTACGGTATAAGATAGACAAAATAAGTTTTATACTTTATTCTATGTTGTTTTGTGAAAACTTTACGCATCCAATATTAATTATAGGTATAATGAGTCTATAAAAATGGATTTAGAAGAGATATTTTCGGGATTTGGATGACCAAAAATAGCCAATTTTGAAGGTTATTATTATCCACGTTTTTCAGGCTTTTAAGCTCCCGAAATAAAAACTCCTGAAATTCGTACCGTAGTACCTTAGTAGCATATAAAAATGACTCAATGTGTTAAAATAGACAACCGGTTAAAAATAGACACAATTAGAGGTCCGAACATTATTTTAAAGGTTTCGTATGAAATAGAAAAAATAAGTTTTATACTTTATTCTATATTGTTTTGTGAAAAATTTAAGCATTCAATATTAATTATAGCATATAATGAGTCTATAAAAAAGAATTCAGAAGAGAAAAAAAATCGTGATTTGAAATGACCAAAAATAGCCAATTTTGAAGGTTATTATCCACGTTTTTCAGACTTTTAAGGTTCCGAAATAAAAACTCATGAAATTCGTATTGTAGTATTTTAGTAGCATATAAAAATGACTCAATGTGTTAAAATAGAAAAACGGTTTAAAATAGACACATTTAGAGGTCCGAACATTATTTTAAAGGTACGGTATAAGATAGACAAAATAAGTTTTATACTTTATTCTATGTTGTTTTGTGAAAACTTTACGCATCCAATATTAATTATAGCGTATAATGAGTCTATAAAAATTGATTTAGAAGAGATATTTTCGGGATTTGGATGACCAAAAATAGCCAATTTTGAAGGTTATTATTATCTACGTTTTTCAGACTTTTAAACTCCCGAAATAAAAACTCCTGAAATTCGTACCGTAGTACCTTAGTAGCATATAAAAATGACTCAATGTGTTAAAATAGACAACCGGTTAAAAATAAACACAATTAGAGGTCCGAACATTATTTTAAAGGTTTCGTATGAAATAGAAAAAATAAGTTTTATACTTTATTCTATGTTGGTTTGTGAAAAATTTAAGCATTCAACATTAATTATAGCATATAATGAGTCTATAAAAAAGGATTCAGAAGAGAAAAAAAATCGTGATTTGAAATGACCAAAAATAGCCAATTTTGAAGGTTATTATCCACGTTTTTCAGGCTTTTAAGGTTCCGAAATAAAAACTCATGGAATTCGTACCGTAGTACCTTTGTAGCATATAAAAATGACTCAATATGTTAAAATAGACAAATGGTTTAAAATAGACAAAATTAGAGGTCCGAACATTATTTTAAAGGTTTCGTATGAAATAGAAAAAATAAGATTTATACTTTATTCTATGTAGTTTTGTGAAGTATTAAGCATCCAATATTAATTATAGCATATAATGGTTCATTTTAAAAGGATTTGAGAAGAAAAAAAAATTCGTGATATGAAATGACCAAAAATTGCCAATTTTGAAGGTTATTAATCACGTTTTTCAGGCTTTTAAGCTCCCGAAATAAAAACTCATGAAATTCTTACCGTAGTACCTTAGTAGCATATAAAAATGACTCAATGTGTTAAAATAGACAAACGGTTTTAAAATAGACACATTTAGAGGAACGAACATTATTTTAAAGGTTTCGTATGAAATAGAAAAAATAAGTTTTATACTTTATTCTATGTTGTTTTGTGAAAAATTTAAGCATCCAATATTAATTATAGCATATAATGAGTCTATAAAAAAGGATTCAGAAGAAAAAAAATCGTGATTTGAAATGACCAAAAATAGCCAATTTTGAAGGTTGTTATCCACGTTTTTCAGGCTTTTAAGGTTCCGAAATAAAAACTCATGAAATTCGTACCGTAGTACCCTAGTAGCATATAAAAATGACTCAATGAGTTAAAATAGACAAACGGTTAAAAATAGACACAATTAGAGGTCCAAACATTATTTTAAAGGTTTCTTATGAAATAGAAAAAATTAGTTTTATACTTTATTCTATGTTGTTTTGTGAAAAGTTTACGCATCCAATATTAATTATAGCGTATAATTAGTCTATTAAAAAGGATTCAGAAGAGAAAAATTTCGGGATCTAAAATGACCAAAAATAGCCAACTTTGAAGGTTACTATTATCCACGTTTTTCAGGCTTTGAAGCTCCCGAAATAAAAACTCATGAAATTCGTAACTTAGTACCTTAGTAGCATATAAAAATGACTCAATGTGTTAAAATTGACAAACGATTTAAAATAGACACAATTAGAGGTTCGAACATTATTTTAAAGGTTTCTTATGAAATAGAAAAAATTAGTTTTATACTTTATTTTATGTTGTTTTGTGAAAAGTTTACGCATCCAATATTAATTATTGCGTATAATGAGTCTATAAAAAAGGATTCATAAGAGAAAATTTCCGGGATCTGAAATGACCAAAAATAGCAAATTTTGAACGTTATTATCCACGTTTTTTCAGGCTTTTATGGACCCGAAATAAAAACTCATGAAATTCGTACCGTAGTACCTTAATAGCATATTAAAATAACTCAATGTGTTAAAATAGACAACCGGTTAAAAATAGACACAATTAGAGGTCCGAACATTATTTTAAAGGTTTCGTATGAAATAGAAAAAATAAGTTTTATACTTTATTCTATGTTGTTTTGTGAAAAATTTAAGCATTCAATATTAATTATAGCATATTATGAGTCTATAAAAAGGATTCAGAAGAGAAAAAAAATCGTGATTTGAAATGACCAAAAATAGCCAATTTTGAAGGTTATTATCCACGTTTTTCAGGCTTTTAAGGTTCCGAAATAAAAACTCATGAAATTCGTACCGTAGTACCTTTGTAGCATATAAAAATGACTCAATATGTTAAAATAGACAAACGGTTTAAAATAGAAAAAATTAGAGGTCCGAACATTATTTTAAAGGTTTCGTATGATATAGAAAAAATAAGATTTATACTTTATTCTATGTTGTTTTGTGAAAATTTTAAGCATCCAATATTAATTATAGCATATAATGGGTCTTTTTAAAAGGATTTGAGAAGAAAAAAAATTCGTGATATGAAATGACCAAAAATTGCCAATTTTGAAGGTTACTATATCCACGTTTTTCAGGCTTTTAAGCTCCCGAAATAAAAACTCCTGAAATTCGTACCGTAGTACCTTTGTAGCATATAAAAATGACTCAATGTGTTAAAATAGACAAACGGTTTTAAAATAGACACATTTAGAGGACCGAACATTATTTTAAAGGTTTCGTATGAAATAGAAAAAATAAGTTTTATACTTTATTCTATGTTGTTTTGTGAAAATTTTAAGCATCCAATATTAATTATAGCATATAATGAGTCTATAAAAAAGAATTCAGAAGAAAAAAAATTCGTGATTTGAAATGACCAAAAAATAGCCAATATTGAAGGTTATTATCCACGTTTTTCAGACTTTTAAGCTCCCGTAATAAAAACTCATGAAATTCGTACCGTAGTATTTTAGTAGCATATAAAAATGACTCAATGTGTTAAAATAGAAAAACGGTTTAAAATAGACACATTTAGAGGTCCGAACATTATTTTAAAGGTACGGTATAAGGTAGACAAAATAAGTTTTATACTTTATTCTACTCCCTCCGTCCCGATCAATTGTTATCTATTGCTTTTGACACAAAGATTAAGAAAAGAAGTGTAAATGAACTTGGACCACACAAATTATATGGCCCCACATGTAATCAAATATCATCCACAAAAAGTTGCCAAAAATGGAAATAGATAACAATTCAATGATACACCCCAAAATGGAAATAGATAACAAATGACCGGGACGGAGGGAGTATGTTGTTTTGTGAAAACTTTACGCATCCAATATTAATTATAGCGTATAATGAGTCTATAAAAATGGATTTAGAATAGATATTTTCGGGATTTGGATGACCAAAAATAGCCAATTTTGAAGGTTATTATTATCCACGTTTTTCAGGCTTTTAAGCTCCCGAAATAAAAACTCCTGAAATTCGTACCGTAGTACCTTAGTAGCATATAAAAATCACTCAATGTGTTAAAATAGACAACCGGTTAAAAATAGACACAATTAGAGGTCCGAACATTATTTTAAAGGTTTCGTATGAAATAGAAAAAATAAGTTTTATACTTTATTCTATGTTGTTTTGTGAAAAATTTAAGCATTCAATATTAATTATAGCATATAATGAGTCTATAAAAAAGGATTCAGAAGAGAAAAAAAATCGTGATTTGAAATGACCAAAAATAGCCAATTTTGAAGGTTATTATCCACGTTTTTCAGGTTTTTAAGGTGCCGAAATAAAAACTCATGAAATTCGTACTGTAGTATTTTAGTAGCATATAAAAATGACTCAATGTGTTAAAATAGAAAAACGGTTTAAAATAGACACATTTAGAGGTCCGAACATTATTTTAAAGGTACGGTATAAGATAGACAAAATAAGTTTTATACTTTATTCTATGTTGTTTTGTGAAAACTTTACGCATCCAATATTAATTATAGCGTATAATGAGTCTATAAAAATGTATTTAGAAGAGATATTTTCGGGATTTGGATGACCAAAAATAGCCAATTTTGAAGGTTATTATTATCCACGTTTTTCAGGCTTTTAAACTCCCGAAATAAAAACTCCTGAAATTCGTACCGTAGTACCTTAGTAGCATATAAAAATGACTCAATGTGTTAAAATAGACAACCGGTTAAAAATAGACACAATTAGAGGTCCGAACATTATTTTAAAGGTTTCGTATGAAATAGAAAAAATAAGTTTTATACTTTATTCTATGTTGTTTTGTGAAAAATTTAAGCATTTAATATTAATTATAGCATATAATGAGTCTATAAAAAAGGATTCAGAAGAGAAAAAAAATCGTGATTTGAAATGACCAAAAATAGCCAATTTTGAAGGTTATTATCCACGTTTTTCAGGCTTTGAAGGTTCCGAAATAAAAACTCATGAAATTCGTACCGTAGTACCTTTGTAGCATATAAAAATGACTCAATATGTTAAAATAGACAAACGGTTTAAATTAGACAAAATTAGAGGTCTGAACATTATTTTAAAGGTTTCGTATGAAATAGAAAAAATAAGATTTATACTTTATTCTATGTTGTTTTGTGAAAATTTTAAGCATCCAATATTAATTATAGCATACAATGAGTCTATAAAAAAGGATTCAGAAGAAAAAAAATTCGTGATTTGAAATGACCAAAAATAGCCAATATTGAAGGTTATTATCCACGTTTTTCAGACTTTTAAGCTCCCGAAATAAAAACTCATGAAATTCGTACCGTAGTACCTTAGTAGCATATAAAAATGACTCAATGTGTTAAAATAGAAAAACGGTTTAAAATAGACACATTTAGAGGTCCGAACATTATTTTAAAGGTACGGTATAAGATAGACAAAATAAGTTTTATACTTTATTCTATGTTGTTTTGTGAAAACTTTACGCATCCAATATTAATTATAGCGTATAATGAGTCTATAAAAAAGGATTCAGAAGAGATATTTTCGGGATTTGAAATGACCAAAAATAGCCAATTTTGAAGGTTACTATATCCACGTTTTTCAGGCTTTTAAGCTCCCGAAATAAAAACTCCTGAAATTCGTACCGTAGTACCTTAGTAGCATATAAAAATGACTCAATGCGTTAAAATAGACAAACGGTTTTAAAATAGACACATTTAGAGGACCGAACATTATTTTAAAGATTTCGTATGAAATAGAAAAAAATAAGTTTTATACTTTATTCTATGTTGTTTTGTGAAAAATTTAAGCATCCAATATTAATTATAGCATATAATGAGTCTTTAAAAAAGGATTCAGAAGAAAAAAAATTCGTGATTTGAAATGACCAAAAATAGCCAATATTGAAGGTTATTATCCACGTTTTTCAGACTTTTAAGCTCCCGAAATAAAACTCATGAAATTCGTACCGTAGTACCTTAGTAGCATATAAAAATGACTCAATGTGTTAAAATAGAAAAACGGTTTAAAATTGACACATTTAGAGGTCCGAACATTATTTTAAAGGTACGGTATAAGATAGACAAAATAAGTTTTATACTTTATTCTATGTTGTTTTGTGCAAACTTTACGCATCCAATATTAGTTATAACGTATAATGTGTCTATAAAAAAGGATTCAGAAAAGATATTTTCGGGATTTGGAATGACCAAAAATAGCCAATTTTGAAGGTTATTATTATCCACGTTTTTCAGACTTTTAAGCTCCCGAAATAAAAACTCCTGAAATTCGTACCGTAGTACCTTAGTAGCATATAAAAATGACTCAATGCGTTAAAATAGACAAACGGTTTTAAAATAGACACATTTAGAGGACCGAACATTATTTTAAAGGTTTCGTATGAAATAGAAAAAAATAAGTTTTATACTTTATTCTATGTTGTTTTGAGAAAAATTTAAGCATCCAATATTAATTATAGCATATAATGAGTCTTTAAAAAAGGATTCAGAAGAAAAAAAATTCGTGATTTGAAATGACCAAAAATAGCCAATATTGAAGGTTATTATCCACATTTTTCAGACTTTTAAGCTCCCGAAATAAAACTCATGAAATTTGTACCGTAGTACCTTAGTAGCATATAAAAATGACTCAATGTGTTAAAATAGAAAAACGGTTTAAAATAGACACATTTAGAGGTCCGAACATTATTTTAATGGTACGGTATAAGATAGACAAAATAAGTTTTATACTTTATTCTATGTTGTTTTGTGAAAACTTTACGCATCCAATATTAAATATAACGTATAATGTGTCTATAAAAAAGGATTCAGAAAAGATATTTTCGTGATTTGGAATGACCAAAAATAGCCAATTTTGAAAGTTATTATTATCCACGTTTTTCAGGCTTTTAAGCTCCCGAAATAAAAACTCCTGAAATTCTTACCATAGTACCTTAGTAGCATATAAAAATTACTCAATGTGTTAAAATAGACAAACGGTTTTAAAATAGACACATTTAGAGGAACGAACATTATTTTAAACGTTTCGTATGAAATAGAAAAAATAAGTTTTATACTTTATTCTATGTTGTTTTGTGAAAAATTTAAGCATCCAATATTAATTATAGCATATAATGAGTCTATAAAAAAGGATTCAGATGAAAAAAAATCGTGATTTGAAATGACCAAAAATAGCCAATTTTGAAATTTATTATCCACGTTTTTCAGGCTTTTAAGGTTCCGAAATAAAAACTCATGAAATTCGTACCGTAGTACCCTAGTAGCATATAAAAATGACTCAATGAGTTAAAATAGACAAACGGTTAAAAATAGACACAATTAGAGGTCCAAACATTATTTTAAAGGTTTCTTATGAAATAGAAAAAATTAGTTTTATACTTTATTCTATGTTGTTTTGTGAAAAGTTTACGCATCCAATATTAATTATAGCGTATAATTAGTCTATTAAAAAGGATTCAGAAGAGAAAAATTTCGGGATCTAAAATGACCAAAAATAGCCAACTTTGAAGGTTACTATTATCCACGTTTTTCAGGCTTTGAAGCTCCCGAAATAAAAACTCATGAAATTCGTAACTTAGTACCTTAGTAGCATATAAAAATGACTCAATGTGTTAAAATTGACAAACGATTTAAAATAGACACAATTAGAGGTTCGAACATTATTTTAAAGGTTTCGTATGAAATAGAAAAAATTAGTTTTATACTTTATTTTATGTTGTTTTGTGAAAAGTTTACGCATCCAATATTAATTATTGCGTATAATGAGTCTATAAAAAAGGATTCAGAAGAGAAAATTTTCGGGATCTGAAATGACCAAAAATAGCAAATTTTGAACGTTATTATCCACGTTTTTTCAGGCTTTTATGGACCCGAAATAAAAACTCATGAAATTCGTACCGTAGTACCTTAATAGCATATTAAAATAACTCAATGTGTTAAAATAGACAACCGGTTAAAAATAGACACAATTAGAGGTCCGAACATTATTTTAAAGGTTTCGTATGAAATAGAAAAAATAACTTTTATACTTTATTCTATGTTGTTTTGTGAAAAATTTAAGCATTCTATATTAATTATAGCATATAATGAGTCTATAAAAAAGGATTCAGAAGAGAAAAAAAATCGTGATTTGAAATGACCAAAAATAGCCAATTTTGAAGATTATTATCCACGTTTTTCAGGCTTTTAAGGTTCCGAAATAAAAACTCATGAAATTCGTACCGTAGTACCTTTGTAGCATATAAAAATGACTCAATATGTTAAAATAGACAAACGGTTTAAAATAGAAAAAATTAGAGGTCCGAACATTATTTTAAAGGTTTCGTATGATATAGAAAAAATAAGATTTATACTTTATTCTATGTTGTTTTGTGAAAATTTTAAGCATCCAATATTAATTATAGCATATAATGGGTCTTTTTAAAAGGATTTGAGAAGAAAAAAAATTCGTGATATGAAATGACCAAAAATTGCCAATTTTGAAGGTTACTATATCCACGTTTTTCAGGCTTTTAAGCTCCCGAAATAAAAACTCCTGAAATTCGTACCGTAGTAGCTTTGTAGCATATATATAAAAATGACTCAATGTGTTAAAATAGACAAACGGTTTTAAAATAGACACATTTAGAGGACCGAACATTATTTTAAAGGTTTCGTATGAAATAGAAAAAATAAGTTTTATACTTTATTCTATGTTGTTTTGTGAAAATTTTAAGCATCCAATATTAATTATAGCATATAATGAGTCTATAAAAAAGAATTCAGAAGAAAAAAAATTCGTGATTTGAAATGACCAAAAATAGCCAATATTGAAGGTTATTATCCACGTTTTTCAGACTTTTAAGCTCCCGAAATAAAAACTCATGAAATTCGTACCGTAGTATTTTAGTAGCATATAAAAATGACTCAATGTGTTAAAATAGAAAAACGGTTTAAAATAGACACATTTAGAGGTCCGAACATTATTTTAAAGGTACGGTATAAGGTAGACAAAATAAGTTTTATACTTTATTCTATGTTGTTTTGTGAAAACTTTACGCATCCAATATTAATTATAGCGTATAATGAGTCTATAAAAATGGATTTAGAATAGATATTTTCGGGATTTGGATGACCATAAAGAGCCAATTTTGAAGGTTATTATTATCCACGTTTTTCAGGCTTTTAAGCTCCCGAAATAAAAACTCCTGAAATTCCTACCGTAGTACCTTAGTAGCATATAAAAATGACTCAATGTGTTAAAATAGACAACCGGTTAAAAATAGACACAATTAGAGGTCCGAACATTATTTTAAAGGTTTCGTATGAAATAGAAAAAATAAGTTTTATACTTTATTCTATGTTGTTTTGTGAAAAATTTAAGCATTCAATATTAATTATAGCATATAATGAGTCTATAAAAAAGGATTCAGAAGAGAAAAAAAATCGTGATTTGAAATGACCAAAAATAGCCAATTTTGAAGGTTATAATCCATGTTTTTCAGGCTTTTAAGGTGCCGAAATAAAAACTCATGAAATTCGTACTGTAGTATTTTAGTAGCATATAAAAATGACTCAATGTGTTAAAATAGAAAAACGGTTTAAAATAGACACATTTAGAGGTCCGAACATTATTTTAAAGGTACGGTATAAGATAGACAAAATAAGTTTTATACTTTATTCTATGTTGTTTTGTGAAAACTTTACGCATCCAATATTAATTATAGCGTATAATGAGTCTATAAAAATGGATTTAGAAGAGATATTTTCGAGATTTGGATGACCAAAAATAGCCAATTTTGAAGGTTATTAATTATCCACGTTTTTCAGGCTTTTAAACTCCCGAAATAAAAACTCCTGAAATTCGTACCGTAGTACCTTAGTAGCATATAAAAATGACTCAATGTGTTAAAATAGACAACCGGTTAAAAATAGACACAATTAGAGGTCCGAACATTATTTTAAAGGTTTCGTATGAAATAGAAAAAATAAGTTTTATACTTTATTCTATGTTGTTTTGTGAAAAATTTAAGCATTCAATATTAATTATAGCATATAACGAGTCTATAAAAAAGGATTCAGAAGAGAAAAAAAATCGTGATTTGAAATGACCAAAAATAGCCAATTTTGAAGGTTATTATCCACGTTTTTCAGGCTTTGAAGGTTCCGAAATAAAAACTCATGAAATTCGTACCGTAGTACCTTTGTAGCATATAAAAATGACTCAATATGTTAAAATAGACAAACGGTTTAAATTAGACAAAATTAGAGGTCTGAACATTATTTTAAAGGTTTCGTATGAAATAGAAAAAATAAGATTTATACTTTATTCTATGTTGTTTTGTGAAAATTTTAAGCATCCAATATTAATTATAGCATACAATGAGTCTATAAAAAAGGATTCAGAAGAAAAAAAATTCGTGATTTGAAATGACCAAAAATAGCCAATATTGAAGGTTATTATCCACGTTTTTCAGACTTTTAAGCTCCCGAAATAAAAACTCATGAAATTCGTACCGTAGTACCTTAGTAGCATATAAAAATGACTCAATGTGTTAAAATAGAAAAACGGTTTAAAATAGACACATTTAGAGGTCCGAACATTATTTTAAAGGTACGGTATAAGATAGACAAAATAAATTTTATACTTTATTCTATGTTGTTTTGTGAAAACTTTACGCATCCAATATTAATTATAGCGTATAATGAGTCTATAAAAAAGGATTCAGAAGAGATATTTTCGAGATTTGAAATGACCAAAAATAGCCAATTTTGAAGGTTACTATATCCACGTTTTTCAGGCTTTTAAGCTCCCGAAATAAAAACTCCTGAAATTCGTACCGTAGTACCTTAGTAGCATATAAAAATGACTCAATGCGTTAAAATAGACAAACGGTTTTAAAATAGACACATTTAGAGGACCGAACATTATTTTAAAGGTTTCGTATGAAATAGAAAAAAATAAGTTTTATACTTTATTCTATGTTGTTTTGTGAAAAATTTAAGCATCCAATATTAATTATAGCATATAATGAGTCTTTAAAAAAGGATTCCGAAGAAAAAAAATTCGTGATTTGAAATGACCAAAAATAGCCAATATTGAAGGTTATTATCCACGTTTTTCAGACTTTTAAGCTCCCGAAATAAAACTCATGAAATTCGTACCGTAGTACCTTAGTAGCATATAAAAATGACTCAATGTGTTAAAATAGAAAAACGATTTAAAATAGACACATTTAGAGGTCCGAACATTATTTTAAAGGTTTCGTATGAAACAGAAAAAATAAGATTTATATACTTTATTCTATGTTGTTTTGTGAAAATTTTAAGCATCCAATATTAATTATAGCGTATAATGAGTCTATAAAAAAGGATTCAGAAGAGATATTTTCGGGATTTGAAATGACCAAAAATAGCCAATATTGAAGGTTATTATCCACGTTTTTCAGACTTTTAAACTCCCGAAATAAAACTCATGAAATTCGTACCGTAGTACCTTAGTAGCATATAAAAATGACTCAATGTGTTAAGATAGAAAAACGGTTTAAAATAGACACATTTAGAGGTCCGAACATTATTGTAAAGGTACGGTATAAGATAGACAAAATAAGTTTTATACTTTATTCTATGTTGTTTTGTGCAAACTTTACGCATCCAATATTAGTTATAACGTATAATGTGTCTATAAAAAAGGATTCAGAAAAGATATTTTCGGGATTTGGAATGACCAAAAATAGTCAATTTTGAAGGTTATTATTATCCACGTTTTTCAGACTTTTAAGCTCCCGAAATAAAAACTCCTGAAATTCGTACCGTAGTACCTTAGTAGCATATAAAAATGACTCAATGCGTTAAAATAGACAAACGGTTTTAAAATAGACACATTTAGAGGACCGAACATTATTTTAAAGGTTTCGTATGAAATAGAAAAAAAATAAGTTTTATACTTTATTCTATGTTGTTTTGAGAAAAATTTAAGCATCCAATATTAATAATAGCATATAATGAGTCTTTAAAAAAGGATTCAGAAGAAAAAAAATTCGTGATTTGAAATGACCAAAAATAGCCAATATTGAAGGTTATTATCCACATTTTTCAGACTTTTAAGCTCCCGAAATAAAACTCATGAAATTCGTACCGTAGTACCTTAGTAGCATATAAAAATGATTCAATGTGTTAAAATAGAAAAACGGTTTAAAATAGACACATTTAGAGGTCCGAACATTATTTTAAAGGTACGGTATAAGATAGACAAAATAATTTTTATACTTTATTCTATGTTGTTTTGTGAAAACTTTACGCATCCAATATTAATTATAGCGTATAATGAGTCTATAAAAATGGATTTAGAAGAGATATTTTCGAGATTTGGATGACCAAAAATAGCCAATTTTGAAGGTTATTAATTATCCACGTTTTTCAGGCTTTTAAACTCCCGAAATAAAAACTCCTGAAATTCGTACCGTAGTACCTTAGTAGCATATAAAAATGACTCAATGTGTTAAAATAGACAACCGGTTAAAAATAGACACAATTAGAGGTCCGAACATTATTTTAAAGGTTTCGTATGAAATAGAAAAAATAAGTTTTATACTTTATTCTATGTTGTTTTGTGAAAAATTTAAGCATTCAATATTAATTATAGCATATAACGAGTCTATAAAAAAGGATTCAGAAGAGAAAAAAAATCGTGATTTGAAATGACCAAAAATAGCCAATTTTGAAGGTTATTATCCACGTTTTTCAGGCTTTGAAGGTTCCGAAATAAAAACTCATGAAATTCGTACCGTAGTACCTTTGTAGCATATAAAAATGACTCAATATGTTAAAATAGACAAACGGTTTAAATTAGACAAAATTAGAGGTCTGAACATTATTTTAAAGGTTTCGTATGAAATAGAAAAAATAAGATTTATACTTTATTCTATGTTGTTTTGTGAAAATTTTAAGCATCCAATATTAATTATAGCATACAATGAGTCTATAAAAAAGGATTCAGAAGAAAAAAAATTCGTGATTTGAAATGACCAAAAATAGCCAATATTGAAGGTTATTATCCACGTTTTTCAGACTTTTAAGCTCCCGAAATAAAAACTCATGAAATTCGTACCGTAGTACCTTAGTAGCATATAAAAATGACTCAATGTGTTAAAATAGAAAAACGGTTTAAAATAGACACATTTAGAGGTCCGAACATTATTTTAAAGGTACGGTATAAGATAGACAAAATAAATTTTATACTTTATTCTATGTTGTTTTGTGAAAACTTTACGCATCCAATATTAATTATAGCGTATAATGAGTCTATAAAAAAGGATTCAGAAGAGATATTTTCGGGATTTGAAATGACCAAAAATAGCCAATTTTGAAGGTTACTATATCCACGTTTTTCAGGCTTTTAAGCTCCCGAAATAAAAACTCCTGAAATTCGTACCGTAGTACCTTAGTAGCATATAAAAATGACTCAATGCGTTAAAATAGACAAACGGTTTTAAAATAGACACATTTAGAGGACCGAACATTATTTTAAAGGTTTCGTATGAAATAGAAAAAAATAAGTTTTATACTTTATTCTATGTTGTTTTGTGAAAAATTTAAGCATCCAATATTAATTATAGCATATAATGAGTCTTTAAAAAAGGATTCCGAAGAAAAAAAATTCGTGATTTGAAATGACCAAAAATAGCCAATATTGAAGGTTATTATCCACGTTTTTCAGACTTTTAAGCTCCCGAAATAAAACTCATGAAATTCGTACCGTAGTACCTTAGTAGCATATAAAAATGACTCAATGTGTTAAAATAGAAAAACGATTTAAAATAGACACATTTAGAGGTCCGAACATTATTTTAAAGGTTTCGTATGAAACAGAAAAAATAAGATTTATATACTTTATTCTATGTTGTTTTGTGAAAATTTTAAGCATCCAATATTAATTATAGCGTATAATGAGTCTATAAAAAAGGATTCAGAAGAGATATTTTCGGGATTTGAAATGACCAAAAATAGCCAATATTGAAGGTTATTATCCACGTTTTTCAGACTTTTAAACTCCCGAAATAAAACTCATGAAATTCGTACCGTAGTACCTTAGTAGCATATAAAAATGACTTAATGTGTTAAAATAGAAAAACGGTTGAAAATAGACACATTTAGAGGTTCGAACATTATTGTAAAGGTACGGTATAAGATAGACAAAATAAGTTTTATACTTTATTCTATGTTGTTTTGTGCAAACTTTACGCATCCAATATTAGTTATAACGTATAATGTGTCTATAAAAAAGGATTCAGAAAAGATATTTTCGGGATTTGGAATGACCAAAAATAGTCAATTTTGAAGGTTATTATTATCCACGTTTTTCAGACTTTTAAGCTCCCGAAATAAAAACTCCTGAAATTCGTACCGTAGTACCTTAGTAGCATATAAAAATGACTCAATGCGTTAAAATAGACAAACGGTTTTAAAATAGACACATTTAGAGGACCGAACATTATTTTAAAGGTTTCGTATGAAATAGAAAAAAAATAAGTTTTATACTTTATTCTATGTTGTTTTGAGAAAAATTTAAGCATCCAATATTAATAATAGCATATAATGAGTCTTTAAAAAAGGATTCAGAAGAAAAAAAATTCGTGATTTGAAATGACCAAAAATAGCCAATATTGAAGGTTATTATCCACATTTTTCAGACTTTTAAGCTCCCGAAATAAAACTCATGAAATTCGTACCGTAGTACCTTAGTAGCATATAAAAATGATTCAATGTGTTAAAATAGAAAAACGGTTTAAAATAGACACATTTAGAGGTCCGAACATTATTTTAAAGGTACGGTATAAGATAGACAAAATAAGTTATATACTTTATTCTATGTTGTTTTGTGAAAACTTTACGCATCCAATATTAATTATAACGTATAATGTGTCTATAAAAAAGGATTCAGAAAAGATATTTTCGGGATTTGGAATGACCAAAAATAGCCAATTTTGAAGGTTATTATTATCCACGTTTTTCAGGCTTTTAAGCTCCCGAAATAAAAACTCCTGAAATTCGTACCGTAATACCTTAGTAGCATATAAAAATGACTCAATGTGTTAAAATAGACAACCGGTTAAAAATAGACACAATTAGAGGTCCGAACATTATTTTAAAGGTTTCGTATGAAATAGAAAAAATAAGTTTTATACTTTATTCTATGTTGTTTTGTGAAAAATTTAAGCATTCAATATTAATTATAGCATATAATGAGTCTATAAAAAAGGATTCAGAAGAGAAAAAAAATCGTGATTTGAAATGACCAAAAATAGCCAATTTTGAAGGTTATTATCCACGTTTTTCATGCTTTTAAGGTTCCGAAATAAAAACTCATGAAATTCGTACCGTAGTACCTTTGTAGCATATAAAAATGACTCAATATGTTAAAATAGACAAACGGTTTAAAATAGACAAAATTAGAGGTCCGAACATTATTTTAAAGGTTTCGTATGAAATAGAAAAAATAAGATTTATACTTTATTCTATGTTGTTTTGTGAAAATTTTAAGCATCCAATATTAATTATAGCATATAATGGGTCTTTTTAAAAGGATTTGAGAAAAAAAAAAAATTCGTGATATGAAATGACCAAATATGCCAATTTTGAAGATTATTATCCACGTTTTTCAGGCTTTTAAGCTCCCGAAATAAAAACTCATGAAATTTTTACCGTAGTACCTTAGTAGCATATAAAAATGACTCAATGCGTTAAAATAGACAAACGGTTTTAAAATAGACACATTTAGAGGACCGAACATTATTTTAAAGGTTTCGTATGAAATAGAAAAAATAAGTTTTATACTTTATTCTATGTTGTTTTGTGAAAAATTTAAGCATCCAATATTAATTATAGCATTTAATGAGTCTTTAAAAAAGGATTCAGAAGAAAAAAAATTCGTGATTTGAAATGACCAAAAATAGCCAATATTGAAGGTTCTTATCCACGTTTTTCAGACTTTTAAGCTCCCGAAATAAAAACTCATAAAATTCGTACCGTAGTACCTTAGTAGCATATAAAAATGAGTCAATGTGTTAAAATAGAAAAACGGTTTAAAATAAACACATTTAGAGGTCCGAACATTATTTTAAAGGTACAGTATAAGATAGACAAAATAAGTTTTATACTTTATTCTATGTTGTTTTGTGAAAACTTTACGTATCCAATATTATTTATAGTGTATAATGAGTCTATAAAAAAGGATTCAGAAGAGATATTTTCGGGATCTGAAATGACCAAAAATAGCCAATTTTGAAGGTTATTATTATACACGTTTTTCAGGCTTTTAAGCTCCCGAAATAAAAACTCCTGAAATTCCTATCGTAGTACCTTAGTAGCATATAAAAATGACTCAATGCGTTAAAATAGACAAACGGTTTTAAAATAGACACATTTAGAGGACCGAACATTATTTTAAAGGTTTCGTATGAAATAGAAAAAAATAAGTTTTATACTTTATTCTATGTTGTTTTGTGAAAATTTTAAGCATCCAATATTAATTATAGCATATAATGAGTCTTTAAAAAAGGATTCAGAAAAATTCGTGATTTGAAATGACCAAAAATAGCCAATATTGAAGGTTATTATCCACGTTTTTCAGACTTTTAAGCTCCCGAAATAAAACTCATGAAATTCGTACCGTAGTACCTTAGTAGCATATAAAAATGACTCAATGTGTTAAAATAGACAAACGGCCGTTTAAAATAGACACATTTATAGGTCTGAACATTATTTTAAAGGTACGGTATAAGATAAACAAAATAAGTTTTATACTTTATTCTATGTTGTTTTGTGAAAACTTTACGCATCCAATATTAATTATAACGTATAATGTGTCAATAAAAAAGGATTCAGAAAAGATATTTTCGGGATTTGGAATGACCAAAAATAGCCAATTTTGAAGGTTATTATTATCCACGTTTTTCAGGCTTTTAAGCTCCCGAAATAAAAACTCCTGAAATTCGTACCGTAGTACCTTAGTAGCATATAAAAATGATTCAATGTGTTAAAATAGACAACCGGTTAAAAATAGACACAATTAGAGGTCCGAACATTATTTTAAAGGTTTCGTATGAAATAGAAAAAATAAGTTTTATACTTTATTCTATGATGTTTTGTGAAAAATTTAAGCATTCAATATTAATTATAGCATATAATGAGTCTATAAAAAAGGATTCAGAAGAGAAAAAAAATCGTGATTTGAAATGACCAAAAATAGCCAATTTTGAAGGTTATTATCCACGTTTTTCAGGCTTTTAAGGTTCCGAAATAAAAACTCATGAAATTCGTACCGTAGTACCTTTGTAGCATATAAAAATGACTCAATATGTTAAAATAGACAAACGGTTTAAAATAGACAAAATTAGAGGTCCGATCATTATTTTAAAGGTTTCGTATGAAATAGAAAAAATAAGATTTATACTTTATTCTATGTTGTTTTGTGAAAAGTTTAAGCATCCAATATTAATTATAATACATAATGAGTCTATAAAAAAGGATTCAGAAGAAAAAAAATTCGTGATTTGAAATGACCAAAAATAGCCAATTTTGAAGGTTATAATCCACGTTTTTCATGCTTTTAAGCTCTCGAAATAAAAACTCATGAAATTCGTACTGTAGTACCCTAGTAGAATATAAAAATGACTCAATGTGTTAAAATAGACAAACGGTCGTTTAAAATAGACACATTTAGAGGACCGAACATTATTTTAAAGGTTTCGTATGAAATAGAAAAAAATAAGTTTTATACTTTATTCTATGTTGTTTTGTGAAAAATTTAAGCATCCAATATTAATTATAGCATATAATGAGTCTTTAAAAAAGGATTCAGAAGAAAAAAAATTCGTGATTTGAAATGACCAAAAATAGCCAATATTGAAGGTTATTATCCACATTTTTCAGACTTTTAAGCTCCCGAAATAAAACTCATGAAATTCGTACCGTAGTACCTTAGTAACATATAAAAATGACTCAATGTGTTAAAATAGAAAAACGGTTTAAAATAGACACATTTAGAGGTCCGAACATTATTTTAAAGGTACGGTATAAGACAGACAAAATAAGTTTTATACTTTATTCTATGTTGTTTTGTGAAAACTTTACGCATCCAATATTAATTATAATGTATAATGTGTCTATAAAAAAGGATTCAGAAAAGATATTTTCGGGATTTGGAATGACCAAAAATAGGCTATTTTGAAGGTTATTATTATCCACGTTTTTCAGGCTTTTAAGCTCTCGAAATAAAAACTCCTGAAATTCGTACCGTAATACCTTAGTAGCATATAAAAATGACTCAATGTGTTAAAATAGACAACCGGTTAAAAATAGACACAATTAGAAGTCCGAACATTATTTTAAAGGTTTCGTATGAAATAGAAAAAAAAAGTTTTATACTTTATTCTATGTTGTTTTGTGAAAAATTTAAGCATTCAATATTAATTATAGCATATAATGAGTCTATAAAAAAGGATTCAGAAGAGAAAAAAAATCGTGATTTGAAATGACCAAAAATAGCCAATTTTGAAGGTTATTATCCACGTTTTTCAGGCTTTTAAGGTTCCGAAATAAAAACTCATGAAATTCGTACCGTAGTACCTTTGTAGCATATAAAAATGACTCAATATGTTAAAATAGACAAACGGTTTAAAATAGACAAAATTAGAGGTCCGAACATTATTTTAAAGGTTTCGTATGAAATAGAAAAAATAAGATTTATACTTTATTCTATGTTGTTTTGTGAAAATTTTAAGCATCCAATATTAATTATAGCATATAATGGGTCTTTTAAAAAGGATTTGAGAAAAAAAAAATTCGTGATATGAAATGACCAAATATGCCAATTTTGAAGATTATTATCCACGTTTTTCAGGCTTTTAAGCTCCCGAAATAAAAAATCATGAAATTCTTACCGTAGTACCTTAGTAGCATATAAAAATGACTCAATGCGTTAAAATAGACAAACGGTTTTAAAATAGACACATTTAGAGGACCGAACATTATTTTAAAGGTTTCGTATGAAATAGAAAAAATAAGTTTTATACTTTATTCTATGTTGTTTTGTGAAAAATTTAAGCATCCAATATTAATTATAGCATTTAATGAGTCTTTAAAAAAGGATTCAGAAGAAAAAAAATTCGTGATTTGAAATGACCAAAAATAGCCAATATTGAAGGTTCTTATCCACGTTTTTCAGACTTTTAAGCTCCCGAAATAAAAACTCATGAAATTCGTACCGTAGTACCTTAGTAGCATATAAAAATGAGTCAATGTGTTAAATTAGAAAAACGGTTTAAAATAAACACATTTAGAGGTCCGAACATTATTTTAAAGGTACAGTATAAGATAGACAAAATAAGTTTTATACTTTATTCTATGTTGTTTTGTGAAAACTTTACGCATCCAATATTATTTATAGCGTATAATGAGTCTATAAAAAAGGATTCAGAAGAGATATTTTCGGGATCTGAAATGACCAAAAATAGCCAATTTTGAAGGTTATTATTATCCACGTTTTTCAGGCTTTTAAGCTCCCGAAATAAAAACTCCTGAAATTCGTACCGTAGTACCTTAGTAGCATATAAAAATGACTCAATGCGTTAAAATAGACAAACGGTTTTAAAATAGACACATTTAGAGGAGCGAACATTATTTTAAAGGTTTCGTATGAAATAGAAAAAAATAAGTTTTATACTTTATTCTATGTTGTTTTGTGAAAAATTTAAGCATCCAATATTAATTATAGCATATAATGAGTCTTTAAAAAAGGATTCAGAAGAAAAAAAATTCGTGATTTGAAATGACCAAAAATAGCCAATATTGAAGGTTATTATCCACGTTTTTCAGACTTTTAAGCTCCCGAAATAAAACTCATGAAATTCGTACCGTAGTACCTTAGTAGCATATAAAAATGACTCAATGTGTTAAAATAGACAAACGGCCGTTTAAAATAGACACATTTAGAGGTCTGAACATTATTTTAAAGGTACGGTATAAGATAGACAAAATAAGTTTTATACTTTATTCTATGTTGTTTTGTGAAAACTTTACGCATCCAATATTAATTATAACGTATAATGTGTCTATAAAAAAGGATTCAGAAAAGATATTTTCGGGATTTGGAATGACCAAAAATAGCCAATTTTGAAGGTTATTATTATCCACGTTTTTCAGGCTTTTAAGCTCCCGAAATAAAAACTCCTGAAATTCGTACCGTAGTACCTTAGTAGCATATAAAAATGACTCAATATGTTAAAATAGACAAACGGTTTAAAATAGACAAAATTAGAGGTCCGAACATTATTTTAAAGGTTTCGTATGAAATAGAAAAAATAAGATTTATACTTTATTCTATGTTGTTTTGTGAAAAGTTTAAGCATCCAATATTAATTATAGTACATAATGAGTCTATAAAAAAGGATTCAGAAGAAAAAAAATTCGTTATTTGAAATGACCAAAAATAGCCAATTCATTATACGCTATAATTAATATTGGATGGGTAAACTTTTCACAAAACAACTTAGAATAAAGTAAGTGACTTTTCGAGACCATTGAATTGGAGGTACATGTTTCCGTTTCTATTGGAGTTTCATGCACTTTTAACGTTCCATGTTGTTCCGATGATGATACATATGATATTTAATTAGCCGTAAAAACAATCATACTTAAATTATTCTTTATATATGCTTATTATACTAAGCATTTTTAGAAGATTAACTATTACGATAATTATTTTGAAACCATGTCAAGATATACCCGGGCAACGCCCGGGTATGAAATCTAGTATTAATTATAGCGTATAATGAGTCTATAAAAAGGATTTAGAAGAAAAAAAAATTCGGGATCTGAAATGACCATAAATAGCCAATTTTGAAGGTTATTATCCACGTTTTTCAGGCTTTTAAGGTTCCGAAATAAAAACTCATGAAATTCGTATTGTAGTATTTTAGTAGCATATAAAAATGACTCAATGTGTTAAAATAGAAAAACGGTTTAAAATAGACACATTTTGAGGTTCGAACATTATCTTAAAGGTACTGTATTAAATAGACAAAATAAATTTTATACTTTATTCTAAGTTGTTTTGTGAAAAGTTTACCCATCCAATATTAATTATAGCGTATAATGAGTCTAGAAAAAAGAATTCAGAAGAAAAAAAAAATCGCGATCTAAAATGACCAAAAATAGGCAATTTTGAAGGTTATTATCCACGTTATTCAGGCTTTTAAGCTCCCAAAATAAAAACTCTTGAAATTCGTACCGTAGTACCCTAGTAGCATATAAAAATGACTCAATGTGTTAAAAAGACAAACGGTTAAAAATAGACACAATTAGAGGTCCGAACATTATTTTAAAGGTTTCGTATAAAATTAAAAAATAAGAATTTACCTTATTCTATGTTGTTTTGTGAAAATTTTAAGCATCCAATATTAATTATAGCATATAACGAGTCTTTCAAAAAGGATTTGAGAAGAAAAAAAATTCGAGATCTGAAATGATCAAAAATAGCCAATTTTGAAGGTTATTATTCACATTTTTCAGGCTCTTAAGATCCCGAAATAAAAACTCATGAAATTCTTACCGTAGTACCTTAGTAGCATATAAAAATTACTCAATATGTTAAAATAGACAAACGGTTTAAAATAGACACATTTTGAGGACCGAACATTACTTTAAAGGTTTCGTATGAAATTGAAAAAATAAGTTTTATACTTTATTCTATGTTGTTTTGTGAAAAATTTAAGCATCCAATATTAATTATAGCATATAATGAGTCTATAAAAAAGGATTCAGAAGAAAAAAAATTCGTGATTTGAAATGACCAAAAATAGCCAATATTGAAGGTTATTATCCACGTTTTTCAGACTTTTAGGCTCCCGAAATAAAAACTCATGAAATTCGTACCGTAGTACCTTAGTAGCATATAAAAATGACTCAATGTGTTAAAATAGACAAACGGTTTAAAATAGACACAATTAGATGTCCGAACATTATTTTAAAGGTTTCGTATGAAATAGAAAAAATAAGTTTTATACTTTATTCTATGTTGTTTTGTGAAAATTATGTGAGTGGTTACGAAATTTGAAATTCCCTGATGGATATGCTTCAGATTTTCGTCGATGTGTTGATCTTAAGAAGCTCAGGTTACAAGGCATGAAAAGTCATGATTGTCATGTATTCATGGAGCGACTATTACCCGTTGCTTTGAAACATCTCCTCCCAACCACGCTATGGAATGCAATTGTTGAGATTAGTCAATTTTTTCGAGATTTATGTTCGTCTTCATTATGTGTTGATGACATGATTCGTCTCGAAGATCAAATACCACTAATATTATGTAAGCTTGAGATTATCTTTCCCCCTTCATTTTTCAACTCCATGGAGCATCTACCGGTCCATTTACCCTACGAAGCCAAAGTTGGAGGACCCGTTCAATATAGATGGATGTATCCACTTGAAAGGTACTAAGAGTATTACTTATTTTTAAAATTTTAGATTAACTAATATATTACAAACTTTATTTAACAACATAATGAATGAAGCATTTATATATAGGTTTCTTAATCATTTGAAGAAAAAGATTGGAAACAAAGCAAAGGTAGAAGGTTATATATGCAATGCCTATTTAAGGGAAGAGATTGTAAATTTTTGTTCTCTCTACTTTGGAAAGCATATAGAAACCAAAGCAAAAAACTTGAATCTTGATGAAGCAGATGAAGTTGATACAAGTTTACCCGAGTTTTTTCAAACGCAAGATGGTGAAGGTTGTTCCTCTAAAGGTGGAACGGGATATTTGGATGACAAGGATTACAATCGTGCTCACTTATACGTTCTATCAAATAGTGAGATCTTAGAGTCATATGAAACGAATTTTGTGAATGATTTCATTAAGGAACATCCTAATGTAAGTAGGGATGATGTTTGGGATAAACATGAAGACAAATTCCCAAAATGGTTTCTGAACCATGTCATTGAGTTCAATATCCAAGATGATTTGATAAGGAGTTTAGCCTTCGATCCTTCACGCTTGGTTAAGACGTGGAACCGATATTCAGTTAATGGATTTAATTTTCACACATTTGACCATGGTAAGGGTAAGGCTATATGCAATTATGGTGTTACTATTTCTTCCGTTGATGACCACGAATATTATGGTATTATAGAGGACATCTTTGAGATGTCTTACAATGGTCGTTACCGTGCTTACAAGACTACCTTATTCAAGATTGAGTGGAAGGATAATTCCCCGGCTGGAATGAGAGTACATGAATGTTACAAGCTTGTAGAAGTGAATCGTACCCGAACATACTCTAAGTATGATCCATTTATACTTGCACATCAGGCTCAACAAGTGTATTTCGCTTCCTATCCAAGCACGACAAATGGCAGAAATAGTAATGCATGGTGGGCAGTCATTAAGACAAAGGCACGATCACAAATTGATACCTCCTTTTTTCAAGAAGAAATAGTAGCAAATGGGACAGTTTTGTCTCCAACAGACGAAATCATTCACGATAATGAAGATGAAGATGACGATGACTTGGAAGAGGAGGAGGATAATGAGACTATTAATATTGAGTTGGAAGAAGGATGGGAGGAAGTTGAAGAAGTAGTGAGAGTGCATGATGATGATGATGTTGACAATGAGGATGAGGATGAGGATGAGAATGTTGGTGATGATGATGATGATGATGAAGATCAAGAAGACGATGAGGATGATGATTAATTTGGTATATAATATTTATGCAATTTTACATACATGCTTGATAGGTTTATTTTATGTTTTCTCTTCACCTACTAATATTTTCATTTATGTGATTGTAGATGGCAGGAGGTCGAGGTAGACAGCGAGGCAGTGGTAGTAATCGCGCTAATACGTCATCCGTGCAAGAAGAAGAGGAACCAGTAGAAGAAGAGGTACAGATCGAGCCTGAAGTGGGGGAGGAGGAGGACGATGGTGTACAGTTTCAGTACACCCAGGATGGCCGGATTATACTTGATCCGGCAGGACTATTGTAAGTGTTGTTGTTTATTGAATGTTTATTATTCATTTTTAAAGTAATAAAATGATTTGTTATAATTAACAATTTCTGTTACATGTTTAGACATCAGACTCCTCGTCGAGGGATAACTGCTAGCACAAAGGAGAATCTGTTAGGTCATGTGCCTACTTCTTGGACCAAAGCTAGTACGGCTCAAAAAGAAGCTTGGTTCAATGCATATCGGGTAATTGCATTAATTAGAGTTGTTTTTTAATTATTTTAGTCAAATACTTAATATCGTTGTTTTTTTAACTCATTAAGCTAACTACTACTTACATTTAATGTTTTTTTTTTGTGTAGCAATCTTCTTATTGGGCTCCTGAACATGAACCATCCGTCCTTAAGAGGTACCATGAAGTTGGTAAAACAAGATATAGAGACTATATCTACAAGATTTCTACAAAAAAGAAGGAACCGGAGCATCTTAAAGGTATATATATAAGTTTTGTCACTTGTAAATACAAGAATTAATGACATATCTTAATACTACTAACATACTTTTTAATTGTAGGTGAGAAATATCAGGAACTCATGAAGCGGCGCGAGACTCCCGAGTTCCAAGCCGTGTCCGCTCAAAAAAAGATAAACAAAAGAGGAGGGAAGAAAGATGCAGAGGTCGAGCCTACCCATCACGGGGGATCACGATCATTTTTGACGCGTATTTTTAGTGTAAGTTTTGAATGAATATTTCTTTTTGAATGAATATACTATACTTCTTATATTAACAATTTTCCATATTTAGGGAGGGAAGAAGAAGAAGGATAGCAGCAATAAAGACGGCGGCAAGAAGACGATGATGACGGCCCCCGAACTTTTCTTTGACCCGCATTCGAAGGTCAACGAAAAGACGCAGAGAAGAATCTGGATCAAGGCGAAGGACAAAGAGTTATATGTAAGATAATTTCTCTCAACTAATAATGTTTTTTTGTTAACTTCGATAATGATTGTTTTTGCTTAACTTATGATAGTTTTCTTAATATTAACAAACATGTAATGATATTATTTTATATGAGGTATATGAGGCAGAGAATGAAAGAGGCCCACCCTGAGCGGTCAGATAGTGAAATTTGGTTTAAATTGGTGGATGGTTACAAGAAGGGTATGATATATGGGACCGGACAAGCTCGTGGGGTATTTTTCAAGGAACCGGCTAGAAGGTCCTCATATGAGCCGCGACAAACCTACGAGCCGGCTCTTGTAAGTCAATTGCAATCACAACTTGACAAAGAAAGAGCCGCAAATGCGGAAAGAGATGAGGAGATGCGGTTGATGAGAGAACGTGTTAAAGCCATGGAGACATATTTCTACTCTTGCAACCCTGGTTCACGGCCATTTAATGAAGATCCTAACGATCCAAGTGGAAAGGGAGGCGGCGGTAGTGGAGCTAGCATGGGATTTCAAGTAGTTAATTAGTTTACTTAGGAAAAATTGTCGAACGTGGAGAATTATTAGTTTAGTTAACGAGTTCTTGTAATTTGATAATGGTTCTCTTTTTCTATAAAAGAGATTTGGTTCTTGTTTTAAGGGGTGTTCGTCACCAAATTGCTGGTTACTTTCTGGTTGCAGGTGTATTGAATTTATTTCGCATTGGATTTGGCAGAAACGAAATGAATTTTCATGAAAAACGCCCAGGTATTTTAGCGACTGACACGATGTAAATGGCGAGTGAATTCAGTCGCCAAAACAGAGCAATTCAAACCAAACCTACTGGAAACTCAGGGCCTTTGGCGACGGATAAGGAACTTTGGCGACGGCCCTTCAGTCGCCAGTCGCTAATTTGGCGACTGACATTAGTCACCCGAGTTTTTTTGGCGACTAAAGTCTGCGACGACTATTTGGCGACTGATTCAGTCGCCAATTTATGTCGCCCGTTCCAGGAATCGTTGTAGTGATAGTACGATATTGTCCGCTTTGGGCCAAACCCTCACGGATTTACTCTTGGGCTCCTTCCCAAAAGGCCTCGTACTATTATATTTTCAGGACACTTATAAAGATGATCTTTCACCTTTATACTATCGATGTGGGACATGGGTTTGCACCCTAACAGAAACACTTAGATTAAACGAAAAAACACATTGATATAATATTTAAATTTTTTGCTTATTTTTTTTGAAACGGTTCGGTTCGGTTAACCTCTTTTCTAAAATTGCGAAACTTAACCAAACCGTTTCCATGATAAATTTAACGGTTCGGTTCACCGAACCGCTGTGTCATTACGGTTGATTAGTCGAACCTTAAAAATGTACGATTTTTCAATTTTTCCTTTTGGTTATCACGGTTCGGTTTATTCTGAACACCCCTAATTATAAACTCCTCGTGCTATGCCCTCTCAAAATTCAAAAATTGAGGGTCGGTTATCGCCGTTTTTGTGTAATTATTATTTTTCCACCTTGGTAAGTTTCTATACATGTTTGGGTAATTGTATGTCTTAGGGTGCAAACTCATGTCAAATATAGTGTAAACGTGAATTATTACTTTTTTAAGTGCCCTAAAAATATAATAGTACAACGCCTTTGCGAAAAAAGTCCAAGAGTAAATAAGTGAGGGTTTGGTCCAAAGCAGACAATATCGTGCTATTATGGACAATGGACACTGGCGCAGCAAAGGCCCAACACGAGGTATTCACGTTTCCGCTCAACAAATGTTATAAGAGCCCAAGGTTTGACTTGGGCTAGGCACGAGCATGCATTAGCAGACCCAAGACCTGAAATTGTACACGGTAAGGTATAGAACTCCTAGCTCGAGGTGCTTGAGCAAGCTGCAAGCCCCATTCAGGCCTAAATGGTTGAAACAAAAGTCTTGTGGGACAAAGACTGTTTGTGTACTAGAAGTGTTGATCAGGTGAACCCTTATTAGATTGGGTGCCGGCCACAGACTGGTAGGTCCTTTCCAGGTTGGATGTCAGAGACCATTTGTGTTCTAGCACTTCTGAAGTGACGAACCCGGTCTAAGGTATATTGGATACAGAGAATGTTCGATATGCATGTGTAGCAAATTCCCAAGGGGGAGGGGGGCTAGACGGTGACATGTAGTGCGAGACATGACTCTTGGTGATGTTTCAGGTGTCTAAAAGTTAGGGTTGTAGAGTGGTGAGAGTTCTCCATGAAATTCAAGGTCCGAGTTAAGATGATGGTCCTTGGTTTGAGGGAGGATTGTTAGGGTGCAAACTCACATCTCATATTGGTAGTGTAAAAGGGTGAAATATCATCTTTAAAAGTGACCTGAAAATATAATAGTACGAGACCTTTTGAAAAGAAGTCGAAGAATAAATCGGTGAGAGTTTGGCCCAAAGCGAACAATATCATATTATTAGGAGCAGTGGACACCGGCCCAGCAAAGACCCAACACGGGGTATTTACACTTCCGCACAACAGTATAAATAAATTACAAATAATTACTATGTATTTGCGAGTTATTACAAATTATCGCCTCGTATTTACATTTTTACAAATAACTCAATTAAATTAAACGTATATTCCCTAATCACGCCCGTATTTTTACTCCGAGCATCGTTTTTGTTATTTCCAAGCTCATTAAGTGACGGTTTACATAAAATATCAAAAATACCCTCATTACATTTACATTGACACACCCTAAACAAACAACAAAACTAACATTTCCCCAATTCAATTAAAAACCCTAAATTTCAAATTCATATCGTAAATTTCCCCAATTAATTTGTTTCTCACCCACTCAATTATTTGATTCCCTTTCATGTTTTCAGCTCTCTCAATCCCTCATTTTCGCTCACATATGATGTTAATCTTCTTTCATTTTTTCAATCAATTTACAAGCTAATATTATGTTGGAATCTTGTCATTTTTGCTCATTTTTTGCCGACCCATATTATTCAGATTGTGGAATGTGTCCAGTTACTAAGTTCCACGACTTGTTTTGGGTTGTCAATTAATCGACTAAATTAGGGTTAATCAGTGATGGATTGATTGAATTAGGGAAAGAGAAGATGAACCTCATTTTATCAAATTGAATTGGGGATGTGATTAGAGATTTGGGAATTAGGGTTAAGACTAAAATGAAGGAAATGTATATTTATTTAGACGAGTTATTCGTAAAAATGCAAATACAAACTTGTTATTTGTAAATTATCCTAATTGAATTACAGGAAGACAAGACTTTAGCAAGTCTTGAGACAGACTCACTCAAACCCACCGATAATCAGTTGAAGTGAATCTGAACAATAAAGAAATAATAAAAGTTAGTGAAGCTGACGTGACAGAGTCTCAAGACTTTGAGAAGTTGACGGATAATGTTACCCTCTGGAAGTTTTGGTCTTTACTCATTTACAACCTATGTCATCAACAGTCGACAATGTGTTTTACAAGTCAGCTGTTAACAATCTCATCACAATTGACAATTTTTGGTTATCACATGTTGATACGTTCTCAATCCGCTCATTAACACAATGCTAAATAGTCCTGTTATCCAAGATGCACCTGCAATCGAGTCTATGTGTCTAACCAACATACATGTACACGTTTGCAACCGCATCTGGCATAAAATGCTAAAGTATGCAAATATGCAATTACTCGCTATATAATTATTATGCTCACTACAAACCCTCTATGATTTGATGAACCAAGACTAAGAAGTTGCAGTATGCCTGAAACAGACAGGAAAGTCAGGGGGAAGTTTTTCATTAATTCTGGACAACCTGCTCTATGATTTCCGATCAGAAACAAAATCGGCGTCCACAACAAGGCAGCTGAGACGAACCATTGTTTCACTTCCTTCATATATCAGCAGTAAGGGACAAAACTACCTGCAACACACACATAAAAGGCAAACTATATTAAACAAGTCATAGATGAAACCCTTAAACTCTTAAAAGTGTCTAAAATGAGAGCGAGTCTTGTATGAGTCGGTTATTAATGTCTCAAGTTTGTGTGCTATAATATAGATACACACATGAGAAATTGAGAGTCCGCGAGATGGGATAGTCTAACATCTTAACCGAAGTATTGATGAGGGCCTAATCCTGGTCAAGCCAGTGTTGTCTTACAAGGGCATGTCTAAAATGCCATATAGTCCACTGCTATTGTTATCACTTCACCTAGCAAGTACCAAACTTATTTTTAGAAGGCCAAGCAACAATTACGGAATCGTTGGTTTGAAAAGCAAGAAAAAGGGAATAAAGAATAACGTGTTTAGAGTGATGGCAACAAGAGGAATGGTAGCTTGTGGTAATGTGTGGAGCTAGCTGTTTCAGTGATACAGCAGAAAAATCTCCCGAACATCGTTTTTGTAAGGTAGAGGTTTTTGTAAAAAGAACCAAAAAGGGAATAATGTTGAGAGTTTTTTGAAATTCACTTAGCGTGGATGGGGGAATAAGGTAGAGAGCTTTTTGTAATTTATCAAAAACGGAACCAAAAAGAGAATAATTCAAAAACACAACCCCAGCAGGATTTGAGGTCTGCGGTTTACTTTCTTTATGCCCTGACCATACACCCCTAAGAGCATTAGTGTCTCTAGATTTGAGGAGAAAGTGTAAACTATATCAATAAGCGTGTACAAGATAACTTTTTGATAAACCCTAGTTGTAAACAAAACTATTGCTGCAGAATGAACCATTCATCAGGCATAAACAAGGCACACCACTGGAATGGGAAATCAGATTTGTCCAAGGAAGGAATATAAGGCGAAACCTTTTATCTGATCCATTCAATCTCCGTAAATGACGCAAGATGGCCAAGTGGATATCTAAAGGTTGAGAAATATATGAGGAGGAAAAGTGTACCTTTTCTCCAGGTTTAAATGGAGCTTGACCTTTGTAAGGGCATGTGCTGCATCTGAAAGCATCCCCTAGTCCACACTGTAATATGAGAACGCTCATCAGCTGAAAAATTACCATCTATGTTTAATAAAAAAAAAAAAATCTAACTCAAATTGTTGATAGGACGATCTCAACACTATAGGCAGTCTATCAAGAATTAGTTAACCCAACCAAAAAAACTCAGAGAATATATAACAATGCAGTTTGTACTATCTCCATCTCAATCATTTGTTTACCCTAGATAAAAATACCCCTCATAAAGAATAAAAAAGGTAAACAAATAATTGAGACAAAGGGAGTATAATGATAAAGTTTATAACATTATTTTCACTGTTTACATGTTGGGCTACTATCATTTTGGGCCCATCTCATGCTATACAAATAATCAATATCCACATGCCATGCCTCTTTGACCTTTCCACTATCAAATAGCATACAATAAAATGAAACACATACACTGCCACATCCAGATCCAGATTGAAGCAGTTCCATTGTTGAGTCCAGTTTGTCTACTTTCTGCTCTGCTTCGGCCCTTCCACAGACGCAATTCTTGCAGGCTTTCCTAGTGATTCCCACTTCACAGTCACCAACTGTAATGACCGCTTGAATTAATATGCAGATACTCTGAGAGACTATTTGATGAAAAAGAAATATTTAGGGAGAAATAGACAGCCTTACCAGGGGGCAATTGTGGCTTTTTACGGTCTTCCTCAGTTAACAACGAGTCCTCATCGATCTGATCAAAATCATCACTAAGTTGAACCACAGGTAAGCCTTTTGATACTTTAAGGGGATACGATGACCCGAGTTTCCAAGATGGCTTTTTGGCTTTGATCTAAAACATGAAAAACACACAGCTCATGAGGATCAAATAATCACAGCCCCAACAACTATGTTAAATTTGTTATCAACTACCGCCTACATTGCAAGGTAGAAACATAAAATCAAATAACTTGATAAGAGTACGCTTAAACCACACAGAGAAGGGTGGTTATAACATACCAGTGTGCTCTAAATCAGATATGGAGTATCAAATAGTTTCTTTAGAAACAAGTGCAATATCTTAAACCAAACTTTCTATCTGTCCATGTCACATGACGAACAGAGAGCTATCAAATGAGATTTTTAAGTAAAATTTAAATTATTTATGCCTCTCTAGAAAATATCATCCCTAGTCACCATAGGTTATTTTCATCAAATAAATCCAGTGGAAGAAACAGCCCGAACAAGGAACAACACAAAGAAGGGAGGCAAAAAGATGCTCTACAATTTGCTAAGAATCAGTTTATTTTGCAGCATCTCGTGGATTTAAGATGTGTGCCGAGTTGGACCAGGAGGGAGCCATCTCGAACACAAAAGCTCCACTACCAGTTGTTCAGGATGTTTACAGGCATGTTAAGGAATCTATGGTGTTCGCATAAGATTTTGGAGTGGGTCAGGGTAGTTCCTATGGTCTAAGTTGAGGTCAAGGGTGGTCTGAATCAGGTTTCTTTCAGTAGGTAGTTTGACGAAACTCGCTTTGAGATAATTAACCTTTACAAAGCAAAATGAGAGTTCCAAAAACTCCAGACCAGACAGGAAAGGCAGAGAAGAAAACAACTACTCAAAAGAGATTCAAGAAAGCTAAAAAGTGCGAGCGAGCAAGTGCCTTGAGAAACAACGTGGCTTATGAAAATTAACAAGTAGCACAGGAGAGAAACTCTAACAAAATACTTATAAAGTGAATGGAAAGTATCAATACCAATAATTCTATAAATTAATAGCAAAAATAGGCCACTTACAGCTAAACCTTGAACTCCTGAATATACATCTAATGGCTGTTGAATAGTTTCTGGTTGAGAGAATCCAGCTTTAAGTATCTTCCCCTGAAGTGAAGAAAGTATCTATACACCGATAGTAAAAAAAATATTGTCAAACTTATGCCCTGGCAAAAAAAAAAGAAGGTAATGGATACACAACAATTTATGGCTAGGCATCTATGCATGCCTAACAGACCAAAAAAAATCGTAGAGTACCCTTTCTGAAGGAAGATCACCCCCAAGTTGAGTAAGGTATATAAGAACTTTTCCATCTGGCTTTGCAACTCTAAACAATTCAGAAATCAGAGGAACAGCGGGAAAGTCACGTATTTTGGAGACACCAACAACGATATCCACAGAAGATGAGTCCAAGGACAGTTTACCTGATGAATTCAAAGTATTAGATACTTTCAGGCAGACAACAGAATCAAATAGTACCCCTATCTTCTATAACAAGAGGTAAATAACATGAACTAACCCATTATATGATTTAATGGAAAATGCTACTTCCTCTGTACGTTTACATTTTACGAAGTGAGCCTTTGCATTCAATTTCTACAAAAATATATTGGTTGGAATATTATATTACACCATAAAATTCTTTATGAATAGAGCTTTAATATGAGTATACATTTCAATATATTTAGTTATATATTTTTGAGAGATATTGAGGGAGAAGTGAGTGTCTCGAAAAGTGAGAATGACAATTTAAAAAAAAGAGAAGCAAACAGTGACTTAGCCCTTGAATTAAAGAAGCGGGGACAATATTATTATGATTGAGGGTGTGACAGTTAGAGGTCGTGAAGAGGAGAAAATAAAATGGGACATAGGTTAGTAGTGGTAAAGACAGGAAAATTACTTAAATTGGCAGCCTGGGTGATAACCATAGCGGTATCAAGGTCTTCCATAGCAAATTCGGCATCCCTTGTGAATTTGGATATGGTACTCAGCAACAACACCTCGTCGTCAGTAATGGCCAGAACCGTCATGATTACTCACCTAAATTAACTAAAAATCAGCAACCAAATGTTTGTTAATCATTCCCAATTTATAACTATGGAACTAATTAAAACGTGATCAAATAAATCAGGGGCGGACATAGGATTTGAGGAAGGGGATGACACTTTTAGGAAAAGAAGCTTCGGAAAGACAACATTGTTAATATGCTTAAAATTTCAAGGGCAGCTTAGAATTGTTAAAAACTTAAGCATTCAAGAGCGTCCTAGAGTTGTTAATTCATGATATGCAGCTATCATGAAACTCGGCCACATATATATAGCTAGTGCTCTTGGCTTAAAAATTTCAAGAGCACTTTAGAAGTGTTATTTTTGTTCTACTAAGTGCCTACTTAACTAGTCTCTGGGATTGGCCCCAATCAGCCATGGAGAAGCTACTCGCCAATGATGATACCTGGATGAAAGAAAGTGTCATACTTGATTAAGCCCAATGCATGATTACTTTTGAACAAACGGACTTCCATGCAAAAAAAAGATTCTATGTTCGCAAAACTAAATAAACAATTCCATTAAGAAATTAGTGTCACTACAATTGCACAAGAACATAACCTGCACACTACATAAAACAACTAAGGGTGAGCATCATTCCAAGACTGGTCTGGACCACAGGACCAAATTTAACTGAACCGGAGCAAACCGGGGACTGAAAATAAAATTAGGTGGACTGAAAATAAAAAATAATGAAAGCAGCTAAGGGTGAGCATAGTACACGACCATGAGAATCCTAGTAGGATGCTGGCACAACTTCTTTAGCCTATATTCAATATGATATTTCTAGATCCTATTCAATCAATGTAATATAGTTATGTGCTTTGTTTCTCCTATTCGGTATAATATAAGCTTTAAAGTAACCTGATCAAATAATGAGGTGCATAAAACAAGATGATGAACTTGAAGATGATAAATTAGTGGTGAGGCCAAGAAAGGTCTCTCACTGAGGTCATGAAAGTGCTTCTGGGCAAATTCTTTAGAGGGAACAGCGAAGAAAGACACTGGCAGACTATCCCGCATCGCCCCATACAACCAATTTGGTGAGCGGATTGGCTATATCATTGAATATGTCAATTAAGGAATCATAGAGAAACACCAAACTACATTAGAATTTAGCTCGGAAATTGGTCATACAAGCACAAAATATACATACTCGCTGCAGGAAATTAAAAGACAAAGCAGAGGAAAGTCATGAACAAGATACATTTGCTCTTCCTAGTGAAGCCAAGATTTGTGCTTTTCCTCTAAAAGTAACAGCAGCTGTAGCAGCTACAACCCGCCCTTCTGAATTCACCACATCGATTGAAATATCATCACATAAAAAATTGAATGAACCAGATGATATGCTTAAAAATATCATTATATACGCCACATCGATTGATAAATAATGTTGCAATCGGGTAGAATCATAAATTGAGGCTTGCAGAGAACTCCTGAGATACTGGCTGCTACTATAAAATTTATTGCTTATGTTAAGATTTAGCATAATTGCTGTTACATCAAGCCTAAACTACACTATAAAGCTAGGACCAAAACTACATGAATGCAGGCTTAAACATATTGCGTATCAGAGATAATTTTCTTTCTGCTATGGGCAGTCCTTCTCTACTGTATGCAGGGTAACTCTTAATGCTGCTCTACTATGTACGAAAAGATCAGACCTTGTGTTGCTTAATGCATCATAACTGCTTTACCCTGTCACAACTGGTCATCAATTCTGGTTTGCAGTTTCTGATAGTGTGCAGTAGCAGCTTATTCTGTGCAGTTCAGAGTCTGGTTATGATTTTTTCTGGTCTGAAACAGTAGTATACAATGGGGTTGCTATTTTTTTTTTGTTTATATCTGTTGATCTAGGAGTTTCTGTGTATGGTCTGGGTCTGAAACAGCGGTGGACCCTCCTGTACATCATTTGGCCTCTAACCCAGCCACCACGCCCCAACAAACACTCATACACTAGAATCAACCTTTAAAAGCCTAAAGAAGTCTTAAAATGTCAAATCAATTGTCTTGCACCTTGTAGTTTACCAGAGAATTATACTCGAAAGTATGTGGATTTCTCTGGGTCACAGTAAGCAGTAGCAGTAAGCTAAACAACTTCATCTTAAGAACTGGAACAAGCATTACCTTCTTTATTAGATTAGTAGCTTCTCACCACCTCACTCCCTTTTTTTGGAATTCTATGTTAAGAACTGGAACAAGCACTTTGCTACAGCATTTCTAAACAGTCAATTCTACCAATATTGATAAACCCTAACAATAACACTGACAATTAAAAAGGGTTTCGTTTCAGGTGATTTACCTAAACCCTAAAAATACCTAATATCCAATAACATAGAATTTAATCGAAAACATAAAAAAAATGAACACCGATTTACATACCTAATATACAAATAGCAGAAGGCGATCGAAAATTGGTGACACCAGGGATAATCGACGCAGAAGAAACTGGGGATGGATGCAGAAGAAACTGGGGATAATGATGAAGAATAAAACGTCGGGGATGTAGAAGAAACTGGCAGGGGCTGTGTATAGAAATTGTCGCAGAAACTGGGGATGGGTGCAGAAGAAAATGTCCAAGGAAATTTGGTACTGTGTATACAAGAGTAGCTTAATTAGTTCGTTTATTATATTTGGTGAAGTTATTCCGTTCTTATTATTTTATTTTATTTAATCTTTTTTTTTATTATATGTTAGTATTGCTGCGTCTTTTACGTGGAACGTCGCAAATAGACTTTTTGAGGCGTTCTTTCTCAAAAAAACGCCGTAAATTATAAAATGATTTTAAAAAAAGAAAAAATTACTTGCTGCTATTTGTATAAAACGCCTCAAATAGATAGCCGTAAATAACTATTTTAATACTAGTGAATCCTTAACTTGTTATTGTAGATTGTTACAAGCAGATACACACCAGTTGCGAAACTTAACTTCAACTTATGTGACAAACCAAAAGAAGCATTGCCCGAGGAATATAATCAGGCATTCTCCTTCTGTCTCAATCATTTTATCTTTTTAACCAACGAGAACGGTTCATACAAATAACCGTTCTCTTTTGACGTCATATATGGGCGTCCAAAGTAAAGTTACAAAATAGGACGGTTCCGCACTTAATCGATCTTAAAGTGACGTTTTCATAGCCTTAATGCGCGTCCAAAGATAACGGCTGGTTATCCTCACCGTTCTCTCTGTTATTATAGACACAATTGGAATTGGAATGAAGCGATTTACAAAGAGGACGGTTGTTGGTTACCTGTTCTCTTTGTTGATTTCAGACGGGAAAGATGACGGTGGTTGGAAACGACCGTTCTCGTTGTTGTTTCACTTGAAATTGGACGGGTAGCGCAAGATCAGAGATGACGCTGGTGGCGTAAGATCAGATGACACTGGTGGTCAAGATCAGATGTCATTTTAAGGAAATTATTATTGAGGAATTGAGTGTTTAATTTGGCAGTGTGTGATGTCTTGATGATGATTATTTGATTCTTATTTTCTTTACATAGTAAATAATTCATTTGTTTGGCAGTAAATTATTGAGAATTGTTATTAATAATTCCTTTGTTAAGTTAATTGTTAGACATTCGTATGTATAGTTGTATACTGTATTAATTGTTTGATTATATATGCGATAAACTGATAAAAAATGTTAACCCATATTATATAAGACCGTCAATATCTTGTTAATATATTAAATATTAAGACGGTCATACATAATAAGCGTTCTCTTTGTTAATCTACGAGAACGGTCATACATGTTCAGCGTTCTCTTTGTTAATCTACGAGAACGGTCATACATAATAAGCGTTCTCTTTGTTAATAAATTGTATATAAAGACGGTTGGTCAAACATTACCGTTCTCGTTGTTAATCTATGAGAACGGTTCATACACATAACCGTTCTCTTTTGGAGTCATATATGAGCGTCAAAAATAAAGTGACAAAACAGACCGGTTCCGCACTTAACCGTTCTTAAAGTGGCGTTCTATTAGCCTTAAATTGTAGTAGTAAAATTTAAGCATCCAATATCAATTATAGCATATAATGAGTCTATAAAAAAATATTCAGAAAAAAAAAAAAAATTTGGGATCTGAAATGACCAAAAATAGCCAATTTTGAAGGTTATTATCCACGTTTTTTAGGCTTTTAAGGACCCGAAATAAAAACTCATGAAATTCGTGCCGTAGTACCCTAGTAGCATATAAAAATGACTCAATGTGTTAAAATAGACAAACGGTTTGAAATAGACACATTTAGAGGACCGAACATTATTTTAAAGGTACTTTATGAAATAGACAAAATAAGTTTTATACTTTATTCTATGTTGTTTTTTGAAAAGTTTACGCATCCAATATTAATTATAGCGTATAATGAGTCTATAAAAAAGATTTAGAAGAAAAAAAAATTCGTGATCTGAAATGACCATAAATAGCCAATTTTGAAGGTTATTATCCACGTTTTTCAGGCTTTTCAACTCCCGAAATAAAAAAAAAAAACTCATGAAATTCGTACCGTAGTACCTTAGTAGCATATAAAAATGACTCAATGCGTTAAAATAGACGAACGGTTTAAAATAGACACATTTTGAGGTTCGAACATTATATTAAAGGTACTGTATTAAATAGACAAAATAAATTTTATACTTTATTCTAAGTTGTTTTGTGAAAAGTTTACCCATCCAATATTAATTATAGCGTATAATGAGTCTAGAAAAAAGAATTCAGAAGAAAAAAATTCGCGATCTGAAATGACCAAAAATAGGCAATTTTGAAGGTTATTATCCACGTTATTCAGGCTTTTAAGCTCCCAAAATAAAAACTCCTGAAATTCGTACCGTAGTTCCTTAGTAGCATATAAAAATGACTCAATGTGTTAAAATAGACAAACGGTTTAAAATAGACACATTTAGAGGTCCGAACATTATTTTAAAAGTACTGTATGATATAGACAAAACTAGTTTTATACTTTATTCTATGTTGTTTTGTGAAAAGTTTATGCATCCAATATTAATTATAGCGTATAATGAGTCTATTAAAAAGGATTCAAAAGAAAAAAAATTCGTGATTTGAAATGACCAAAAATAGCCAATATTGAAGGTTATTATCCACGTTTTTCAGACTTTTAAGCTCCCGAAATAAAAACTCATGAAATTCGTACCCTAGTACCTTAGTAGCATATAAAAATGACTCAATGTGTTAAAATAGACAAACGGTTTAAAATAGACACATTTAGAGGTCCGAACATTATTTTAAAGATACAGTTTGTGATAGACAAAATAAGTTTTATACTTTATTTTATGTTGTTTTGTGAAAACTTTACGCATCCAATATTAATTATAGCTTATAATGAGTCTATAAATAAGGATTCAGAAGAGAAAATTTCCGGGATCTGAAATGACCTAAAATAACCAATTTTGAAGGTTATTATTAACCACGTTTTTCAGGCTTCGAAGCTTCCGAAATAAAAACTCATGAAATTCGTATCGTAGTACCTTAGTAGCATATAAAAATGACTCAATGTGTTAAAATAGACAAACGGTTTAAAATAGACACATTTAGTGGTCCGAACATTATTTTAAAGGTACTGTATGATATAGACAAAATAAGTTTTATACTTTATTCTATGTTGTTTTGTGAAAAGTTTACGCATCCAATATTAATTATAGCGTATAATGAGTCTTTAAAAAAGGATTCAGAAGAAAAAAAAATTCGGGATCTATATTGACCATAAATAGCCAATTTTTAAGGTTATTATCCACGTTTTTCTGGCTTTTAAGGACCCGAAATAAAAACTCATGAAATTCGTATCGTAGTACCCTAGAAGCATATAAAAATGACTCAATGTGTTAAAATAGACAAACGGTTTGAAATAGACACATTTAGAGGACCGAACATTATTTTAAAGGTACTTTATGAAATAGACAAAATAAGTTTTATACTTTATTCTATGTTGTTTTTTGAAAAGTTTACGCATCCAATATTAATTATAGCGTATAATGCGTCTATAAAAAGGATTCAGAAGAAAAAAAATTTCGGGATCTAAAATGAGCATAAATAGCCAATTTTGAAGGTTATTATCCTCGTTTTTCAGACTTTTAAACTCCCGAAATAAAAAAAACTCATGAAATTCGTATCGTAGTACCTTATTAGCATATAAAAATGACTCAATGTGTTAAAATAGACAAACGGTTTAAAATAGACACATTTTGAGCTTCGAACATTATCTTAAAGGTACTGTATTAAATATACAAAATAAATTTTATACTTTATTCTAAGTTCTTTTGTGAAAATTTTACGCATCCAATATTAATTATAGCGTATAATGAGTCAAGAAAAAAGAATTCAGAAGAAAAAAAATTCGGGATCTAAAATGACCAAAAATAGCCAACTTTGAAGGTTATTATCCACGTTATTCAGGCTTTTAAGCTCCCAAAATAAAAACTCCTGAAATTCGTACCGTAGTTCCTTAGTAGCATATAAAAATGACTCAATGTGTTAAAATAAACAAACGGTTTAAAATAGACACATTTAGAGGTCCGAACATTATTTTAATGGTTTCGTATGAAATAGAAATAATAAGTTTTATACTTTATTCTATGGTGTTTTGTAAAAATTTAAACATCCAATATTAATTAAAGCATATAATGAGTCAATAAAAAAGGATTGAAAAGAAAAAAAAAATCGCGATCTGAAATGACCAGAAATAGCCAATTTTGAAGCTTATTATCCACGTTTTTCTGGCTTTTAAGCTCCCGAAATAAAAACTCATGAAATTCGTACCGTAGTACCTTAGTAGCATATAAAAATGACTCAAGGTATTAAAATAGACAAACGGTTTAAAATAGACAAATTTAGAAGTCCGGACATTATTTTAAAGGTACTGTATGATATAGACAAAATAAGTTTTATACTTTATTCTATGTTGTTTTGTGAAAAGTTTACGCATCCAATATTAATTATAGCGTATAATGAGTCTATAAAAAAGGATTCAGAAGAAAAAAATTTCGGGATCTGTATTGACCATAAATAGCCAATTTTGGAGATTATTATCCACGTTTTTCAGACTTTTAAGGACCCGAAATAAAAACTCATGAATTTCGTACCGTAGTACTCTAGTAGAATATAAAAATGACTCAATGTGTTAAAATAGACAAACGGTTAAAAATAGACACAATTAGAGGTCCGAACATTATTTTAAAGGTTTCGTATGAAATAGAAAAAATAAGTATTAAACTTTATTCTATGTTGTTTTGTGAAAAGTTTATGCATCCAATATTAATTATAGCGTATAATGAGTCTATCAAAAAGGATTCAGAAGAACAAAATTTCGAGATCTGAAATTACCAAAAATAGCCAATTTTGAAGGTTATTATCCACGTTTTTCAGACTTTTAAGGACCCGAAATAAAAACTCATGAATTTCGTACCGTAGTACCCTAGTAGAATATAAAAATGACTCAATGTGTTAAAATAGACAAACGGTTAAAAATAGACACAATTAGAGGTCCGAACATTATTTTAAAGGTTTCGTATGTATGAAATAGAAAAAATAAGTATTAAACTTTATTCTATGTTGTTTTGTGAAAACTTTACGCATCCAATATTAATTATAGCGTATAATGAGTCTATCAAAAAGGATTCAGAAGAAAAAAATTTCGGGATCTGAAATGACCAAAAATAGCCAATTTTGAAGGTTATTATCCACGTTTTTCAGACTTTTAAGGACCCGAAATAATAACTCATGAAATTCGTACTGTAGTACCTTAGTAGCATATAAAAATGACTCAATGTGTGAAAATTGACAAACGGTTTAAAATAGACTCATTTAGAGGTCCGAACATTATTTAAAAGGTACTGTATGAAATAGACAAAATAAGTTTTATACTTTATTCTATTTTGTTTTGTGAAAAGTTTACGCTTCCAATATTAATTATAGCGTATAATGAATCTATGAAAAAGGATTCAGAAGAAAAAAAATTCGGGATTTGAAATGACCATAAATAGCCAATTTTGAAGGTTATTATCCACGTTTTTCAGACTTTTAAGAACCCGAAAAAAAAACTCATGAAATTCGTACCGTAGTACCCTAGTTGCTTATAAAAATGACTCAATTTGTTAAAATAGACAAACGGTTAAAAATAGACACAATTAGAGATCCGAACATTAGTTTAAAGATTTCGTATGAAATAGAAGAAATAAGTTTTAAACTTTATTCTATGTTGTTTTGTGAAAAGTTTACGCATCCAATATCAATTATAGCGTATAATGAGTCTATAAAAAAAGATTCAGAAGAAAAAAAAATTCGGGATCTGAAATGACCAAAAATAGCCAACTTTGAAGGTTATTATTATCCACGTTTTTCAGGCTTTAAAGCTCCCGAAATAAAAACTCAGGAAATTCGTATCTTAGTACCTTAGTAGCATATAAAAATGACTCAATGTGTTAAAATAGACAAACGGTTTAAAATAGACACAATTAGAGGTCCGGACATTATTTTAAAGGTTCCTTATGAAATAGAAAAAATTAGTTTTAAACTTTATTCTATGTTGTTTTGTGAAAAGTTTACGCATCCAATATTAATTATAGCGTATAATGAGTCTATAAAAAAGGATTCAGAAGAAAAAAAATTCGGGATCTGAAATGACCAAAAATAGCCAACTTTGAAGGTTATTATTATCCACGTTTTTCAGGCTTTTAAGCTCCCGAAATAAAAACTCATGAAATTCGTACCGTAGTACCGTAGTAGCATATAAAAATGACTCAATGTGTTAAAATAGACAAACGGTTAAAAATTGACACAATTACAGGTCCGAACATTATTTTAAAGGTTTCATATGAAATAGAAAAAATAAGTTTTAAACTTTATTCTATGTTGTTTTGTGAAAAGTTTACGCATTCAATATTAATTATAGCGTATAATGAGTCTATAAAAAAGGATTCAGAAGAAGAAAATTTCGGGATCTGAAATGACCAAAAATTGCCAATTTTGAAGGTTATTATCCACGTTATTCAGGCTTTAAGCTCCCGAAATAAAAACTCTTGAAATTCGTACCGTAATACCTTAGTAGCATATAAAAATGACTCAATGTGTTAAAATAGATAAACGGTTTAAAATAGACACATTTAGAGGTCCGAACATTATTTTAAAGGTACTGTTTGATATAGACAAAATAATTTTTATACTTTATTCTATGTTGTTTTGTGAAAAGTTTACGCATCCAATATTAATTATAGCGTATAATGAGTCTATAAAAAATGATTCAAAAGAAAAAAATTTCGGGATCTGAAATGACCAAAAATAGCCAACTTTGAAGGTTATTATCCACGTTTTTCAGACTTTTAAGCTCCTGAAATAAAAAATCATGAAATTCGTACCGTAGTACCTTAGTAGCATATAAAACTGACTCAATGTGTTAAAATAAACAAACGGTTTAAAATAGACTAATTTAGAGGTTCGAACATTATTTTAAAGGTACTGTATGATATAGACAAAATAAGTTTTATACTTTATTCTATGATAATTTTGTGAAAAGTTTACGCATCCAATATTAAATATAGCGTATAATGAGTCTAAAAAAGGATTCAGAAGAAAAAAATTTCGGGATCTGAAATGACCAAAAATAGCCAAATTTGAAGGTTATTATCCACGTTTTTCAGGCTTTTAAACTCCCGAAATAAAAAGTCATGAAATGCGTACCGTAGTATCTTAGTAGCATATAAAAATGACTCACGGTATTAAAATAGACAAACGGTTAAAAATAGACACATTTAGAAGTCCGGACATTATTTTAAAGGTACTGTATGATATAGACAAAATAAGTTTTATACTTTATTCTATGTTCTTTTGTGAAAAGTTTACGCATCCAATATTAATTATAGCGTATAATGAGTCTATAAAAAAGGATTCAGAAGAAAAAAATTTCGGGATCTGAAATGACCATAAATAGCCAACTTTGAAGGTTATTATTATCCATGTTTTTCAGGCTTTTAAGCTCCCGAAATAAAAACTCATGAAATTCGTACCGTAGTACTGTAGTAGCATATAAAAATGACTCAATGTGTTAAAATAGACAAACGGTTAAAAATTGACACAATTACAGGTCCGAACATTATTTTAAAGGTTTCATATGAAATAGAAAAAATAAGTTTTAAACTTTATTCTATGTTGTTTTGTGAAAAGTTTACGCATCCAATATTAATTATAGCGTATAATGAGTCTATAAAAAAGGATTCAGAAGAAGAAAATTTCGGGATCTGAAATGACCAAAAATTGCCAATTTTGAAGGTTATTATCCACGTTATTCAGGCTTTATGCTCCCGAAATAAAAACTCTTGAAATTCGTACCGTAATACCTTAGTAGCATATAAAAATGACTCAATGTGTTAAAATAGATAAACGGTTTAAAATAGACACATTTAGAGGTCCGAACATTATTTTAAAGGTACTGTTTGATATAGACAAAATAATTTTTATACTTTATTCTATGTTGTTTTGTGAAAAGTTTACGCATCCAATATTAATTATAGCGTATAATGAGTCTATAAAAAATGATTCAAAAGAAAAAAAATTCGGGATCTGAAATGACCAAAAATAGCCAACTTTGAAGGTTATTATCCACGTTTTTCAGACTTTTAAGCTCCTGAAATAAAAAATCATGAAATTCGTACCGTAGTACCTTAGTAGCATATAAAACTGACTCAATGTGTTAAAATAGACAAACGGTTTAAAATAGACTAATTTAGAGGTTCGAACATTATTTTAAAGGTACTGTATGATATAGACAAAATAAGTTTTATACTTTATTCTATGATAATTTTGTGAAAAGTTTACGCATCCAATATTAAATATAGCGTATAAGGAGTCTAAAAAAGGATTCAGAAGAAAAAAATTTCGGGATCTGAAATGACCAAAAATAGCCAAATTTGAAGGTTATTATCCACGTTTTTCAGGCTTTTAAACTCCCGAAATAAAAAGTCATGAAATGCGTACCGTAGTATCTTAGTAGCATATAAAAATGACTCACGGTATTAAAATAGACAAACGGTTAAAAATAGACACATTTAGAAGTCCGGACATTATTTTAAAGGTACTGTATGATATAGACAAAATAAGTTTTATACTTTATTCTATGTTCTTTTGTGAAAAGTTTACGCATCCAATATTAAAGCGTATAATGAGTCTATAAAAAAGGATTCAGAAGAAAAAAATTTCGGGATCTGAAATGACCATAAATTGCCAATTTTGAAGGTTATTATCCACGTTATTCAGGCTTTAAGCTTCCGAAATAAAAACTCTTGAAATTCGTACCGTAGTACCTTAGTAGCATATAAAAATGACTCAATGTGTTAAAATAGATAAACGGTTTAAAATAGACACATTTAGAGGTCCGAACATTATTTTAAAGGTACTGTTTGATATAGACAAATTAAGTTTTATACTTTATTCTATGCTGTTTTGTGAAAAGTTTACGCATCCAATATTAATTATAGCGTATAATGAGTCTATAAAAATGGATTCAGAAGAAAAAGATTTCGGGATTTGAAATGACCAAAAATAGCCAAATTTGAAGGTTATTATCCAAGTTTTTCAGGCTTTTAAACTCCCGAAATAAAAAGTCATGAAATGCGTACCGTAGTATCTTAGTAGCATATAAAAATGACTCACGGTATTAAAATAGACAAACGGTTAAAAATAGACACATTTAGAAGTCCGGACATTATTTTAAAGGTACTGTATGATATAGACAAAATAAGTTTTATACTTTATTCTATGTTCTTTTGTGAAAAGTTTACGCATCCAATATTAATTATAGCGTATAATGAGTCTATAAAAAAGGATTCAGAAGAAAAAAAATTTCGGGATCTGAAATGACCATAAATTGCCAATTTTGAAGGTTATTATCCACGTTATTCAGGCTTTAAGCTTCCGAAATAAAAACTCTTGAAATTCGTACCGTAGTACCTTAGTAGCATATAAAAATGACTCAATGTGTTAAAATAGATAAACGGTTTAAAATAGACACATTTAGAGGTCCGAACATTATTTTAAAGGTACTGTTTGATATAGACAAATTAAGTTTTATACTTTATTCTATGTTGTTTTGTGAAAAGTTTACGCATCCAATATTAATTATAGCGTATAATGAGTCTATAAAAAAGGATTCAGAAGAAGAAAATTTCGGGATCTGAAATGACCAAAAATTGCCAATTTTGAAGGTTATTATCCACGTTATTCAGGCTTTAAGCTCCCGAAATAAAAACTCTTGAAATTCGTACCGTAATACCTTAGTAGCATATAAAAATGACTCAATGTGTTAAAATAGATAAACGGTTTAAAATAGACACATTTAGAGGTCCGAACATTATTTTAAAGGTACTGTTTGATATAGACAAAATAATTTTTATACTTTATTCTATGTTGTTTTGTGAAAAGTTTACGCATCCAATATTAATTATAGCGTATAATGAGTCTATAAAAAATGATTCAAAAGAAAAAAATTTCGGGATCTGAAATGACCAAAAATAGCCAACTTTGAAGGTTATTATCCACGTTTTTCAGACTTTTAAGCTCCTGAAATAAAAAATCATGAAATTCGTACCGTAGTACCTTAGTAGCATATAAAACTGACTCAATGTGTTAAAATAAACAAACGGTTTAAAATAGACTAATTTAGAGGTTCGAACATTATTTTAAAGGTACTGTATGATATAGACAAAATAAGTTTTATACTTTATTCTATGATAATTTTGTGAAAAGTTTACGCATCCAATATTAAATATAGCGTATAATGAGTCTAAAAAAGGATTCAGAAGAAAAAAATTTCGGGATCTGAAATGACCAAAAATAGCCAAATTTGAAGGTTATTATCCACGTTTTTCAGGCTTTTAAACTCCCGAAATAAAAAGTCATGAAATGCGTACCGTAGTATCTTAGTAGCATATAAAAATGACTCACGGTATTAAAATAGACAAACGGTTAAAAATAGACACATTTAGAAGTCCGGACATTATTTTAAAGGTACTGTATGATATAGACAAAATAAGTTTTATACTTTATTCTATGTTCTTTTGTGAAAAGTTTACGCATCCAATATTAATTATAGCGTATAATGAGTCTATAAAAAAGGATTCAGAAGAAAAAAATTTCGGGATCTGAAATGACCATAAATAGCCAACTTTGAAGGTTATTATTATCCATGTTTTTCAGGCTTTTAAGCTCCCGAAATAAAAACTCATGAAATTCGTACCGTAGTACTGTAGTAGCATATAAAAATGACTCAATGTGTTAAAATAGACAAACGGTTAAAAATTGACACAATTACAGGTCCGAACATTATTTTAAAGGTTTCATATGAAATAGAAAAAATAAGTTTTAAACTTTATTCTATGTTGTTTTGTGAAAAGTTTACGCATCCAATATTAATTATAGCGTATAATGAGTCTATAAAAAAAGATTCAGAAGAAGAAAATTTCGGGATCTGAAATGACCAAAAATTGCCAATTTTGAAGGTTATTATCCACGTTATTCAGGCTTTATGCTCCCGAAATAAAAACTCTTGAAATTCGTACCGTAATACCTTAGTAGCATATAAAAATGACTCAATGTGTTAAAATAGATAAACGGTTTAAAATAGACACATTTAGAGGTCCGAACATTATTTTAAAGGTACTGTTTGATATAGACAAAATAATTTTTATACTTTATTCTATGTTGTTTTGTGAAAAGTTTACGCATCCAATATTAATTATAGCGTATAATGAGTCTATAAAAAATGATTCAAAAGAAAAAAAATTCGGGATCTGAAATGACCAAAAATAGCCAACTTTGAAGGTTATTATCCACGTTTTTCAGACTTTTAAGCTCCTGAAATAAAAAATCATGAAATTCGTACCGTAGTACCTTAGTAGCATATAAAACTGACTCAATGTGTTAAAATAGACAAACGGTTTAAAATAGACTAATTTAGAGGTTCGAACATTATTTTAAAGGTACTGTATGATATAGACAAAATAAGTTTTATACTTTATTCTATGATAATTTTGTGAAAAGTTTACGCATCCAATATTAAATATAGCGTATAAGGAGTCTAAAAAAGGATTCAGAAGAAAAAAATTTCGGGATCTGAAATGACCAAAAATAGCCAAATTTGAAGGTTATTATCCACGTTTTTCAGGCTTTTAAACTCCCGAAATAAAAAGTCATGAAATGCGTACCGTAGTATCTTAGTAGCATATAAAAATGACTCACGGTATTAAAATAGACAAACGGTTAAAAATAGACACATTTAGAAGTCCGGACATTATTTTAAAGGTACTGTATGATATAGACAAAATAAGTTTTATACTTTATTCTATGTTCTTTTGTGAAAAGTTTACGCATCCAATATTAATTATAGCGTATAATGAGTCTATAAAAAAGGATTCAGAAGAAAAAAATTTCGGGATCTGAAATGACCATAAATAGCCAACTTTGAAGGTTATTATTATCCATGTTTTTCAGACTTTTAAGCTCCCGAAATAAAAACTCATGAAATTCGTACCGTAGTACTGTAGTAGCATATAAAAATGACTCAATGTGTTAAAATAGACAAACGGTTAAAAATTGACACAATTACAGGTCCGAACATTATTTTAAAGGTTTCATATGAAATAGAAAAAATAAGTTTTAAACTTTATTCTATGTTGTTTTGTGAAAAGTTTACGCATCCAATATTAATTATAGCGTATAATGAGTCTATAAAAAAGGATTCAGAAGAAGAAAATTTCGGGATCTGAAATGACCAAAAATTGCCAATTTTGAAGGTTATTATCCACGTTATTCAGGCTTTATGCTCCCGAAATAAAAACTCTTGAAATTCGTACCGTAATACCTTAGTAGCATATAAAAATGACTCAATGTGTTAAAATAGATAAACGGTTTAAAATAGACACATTAAGAGGTCCGAACATTATTTTAAAGGTACTGTTTGATATAGACAAAATAATTTTTATACTTTATTCTATGTTGTTTTGTGAAAAGTTTACGCATCCAATGTTAATTATAGCGTATAATGA